>JAWNPA010000039.1:16215000-16880000 GCA_035045345.1 Drosophila hamatofila | reverse complement strand
GAGAGTTGTCCTGTTTTTTATTTATTTATTTTATTTTTATTTATTTATTTTTTTTTTTTTGTTCTAAAAAAAAACTGTTTGATTTAACAAATTATTTTCAAACTCCTATATACTGTCTTCATTTGTTTCTTTTTTTTTTTTTTAATTTAAAAAATTGGTGTTTGATTTAACAAATTGTTTTAAAACTCCTATATCCTATATCTTAATGTTTCTTTTTTTTTATTATTAAAAAAAAAAAAGTGTTTGATTTAACCTATTATTTTTAAACTCCTATATCCTGTCTTTATGTTTGTTTTTTTTTTTTTTAATTAAAAAATAGATTTGTGTTTGATTTAACAAATGGTATTCAAACTCACATGCGCCAGCTGATCGAAGCGACCGAAGAGCTCGTTGAGCAGCCGCACCAGCTCCTGGGCGCTGCACTGCGAGGAGAGCACGGTGAAGCCGACTATGTCCGCAAAGAGAATGCTCACGTTCTCGTGCTTCTGTATGTAGATGCGATGGAATTGGCCCGCCACTGGCGACAGAATGTCGTTCTTCATCTGCATGGCCACGTGCTGGGGCAGCACCGAGAGCAGCAGACGCTCCAGTTTCTCATTTTCGTCCTGTATCTCCAGGCGGGCGGCAATGCAGTTGCGTGTATCGAGGAATGCCCGCCGCTGGGCGCGCTCCATCATAATGTTGACCACCAGGCCAGCAACATTCACACCGATAAAGATGACAATGTTGGCAATCAGCTGAGTATACTCCAGATCTCGCAGCGCACCCGTAAAGATCATATAGACCGTAATGCTGATGTGCACCGAAGGCAGCGCAATGCCAAAGGCGACCGCCTCCCAAATCTGCAGCGGCATCATGGCGTACGCCAGGAAGACGACAAACACTATCTGCCAGACGCCCTCGGCCATCACCTCCTTGGTGTCCACAGGAAAAGCGCTGCCCACCGTCGGCATCGAGACTATGCAGATGCTGGCCGTGAACAGCAGGATGCCATAGCACAATGTGGGCAAGTGGTGATCCTTGATGACCGAGCATTGCAGCAGCACCAGCACAACGGCGAAGAGCACACACAAAATCGAGTTGAAGATGTTCTGAAATGAAAGTGAATAGAAAATTGAATTAAATGTAATTCAATTTATCAATCAGTCATATCGAAATATATACAGTAAACAACCTATTGGAAAACGCTATAGCATTTCAAATGGCGGCAAGAATCAATTCGCTTTTGATATTTGCAAAGTAAACAAGCACAGACTATAAACTGACAAGCCATGAAAAGTGGAATAAAGTAGGAAACCTCACGTTTCTGGCCGGTCAGATCACCTGATTGAACCGTTGTAGACTCTTACTTATGGAGTTTCTTAAAACCCTTAAGTAAAATTCATATTCATGTCATAGCCATCAGCAAAAGAACATCAGGTGTTTATATTCGCCCTACCCTGTATATCAACTAGTTTGAAAGGAACAACAGTATTGCTAAAACTGCTTAATGTGTTATATAGGAAATAAGTAATTAGGAGAAATAAGAGCAGCACTTGAATTTGGAACTGTCAGAGAAGCAATTAAATTTGTATTTGTAAGAGCGGGAATGCCTATTTCCTTGTGCTCACTCTCCCAACACTAGAATTTACTGTGCTCACGCTTTCTGTACATGTTCACCCTGTGCTTGCTATCACAATGATCGCTCTCCCTATGCTCACTCTCTCGATATACCTCTTCCAATGTGCTTGCCCACCTTGTGCTCACTCTCCCAGTGCTCGCTCTCCATATGCTCACTTCCTTTATACCTAGCTTTAATGTGCTCGCTCACCCTGTGCTCACTCTCTATGTAGTACTCGCTCACCCTGTGCTCGCTTACTGCAGCCTATCAAATGAGTAGTGAAGGCGTTATTAAATTGAAACTGAAAGCGAGCAGTGGTGCTGTATTTGAACTCCCGCGAATGAAGAAGTTCTAAATGGCGAATTGGATAATTCGGAGCATACGGCAGGGCAAGTATGATTCATTTATGAGCAATTGAAAGCCTATGAATTAATTGAAAGCCTAACTCACATATATGAGATCATACTTAGCAGCTAAAGGAAGTCAAAAGCCCTTATCCCTTCCTAAATAAAAAAAAAATTTTAAAATGTTTATTATATGCTGAATATATTATATATATTATTTAGAATATTATCTAACTTGCCTTAACCCTAAACCAATAGTTCTCATAGTTTTTGAGAACATTATATTTAGACTATTAAAACTAATGAAAAGAGTTTCTATATATTAAATATATATATAATAATATATAATATATATAATATTTAATATATAATATATAATATATAATATACAATATAATATTAGACCAAATTTATGAGCTTAAAAGAGTTTTAACGCCAAGCAGAAAGTTCTGACGCCAAGAACTCTATTTAGCTTTTAAATATATTCTCTCTATATTTATTCTCAAACTTTAATCTAAATACAATTTTGATTATTATATGCTGAATACATTATATATTCTATAGAATATTATCTAATTTTTCTTTAATTCAAAGCCAATGAGCGAGCGGCAAATCCTTTTTCAACTATTAAAAGCTAATTAAAATAGTATCCACTTTCTATTTGTGCATATGTATGTAAATAAAAAATAATAACTTAACACTACTACTATTTACTAACTAATGACAAACTAATCCTTCAGAGCTATCTCAATTAATTTCAAGTACGTTACTAAATCCCCTCTTAATACTTTAAGCCAATTAAACCGGCACTCAACTTCCTACTATTTATAGTTGGTAAATGCAAAAGAGCTTAACTAGCCCGCTCAACAATCCGGAACTAGTTAATGCAAACTCAAAAGCTTAGCATGAACAATGGCGCAGTACTCACATGAAAGGTGGCCGCATTGTTGAAGGCCACGGAGAGGGCGGCCATCACACCGCACAGGACCAGGACGAGTGCGACGACGCCCAGCACTGAGAAGCGCTGCAGCTTGAGGGTGTAGCGCTGATAGAGGCATTCCAGTTCATCGTTCTCGAAGCGCAGCGTGTTGAGCGGGCGGCCGCGCGTCGCCTTGACGGCATGATCCATGCGGCTGCCGTCGCCGCCGCCGCCGAGCGGCTGCTCTCCAACGGACTGCCAAGTTCAAGGGCTGCAATAAAACGTAAACAGAAAGCAGGTGGAAATTAGTTGCGTGAACTGGTTTATTTGCATTGGTTTTTTAGCCCCCCTTCACCACCTCACCCCCCTCTTGTTCGTTTAATTGCTACGCTTCGACCTTGAAATGTTGCACGTTCGTTCGCTGGGTGAAATGTTTTGGCATTTTCCGTGGCACGCAATCACTGGGTAGGAAAATTTAACCGCCTGCCAACCGGCACCCGCCCAGCCGCCCAACCGCTGTCGCCGCACCACTTAAAATAACATTTTCATTTCAATACAAAAAAAAAAGAGAAAGAAAACCCTTCGCCAGTCCCCCTCAAACTTCACGCCAGCTGAAAATAACCGCTAAAAATAAGCAGCTCAGCAGCTCTGTGGCTGCTTTCTGGCGTGAAATCAATCAATGTTCATGTCCGTTCGGTCAGCTTTTCTCGTTTCTCGTTTTTCCTATTTTTTTTTTTTTTTCAATTCTATATATTTGCGTGCCACGCCCACGCCATGCCACAAGCGCCCTGGCAGGCCACATACTTATGCCCACTGCTGCGACGACAGAAGATAAATGATGATTTGTATGCGGCAATCCGTTAAATTCATTAAAATATTATGCACAAATTCATTTAGCGAATGCTCAAAGTACTCGCACATCAAGTATCCGCGACAAGGCAGCGCAAGCAGCATGGAATACCAGAGATGTGCACAGAAATAGAAGAGAGCAGCAGGCACGACTAGAAGATACCCATTGCAGAAGTAACTGAAGCTGATTTGATGGGAAATATTGGAGGTGAACTAACTGAGCAAATATATTGTATTTAACTTTGCATGAGAAAGAGAAGAAGAAAGAGAAGAGTATATAAAAGTGTACCAAGAGGGAGTGCTTGACTAGCAGATACCCATTACATAAGTAAGTGAAGCCGATCAGTTAGCAAATATTAGAGCTGAACTAACTGAGCAAATATAATGTATTTGCACATGAATGAGAAACGCATGAAAGATTGCACTAGGGAGTGCTTGACTAGAAGATACCCATTGCATTACTAATTGAAGCCGATCAGTTAGCAAATATTAGAGCTGAGCTAACTGGGCAACTATATTTTATTTCAATTTTCATAAGAAAGAGTCAGAGTGCACCAACAGGGAATGCTCGACTAGTAGATACCCATTGCAATGCATAAGTAAATGAAAGCGATTTAGAGGGGCAAATATTAGGGCTGAACTAACTGAGCTTATATTTGACATTGCATATAAAAGAGAAGAGCATGTAAGAGTGCACTTGCTAAAATTGCTCGACTATAAGATGCCCTTACTTTACTATCTAAAAAAAAAAAAATCAATAATTTTTTAAAACTTTAATCATTTAATGTAGCATACAAACTTTTGAGACTTTGAGCTCGTGGCTAAAATACTAGCAACTAAAATCAATATTTATCCATATTTATCGATAGTTACGTAATAAACTAAAAAAAAAAAAAACAATATATAATAAAATTAAAAGCTTTGCTATTTTACGAGACAGATATATTGTATATAATGTCTATACTGCATATACTGTATATACTATATATACTATTTACAGTCAGCCACGCCTTCCTTTGCCTGTTACACACACAATCGCACAAAATAATTATACACTTCTCACACATTCTCAACGAGCTTAGGGCATACAAAGAGATCATAAGAGATGCACAAAGTAATTCAAACAACTGAGCAGCAGAGATCAGGGCTCAAATTCCAGCATGAAACAATATGATGATAATTATTATGCATTATATATATAGAAATATATATACGTATTCATATATATCATATACTGTATAATACCCACACTGATTACTTTCCTAATACCCAAAAAATCGCATTTAGTCCTTTAATACTTTATAATCTATTTGCAGCATTTTGCTGACAATTAACTGAATTTAAATGTACAATAGAAATGAGTTCATTGACGACAGCAATTAAATAAACTGAAGCACCTCGGCAATTTATTAGACACATAAATATGCAAGTAAATATTAATAATAAACAAAGAAAAATATTTGAGAAAACCACACGAATTTCATTTGACGCAAATTTATAAAATGCGGTGTGAAATATTTACAATTGCATAACTCACAAAAAAAAAAAAGCAAAAATTAAGAAAAAAAATACATTTTTGAAACAAGTCGAGCACTTGCCGTGCCGCAAATAGAATTATTGGACAAGCCCACACGCACACACACACACACACACACACACACACATTCAGAATTTAGAACGGGTGGAAAAGTTTTGGACTTGCGTTGGAGGCGTTTGGCTGGTTGATTCAGGGAAAGGCGGGGCAACAAAAACAAAAACAATAAACAAAAATATGAAGTATGTGAATATAAATTAAAAATATTCACGTCCTATAATCATAATCATAAATGCCGCGAAATTGCAAAATGCGCGCACATCGAAATTATTAAAGCTGCCAAATAGGTAAGAAATCGTCGTGCGAGCGGAAAAGATATTCAACAAACAAACGCAACTGTCAGAGACAGAAACAGAGACAGAGTCATTTATTACAGTACCTAGTAGTGGTTCTACATTGCACACCCCCCCAGCCCCAGTCCCAGTCCCAGTTCAGATCGAGACAACTGTTCAAACAGCAGTTCACAAATGTTGCGATATGGCGATAAATAAAATATCATATGAGAGTTACTTGAGCTATGCTGCTCTGGGTTGGGAGGGGAATACATAGAGAATACCTTGCCAATTGTCTGCCAAAGTTCAACGAATTGCTGAACTGAATTGAGTTGAGCAAAGCTCAAATATTGATTAATTAGTATAGACAGCATAAATAAGCCGAGTAGCGAATTGTACGAGAAACAAACAAACAAACAAAACAAAACAGAGAAACAAACGAACCCAGCTAGAGAAGCGTATGAAACTGCAGAGAGAAGCAAGTTTAAAGGCGAAAATGAGAACCAGGTCAGTATTAAAGAAATCAACTAAAGAGAAAACTAAAACTCAAGCGAGAACCATGGTTCAAGGTGACGCGGCAGGTGAAGGCAGCCATAGAAACAAATTAGAAGTAAAATGTGAAAAGCTAAGCTGCAATGAAAATAAAAAAAACTAAAAACGGTAAGCTAAAATACAAACTAGACAGTTTATGAGCAGTAGATAAGTGAGTTTTCTTTTAGTCGGCGCCAAATAAATGAATCTAAATTTCATTCATAAAACGAGTGAGCAAAACTTGAGCAATGTAATAAGAAAAAGTGGGAAAAGAAAAAGTTGCATTTTGTTGGTTTATATTTTAAGTACTTTAACAACAAGACCTTAGTGAGAGCTCTACTGTCAACCCTTCAAGTCTCAATTTGTCATAGATAGATAGATAGAAATATATAGATAGATTGATAGAGAGAATATAGATAGATAGATAGATAGATAGAGAAATAGATATATAGATAGATAGATGGAAATATAAAGATAGATAGATAGATAGAAAGATAGATAGATTGATGATAGATAGATTGATAGATAGATAGATAGATATATAGATAGATAGTTAGATGGATAGATAGAGGTAGATAGATAGATAGATGGAAATATATAGATAGATTGATGATAGATAGATAGATAGATAGATAGATAGATAGATGGATAGATAGAGGTAGATAGATAGATAGGAAGATAGATAGTTAGAAATAGAGGTAGATAGATAGATAGGAAGATAGATAGTTAGAAATAGAGGTAGATAGATAGAGATAAATAGATAGATAGATAGAGAGAGATAGATAGATGGATCGATAGAGAGGTAGATAGATAGATAGATGGATAGATAGATAGATAAATAGATAGATACATAGATAGATAGATTAGATAAACAAGAACTGCAGGGCAAACATTAAAAGCTGAAAATTGGTGTTTGAATTAAAAGTATTTCCAATTCTCCAACCCAAATTCAACTACAGACTTAAAGAGCTCAACTGCTGCCGTTGGAAATAAAGCCCAACTATTTTACGATAGTACGACTATTGAATATAAGCTTATTTCCAATCTCTAAATGATGATAATGATGATGATGATGGTGTTGATGTTTCCCCAGCTCATTTAAATGCATGCAGTTAATAGCTCTCTGGGTACACAATGTAATGGGATTGATTGCTGTTTGCTAAATGGCGTCATCTCATCTCATCTCATCTAACGACGATCTGTTTGCTGCTGGTGACATCTAGTCGGGCTTTACATTATAAAATGACTTGCCAAAAATCGCCTGATGTTCCTCTGCTGGCAAGACTTGTGGACACGCGCAATTTGGTTGACCAGCAAGTTTTTGGCAGCAATGCGGCTCCCTCTGTCCGGTCCGCCCACACAGCAACAAAAGCAATTTTAAATAAACCAGGAAAAAAAAAAAACAAAAAACAACAGAGAAAGGAAAGCAAAAATCAAAAACTGAAAGTAAAAGAAAATTGTTAGGCAAAAACCGAATGTCAGAAAAACACGAAAATTTCTTGTGATTTTCAATGTTTCCGCTTTGACGAATGCATGCGAGCAGCTTCTACGGGGCGCTTAATGAATTTCTTTGCCAAAAACAAAAAAAAAAAAGCGGACGTTTACTCAATTAAAGGCCACGCCCCCTGCCAGCCCAGAAAGGGGTTGAGGGGTGGGGCAGATGCTGTCAATCAATGGCGACAAAATTGCAAATGCAACGTCATGTAAAAGGCTTCAATTAGAATTTTGCACTGATTTGTGATTGCTGATTTTTCGATTTAACGATTTGTCGTCTGTCCACTGTCCATTGGCGACTGCTTTAACAGTAAGACCCAATTTTTGATTGTATCAATTGACAGCAATTAAGATTCGCCGACGTTCGGGCATTGATCATCATTAGCCAACAGCAATTGATGATTATCGGGAATTTGAGAAGACTTTTGTGATTTTGTGCGCTGGGCAGGGGCTGAGGCAAATATATATGTATATATATATATATGTAATTATAATCAATTCAATTATAAATTTCCAATTGCCAAATGCCGTATATAGAGACGCTTGCCGTCTGGCCAGGAAGCTCTACCAAACAAATTAAGCACAAGCCAAACAAATGCCAACGGCAGGCACACAACACACAGCGAAAACAAATTGACGCACACGCCGGAAAAACATTGAGATACAATTGGAAAAAAGGAAACCAAAAAGTGCCCCCCAAATACACAACAAATACTAATACAAATGCACAGCCAAAAGCCACAAGCCAAAAGCCACAGCCATAGACATAGCCATAGCCATAGACATAGCCATAGCCATAGCCAGAAGCCACTTAATGTGTATAGAAATAATTTTATAGCTTCTTCTCTGGCGCAAATGCAACTCAATTAAATTGGATTAGTATTGATCATAGCTGGCGAATTAACGAACCAAAATAATAGTTAATGAATGCCATGCCTTCTTGGCTTACGAAAATATGCAGCGTTTGCAAAGTTATAGAGAGAGGAACAGCATAAGACTGTAGTTGATGTTCCTGTGTTGAGCGGTTAAAAAAGACTTTTCTCAACACTTACATTTAAAAAAATAAATAAATAAAGATATAGAATATCCCAACATATTCATAGCTGCTCTCTTTTATATATAAAAATCTCAATAAAAAAAAAGTTTTGAATGTAGGAAATATCCAAAGTATTTATAATTGAAATATGTATGATAAAAACAAGAATGTTCTAGTCGAGCACTCCCCACATTAAATTAGTATGTGTCCTGTGTAGTATTTAAAAAATACTTTTCTCACTCTCTTATATAAAAAATAAAATTTAATATAAATAAATATTAAAAAGAAAAGACTATTCAAAATCCGAAGTATTCGTAGACATTCTCTATATAGTTGGACCAGCTACAGCGATCCGATTTATAAGTTACACCAACGATATTCTTTTGAAATTATTTTCCCTTTTATTGGTTTTCTTCGGCATGTAAGTGAAGCAAAGGGCATAAGTGTTTTTCGTATGCTTCTATACTCGATCGTTCTGAAAAATACTCCCAAATTCCCAAAAATGGCCTTCAATCATCACACGCCTTCATCAGTTACCAATCTCTACTGTCCTCTACTACTTGAAGTCTACAAGCTACTATGTCAATATAACATTATTTTCATCTATATCTATAAGTCATGATTGATATTATCTACCATCTACTTTAAGTCAATATATCGATATTTTGATCGATAAGAACATTACATGAGTTATCGTTATTATGAGTTACTATCTACTGTAAGTCAATATATCGATATTTAGATCAGTATTTATATGAAATGAGTTATTGAAAACAAAATATACTCGTAATGCACGTTACCTAACATAAATATTGATTTATGTTCTATATTCTTATATATAATATTTTTAGCTTTTGTAGAAGAATGGGACTCAATACAGCACCTCCTGATCAAGACGATATATATACTACCTAAGTAATATATACTATATAAGTAATATATACTATATACTAGACGATATATATACTATATAAGTAATATATACTATCTGAGTAATAGGTACAAAATGTATACCAAATTTAGCACATTAAGTAACTTGCATTGAAGTAAAGTACACTTACTCAACTCTGTTTAAGCAGCTACAATTTTTATTCCCATTTTATATCATATTCACATACACCACCATCCCCACATAGAAAAATTCACTTGCAGCGCAGCTCAAAAAGTCCATTAAAAAATAGGCAGTGCATAAGGCACTCTTTAAAATTCGCTGGAAAAATATGCTATAACTAAACACTTTATTGGACGCCCGTCTCGCCGCGCTGCCAGTTTTCGTCTTCGACAGAAGCGAACACAAACTCATACGCCATGTGGCACCATAAATATTTATAATGAAAGCAACCTTTGGTACGCGCTGCGGCGCTGCCAAAGAAAATTCAATCAGACAATAGTTTCCGATTGCAATTTGTTGATATACAGCATATGGGGAGCACACGCCCACGCACACACGGATGCCACCGCCCCCCAACCCTGCCCTCTGTCAGTCTACGCCCACACTGTGCACCTGCATCAGAGAGAATTAATTATACATATATTTTAAGCTATAAGTTAATTACACTTCAAACGTAGGGTGGGTCGACGGGATTGGCGGACTTTGCGTAGCTCGCAAACACTCTTGACATTTTGACCTTTTTTATACACTGCAAGCCGAATGGAAAGAGGGCATATTTGTTGTAGATGACAAGCATTTGAAAATCGAAATATGGCAATTTACATATTAGTTGAAGTTGCAGTTGGATGTGAATGAAATATAAACTGAAGAACAGAATCACAATCGATTAAACCAAACTTTTAGTTTATCAAGCCATCAAAGCTGAAAAGTCTTTTGCTAACAGAGTATTGAGCAGTCAAGCTAGCCGAATTTTGTATTTTTTTTTTTGGCTTTTGCAAAATGACGACGACAAATCAATTAGCGGACCAGCATGCCAAGCAGCAGCAGCAGCAGCAGCGCAAAGGCTCAAAGAGTGGCCAATTTTGTATGGCTTTTATCTGGCCCCGCTTGGCGAATATATCTATCTATATATATAGTATGTATTTATATGTATGTGTGTGTGTGTGTGCGCGCGTATATATAAGCCAATCAATTGGCCAATTTGCTGTTGTAGTTAGAAGGAGCTCGTACATGTGCAGATTTTGTCCAGATGTTGGTGCTCTGGGCTCAGTTTATTATCACGTGTTAAATTCAAGTTTCGTTGCTAAACATAATGAAATTCATGTACAAACATATGTATTACACACAAATTTATTTATACTCATAACATATATATATATATATATATGTGTGTATTTTTGTCAATATTTGTGTTGCCTCAGCTGCTGTTGTCCCGTGATGTCAGCATCAGCTTGAGTGGGGTTATTTATGAGTATATATGGACCATTGCTCTAGACCCCAAAAAAGATGCTTAGTATATGTCTTTTCTCTCCCTCTCTCTTGCTCTCTTTATCTATGTGTGTTTGTGTCCTAATTGTCAGTGAGTCATTGTCTTGCGTCCAATACGGACATCGGATGTGAGATTATGCTAAGATTTTGGGCTGACTTGTAGGAGATTTGCAAACGACTTTTGTACAACAATTTAGTTGAAATTATGCCCAAACCATGAATTTGACTGTTTGCCAACAAATGAAAATTTCACCCTGCTAATGAAGATAGAACGGGCATATTGGTGGTTTCTTATAGGTCAAGGTAAGCGTTACAGATGTTACCGAGAAATTTATGAGATATTCTTGGAGCAAATACTTGCAATTGCCAACAATAAATAAATCGAATAGCCAGCTCAACTTGGGCAACTAATCAATGTGGGCTCAGATTGATGCTTAGCTTGGCACAGTCCCAGAGTCAGAGATGGAGATGGAGAGATAAAGAAATAGAGAGATAAAGAGATAGAGAGATAGAGAGATAGAGATAGAGATAGAGAGATAGAAATAGAGATAGAGATAGAGATAGAGATAGAGATAGAGATAGAGATAGAGATAGAGATAGAGATAGAGATAGAGATAGAGATAGAGATAGAGATAAAGATAGAGATAGAGATAGAAAGATAGAGAGATAGAGAGATAGAGAGATAGAGAGATAGAGATAGAGATAGAAAGATAGAGAGATAGAGAGATAGAGATAGAAATAGAGATAGAGATAGAGATAGAGATAGAGATAGAGATAGAGATAGAGATAGAAATAGAGATAGAGATAGAGATAGAGATAGACGCCTATCAGTCAAACATTCTGCTAGAGATAGAGATAGAGATACACGCCCATCAGCCAAACATTCTGCTCAACTTCCCGCTTCGGGGCCAGTTCAGTTTCCCAGTTGAGGGCCATCTTATCTGTAGCTGTAGCCCATTTATTGTTGGCTCAGTGCCTCATTACTATTTGCACGGTCTCTTGGCAATGCAGTGGAATGCACCGTCAGCTGTACAAACCGGCAACAACACCTGGCGCTGCTCAGTGTCAATTACGGCCGCCCTTCCCCTGGGTGGCTAGGCGATAAGGTGGGGCAGGTGATCTTCGATGGTGCAAGCAAACCTCACTCAATTGACAACAACAGCAATAGGCTAAATGTGGAAATGTCTATTTGGAATGGGAATGGGAATTGGAATTGGAATTGGAATTGGAATTGGTATCGCTATCGTCGATTGCCATTTTGCTGTTTATGGCATTTTTTGCGCCTAATTAAACGCAAATCGCAAATTCGCAAACGCATTGAGCATATGTAAAACTGAGACTCAGGCGGGCAACGGCAACGGAGCCGGTACGTGGCATTTGCCAAGGAGACGGCTGCTAGGTGGGGCAAGCGCTTGGCAAGGCAAGGCAAACGATGGCAAGGGCATTCAAATTACCACAAAAGGCCAACACATAGCACAGCACCACACCATCAACAGCAACAGCAACACCATCTACACCATCAACACTAGCAACAGGAATATATAAAATCAATAAAAAAATGTATTTTTAACACATTTTTCTTTTGAAAAATTATGTTGAAGTACGAGCAGCTGCTGAGCTGGGCGAGAATTGATTATAATAGCTGGTTAGATTTGGCGTTAATCGCGTGTGAATGCATCCCTTTCGCTTTTTGCCTCACTGTTGGCTCAGCCGAGGCGTGTAAATATTAAATTTATGAATAGTTCAGCAAACAACATCAGCTGCCCAGATGGACAGCACACCCAAAGAGAGAGATACACATACACATGAGGTGTGTGTGTGTGTGTGTGTGTGTGTATGTGTGTGAGTATTTATGTGTGTTTGAGTATGTCCTCCATCTCAGAAGCTTCGCTTCGCTTCGGACAGTTATCTCGTTCAAGAATTTATAGACGTGCGTTGCTGTCAAATCGATTTTCAATCGCATGACGCAAATTAAACAACATTTACATACATATAAAATTAAAAAAAATATTTATAAAAATTCTTTTTGCCATTTATATAAAAATATATATATATAAATATTTCTATATATAATAGTATTACAAAATGCATAATTAAGGCGTAACTTTCGTTACCCTCGATTTACTTGTTTGGCTAAATGAAATTTTCATGCATATGTAATACCCAATTTCAAGGGCTCCCACACGAAATGACGAAATGTATTACAAAATGACAAAAATGTTATTTCGATTTTGCCATTTTTTTTCTTTTCTTTATCTTCTCTTTTTTTTGTGGACGTTTTGGCAAGACCACAAGCAAGTGGAGGCTAGGCGAGCACACGTTTCGGCCTGACTGCTGAAATGTTTCTAATTAGACATAAGATTGACGGGCAACATTCACCAATGACACGCCCCTTACCCCTTTCCACGCCCCCCAGGCAGTGCCAGCAAGGAGGAAGAGGAGCTGTCTGTGCTTAACTGTGAGATGAGTTCGTAAATTGGTGACTGGATGGCTGACTGACTGACTGACTGACTGGATGACTGTCAGATTGACAAACCGAACGATCTGGCCATGGCCACATGTCATGTCCAATGCTGGAGGTGACGCCCACTCCGACGGCCGGCGAAAGTGTCAGCGCTACAAAACGATCTGGATTAAGGTCTTACACAATCTGATCTTTTGTAATCCTTCAAGCAAATTCATTTAAATAACAAAAAAAAAACCTAAAAGTCAATGTTGAACAGATAAAGAAAAATTAATTGTTTAATAAATTATCTTTAATATCAGCCAGCAAAGTTTTGCATTTGTTATACCCTGAACCCATTGAAAATGGGAAATCAGGGTATAATGGTTTTGTTAAATGTATGTAACAGTCAGAAGGAGGCGTGGCCGACCCCATAAAGTATATATATTCTTGATCAGGGCAACGAGCTGAGTCGATTTAGCCATGTCCGTCTGTCCGTCCGTCCGTCCGTCCGTCTGTCCGTCCGTCCGTCTGTCCGTATGTTTGAACGCGTCGATCTTAGAAGATATAAGAGCTAGAGACTTGAAATTTTTTTTGTTAGGTCCGTGCATTGCACGCGCAGATCGAGTTTATCTCCAAAAAACGATAACTACTCCCGTTTTTTTTTTATCGATTAAAAACCCTATCGAAAATCCGTTTTAAAATTATATCTCCTACATCTTTAAAGCTAGAGTCTCCAAATTTTGCATATAGGTTTAGATGAATTTTACAGAATTTCAATTTTTGTTATATTTTGGATACCGGCTCCAAATGTGACCAAACTCCCCTTTGAAGGTCAGTTGCATGTATAGCTAATTGTGAATGAGTTGGCATTTTTATAAAATGTAAAATATTCAATAGAATATGTACATAATATGCTAAAAGTTTCATTAAATTCCGTTTAGTCAACACAAATTAATAAACAAAACGTTTGGCCAACTAACAAACGCACGTGGCAGCAGCAAAAAGAGTTTTCCTATACGTGTGCACACATACACTCAAACCTCTTCTAGCATATTCTAAGAATCAAATTGCGATTTATTGTGTTAAAATTCTCAGCTGTTAGTTTAGTTTAGTTTTACTAGATGGCGCTCTAGCGGTCAACTTATTGCAGTTTTGTCGTTTCGATTTTAAGTGGCGAGGTGGCGTTGTTATTAAAGGCGAGGCGCGCCTTTCGACTTCGGAGGCAAAGTCGGTAGAATTTAATTTTTCAATCTTTTTAGCATGAGAGCATGAGGTGACTTTTTGAGGTGATCGAGGTGAACGTTCATCGAGAATTTCTCGGTTTGAGTCTTGGTGTCTTAATAAAATGGAAAGTCAACATTTTGGATAGCGACCATAAATTTGAACAAATTCTTTAAATTGCAGTGAAAATATGTGAATGATTTTTTATTTTTAATAAATTGAAAATAAATAAATTATTTTTATTTAATAAATATATATATATATGTTTATATTATATATATATATATATATATATATATATATATATATATATATATATATATATATATAACTATATACATATATATATATATATATAATACCCGGAACCAAACAAACAAAAAATACATTTAATATGGTTAAATACTTAGACTTCAATATATATATATTTGAAATATATTGAAGTCTAAGTATTTAACCATATTAAATGTATTTTGTGTTTGTTTGGTTCAGGGTATTATCTAGTCGAGCACTCTCGACTAGAGTTTTCTTACTTGTTATAATTGTTTCGCGCTCAGTCATCAAGTCAATCAGCAATATATTAATTATGAAATTAGAATTTCAAATTACTTGGCCTATCTGAGCTGTGTCTATTTATTACTGGATAACACTAATTGATCACTTAATTAATGAATATTAAATGCATTTTAAATCACGTTCACTTGTATCAATTAAATTGCATATTTAAATACTTGATTACATTACATTACATTCTGTGCAAGATTTATTAACAAGCAAAGATCAATTGAAGATCAGAAATATGTATAAGAAGAAAACTTCTTAAAATAAAGTTTAATTGAGCAACATAATCAGATGATAAGCTAAAATTTTAATAAAAATATTACAGCTAATTGGGTATTCCATTGAGGATCTTTTTTTAAATTGTAGAATAATATATTTTTGCTAGAAACTCCTGTAAATGAAGTTTAGTTGAACAGCAAAATCAACTGGCTAAGCTAGATATTTAAACAAATTATTAAAACTAAATGTGCATTAAATTGAGGATCATTCAATAGATTAGTTGGCAAACCAAGATCAATTGAAGATCAAAAATATGAAAAGAAAACTTCTTAAAAAGAAGTTTGAACACAATCAGATAGCTAACATTTTTAATAAATATATTAAATGCATATCAAGCTGAGGATCTTCATTAATTCTGTAGAAGATTGGTTGACAAGCGATGAGATTTTAAAAATTATGTATTCTCTTTAATATATAATAACTTATTATCAAGCCAGAAAACTCCTTCAAATGAAGTTTTAAATCAAAATCAAAATCAACTGAAAAAACTATGTATTTAAACAAGTAGGCAAACTCTAGTCGAGACTGCTCGACTACGAGATCCCCTGAACCCTTCTAGGAATTTTAGTCATACATTGCTTATTTTCTGCTTATGCAAAGACATACACACAATTGAGTTTGTTTTTTAATTGAATTTGGCAGAGAAAAAAATGAAAAGTATAAACAAATATGTGCACTGATGTTTGAAATTAAAAAAAAAAAATTAAAATTGAGTTTTAAAATAGTTTGAATGGAAAATAAAAAGCAAATACTGAAATTATTTTTTTATTAACAGTTATAGTATGTAAAAAAAAAAAGTTTGAAATAAAAATAAAAAATTAAAATTCAGTTTTAAAATAGTTTGAATGGAAAATAAAAAGCAAATACTGAAATTATTTTTTTATTAACAGTTATATTATGTAAAATATTATAAAATTGTTGGAAAAAATCAAATAACAGTTGATTTATGGCTGACGCTTAAATATGGCAGCTCATGATAATAAATCCATCCATTCATGAGTATTGAATGGACGAACCAGAAATTGAGGCAGTTTATGCAGGAATCTTAGTCCTTAAGAGAACTAGAGAACAGAAGGAAGTGTTGTCTATTGATAACTAACTGTCTGTAATAACTATTAATATGTAAGTAATGAGCTATTAAAAATAACAACATTTAGCCAACCTTGATAGATCACACAGAATGAGACAGAATTAGGAATATATATATGGGATATATATATGTATATAATATATATAATGAGAATTAACTATGTCTATTTGCCCATCTATATACCAACCATATGTATGTCTGCATGTCTGTCTGTCTGTCTCTCTGTCTGTCTCTCTGTCTATCTCTCAGTCTGTCTCCTAGTCTGTCTGTTTGTCTGCCTAACCAAAGCAAGGAGCGAAGATGAGCAGCAGAAGATCATTTATGTTGTCTATATGTACGCAGCAATATTTGCTTACATTTACATTTAAGTTAAACTCATTTAGAATGCTTGAAGCAACAGAGAGTGTTCTCATTGGTGACTTAACGATCGACTGCAGCGACCGCAACTCGACGCAGGCTCAACAGTTGAGCTCGCCTTAGAGTTTGAGTGGAAGTGGCCCTATATAAAGAGCAGCAGCTGCAGCATTTCTTCAGTCGTCCAGGCCCGGTGGGGGTCAGTAGTGCAGTGCAGTACAGTGAAAGTGAAAGTGAAAGTAAAGTGAAGTGAACTAAAGTGTGGTCAGGTAAGTACTTTATTTGTTAATAATATTATTAAGTACTTTAAGCAGAATTGTAATAGTTATAAATAATTCTTAAGAATTGTTTAAATATTAATTATAAGAGCAACTTTAGACATGATGTTAGTGATCGTTTAAAGACTTAGAAAACTTGAAAGACTTAGAAAATTGGAAAGACTTAGAAAATTTGGCAGACTTAAAAAATTAGGAGGACTTAGAAAACCTTAAAGACTTAGAAAACTTGTAAGACTTAGTAAATTTTAAAGACTTAGAAAACTTGAAAGACTTAGGAAACTTGAAAGACTTAGGAAACCTGAAAGACTTAGAAAATTAGAAAGACTTAGGAAATTTGGCAGACTTAGAAAATTGGAAAGACTTAGAAAATTTGGCAGACTTAAAAAATTAGGAGGACTTAGAAAACCTTAAAGACTTAGAAAACTTGTAAGACTTAGTAAATTTTAAAGACTTAGAAAACTTGAAAGACTTAAGAAACTTGAAAGACTTAGGAAACCTGAAAGACTTAGAAAATTAGAAAGACTTAGGAAACTTGAAAGACTTAGGAAATGTGAAAGACTTATAAAACTTGAAAGACTTAGTAAACTTGAAAGACTTAGAAAATTAGGAGGACTTAGAAAACTTGAAAGACTTAGAAAATTAGGAGGACTTAGAAAACTTGAAAGACTTAGGAAACTTGAAAGACTTAGGAAACTTGAAAGACTTAGGAAATGTGAAAGACTTATAAAACTTGAAAGACTTAGTAAACTTGAAAGACTTAGAAAATTAGGAGGACTTAGAAAACTTGAAAGACTTAGTAAACTTGAATGACTTAGAAAACTTGGCAGATTTAGAGCAAAGAGTTAGCATTTATAATTTTAGAACCTATGCTAAATTAAATTCTATAGAAGATCTTTTCACAAGCGAAGATCACACATATATTATAGCTTCTGTCTATAATTATAATTATTCTTCACAATCAGCAGCTATAACCACAATTCTAATCAAAATGATTATTTTAGCTTTTATAATTTTCGAACTTATGCTAAGCACAGCAACTAAATGCGCATCAAATTGAGGATCAATCAATAGTGAATTGCTTTGAGGCCCTATTTATTGTCATATATTGTCACTAAACCAACGAGCGACTAGCGATGCTTCAATGTCAAGCGACAGATTATGCAAGCAAGTGAGTTTGTGTGCGTGTGTGTGTGTTTTTGTTGTGCACAACAAATAATAAAACTTAGCAGCAATTTGATAACTTCATTGCTGAGAAATGCAAGCCAGGCACGCGATTCCCAGTGCATTCGAATACTCTTAGACAACAATCGACGACAAATGTCTATAATTTTGAGGCAATTTATACAGAGAGAGAGAGAGAGAGAGAGAGAGGGAGCAATAGTGCAAAGGGGCACGCTTAGTCGTTGGATAAGAGCGTGCTCTCATGTGTGTGTGTGTGCTATCCATGTGTGTGTGAGTGTTTAGTGTTGCTGTTGTGCGCCAAACATAACTTGAACTGCGCTCAATGAGTGGTCTCTGTGGCCGAGCAGCTAGGGGGCGGCACTTGGTTGCATTGTTAACGGGTCGATAGCATAACGAGATACATTAAACGGCATCATTTAACGGCCATTATAATTATCAGCTATCTATGCAGCTAATTACGTAAGCGAAGACGAGAGAAAAAGAAAAGGAAAGAGAGAGAGGGAGAGATAGAAACTAAAGCTAGAACATTGAAGGCTGCACTCAGAGCCGAGCCAAGCCGCGCTTAGAGTAAGGCTGGGAAACTATCGATAACACTATCGAAATATCGAATTTTTACCTTTCTATAGTCATGAGCAGTAGCAAAATGAGATGTATAAGTCCATGTATTCACAAATTTGTTGACCTTGTACTTTTTAAATTCTGTTACGTAACACTAAAATGTGATACAAGTAACATAAAAAATTAAAACGAAAAAAAAATTGAATATATTAAAACAAATTAGAAATAACTAGCTTCATCTCAAAAGATTAAGTTGACAGTTTAAAAAACGCGACTATCTAGAGCTAGAGCTGGGCCATCGATAATATCCCAGCTCTAGCTCGCAGAGTACGATTACGGAACTGGGCTTTGGGCTTGAGTTTGGCTCATGTCATATCGTCGCATCTAATGTCTCATGCAGGGCACGCAATCGCAATCGCAGCGCCGTCGCAGCGCAGCCCATAAAAGACCAATTGGCGGATAGTGAACGGCTTGGCCAGCGGCCAACCATTATGAATGTCAAATATTTGGACGTTTCAAGTGAAAAAGCGCGTAACAAGTGGCAAACAGAGACCAGCAAAAAAGACCAAAAGACCAAAGGCGACGGATGACAAGTGACAAGCGATAAACGGCATTAAAGGCACGAAACGACCCAAAACGCCCAACAAACAAAAACAAGTAAATTCACCAGCAGCCGCACACCGATCAGCAAATACTCTTGACAAGCACTCGCTCATAACAAAGCTAAAGACCTTAAAGTCATGACATGAATTGTGGCTATATATATCCAATCAATTCAGCAGTTGAGTAAACAAATTGATGTGGTTTCAAATACAAAATTATCGCACAAATTTCTCATTTCATATGCATACCCGCTCTCCCCGTAAGGGTATACCCTGGGCATAACTATACAAAAACATTTAACCACATGAATGTGCGTGAGTGTGTGTGTGTGTTCGTATGTCATCTAAGCGACCGCGAATATGGCCCAGCAGGCAACTGCGTTGAGCAAAGCACACAATGTCACTCATTCATCGTGCATATAACGTACCCGCACAGTGGGACCAGACACACACACACATGTCAACAGCACTTATCTGCCCATTAACTGCTTAATCAATGCGGCAAGTTCATGAGGACATATATATGACATACCTGTCATAGGTATATCTGATTGCCTATGAGTAATCAAGAGTAGAGAAAGTGCTTATGAATACATATACATATGTATATACATATATCTGATATAAAGAAAGAAGTTCCATGAGAGTTTCATGCTACTAATGTTTCATGTTCCTATAACAAATAGTTTTCCTTAAGCATACAGACAAACATAACATATAGAAAATTTTAAATCAAAGCCTTTCTATGTGAATCTCATGTTCCTAACTAGAAGTTTAATGCTAGTAAATTTTGTAAGAGAAATGTTATAGATTACTTTTTAGCAATACTAACTATACTTATACTAATAATAATACTGTAATACTATACATATATAAATAATATATGCTAACTACATAAGAAACCGATAAACTAAACTTTATATCCTATTTCCAACTCTCTCTCTCTCTCTTTCACTGCTATGGATGTCTCATAGCCCCCTCTTAGGAACCACCTATATGATTTCTATATCTCTGCACTGCCTGAGTATTTGTTTTAATCTAAGGCCATTGAAATGTTTTTAAATGGCTTTTTGAAGTCTCTTTCTCTGTCTAACTGGCAATATGACATGACATTGCTGCTCAACACTTTGGTTTGTTGTTTTTACCCCCTCTCCCTCTCTCCCACACACTCGCTATCTCTCTCTGTCGCTCTCTTTGTAGGATAGCCATCGTATCCACATCATTCAATGTGGCGTTCTTGGCGCGTCTCACTTAAGCCCGTTGAATTTTAAATGGGCAGCCAGACAGACATCTGAATAAAACACAAAATAAAAAGAAGAAGAAGAAGAGAGAAAAAAAACCAAGTAGAAAATAAAGCGCCGATAGCGAACTAATATTTCAAGAGCCAAACAAACTGTAGTTTGGCATTGAGTTTGTCCTTAGACTATTTTGCAAATAAAAAAGAGTTAAAACAAAAAAAAAGTAAAAGAAAATTTAAGAAGTGAACGTGAAAATAATGAAAATCCAAATGCCAAACGAACGTTTTAAGCGAGCCGTGAGTTTTTTGGGCCGTCCAGCGGGTGGCCTGCGGATGGCAGCAAAAGGGTTTTGACAAGGACACATTCACAAAGTCCTATGGACGGCGCACATGAAAAGGATTCGCAGCTGATGGCTTCGCTTTGCGCCTGGCTGCATTTCTGGTCCTTGAACTTCACAGCGCCAAGCAAATACAACGAACTTTTTGCATTGAAATTCTTCGTCTTATGTACACACTTATATACATATAAATATATGTATATATACACATATATAGATGGGTATATTTGTATATAGAAGCATTTTATTTTCTGTTTCTGTGTTGGTGTGTATATATATCTAGAGTCTCAGCTGCGCTGACTTGGCCAACATGGGCTGACAACTGTCGTCCAGTGTGCGGTGTCCGGCATTCAGCGATAATAGCCGCAAAGTTGCGACGGGTTGTTGAACCAAATATGCCAAATGAATTGCATTCAGCAGCGTGTGCAGCACGTCCAAGGTGCAGCGACCCACGCACAGGAAGCAGATGCAACTGCAACTGCAACTGCAACTGCGACTGTAGACCTGGACGGAAAGTCTTCAACTGCAACTTGGAGCGTGTTGTCAACCAATTGTTATGCTGAATTAATTGATAGACTGAATGAATGTTGCGATCGATTAATTGATAGACTGAATGAATGTTGCGATCGATTAATACTATGCTATATCCTTGCATGTCTACGGTCTACGATCTTAGCTAATCAATAATCTTGCTAGTAAATATATTCAAACATTTTAAGAAAGGATATCTAAACAAGCTTCTATATCAGATATGCTTAGCTAAAACTGTTAATAGGCGCTAGATAGTACCTAACAGTTAACAGTTTTCAGCTTAACAGTTCTGATATACACCAGCGGTAAAATATTATAGCACTGTTGGACAAAGAACCATTCTAGTGATAATTTTTTTAAAAACAATTTTAAATAAATATTAAAATATATATTAATCAATATTTTGAAAACGATTTGAAACAAATATTAAAATTAATATATAATATTATATATTTATAGATTATATTTTATTATTAATTTAGATGTCGATATTAAATTTTACAGTCTCAACATTTATGTATCCAACATTTAGTGTTCAGACGCACTAATATATATATATTTTTACCACAACTTGTTTTTACTTATATACAGTTGCGTTCACAAAAATAATAGTTCGACTAAGCACTAAATGTTGTAGAAAAAAAACTTAATGAATTTACTCAATATTAATATTTAAATTAGTAACAATATATGCGTAATCTTATTAATCATTTCAAATTATTTTCAAAGTATTAAGTTTATCATTAATTTTTGTAGTTTAACATTTACTCGCTCAGTTACACTACTATTTGTATATCCTTAACTTAAAAGACAAATGTGAACCATATAAACAAAGCCTATGTCATATAACAAATCCTATATATATAAAAATCAATCAGTTAATGTATTTTATATACATGATAAATATAATGATTTCTCATTTTCAATGGGCTCGGGGTATAAAAATCTGTAATAATGTTAGGAGCTCACGAAAACATTTGCCTGCTCATATATCACTAGATAATTATAAACATCAGCACAACAAGTGGATTCTCTTAAGAAAAATATCACTCAACTCACATTTTGTTGTCTCTTATTGCATTCCAATCATATGATATGCTCATCATGGGCATTAATTGACGCGCCAGGCAGATTTGTGGCAAGCGCTTGACCTTCGCATGCCCTTCGGCTCGGCCCACTTCCTGCCGCGCCCTCAATCTTGACTTATCTATTGTGTATAACATATATATATATAGACTCACACACATGTGTATGTATGCATATTTTGTCAGTGATGTCAGTAATGCGAATCGATAAAAGGCTATCTATTTGACGAGCGTAAGGCAGGCAGCAACAATAGACAACAGCAGCAGAGCAGCAGCAGCAGCAGCAGCTGAGGGAGAGGCAAGTAAGTTAAGTAGTCTCAATATGAATGCCAAATAGATTGTCAAATGTCTACCTGCAGCTAGATAGGGTCGCGATGCCAACGGAACTCGTCTTTTCAATCTCAGTCGAGGCATTGTAATATTGATAATGCCACCGAGCTCTTTATAGCTTATTACAATTGCTGTCCAATAGCCCCAGCCACTTGAGGCTTATCAGGAGGAGCACTTGAGAACTGATTATATGTCGGCAATGTCCGCCCAATGCAGTGCAGCTAAGAAAACAAAGCATTGGCACTGATTTTTATAAGTATATCGCAGCCACACTGCTTACTTAACCAAAACAAATATCACAGTCATAATAATAATAAAGAAACTATTTAAATTTGCAATTTGAAATTTTTGTACTAAAGGAAACTTATATTATACAGAATTTTTTGATAGTGAGATATTATTGACAAATTTGCTACGTATACTAAGTTTAAATTGAAAATGTTTTACTAAAAGAACTGCGAGAAAAGCAACTACGATTTAATAAATCTATAGAGAATCTTATTGACAGTGGGAATTATTATTGACAGATTTAATAAAGTTAACTCAGTTTCAAATTGAAATTGTTCTACTATAGAGAATCTTATGGACAGAAAGATTTGATTGCATAAGTTTCAAATTGAAATGTTTTATACTGAAAGAAACTCAAGGGAATAAACTTTAACTTTAATAAATCTATAGAGACTCACAATGACAGAGAGATATTATTGACAAATTTGATAAATTAAAATTTCAAATAGAAATTGTTCTACAAAAAAAATATTTAAAAAGGAATGCACCTAAAATTTAATTTCATAAACAATCTTATTGACAGCGAGAATTATTATTGACATGTTTGATAAAGTAAACAAATATTCATTTCATATCAGTTACTTCAAATTTGCAACTATCGAACGGTAAGAGTATCTAATGGCGTCACAATGAAAACACTTTTGCCACCTGTATTTTTTATGACTGGCAATAATACATAAATACGCGCTCATAAATTTAGTACGCATTATGATAATGAGATAGGAAGCTTTCGAATCGCCACAGGGAAGGTGGGAAGGGGAGAGGGGGGCTAGCACCGGAAGACTTATGGCATGGGCTACTCTAAGGGGGAGAGGGGCGGTCTTTGTGGGTGTGTCTCAGGGACTGCACCGCATGTCCAAGTCTCCAGTGTCGGCCATTTTACGACCTAGCACTGCAGTATTATTATTTTACACACACACACACAGAGATAGAGACACATAAAGTAGTAAATAGATGCAAGCATTTTGCACATTTGCAATGGCATACAATTTGCGCCAGTTCCTGTGGAGCAGACCCGCGACCAGACCGCAATGGCGACCGTTGCTCCACACCAGTGTGGAGTGAGAGCGAAGCTCTAACCAAGCCGGAAATGAACTGTTCGCCATTTTGCTGCCAATGGGTTCAGTGACACAGTCCTATCGATCGTCACATAGATTGTCTTTGCCAGCCAATGCAGGCGCATTATCAGCCCGAGTCGAGTTTGTTGAACTAGTCCAACTTTTTGCGCAAATCGAATGAGAAAACTTGATTTCGGAATGTATGCAAGGATAGAAAAGTAGTTGAAATTTGGGATATATACAATGGCTTTTTCCATATATCTTGGAGTAAATATTGAAACAGAGCTACTATTCATACTACAGCTACCCTGATTGGGAATTTTTCTTATGTAGTATTCATATGAAATGCAAACAATTTTCTTCTAGTCAAATAATATTTACTTATTTATTTATGGTTTATTTATATTTTGTTTACAAATTTATTGATTAATTTTCTTAATTCCTTATTTAATTATTTATGTTTTTTGTTAAAATTTTCATTCATTTATTTTTTTTTACCAATTTATTTTTTTATTTTTTTTATTTTTTCTATATTATAATATTAAACATTTTTTTTGACTAGGTAATTTATTTATTTAATTTAAACGTTTAACACATTTTTTTTATTTATGTTATATTATTTTATTAAATTTTTTATTTTAATTAATTAATTTATTTTTAATTTTTGTATTTATTTATTTATTTAATAATTTTTTTTAATATTTTTTATAATATTTTTTTTAATATTCTTTTTTATTTATTTAGTTAAAACTTTTTTGTAAATCAATATTTTCGGCTTTACCGTGCCCCAACGGCCCAAAGGCCAAACCTGATGATCCTTAGTCTAAACTGTGAAAGATATGAGATTGCCAATTTTTTACGCCTGCAGTGGACGTAGAACTTTAGCCGTTAGCATCTATTCTAATATGTATATATAATATTCGAATAAGTACATCTATATCTGGCATGTGACAGTTGGAATAGCTGTCAGCTATAGTATGAGTTTTTAATTACCCCAAATCCATTAAAAAAAGAGTGTAAATATGTCTATCTGCCAAATGTATATATATTCTTGATTAGTACAACTACACTACAGCTATAATTGCTTTAGCGACTTTAAACGAAACTCGAGACCAGATTTCTATGGCGAGTAAGTCTAGGAATTTTTTTGAGCTGGAGACTTGGCTCGCGTCTAATGAATGGCTTTTGGCAACTTATTGTGTGGCCTGGTGTTCTTTCCCTTTTCAAATGCTCTAACTGCCTGATGATAGGCGAAGTGCGATAATATGATTGATGTGGCTGTGTCTCTGCCTGTGTCTGTGTGTGTGTGTGTGTATGTGTGTCTATGGAAGCGAGTCAAGTTGTCGTAAATGGAGGCAAATATTCGTCGCCTGTTGTCGTCGACGCTGTCCGCTAATTTGATGCGCACACAGAGCGCCCTGCCCCAGGCAAATGTTACCCTTACGATGTCATCCCCTCATTAAAACAAAAACAAATGGCAACAAAAAGTTTCGTGAGAAGAGAACGAAACTCATTTTAATTAATCAATTTGTATGTGGCTAAAAGTGCGTCGTTCGACGTGCCGATGTTGTATTTATTTCTCGATGCCTTGGCTCGGCTTGTTGTTGTTGGTTTCGTTTGTTTACCATTTGCTTACTTCATAAAACTGCAATAAATTGACAACGATTCTGGCTAGAAAGAGCAGCAAAAGCAAAAGCAACAAAATAATAGAAACAAAAAAAAATAGAAAAACAAATTGCCTGCGAACTGTTGTTGCCCACTTAATTGTCATAATTGCCTTTACATAAACGGTTTTGGGCTTGCAAACAGTTGCCAAAAAAAAAAACAGAAAAAAAATTGTTACGAACTGACGTAACGGACAGAGTTGGCCAGAATAATCTCCTCGACTAACAGTTATGCCCTTTCCTTTCTAGCTGTGAAAGGCAAACAAAACTTGTTAACAAACTCTCTATAGAAAAAAAGAAATATGTGCAAATTAAATAAAAATTAGTTTTATCTAGCTAACTAAATGATAGACATACATTAGCAAAAACTATTTGCATATTGATTTATTTGGTTTATATATTTTGTTTATATTTATTTCTTTTTTTCTTATTTCTTAATTTTTATTTTATTTTATTTTTTTCATATATTTTTTTATTTTAAATTATTTTATTCTATTTTTATTTTTTATATTTTTTGTTTTTATTTTATTTTTTTTAATTTAATTTTATTTTTATTTTTTTTATATTTTATTTTATTTTTATTTATATTTTATATTTATATTTTATATTTGTTTTTTTTTTATTATTTTTTTTTTTTAATTTTTTTATTTTATTTTATTTTATGCTTTATTTCACTTAAACATTTTTTAATACACATTTTTGTTTAACAGAGGTTAGCTATTGCTTTTCAACTGAAATAATATTGATTTATTATAACCCAAAACTTTGCTAGTCTCAAAGACTTGAAACTACGAATTCAAATTAAAAATATTTTCAGTGCTGACTAATCTACGGGCTATATGGGGTGAATCAATAATTTAAGTGCCCATTCCGATGCAAGTGTGGATGCATTTCGCATGCATTCGTTTGACGAAAATGCACGTTCAGAGTCGTTAATCCTCTGATTATCCATGACATATGGCACACAAGCCTTCTAGTTAGGTCGGTCTCTCTTTCTCGTTTTCTATCCCTGCTCACCCCTCACCTAACCATTTCAGGTAAAAACTTGCGTAAAGCATGTTCATTTATGCCCCACAATGAACCGAGCTTAGCTTGCGGAAACTGGCAGCAGGCATGTGACTGCTGATGAAAACGTGTCCATTCTTATCGGCTACTGAAATAAACGCACGTCATTAAGCAAACAATTAAACGGTACACAGTTTGCTACGAAATGAAATTTATTGACTAAGATATACGCTTTAATCAGTTACGAAATCATTTGGAATTTAAGGAACATTATTATCGCTGGAGAAAAGCTTGTAAGATATCTACTTGCATTTATGAGAACTGCATAGAAAGGCCTGGTGCTGAAGCGAGTCAATAATTAGAGATATTTGCTGTCTGCGACAGTTCAAGCTTGAGAACTGAATAAAATCGAAGTTCAATGTCCTGATTAAGAAGCCTGATTAAGAAGCCTGTAAGTTCGAATAACTATATACTTGCATTTATGAGAACTGCATAGAAAGGCGTGTTGCTTATGATAGAATAATATATAAAAAATATATATTTGCTATATGTAACCGTTCTAGTCTGAGAGCTGAGTAAATAATAATTTAGCTTCAGAGTCCCATAACTATCTACTTGCATATATGAGAACTGCATAGAAAGTCCTATTGTTTATGCTAGGTTAATAATATATATAAATAATGATAGGTAAATAATATATATATAAATAATGATCTCTAGCCTGTAAGCTGAGTAAAATCAGAGTTCAAAGTCCTGTTTAAGAATACAAAACCTGTAAATCCCATTGACTATCTATTTTCATTTATGAGAACTGCATAGAAAGACCTGTTGCTTAAGCTAGAAAAGAAATCAAAACGAGATGTTTGCTGTCTGTGTCACTTCTAGTCTGAGAGCCGAGTAAAAGCTAAGTAAAATCAGAGTTCAAAGTCCTGATTAAGAATACAAATTAATATATGTATATACGAATTTCATAAAGTAAAGCTGACATCTGCAGTGCTCTACATGCATTAACAGCATAACAAATTCTGAGAGTTCGCCAAGTAGCTGCGAGAAGTCTTCAGCAAACAGCTGCCAAAGGGCAAGCGCTGACAGGCACGAGTGTGCTCAGTGGCCCAGCCCTGCCCAATTGGCTGATGAAGTGCCTACCAGGCACATATTGGACACTGAAGTGGCCAGCCGATGGCCATCCAACTGTCCAGCTGTCCGTTTTGGGGCAATTGGAGCCGGACAGCTCCGGCTGTCAGCTTCATAACGCAAATTGCTGTGTTAATTGTTTGTGCGCCAAGCGGCTTCAGTTTGACAGCCAGCGGAGATAGCTGCTGAATCGAATGAGTTCATGAGTGGCAGATGGAAAAAAGGAGATGAAGATGGCTGCTGTAGTTGTAAATGTTGCTGTTGCTGTTGCAATGTTGCTAATTGTGGCATTCGTAAATACAATTTCCCTCTCTTCCAGCATGTGTGTGTGTGTGTGTGTGTGCGTGTTTGCCTGTTTGCCTGTCAAATGCCTCAAATGGCTGTCAGTTAGTCAATCGTCCCCCTTTTACTCTCCCCCTCTCTCTCTCTCTCTCCTGTCAGCTGTTGATTGATTGGCTGCTTTGATTGATCGCTAAGCAGGCGCGGCAAATTCAATTTCGAACCAGTTCAAAATGATGATCATCATGATTTTAATCTTGTTAGTCACATTAACACACAACAGATGAAGTACAGGCACACACACACACACAGGCACACTCAGCAGAATTGCTGCTAGGCAGCTAAACTCTGTCAGATATTCAAGTAATTGAAATATAGTTGTCAAAACATACTCAAAAGCCTCTTGAAAATTCTTTGCTTTATGTTTTGACAAGCACACGACAAGTGGCATTCCGATGCACAGAACTTGCCACTGGGCCCAAAAGCTTGTTAACCACTTCGATCAACAATCAAACAATTGACGCTGGGAAAACACTTTTGTATTCTTCAGATTTTGTGCATGTTATCGATTCTTTTACACATTTCTTACACTTGTACTTGTCACTTGTTGTTTAAGCTAAGCTGTTTCGTCTATAATATCAATATATGTTTAAATTTTGTATAATTACTTTTATTATTAGCAGTTATCGATAACTTGACATCGATTGTTTATGCTTTTCAAGTTTGGCTTGGACTTGTCACCTAAGTTCTCTAAACTCTTTCGTCTATATTATCAATATGTCTATAAATTTGTATAGTTACTTTAATTATAAGCTATTATCGATAACTTCACATAGATTATGCTTTTCAAGCGCTGCCTACATGTGGTGGACTTGTCACCTAAGTTCTCTAAGCTGTTTTGTCTATAATATCAATATGTGTAGAAGTTTGTATAGTAACTTTTACTATTAGCTGTTATCGATAACTTCACTTTGATGGTGTATGCTTTTCAATCTCAGCTTAGACTTGTCACCAAAGTTTTCTCAGGTGTTTTGTTTGTATTATCAAAATATCTTTAAAATTGTATAGCTGCTTTTACTATTAGGTGTTATCGATAACCTGACTTTGCTTGTTTTTGCTTTTCAAGCGCATTTCATAGTCGACTCTCACTTTACTTGGCTATAGTTGTTAAAACAACAACCTAACAACATGCGCTTTATTTCGTCAACGGCGCGAACATTACAAATTTGTTACGCGTGCGCAACAACGACGTCGCGTCGCAGTTGACGCTGACGCCGTCGATAACTGCGCATACATTTTGCGCATTCGCTTGTCCAGCCAAGCGATTTTCTATTTCACTTTTAATTTTCACATCATCGGACTTGGTTCGCTGCTTGGGTCGTTGCATCGACTATGTGTAGACAGTTGCAGTTGCAGTTAACATCGTGTGCCCCGTCTGTGCGTCCAACTGGCGGCACGTCTTTGTCAGGGTTGCCAGCGTGAGTTCATTTTAATTGCCAGCGCATTCCGTTGCTGGAGTCGTTGCTGGAGTCTGGCCCAAGGGGCATTCAAGCTGCGTCAGACCGTTTGCAACAGGCAGCCGAAGGTCTGCACTCAAACGACACCACTCAACGCCAGCCCCACAACTCATGCACATGCCTATCGAGCACTATCGTTCGATAAATGATTGTTGGGGCTGAATGAAAAATCATAGAGAATGCGCTTAGGCTGACAGGTGGGATTTCAATTGTTGAAATAATTGAGATAAAGATCAAATGCTGTTGCATTGAAGGGGATTGTATAGTAACAACTGCTAACGACAGTTATCGTTATCGTTATCGTAAGCATTTAGCAATTTTTCTTAAATTGCACTCGTAATTGATTACTTTGGTAAGATTCAGTTGCGCATTTATGTGTATCTTAAGAACGTTTTAAGTAATTGTTATCGTTTATCGATAAGAGTCAAACTAGTTAATCTTATCCTTAATCTTAGCACTTTACTGGTTGCCATAGTAAGATTTATTTAAGCACATTTAAAGATAAACGGCTTTTCAATAAGTATTTATCGTTTATCGTTTATCGAAGATTACAAATAATCAAAATAATACAATCAAAATGCTATTTTTATACGTCAAGAATAGTTGCTAGTTTATATTCCATAAAATTGTAGATACTTATCGATAGCTTTAGTTTCTCATAAATTATGATTTTCAAAGCTTTTCTATATATAGAGCCATTTTGTTCGCTGTTGCTGGCCATGTTTAACAAAGAGCACCTACAGACACGCGATTTACAGATATTATGCAAATACAAAAGAGCCCAAGCCATAAATAATCGATAAATGACTGCTCATAGGCAGTTTATAGGGTATTTAAGCAACGCTATGTTGAGTTTTGCAGCAGCTGCGGTTGTAAATGATTTGCGAGTCGCAGTTAACTTCTGTAGATGTAGCTGTGTCTGTCTCTGTATCTGTATTTGTATCTGTGTCTTTTTGTGTGTTGTTTTTTTTTTTGTTTTTTTTTTTTGTAATTTTTTTAGCTACTCCGTTCAGTGTTTTTCTGACTTGCTGGCTTGCCTATTCGCAGTCACCCTGCCACATTTGGGCGCAAACAAATTAATTTTTGCGCCTACATAAAGCTAATTGACTTGAATAGCGGGCCGTCCGATCGTCTGGGCCGTCTGTGCGCTTGCGGCTCTTAATTGTGGCCACAATTAATAAAGCCGCCGCTCAGAAAGTCAGCTCAACGCTATCTGCATCTTGGTGGCGCCACCTACACCCGCAGCAGCCGCAGCCGCAGCCGAAGCAGCGGCAGCAATGAAAGCTGACAAAACGCCGCTTGACCTACAATTTGTCAAGAGAGGAGGCGGACAGCTGTGAGCATAAAGACGCCCATGTGCGGCACGTGTGATTGGGTCAACTCAGGTGGCGCCTTCAGCGGAAGCGTATCAAGTGCATGCCACACACACAAACACACACACACACACATACACACACAGACACACATACACAATCACACAGGGGGCGAGGCAAAAACTATGCCAAATGCTTTGGTTAATTAGAAATCAATTGAAACGCATATAACGTATAAGTAACTAGCTAGCAACAACTGCAACAACAACAACAATCTGACGACCCAAATAAGTTTCCCATTGCCTCAACCCGCGACGCCTGCGTCCTCAACATGGTTAACGTTGTCGCTGCTGCTGCTGCTGCTGCTGCCTTTGGGTGGCATGCAAACCAAACTGAATGCAATGCAACTAGAGAACCAGTTTCTCTGCACAGCAGAGAACATTTCAGCTCCCCCTCTCTATATCTCTCTGCCTCTCGATCGACTCCTCCCCAGTTTTATCGTTCATTTGGTGTGTCAACTTGGCTATCTTAAAAATGCTTAATTGCTCGACTTGCATACAAAAAAAAAAAAAAAAGCCCATACGAAAGAAGAGTAAGAAAATAAAAAAAACTAATTGATAGCCGCAAGCAAAGGCGGATCGAAGCACTCAGAGATCGAGAGAGTGAGAGAGAGAGAACAGCCAGAGCAACAGACTTATCGTAGCCACGTTCGCTCAGCTGCTGCAGGTGCAAGACAAGTCACACCTTCCAGACAATCGCCCAGTTGTCATCGCGCAGACAATTAACAATCTGTAATAATGTCAATAAATAAGACGAGGGCAATGTGTTTATTCTATGGGCGTCAGATATGTCACTAAAGGTGTATTCAATCTGGATCTCGGGAATGACTTTGTTAATCACTTTTTCGAGTTGATTAAATGTAAACAATGGGATTCCATGGTTTTATGAAAATGTATTTAAGAGGCAGAGGGAGGTGTGGGTGATCATTAACAGTGCTTTAATTCTGAACCAGATTGAACCAGCGAGTTGTTCTAGCCCTTTTCATTCGTTCTTGCCTCCGCCTATTCCTCCTTTCATCCGTCAGCCTAGTACATCTTTCGTCCGCTCATACCACCTTTGGATGGCCCATCAATCCCCCGTCAATCTATCTGTACATCCGTCCGTCCGTCCATACATCAGCCCATCCCTCCGTCCGTCCAGCCCATAGCCATCTTCATCCGTCCGTCTATTTATCTGTCCGCCCGTCTGTCAGTCCGGTAATATATCCTTTCTTCAGTCCGTCCGTCCGTCCGTCAATCTATCTGATCGTCCATCCGTCCGTCATTCCATCAATCTTTCTGTTCATCAGTCTGGGCATTCCTCCGGACGTCTATCCGTCTACCCATCCCACCTTTCGTCACATTGTCCTATCTATCTGTTCGTCCGTCTATTTGTCTACCCGTTTCACCTTTTGTCCCTCCCTTCGTCCGTCCGTCAGTCAGTCAATTTATCTGTCCGCTCGTCTTCATTCCGCTTGTCCGTCCGTCCATCTTGCCTCCATCTCGTAATGTAAAACATACTTAAAATATTAAATTTATAACAAATTTGATAGCTTAAGTATTCATCTTGCGCTTTACATAATAATAATAAAATAACAATAGCAAAGAAATCATAGCAATATTTATATAAATAATAATAATGCAAACATAACGAATCGTTTGACTATCACATTGCAAGTAGAATGCGAGCAATTTCTTTGTTATTGAATTGTCGCAAGTGACACGGACACGGACACCCACACAAACAGCCAGCTAGGCAGCACCAACTACCTACCCCCCCCCCCCCACGACTACTTTTACCTTTTTAGCTACTCATGAGGCTCGCGTCATGCCACATTTTAGTTTAGTTCAAGTTCCAGTCGAGGTGTTTGCCACCCAATGCACAATTTGCATGCATGTCACGTTCTTCGGCTTTGAGTTAGACTTTGTCACCTGCCTGCCCGAATGCCTGCCTACCTGTCTGTGCCCCTGTCACGCACACACACCTTGCCTTGCCCCGCCTTGCCTGCTCATAATGCACAAAAGACAAAAATCAATTAACAGGCAAAGTCGATTGAAATCTTTTGAGTGTCTGTTTGTGTGTGGAAGGCTCTCTGGCTCTTGGGCTCTCCAGATCTTTACGGATTACCCAAATCCATTGAAAAGATGCAAGTTGCAAATGGAACTTGCTGCCGGTGTGCTGCATGCACCACTTCTGCCTGGTTGCGGTGGGTGGGCGGCTGTAAAGTTGTAAAGTTGTCAAATTGGGCATGGGCGCAACGCAGAGACAAAGTCGCAATTACATTTTGCGCTTCATCCTGATAAAAACGTTGGTGGCTGTGCTAAACGTGCTGCTTTGTCTGAATTTGCAATGCGTGCTGCAACAACAACAGAGGCAGCACCACCAACAACAGGCAGCACCACCAACAGCAACAGCAGCAGCAACAACAAGAATGCGGTCACAGTTCATTGAACCGCTAGAAATGCAATGCAAGTAGCTCATAATGATGCTGCTGCCAGATGATTATGATGTTAATGACGTGCCACAGATGCAGATGCACACGATAATTAAGATGATGATGATGATGATGATGATGATGATGATGATGCTGCTGATGATGATGATGCTGCTGCTGCTGATGATGAGGTTTCAGTGGCAACTGGCACTTTAGCGCGTCAGTTAGATAAAAAAAAGCACCTCCAGCGGCTCAAGTATCGAAGCAGAGAACACAACGATTTGACAATGGAAGCAAAAAGAGTTGTCAGATATAAGTATATATACATATATATATATAGATATATATATATTTATATATACAGCTATGTGTGTGTGGCACTTGAACGTAAAAATTCAATGCCAAAAGGGTAATATTATGCGATATTCATGTCTATATGCAATGCACACATGTGCTGCGAATGCCTGGGAAAGGTCAGACTGCCTACAGTGAAGACTCGCTAATAAACAACTACCCCATATAAACAGACATTTATGGCTGGCTAATAAGAGAAAATAGTAATTTGGGTAAGTTTAAAAATTTAGTATAGCTCTAAATGTTCCCAGATATAAGATGAATACTATTTACAGTATAAACTCCATTAACGGACAGCTTCCTGGCTGAATCTTATTTCCCTTAAAATTCAGCTGAACCGGTTTGAAATGAAGACATTGATGATATTATTTTCGTAAGTAATTTGAATATTTTCCACTCTCTTTTGATTTTTTTTAATTTATGCAAAAATGAAAAGGGAAAAGGAAACATTTAAATAATTAACATTAAAAAATAGATTATGAGAAAGATATACTTTGAAATTTCTAGAGCTTGATTAAAGCTGTTACACTTATACAGTATAAGTAAAAGTCAATCTGGGTCTAACTTATACAGCAAAAGTGAAAGGTAATAATAATATAAGTTAGGGTTTGTTACATCATGCCTGACTTATACAGTATTTGCTAAAAATATATGTACACAAAAAATCTTATAATGTATAAGTTTAAGATATACACAACTATAAACTTATACTGTATAAGCCAAAGATATATACAAGTAAAACCTTATACTGTATATGTTAAATTATATACAATTAACAACTTATAAAGTATAAGTTGAAGATATATACAAGAAAAAACTTATACTGCATAAGCTAAAGGTTATATACAAAAAACGTATACTGTATAAGTTTACAACTAACAACTTATACAAAATAAGCTAAAGATATATATAAAAAAAACTTATACTGTATAAGCTTAAGATATTTGCAACAATAAAATTATACTGTATAAAGGTGTATGTACAAAAAAACGTATACAGCATAAGCTAAAGGCATATACAAGTAAAAACTTATACTGCATAAGCTTCAGTTATATATAAGACACAGTAAAAGTTACCCATGCCTGACTTATACAACCTAAACTCCGTTTATATTAAAGCCAAGACCAATACACCATAAGCAAACAGAATACCTCTTCATCAAATTATCTTATATCTTTTATTTTTCAGATACCACACATATTTTTATCTGCTGGCAGATTCCAACTTCCTCTTTTCGCCCTCCAAATTGAGTTGAGATATACACGAAAGAATTACTAAAAAACCAACACACAAAAAAAATCACAGCAAAAACAACCGGCAAAAGGCAAAGGGAAAAAAATAACACAAACAAAAAACAAAACACGAAAGACGGAATACGAAAACTCTTGCGGCTCAGCAGATTCCCACTTGCAGCTTCGACTTCCCATCCAAACAGCTTCTTCCCAGGCTTCCGGCACCCTTTGATCTATTTCGGGCAGCCGAGTCGCTGATGAAAAGGGAAGCCACTGGAGCCCGTATGCGAAACTTAAAAATAATAAACAAAGTCAGCCATGAACTAAAAACACAATCAGAATCAGTTGTATAAATGTTAGAGGTTACGTTGTCTGAGTTACATATAAAGATATATATTACTTTTTATATATAACCAAAAGATTCAGAAGAAATGTGGATATATCGAAATGAAGCTGTTTTAAATATGATTTAACTTCCGATTGTTATATTAATTTTTATATATTTTCTATTCTAGATTATATATTTTTTATATACATGTATTACAAAATCGTCCCTATAAAATTTCATAGAATACATGAAAAATTTTATTGAATCAAATTTAAAAATCTTTCGATGCTTAGTATTGGATAAAATTCGTTAACATTTGTTAACTGTTTGTTTGATGTGATAAGTAGTTACAAAACCAAAGGCAGATGTAGAAGACGTATAAGAGCCACAAATGCTTTAAGAAGAATGGTCAATGCTAAAAATATATATCGTGTGCTATATATATATATAAATACATATAAGGGGAGACTTATAAGAGCAAAATAAGATCTATTTACTATTTATACAATACAAATATATTTAGCCGGTTACAGGTATATGTTTAGACAACGTAGAAGACGTATAAGAGTAAAGCCTCGAATGGAAACCACTAATACTAGTGTTTTGCAGCACTAAATGTGTTTATATTTGTATTTGTTTTTATAAATATATATAAGACGTGCAAAAGGCAAGCTGAACGCCTTCAAAAAGGATTTATTTTGCAACACTATTTATACTATAAAAATCTATTTTAGCCTGTTAGAGGTATGCATAAAGAAAGATGTAGAAGACGTATATGAGTAATCAGTAATGCTAAATATATATTAAGTCTGTTTTGCAACACTACGAGTTTTTATGCATGTATTTGTAAAGGCAGACGTATAAGAGCTAAGGAGAACGCTTTCAAAAAGGATTATGTGAGCATATTTAGTGTCTTCTACATAAACTCCACGATATACATACATATATACATATATATTATATATATATATATTAACAGACGGTCAAAGATCATTCTTGTAGCGAGCAGAGCAAAGAGATCGCCCAGTAGAAAATGTTAATCCCTGTCAAACAAGCTCTTCACGTCTCTGTCAACTGGCATGGCAAGAGGAAGGGGAAGGGGAAGGCGAAGGGGAAGGGGAAGGAGGGAAGAGAAAGTGAATGGAGCGTATGGCCAATAAGAATCTTAATGATAAGATGCTTATCAAGAGCAACAGCAACAGCGACAACAACAAAACAAACGGAGCAACAACAGCAACAAATAAGGAAATCACAATAAAACAACATCCAAAAAAATAATACAAATAAAATAATAGAAACTTACCCAAAAGCAAACGAAGACGTTGCAACGTTAAACTTGACGTTGTTTTTATTTTTAATAGTTTTTGTTTTCTTTTTTTTTACTCTCTTTTTCTCTTTCCGTTTTCGGCTTTTTGCTGCCTAATGTTGATGATGCAGCGCTGCAAGAGGAAATTACGTATAAGATGGCGACGAAGAAGAAGAGCGAGAGCCAAAGGAAGATGCATAGCAACAAGAACAACAACAACAACAACAACAGCGCAGGACATGAATATTTATTCTAATTGAAAGTTTTTGGCTGCCATTAAACACATACACCCACACATACACACACATTTGCAGCAAGTGTTATGTGTGTGTGTAAAAGGGGTTTGTTGCTGCAGCGGCGGGCGCTGCAAAAGTTGGCGCTTGCGTCACGTCAACAGCGCCGTCTGCAACATCAAATCGAATTTTCCAAAAAAAATAAATAAATAAAAAACAAATAAAAAGCAGAAGAAGCAAATAAGAAACCGAAACAAAAACAAAGAAGAGAGACACACAAAAAAACCAACACAGTCAAATAGAAGAAGCAGACCAAGAGGAAAACGAGTTAAGGCGCAGACAGCAAAAGACAATGCTGCTGCTGCTGCTGCCATAGCGTCGCAGTCGCCGTCGCCGTTGGCGTCGCTGTCGCCACTGTATTTGACAGTGCTGCCATTTCGGCCTTTTTAAGGCTAGATGTAGCTTATCTTAACACGGAAATGCTTTTAAAATTATGAAATTATTGAACAAATTTAAATTGAAAATGCGTTTAGCATTAAATCTAGCTTTTTTTAAATATCAGTTGGCTCTTTTAATTTTTTGAGTTTGCAATGCAAAATTTCCGAATTATCTATGAAAATTACAGAATTAAATGAAATCGAAAACAAAAGGTCTACAAATGCGCATTTATATTATGCATATTATTATATTTATGCATATTTTACATAAAATCCCGATTCAGCTTTATTTGCTTGCCTTTCCTGCTAGATCTAGCTTTTTGGGCTCTCGAATAAATGGCAACACTGGTCTTTGGCCGTCTGGCCGTCACTTGCTGCAAGCAGCGCAGCAGATAAAAGCAGCCAAAGACAACCAAAGCAAACGCAACAATAGCAGCCGCAACGGCAGCCGCCACATTTTGTTGTTGTTGTTGTTGTAATATTTTGAAAATATTATTTGTTTACGCGCGTCATGTTAACAGAGTGTAAAAAAATCATTTAAAGTTTTGTTTGATTATGCCAGGCTTACGTTTCAATATTTTGACGCCTTTTAGTTGCGCCCGCGCATCTTCCAAAAACAAAAAAAAACAAAAAAAAAAAAAAACAAAAAAAAAAGGCCAACAACAAAAAAGCCAAGGAACACCACAAACTCTTTACACTAGACACCAGAACCGTAAAAAAAAAGCTAGTAACACTTTGCAAATCGTGTGCCGACCACTTGCGCCGAGACTTTAGTTGCAAGCTGCTGCTGTTTAATAATGACTTTATGTTAATTATTTCTTGATTTTGTTAGCAGTTTAGTTCTTAAGTTAGGACAACAGTGCAGCAGCTGTTGAGCGACACGAGAACCGCGCGCAACGAAAACAAAATGAAGACTAACAACTAACGTTAGCAATGTGATTGCAAGCGCAACGCCCCAAAATACCAAAAAAACAACAACACAAAAAAAAATACCGCACAAATATACCATGCACAGATGGGGGCTGAAAATGAATAAATACACACATAACCATTTCTATGAATAAAAATTGTATTAATTTTATTAAATTTATAATATTAGATTATTAAAAATTGAAATTCAACTGTTAGTTTAAAACATTACACAAAATGTATAAGGTCATACTGTCACACAGTGCTGCCAGACCTCTTTATATTTGTATGCCAGCGCAAAGTACATAAAGCTAACACTAGGCGGCGCTATTGTTTGTGCTCGGTGGTTGTGCGCAATAAACAGAACGGGAAGAAAAAAGCGCTGCTGTCTTCACCGCCAACTTGTGAGAGTGAAACATTGAATGAAAACTAATAAAAATAAACATGTGCTACACAGCATTACTATAGAGTTGCGAGTGTGAACAAAAGTGTGACAAACACACAACAATTTCAATTCATTTGACATTTTGCAAACTGCTGCTGCCCGACGCAGTCAACGTGCATTGAGAGCTTTCGGCCATTCAGTCAGCTGGGACGCGCTTTTTTTTTCGTATTGTGTTTGCATTTGCCAAAAGCTGTGCGCGCTGTGTTGTCATCGTTATGTGTGTACGCATTGTTGTTGCCACAAAAGCTTTTTCAACTAATAACTGCTGCGCTTAATTTTCCACTTGGTGAATCGAATTGACACAGTTGCAATCAGAATCGAATTGGAAACATCCGCCATGATAGCCAAGTGACAAAGTTCGTTCAATTTCTCCAACCCCATTTGACTTGGTTAATTACGGGAACAGCTGCAATGTCAACCGAAAGCAATACGCCCGTGGATCCGCGTGTCCAGGTATTTGTCCCATATAACAACATCCATCCCTCTATCCACGATTCCAATTGGCTAATTGGCTTGCATTCCAGATCGAATTGGAAAAGCTCAACACTGCGACGGACAATATCAACAAATATGAAGTGGAGCTCGATGTGAGTTTTATTATTGATTTTTTTTTTCGCTTCACCTCTTTTATTATTTACTTTATATAACATGCAGGAGGCGAAGTGCGAATTCAAGCGCCTGCTGGCGGAGAGCGTGGTGCGGATCAAGGCCGCCGCCCACAAGCTGGGCAACTCGATAGACGCCGCCAAGCCCTACTACGAGTCGCGCATCTATGCCGCCCAGCTGGCCAAGGAGACACAGCTGGCGGCGGCCAACCACGAGAAGGCCAAGTCCATACATGCCGCCGCCAAGGAGATGGTCTACCTGGCCGAGCAGGGTCTCGGCGAGAAGTCCACGCTGGACACCGCCTGCCAGGAGATGCTCAGCCATGCGGCCAGCAAAGTGAATCAATCCCAATTGGAGGTGACCGACACACGCAACGCCCTCAAGATGTGCCAACTGAAGCTCGAGGTGGCCAACAATCGGGTCAACAAGCTGCAAGGGCAGCTCAAGCAAGCTTTACGCTCCTCCAGGTATCTAATTGGACTCTAATTTGATTTACTTTCTTTAATGTTCTGGCAGAGAGAAAGTTGAGTTTTCAATAGGTTATGAACTGTTTTGAGAAATATTTAATTTTAATTTATTGAAGATCATGATTTGGGGAGATTTTTGAATATGTTTGTTATTTTATGATTCTGTTTATATATTTTTAAAATTATTATATTGATAACTATGAGTATAGTAGGATTTTAAAAATATTTTAAAAGAAGTTTTGAATTTTTTAACAATTTTGAAATATGATATAAACTAAAAATATGATATATGTATGTATATCTTTATATTATTTACATATATAGCTGATATGTCTCTTTTAGAACAGTTTTTCGCATTTTCAAAATGAAATTCTAAAAATTTTGAAATATAAATATAAAATATTTCATATATCTATATTATTACAATATATAATATATCTATATTACAGTAATCTATACTATTATAAGAAAATCGATTGAAATATTTCATATATTCATAGTATTACAATATATACACCTATGAAATAATAGTAGTATAAACTGAATATTTTGAAAACAATTTGAAACTATTATTAAGATTTATATTAATAATAGATGTTGATATTATTGTAGATATACGAGATATTTCATTGATAAAGAATATGAAAAATTTTGTATATACGTTTCATATATCTTATTACAATATATCGATGACATATTTCATACTGTATCAAAAGTAATATAGATATGGATATACGAGATATATCAGATATTTAAATATTTGATTTTGAAAATGCAGCTATATCATGTTTTTTCGTAGATATATAAAATATAAAGTATATCTAAAAGTCTCTTCATAAAAAAATAGAAAACTTATCAAGCGCAGTACCAAAAAATGATCCTATCATTTTTTTCTACAACAATATGAAACATTTTATATGAGCGAGAATATTATTCACAGCACAAATAATACAATTATATCTATACATATAAGTATGTACTTATGTATTCATAAGAAAAATCCAGAAATTAATTTTTGCTGGATGCTTTGTTAGTTATGGTACTGGCTCTATATATACGTACGTATTTATAGGAATGTTCTATCTAATGATAAGCATCTATTATTAATATATATACTATATTTATATATACCTTCAATCCTAATACGATCCGATACTGATTCAGTTTAGTTTCTACTCTGCCAGAACATTTTATAATTTATATTGGTTGATTTTGTTGATTTAAAGTTTTTGGTTCTACTTTCGGTTCTATTTCGTTCTCTTCTCTTTTCGGTTTCTTCCTTTTTTTTTTCTTTTGTCTTCTTCTTCTTCTTCTTCATAGATTGCAGCTGCGGCGCAATTTACTTTTGTTGAGATACTTTAGCATTTTGCACGCTTTGTATTGTATCCAGTGCTCGTGAGTATGCGCTGCTCACCTGCCGCCAATGCCACGCCCACTAATCTAGCTGATAATCGCTCGTTAATGCAGGCCCTACTATGAGACGCGTGCGAACTACAACGGACTGCTGAAGGCCCAAAAGCTGCGCGTCAACGAGCTGGAGGCGAAAGTCAGCGCCGCCAAGTTGACCTACAACGAGGCGCTGAAGAATCTGGAACAGATCTCCGAGGACATACACAGGCAGCGCCAGCAGCGCAACAATTTGCTTAACTACGAGGCAATGCTGCGCCAGGTGGATGCCATCGATGCCCAACAGCAGCAGCAGCAGCAGCAGCAGCAGCAGCTCCAGTCAGAGTCGGAGCAACTGCAGCTGGATGAGCCGGAGGAGGAGTATCTGCGCATGCCCGATCGCTTGGGCAGCGGCGCCAGCTCACCGAGGCAGCGTCATGCCGATCCGCACGACTGTCCGCATCTGCTGCACGACTTCGAGACGGTGCTGACCTTCCCACAGAAGCTGGCCGGCGGCATGCACAAGTCGGCCAGCACCAGCGCCACGGATGGGGACAACAATCTGTTTGCCCAGGCGCAGGGTCTGCACGGCCCGTACGAGGTGAAGCCGCGCTCGGAGTCCGGCAGCAGCTCGCTGGCCTCGGCCTCAGCGTCGGCCTCGGCATCCGCATCGGCATCGGCCTCGACGTCGGCCCAGCCGGCGGACAACGACATCGATCAGTGGACGGAAATCCGACTCTCGCACTCGGACAGCACCAGTTCGAGCTATTCGAATCAGTCGCTGCTGGAGCAACAGGCTCTGGATGGCGCCGGCAGCCTGGGTGGCCATGGCTTGGGCTACGGCCTGGGCGGCCTGGATGCGGATGCACAGTCGCAGCACTCCACATCCTCGTCGGATGAGCCCAAGCGCAAAGTGACCTGCACGACGATATTCCAGGACGATAGCGGCACCGGCATTGGCATCGGCATCGGCCTGGCCGGCCAGCAGATGAGCCGCAAACAGAGCCTCAGCCAGTGGCTGTCGCGTTCGAATAGCTTCAAGAGCAGCGGACGACGGCAGAGTCTGGATCTGTTGATCGATGCCGGCGACAAGGTGAAGGATGTGTTTAGCTATGGCTTTCAGAAGGTCGGACGCAGTCTGGAGCGGCGCAATAGTGAGTCGGAGATGGCCAACGATGGTGGGGAGACGGATGCGCTGCTTGTTGCCACAGCAACGGCAGCAACAGCAGCAGGTGCGACAGGTGCAGCAACAACAACGACGGCAGCGACGGCGAATGCCTCAGCGAGCAGCAACAATAGCAGCGGCAGCGGCAGCGGCAGCAGCAGCGGCGGCGCCGGCGATTTCTTTTCATTTAGCAGGTCAGTAGATGGCAGCAGCGGACGCAGCGCCGCCGGCGTCAGCAGCGTCGGCGTTGGCAGCAGTCTACTCTGCACGCTGCAGAATCGCCTGACAAAGCTCATTTGATCAAATCGGACAACAAATCAAACAGATCGATTAACCGATAAACGATAAACCGATTTACGATTTACCGCCAAACTGCTATTCCAAATTCAAACTGCACTCACTCAAAAAAAATTCAAATGAAAAACAAGAAAAACTAAAACAAAACAAACTCCCAAATGCTTCAACTACTGCAAGAACTAATAATAATAATCAGCTACTGCAATTAACTAAATTCCTAAATGCTCGATAACAAAAAGTAACGAATTGGCTGCTTTAATTTGGTATATTTGCTCTTTCAACACACAAATTCGATTACAACAACCACAACAACAACAGTAATAACAACAATCAATCAATCAATCAACCAACCAACAACTACAACAACAACAAATACTACTACTACTACTACTACTACAATAACAATCAACTAACCGCATTGCACGCACGCACGCTTCTCAAAACAAACAAACAAAACAAAAACAAAGTCTAAAATCTACTTTTAACAAATTTGTATGTACTGCAAATAATTTTTTTTTGTGTGTGTATGTGTGTAGCTATATATACGTGTGTGTGTGTGTGTCTGTGCATGCGTATGTGTGAGAGTGTGTGAATGTGTCTGTGTGCATCAGTGTGTGTCTTGGCATCATGAAATAACTTTTTAATTTATTTACATCAAATGCTCTAGAATCGATTTTTTTTTTATGTATTTTCATTACATATTTTAGAGTTGAATATTTTCCAATAAAAATTCAATATTATTATTTCACTTCATATAATAATAAATATTGATAATCAATAGAATGAATGTAAAGTTATTTAATTATGTTTGAATATTTAATGGTAAAATTTTAATTTGTTTTTAAAAATATACATTTTAATTTGAATAAGTATTTAAAATCTATAAATTTAAATACTACAAAAAAACTTGTTTTTAATTATGTATGAATAATTTCATTAATATAATCTCAATATTTTTTTTAGAAATGATCTATAATTTATTTTCAATATAATTGTCTATTGAAAATTAAAAATTAAATAATTAAAATTATAAATCATTTTAAATAAATATTTATTAATAATTTCATAATATAATTTCAATATACTTTTAAAAAGTTATTTATAATTTATATTCTATAGACAATTATATTGAAAATAAATTGATAATTATTTTTTGTATTATATTGAAGTTATTCATCTATAATAGTTTTTTTTAACTCAATATTTTTCGTATTTATTATAAACTTTAATTTTTATTATTTAGCTCAATTGAATGAAACTAAAGTTATTTCAAGAAACCAAACACACTTATTAATGTGATCAAGCTTCTGATTTGTAATATTCAAATTGTTTTTTTTTTTCGTTTTAATTCATAAGATTCCATAAGATATCAATTTTCATGCATCCATTCTGCTTAAAACTTTGCCAATCTTCTCTCTATGTGTACATCTTTCTCACTTTCGCTCTCTCTTCGTCTCTCTCTCTCTCTCTCTCCCTCTCTCTGTTGTGTCTTTTGCATCACATTTGCGCTTAATTTATTCTGTTGTCTTTGGCTATCTCTGTTTGGTGTTACACAATTACAACAACAACTACTTTACAGATCCTCAGAACCCAAAGAATTACTATCCGATGAACAGGTTGAGAATTTGCTATTGAATCACATGGTTGATGAGCACGGCGTGATCATTGTGGAGGAATTAAAGTCACCAACGGCTGCAGCACTCACAACACGAACATCGGCAACAACAACAACACCAACTAGCTTGCAGCAGCAACAACAACAGCAACAGCAACGTGCTGCTTTATTATTTTAAGCCTGAAGCTACATTAGTCCAAATCCGGAGCTGCTGCACAAACCATTTCCCAAGCAATTAGTAAGAGGCGTACATATCACATGACATTATTGAATCCACTGTGAAGTGGATCAAGAGGGCGGCAGGAGCTGTCCGCAATCATTCAACTGCTTTCTTTTAACGCATAGCTTATCGCTGTGCTCTAATCCTAATATGTGCAATAATGTTGTTTAGCGTACAAAGTCAAACAAAAAACAAAAACAAAACAAGTTACATTTTATGCTGTTCAGTAAAAAAAATTAACTAACTAACGCTAGTCCTAGGCAAAATGCATACAAAAAAGAATCAGTTAGAACAGAAATATATAAAAATTAACAACAAAAAAAAAGAAAATAAAAACAAAAAAAACAATTCAAAAGAGATAAACCGTAAAATACAAAATAATTATAGAAATTATACAGAGTACGTTATAAATATACATACAAATTAATATTGACTTAAATTGTTTCTTTCTGAATTGAATTGAATTTACTATAAAATAAAATATTTAAATTAACGTTTTCTTATCGATAACACAAGGCTGCGATGTCGATGTGTTTGGTATACGATATCACTGCGTGTGAAAAAGCCAGCAGCTTTTGTAAGTGAGCAATTAGCCGCAATGGGCGCGATGCACTTTTTATATATTCCTTGTGGATTTAGTTGTATACGAAAAATAATGGAATTGAACTGAAAATATGGCATAGAATTATATTTCAATTAGTTATAAATTCAAAATGGTATCTTATACGATATCTTAATAAACAGCCTGTGAGGGATGGGAGTTCATATTCCCATCGTATATTTTTTAAATACACTTGTCGCATTCATGCATATCGATATCTGTTATCGGACTGTTGTGCATCACCATTGAACTCCAACATATTCCAAATAAAAGCAAAAGGCAATCCGCTTCCAAATTTAGCAACTGCAGCACATTTCACACGACTACATCAAAGCGAAAAATGAACGTGCTTCCGGTGTTTTTGCTTCTGCTAATGCAGCAGCTAACAGCCTTGCCGCTGGCCCAGGCGGATCAAACGGCAATTGGAACTCCAGCTGGCTCCAATGTAACCAAACTATCCCTGGTTGGCCCAAGCAACAGCACCAATAATGCAACAACTTTGAACGAAGCTAAAACTGCAAACACATCATCAGGTATTCGAATTCTAAAATATACACTATATAGTATAGATATATTTATATGTATGCCATAAATCTTGACAGATATAGCCAATCCATCGCCAGTGAACAAACCGGTCAAGGTCAACGCCACAGTGGAGCAATCTCCGGTGCTCGCGCGTGGCGTTACCAATACGGATAAAGCTCCTATGCAGCCTGCCACTGTAGTGAAGCTACCAGTGACTACGCCGGAGCCACAAGTGGCTAAAGCAACGACTACAACAACAACAATAACGCCGATAACAAAAGAAACTAAATCAACGGTCAAGACGGACAAAATTGTGGCCGATGGCGTATCGCTGAGCGAAATCAAGAACAACAACGGCAATGGCAGTGACAGCAAGAATAATAATAATAGCAATAACAGTAGCAGCAGCAGCACCACCGCCACCACCAACACAACTAAAGCTGCTGTTATCAATGGGACAGCCACAAACAGTAGCAGCAGCAGCAACAGCAGCAGCAGCAGCAACAGCAACAGCAGCAGCATCGCCGCCACGCCAGCATCAGCAACTTCTACTGCATCAACAACTACTACAACCACAACAACAACAACCACATCCACGACAACAACCACAACAAAGCCAAGCACCACAACTACAACCACAACGACCACGACCACAGTTCGTCCCAAAAAGCCAACCGTCACCAGCAGCATGGCGAAACAAATTGAGGGTGAGAAATTGGATATGAGTGCTCTAAACGGTGGCAGCGTTGCACCACACGTCCTGCCCGTGCAGGAGATGAGCAGCAGCCTGGTGAATCGTGGCGAAAACGAATATATTGTGCCCATTGTCACCGTAATGTTCGCCGTGCCGCTGGCCATCGCTGTATTCATTGTGGGCTACAGGCGCTTCCGTGATCTCTGGACAACGCGTCACTACAGGCGCATGGACTTCCTGGTCGATGGCATGTACAACGATTGACGAAGGCGCCATCAGCAGCATCAGCAACAGCAGCAGCAGCAGGAGCTGGCTGCAGCTAGCGGCGATGGAGGTGCTGGAGGTGGCCGTGCAGGCTCTTTATCAATTCCTGCCACGCGGCTGCCGTAGCGCAAACGAATTTGATAAAGCACAGCAAATAATTGGAAAGATTATTAGTTGTTAAGATATTATTATTATTATCATTATTATTCTTATTATTTGAGTACTGCATGGAATGCAAAAAAAAAAAAAAAAACAAATAGGAACAGTGAGCGAGAGCTACACTGTGAGCTAGAGCGAGTGCGAAAGAGAGAGAGAGAGAGAGAGCGAGAGAGAGGTACGAGGCGCATGTTGTAGCAGGGCAGCAGCACAGGCTAAATATACACACCCACACACACATTGCTCAGTCAATTAAAACATTGAGAATATTTGTATAGGTGTGCGTGCGTGTGTGTATCTGTGTGTGCAAGAGTAATTTCCAAGAATATATATACACATATATAGTATATACCCAGCGGCCAAATCGAATATGTTGATAAGATTCAAGCGTAGCGCAAAACAAAGCAAAACAAAGCAAAGCAAAAATTAAAAATTTTAAAAACTCATTGAATGAAAATAATGCCAGCATTTGATTAATAGCTTCACATTTAATTTATGCATTTTCTTACATAAAATCTATATACATTTATATATACATAGATATATGTATGCATGTATGTCTCCGTATATACTTATATATTTATACCTTTAAACTATGCAACAAAGTTGTAGAATGAATATTTCAATACTTAAGGCGCAATTAGCAATCAATCATAAATTATACTATACAAAAATTATTATAAACTATATATATATATATATATATATATATGTATATTATATATAACCAGAATGTGCCTTACCGTTTCAGCACTTAATAATGCTGTATCATATATACATACATACATCTATCTGTTCGGTAACAATATCTTATAGACTTTCAAATCTGGCAAAGTAATTGATTTCTGAAACCAAATTGGATTTAGCCAGCTGTATAAAAAGAAAAACAATGAAAAGTATAGAAAGAAAACAAAAACAAAGTGCGCATTTATTGCATATTAATTTGTTATTAACGAAACAATTACAATAAAGCAAATGCAGTGTAACCAATAATAATAAAGTAGAGCCTTGAGTCAATTTGCCTTCTGGCCTCATGAAACAACAACTTAAACAACAACAACAACACAATTTGTAAACAAAAAGCTGTGAAATGCATTGGCAAAACGCTTTCGGCGCATTTTTCAGCGTTCGCACAAATTCCTCGAAAATAACACGCACTGTGCCAAACATAAAATGATCTTCAAACGAGCTATTGTCTATACCAGATATTACTTATTGGCCACTAAAAAAAAAACAATTGCAATTTGTTATAGATATATCATACATATGTTACTATTAAACCAAATGATTATTATTTATCTCGATTCATTCATTTCAAGTTTCATTTATTGGAATATTTATTTTACCTGCCAGCAGCGCCTTTCTATGTAATTCTCACAAATTCAGAAAAGTGCGAGTTACAGAGGGACTTAGTGGGATAAAAACAGGCAAATTGTTAGAACTGCTGTATGTATTGCCATATTCAGTAGCGCCTTTCTATGTAATTCTCAAAAATTGGATACAAAAAAAAAACAGATGTAACTGCTAAAACTGCCTAATGCATTGCCATACTTAGTAGCTTCTGTCTATGTAATTCTCATCAAATCAAGCAAGTACGAGCTACACAGAGACCAAGTATGATAAAAAAAAAAAAATAGATGCAGTTGCTAAAACTGCAAATGCAATGAGAATTATAAAAAAAAAGGCGCTACTGATAGCCGTTCGTTGTAATTGTCACCAACTTAAAAAAGACTCGAAAATACATAAAAAATGAGTGACATCCAAACATATTAAATGCAACTAAGATATAAGATTATCTTTATGGAAGGAAGCTAAGCAAATAAACTTTTAAGATTGATGCACTCGGGTGCAGTCTTTTGCATATTGTTTGATAGATAGTCCAAAAAATCTGCGGCAAACCAAAATTCGATCACATAATTTATAGATTTATGGGCAGAGTAGCTTAATAGTGATAAAATTGCAAAATTAGATGATCTTAAATCTAAAATTGTAGAAGAAATAGCTATGCCTGATTTAGCACGCCCCAGTCCAAAACCTGGCCAAATTGAGCGCTTCTGGCAATATATAAGATCTATTCAGGCCTAATCTAGAAATCAGCATTTTTAAATTCCGTATATTCGATTTGAATTTTAACTCAAATTTAGAACGGAAGGTCTGTTTGAAAATAAAAAAAAATTTTCTGTGTCTCAAATTTATTTAAAAAAAAAAAAAAAAAAAAAAACATTTTTTTTAAGTATATTTTTTTATATTTTATGAATACACCTCATATTTACCAAATTGCAATTATCTAGCTTCCATGGCAGACAGCAAGAGGGAAATAATACAAAATGCATATACTCTTTTCACCTACTGAATGAGCATTACGTATAAATGCTTAAGAGAGAAAGAGACACAGAGGCATTGCTAAACAGAGTCCTGATGGTTCGCTATTCAGCTGTTTCCTTAACATCAGAAAAAGTTAAATTTATAACATTTTAAATTTATTATATTTCGTATACAAATTTATGAATAATTTGATTTTCTTCATATATTACTCCGCTGGGATTTAACACGATCTTTTTGATCTTTGATATTATAAATATAAATTAGCATCTCTCAGGATCATAAATTCAGCCGAAATGAGAGAGAGAGGGAGAGAGAGAGAGAGAGTGACAGAGAGAGAGAGAGGGAGAGAGCCCTCGCTTCGCATTGCATGCGAGACATTGGTGTGTCAAATGTTGTAAACCGTTTGACCTTTTGTCGCTAATAGATCACCAGCGGCTGCTCCCTGATTAAGACAAATGCCTAACAACGTGCATAGCCGCTTCAGCATTTTGTTAGCTGAAGTGGTTTATAAATTATCTCCATCTTCTCCATATAGATTTTTGTAGTTCGTTCGTTTCTAATAATCTAAACAACACACATAGAAAATATAAAAAAGAACCAGAAAAGAAATACAAACAACATGCGGCTCTACGGCTACGGCTGTGTGTGTGTGTGTGTGTATACAGAGAGATGCTTTGCCCGGATGGTTGAACGGCACGGAACGGAGGCGCCGTAAACGGCAACGTGTGAAATGAGCCAAACAACTGCTTCGACGCTTGAGACTTGCGGCCCGCTGTTCAATTGGAAACGTGCGCTAGCCGCGTGCAGTGCTCATCGTGCGCCATTTCAACGATACTGATATTTAGCCGAGGAGCAACAGCAGCAGCATCATCATCATGCATCCTGCATCGCCGCATCAGCATCGTTCGCGTCTCAATCCGCCCGGAGCAGTCGCCGGACAGACCTCGCTTGCCCCACAGCAGCAGCAACAACAACAACAGCAGCAGCAGCAGCACACGGTTCAGATCAGCTCCGGCACACATCCCTATCAGGGACTGAAAACCTGTAAGAAACAAGCTTCAAGTTAACTATATCCTAGACTTAACAGATATATACTTAAAAGATCTAAAAAGTTTTCAACTATTTACTAAAAATTCTCTATTTAAAAGAGTTTTAACTTTTACAGACTTTTAGTTACAAATTGTTTTTTCAATATGTGGCCGCATTTCGCATTGCATGAACTGATCACGGCTGATTGACGTTATGTGTGTGTCGAACTACAAAAGATACAAATAGTTTTCGTTTCACGATCTCATAAATTCCTAAAATCATAATTCAGTCGATTTGGCTTCTGCCTGTAGATAAAACAGATTTATTCCCTGTCGATGATATATTGAATGGTATCCATCGATCAGATCGAGAGTTCGAGCGACGACCACCTATGAAGTATGCAATATAAACTGTGCGCCGACAAGTAAAAATAAATAACGGCAAAGATTGACGAGACGCGACCCAACGTGACGTGATGTGACGTGAGGCAACGATTTGATTCGTATACGGATATGGGATATAAATCGTATTGTCGAAACATAAAAGATAAACAACAACAACAAAAAAAAGAAAAAAAAAAAAGAAACGCTGCTCCAACTGAAAATAACCGTTGCCCCCATCTATAGACTGAATTTTTCTTTTTTTTGGTCAACATGTACTCGTACTACATAAACATTCCATAAATGTTCCAATTGGCCAGGCGATTGTTTAGCTTTGCTTTGGTCTGCTCTGCCCTGAATTGGTATTAGTTCAACCTGCCCGCACTCGTTGAAAAATCTGTACTAAAACATAAACAATCCATGCAATTACCATTCTATATATATGCATATATAAATATATGTATCTATGTGTGCTTAGGCTGTTCGTCTATGGAAATATGGCTAATTTAGCAATAAACAAATACCTACTTATGTAGTTAGACAATAGCGAGCTGATAGATCGCAGCCGTATACAAGATCTTAGAGATCAAAAACAATTGTTTTCGTTTCATTTTGCTTGAGGCCATAAAACTCCACTTTTATGGCTGAATTATGGATAGATTATACTCTTCGATTTTAATGTAATTAAGCCTTATCTAGTGAAGATCTATATGTATATAGTATAGTATGGATCTAAGCCTATCTATATAGCTAATAACATCAATAGCAATTATTTTCGTTCCAGTTTATTTGAGGCCATAAAACTTCAATTTTTATGGCTAAATTATGGATTATATGGTTATAATTGAAATGCAATTAAGCTTTATGTGGTAGTGACCTTTATCTATATAGCATATTATAGATCTATACCTATCTACATATCTATCTATAAAAATCAAAAACAATTGTTATCGTTCCATTTTATTTGCGGCCATAAAACTTGACTTTTATTGAAGAATGGATAGATTATACTCTGCAAGATAATATATTGAAATCTACACCTAGATAGTATAGATCTATATCCATCTATATTTTAGTACTAAATAGGATTAAAATATCGTTCCATTCTACTTGAGGCCACAAAACATCATTGTTATGGCAAATAAATCAAAAATTTATGCGCCAATGATGAAAATCTAAAACTTTAATATATATATATATATATATATATACGAGTATATACCAAATTATGTATTATTATAGGGTTATTACGAGAGTAAGCAGATAAAAATTAAGATTTAAAATTTTTTGATTTATTTGTATTTCTTATTTAAGATGTTTATATATATTTTTATTTGTATACAAAATTTTTTTTATCTAATTTTTTTTTAAATTTATATAGTTTACATAATTTTACTAAATTTATATTATTTTTTTAATATATTAATATTTATTTTCATTTATATTCTAAAAAAAAAATGTTTTATCAAACTTATATTTTATAATTTACATAATTTACACATTTTTGTTATTTTTAAAAATATGTAAATTATATAAATTTTAAAATATAAATTAGATAAATAAATAAAAATTTTTTGTATATAAATAATTATACAATAAATATCTTAAATAAATAATATAAATAAATAGAAATATTTTAGTTATTCATAATAATTTCATCAAAGCCTCATTCTTGCTAATGATTCATACGCCAAGCTAAGATAATCGAAGTTGAGCTCTTATTTATGTTCCTCGTGCAATATAATCGAATCTGCAAATCCAATCTAATTTCACTCTCAAAATTTTAGCTGATTCCGAAAAATTTACTAAAGTTCTCAAAATTCAAGATTATAGAAATATTTTGATTCAAAAAAGAATAGCATTTTATATTGGAATTGACTAACTTCATAATAGATATATGAACAGAGATAACTAACAAAAATCTAAAACCAATTTCCCTTTGAATCGCTATATACTTATATAACATATATTCATATATTCAATATACTTACACCTAGCCACTTGTCACACCTGCTGATCCAAGTTCAAACAAGAATAATTTAATACTTTAGCCACGGCTAAGAGTCGTCAAGTTTCAATCTACGTAATCCTCAGCACACTTGAACAGATCTAGTCATATCCATATCCATATCTATATCCATATCAATATCAATAGTCATTCATATTAACTCAATTACTAATTATTATTATATGCATATAATAATAGTATATCTATTACCCATAGAGTCTGTCTGGCCAGTAGAGTAAATATTATGCCATGTTTTATGATTAAATGTACGCCAAGTGTTTTGGCTGATTTCGTGTGATCTCTGTTTGTGGCCGGTGTCTGTGCCCGTTTCCAATGAAAGCCCGTCCGGCTGTCCGTGTTCAGTGGAACAACAAACGGAAATCCGAGGCAGCATAGTGAAAACATTTGCGTTTTTAGCAACACGAGCAACAAGTGCCACAATGCAAATGTGGCAGACGGCAGTACAAACCACACCACACCACACCACACCACACCACACGCACCACCCACCCACCAACCATACAGCATGCGAGCACGTCATGAAATGTGTCTTCAATTGATTTTCAATTGCTTGTGAAATGCTGCGATTAATGTTACGCATTCCGCAGCTCCTCCTTTTGATTTGGTTTTCTTTCTTCTCCTCTTGCAGCTGAAAATGACGAGATGGGCTGCGTGGAGCTGCTGGCCACGGCTATATCGGTGCTGATCATGGTGCTGACGTTTCCCTTCTCGGTCTTTATCTGCTTCAAGGTGGTCTCCGAGTACGAGCGTGCGGTCATCTTTCGCATGGGCCGACTGCGCAGCGGTGGGGCACGTGGTCCGGGCGTCTTCTTTGTGCTGCCCTGCGTGGACGACTATTATCCGGTGGATCTGCGCACCGTCTCGTTCGATGTGCCGCCCCAGGAGGTGCTGTCCAAGGACTCGGTGACAGTTACAGTGGATGCCGTGGTCTACTATCGCATCAGTGATCCACTGAAGGCCGTTATTCAGGTCTCCAACTACAGCCACTCCACACGCCTCCTGGCTGCCACAACGCTGCGCAATGTCCTCGGCACACGCAACCTATCGGAGCTGCTCACTGAGCGCGAGACCATTTCACATACGATGCAAATGTCCCTGGACGAGGCCACCGATCCCTGGGGTGTGAAGGTGGAGCGAGTTGAAATGTGAGTTGAATATAGATTTGTGGAGTCATCTGAATGGAGTTAACTCCTCTCTATTAATTGCAGCAAGGATGTCTCGCTACCAACGGCCCTGCAACGCGCCATGGCCGCCGAGGCGGAGGCTGCGCGAGAGGCACGCGCCAAGGTGATCGCCGCCGAGGGTGAGATGAAATCCTCGCGTGCTCTCAAAGAAGCCTCCGAGATCATATCGTCCAGTCCGTCGGCCCTGCAGCTGCGCTATCTGCAAACGCTGAGCAGCATCTCGGCGGAAAAGAACTCGACCATCATATTCCCCTTGCCCATTGAGCTGCTCACACCGTTTCTGAACTCGTCCGCTCAGCATGCGGCCAACCTTCATGCCAACGCCCATGCGACGCCATCGCCCCTACACAGGCACCAGCATCAGCATCATCAGTGACGCTCGATGTCGGTGCTGCAGCCGTACCTGGAGGCGCTGGGTCGCTGCGAGCTGCGCCGGCAAATTGCGGGCAATGACAATGATGATGATGATATCGTTGGCTACTTGCTGTAAGTGACAGACAGAGAGAGTGTGAAAGAGAGAGATTCAGAGAGAGCGAGAGTAAGAGAGGGAGAGAGGGAGAGAGAGACCATCTTACCTTGAATTGCTCTACCAAGCCACTCAATGCTCAATTCTGTTCCTTGCTGTTCTCAATGAAATTTACTTACTTTAAGTAACAATCTTTGCAATTTATATATAAGTTAAGCTTTTTTTTGTTTAATATAAGTAATTTATTGTAATTATAATTACCAATTGTATTTGTTTATTTATAACTAAGCAACGGGCTTAAATGTTAAGCTGTAGCATATCTTAAATCGTGTGCCCAACTTCTGTTTAAAACATTCTCACTGCCTTTCATATAGCGTTCAGCATTTTTATACAATTATAATTTCTAAGCACATGTAATATATATGATTCAACATATGTATGTAAAAATACCAAGCCATAAGGCATTCATTTTGGCTAAAAAAGCCGCTAAAAGTTCCTAATTCTTCACTTCAAGCTTGTATAAATTTGTTAAAATTCAACAGAGAACTTTTGAGAATTTATTCTCAGTAATGTTTTATTGTATTATTACATTTATTTTATTTATTTTTTATTGTCTGCAAATAAATAAATATTTGTAATTTAAATTTTGAATTTTTTTATATATATATATATATATTTTTTTTTTTTTGCTTTTAATAATTTATGTTATATTTTATTCGAATAAAAATTTCTATAAAATTGGAAATAAAATTGTTCCCACTTTTTGTATTGTATTGATTATTTTTCGTATTCAATCTTCAGTTAAATTTTTTTGCTTTTTATGTTATATTTTATTCGAATAAAAATTTCTATAAAATTGGAAATAAAATTGTTCCCACTTTTTGTATTTTATTGATTATTTTTCGTATTCAATCTTCAGTTAAATTTTTTTGCTTTTAATAATTTATGTTATATTTTATTCGAATAAAAATTTCTATAAAATTGGAAATGAAATTGTTCCCACTTTTTGTATCTTATTGATTATTTTTCGTATTCAATCTTCAGTTAAATTTTTTATTATTTTTATAAAAAGATCAATTTAAATACTTTTTTTTTAATAATATAATATTTATTGATATTTAAAATGGGGTTATAACTAAATATTTAGACCACCTTTATACGAAAGGAACTGACTGCAGTTGTTAATTCATTGCAGTTATGTAGCCAAAATGTTGTTTAGATTTTTGTATATCCCCTGTAAAGCCTATAAACCAATAGCAACTATGAAATTATACTTTATTCTTTTCCTGTTTCCCTTTATTTTTTAAATATTTGTTCAACCAGTTTTTCAAGTCTATTTTGAAACTGTCTGAAAACCTGATTTGAATCTAGTTACCCAAGTGTCCTTCAAATGACCTTCATAAAAGTATGCAATAGTTTTTGTTACACTCAGATTTTGTATCCACCCGCGTCTAGCAGCAATCCAATCCAAGTAGCTCTGAAAAGTGTGTCGTTGGATTTGAGCAGCTATAGAAAATCATAAAGCAAAATCGTCAGTCTCTGTTACGTAGTCTAAAGAACAGGACGCCTAAAAATTTCAATTTTCAAATATACAAAACAAAAATTTAAAAAACCAAATACTACAATTTCATAAGTGAATTCAAATATTTATATTTATACATCTTTTTTTTACGTAAGTTCGTAAGATTGTGCAACAAATTTTCAACCTCAAATTGCACAGAAATATAGTTTATTTTTACACAAGCAAATTTAAATTAATCATGAAAAAGTCTTTTTATACTAAAGCGGTAAGTGGCGAAGCTCTTTTATTTTATTTTTTTTTTTTTTGCTTATAATCATAGACTTTGTAGAATAAGTCGAAGATCGAATGCAAGGAGCGGCTTGCTTGCCAAATGGCTGGGCTTGGTCTGGAGTCGACAGATGAGAGTGCTTTGAGTGGACAAATTGAATGCAACTCGCGGACTCAGTCGCTGTCACAGTCGCTGTCGCAGTCGCTGTCGCAGTCGCTGTCGCAATCGCTGTCGCAGTCGCTGTCGCAGTCGCCGTCGCTGTCGGAGGTTAATTCATACCATAATCAGTATAGGCGACGTCCTGAGTGCGAGAAATCCACACAAACGTTGGTATTCGCTTGCCCACGTTGCAGCAGAGAATTCGTGTCCACTCGCACATCCGAAACTCAGAGCGATTTCCCATCCAGTCAGCCACTGACTGAGGATCGCACACATTCGTCCTCGGCTCGAACCGTGGATATGCCGATGGCAGTTAATAAAGAGCTGCCTTCTGCTAGGACAACCAAGCAGCTGGAGCTGCCAGTGCCCAGTGTCAAAGAGCAGAAGCCGATAAATATTGACAAGCCATGTGGCCATAAGCCCACACAGAGCAAAATGGCTAAGGAACTATTGTCGATTCCAAAGTGTGACGAGAAGCCGCCACGCTGCCCACAGTCGCTTACCAAGGACCAACAAAAACATGCCACCACTCACAAGTTGAAGCCGAAGGTGGCCAACGAGCTGCGTTCCCCAATCAGTGATAGCTCGCTGCCAAAGCTGAGCGGAAAGCACGATAAGTACGAGTTTCCCGATAAGGGCTACGTATCCCCGGCAGCTACAGAGCCCTACGGCTCAAGTGATCAGCGCAAGCAGAAGCCGCAGAGTTTCCGCACTGTGGCCACAGAGACTTCGCTTCAGTCCATTGCCGACCGATTGCCAAAGGAGTCGGAGCGCAAGGAGTTGACCATGCCAGAGGCAAACCATCACAATGAAAAGCCCAGTCGCCGACAGGTCGTATTTCCACCTGTCGAATTCCAGCTGTCTCCACCAGAAGCCGACAGGCCGATAAAGAAAACTCACAGACATTCAAGAACCATGGAACACGAACTAAATCCCAATGCCGGCCGCAAGGAGGCAAATGAGAAACCGATGCACTTGCATTGTTGTAAGAGGGTTTTGGAGTCACATTTAAAGTCACACCACGGACGGCATGCCACCAAGAATTGCCCATTGGCTAATTGTGGCAGGCGTGGCAAGGACGCAACCGATGAGGGCAACGAGCTACGCAATAAGATAGTCGACGACCTGAGTTATTATAAGAGCCTACACGATAACTCCACATCGAGTGTTTCATCTTCGGTGATGCGTTCGATTAACGATGATATGACCAAATTGTTCGATCTATACACAGGCTCCAGTGTGACTACAGATCAGGCATCATCGCACAGCAGCCAGACCGAGTCGTCAACTAGTTGCGTACATGAACGCCATCATTTGCCATCGCTGGGCCTGTCCAGTCCCATCAAGCCTAGGCCAGAGGCGCCCAAAGGGGGGCATAAGACTGAGGCAAAGGCACGCAGTTCGAGACGTCAAGGAGCTAAGTTATTTGACCTGTTGCAGCTCACTCCGCAGGAGCTGATCGACACCAAGGTCACAGCACCAATGATTCGTCGCGTTCAGCGCATTTATCGCGCCAATTTGGCTGAGCAAATGATGCTGGTCCAGGAGCTGGACAGCATCCCTAAGCTGGTGAGGGAAATGTTGGAGAAACTTCAGGAGAAGTAAATATTACACGTTCAATTGGAATTGCTCTGTGCCCACTTTCAAAACTGTTCTAATTGGTTAATGAAAAAATTTCTAGTTACTTGAGTTGAGCAATCCAAAAATGGGAGGGAATTTCATATTTCGATATAGTTCACAGAAGAGTCCTCGATGAATATAATGTAGATATAGAAATATTATATATACATATATATTGTTAACATGCATACACACACAAAAAAATTTATTAATAAATATTTTATCAATGCAATGAAATACATATGTACTTGCTTATATAATATGTATACATATAATATGTATATATATGTGTGTGGTTGTGTATCTGTGTGTTGGTTGTATAAAATGGCTTTTACAAAATGTATACAAAATAATTGTGACTTAATATAAATATACATATATACATTGGATATGTGCGTAAAAGTAGCTCGATGTCGATTCACTTTCAATATAAATCAATTTCAGTTTGAAGTTCGAAAGAATATTAGATATAATAAGTAAAATATATGGTCATATCGTGATATACATATATGTAATTAGTTTTTCTTCTTGTTTTTCTTTTTTTTTTTTTTTTTGGGTTATGCGGCACATTCTCTCCCTCCCTCTCTCTATCTCCTATCTCTATCTCTATCTCTGTCTGTTTCAAGTGCTATACACCATTTTGCACAAAATGTTTCGTACTGAATTTTGTCGATTCAGTATGGATTATTATTGCATTTATATTCATATGGTCAAACATATCGAGTACCGTTATCTATGCATGATTCATTCACATTCTCACAGATATTTTCCATGTTGTCGGAAAATAAATGGAATTATGTGCGGGGCTTAGCAAGCAACCAAAGCAAAGCATATTGGTTAAGTAAAGACTTGGCTTAACATACATAAGTACATACATATATATATACATATACATATACGTATATACATATATACAGATATATGTCTGTGTGTGAAAAAAATCCAGTTTGCATTGAAGCAATATAATGGCCACTGCTGCGGAAATTAAAGCATAACTTAAACTAATTGTCAACGAGCACTTAAAATATCTTCGCTAGACTCGGCGTACGTCGAAAGGGATTCCACGAGCTGGACGACACGCTGCCCACAAAGCGCGTCTTGGCTGAGTTCTTGAGCCGCAGCTTGGGCTTTGTGGTGGTGCTGGTGGGGCTGGATGAGCCGGACGAAACGCCCGATGAGCTGGCAGCCGATAACGTTGATATGGAGCCCTTTGACGAGAGTGGCTGCAATAGAATCGTAATTATATACATATATATGTAAATCAAATTTCTATTAAATTTAAATTTCTTTACCTTTAGATAGTTGCGATCCATGGGCGTAATGACCTTAAGTTCCAGCGCAGCACCACAGGATTGTATGAGCCGCACGACCTGCTGATGTGAATACCATTTGACATCCATGCCCGCGATTTCCACAATAAAGTCGCCCTCCTTAATGCCGCCCAACTATAATGGAAAGAACATTAGATATATGAACTTCAGGCCCACTCTTGCCAAGAACTGAAGCCCAATACTTACATCGGCCAATGAATTGATCTCGACATGTGCTATTATAACTGGCGCATCGCCACGCACATGAAATCCAAAATTCTCTAGCTCCTCCTTGTACAGACTGCAGCCAGCCTCGTGGCTCTCGTCGCCCCTGGGACAGTGGCAATGATAGCTGCTTGAATCATGATATATGGCCGAGCCCTTTTGGAGGCGAACACAGCGCGGTGCTGTCCAGTGGCGACGTGCGGAGAATATTGCAATGGGGCCAAGTCGCTTGAACGGATCTTCAACTTTGTACGAAGTAAAGTCCGGACCCGTCAATGTCAACGTGAACTTCGAGGATGCTGTGGGCAACAAAAAAACGGAGTTGTTTATTATAATATATAATATGTACAGTGAGTAAGTATAAGTATTCGTTTTTTTTTAAACTTCAAACACAAATAAAACATAAAATATAAATTAAAATTAAAAAAAAGTGAAAATGATTAGTTATTGATTAAAAAAATATCTTTTCAAAGATATATATTTCAAGATATTATATTTAACAAAGTACCATTGTCAATTTTTGGCTTAATTAATTTTAGTAAAGTCGTATAAAAAAAGACAAAAAAAAAAAACGTAACTAAAAAAATTATAAAAAAAAAAAAAAAAAAAAATTAGCATTACTTTAATATTCCGTTTTTTTCCTTAATTGACAACTTTCGAGTTTCATTGAAAAATATATCAAATTTAATATCTGGTATGGTATCCATTATGTTTTTATAAAGTTGCTTAGAGATTTTGGTATATTGGTTATATATGATGTATATGTTTTAAAAAATTTTAAACAATTAAAATAAAACAATTAAATTTTTGAAAACAATACAAAAACTAATATTAATGTAATACGCAGTATATATTTTTAACTAGTCTAGGTCTTTAATGCATACCTTCCACAACTCGCTCAGTTAGATCGTAGCACTCATCTATGTTCTTGACCGGAGCCTGAAGGCAGAATCGTTCATATTCGTCCTGGGTCTTGTAGTAGGCCTCCTTGATGACCTGCGTCAGTGATGTTTTGTTCTGCAAATGATGATGCAATGGGCGTTAACTGACTGAATGAGTGAATGCATGTGAATGACTCACCTTCAGGTAGCGGCACATGCGCTGCAAGCGCTGCGCCTCCTCGTGACTAGCCAGAGCTTCTTTCAAGTGGGTGCGCTTAATGGCAGCAGCGCTGACGGTCTCCTCCTCGCATTCGCTGTTCGCCTCGGTGGCACGCAGCGCCTCCCGCGCATTGCCAATGAACGATTCGTTCGACGATGCCGCTTGACTCTTTTTGGTGCCCAACGAGACATTGTCACCGTCGCCCACAGTGGTATCAATGCTCCGCGCCTCATAATGATGTGCCAGAGCTGGATGGAATGAATGGTGTTCGAATGTTAATTGGCCAAATGCCAATATCATTATCAAGGCCAAAGCATTCTGACTTACCTTTGTACAATTCGGCCTTGAGCGGCACCAGACCCGCCCAGCACTCGGGCAGATAGGTGTGGGTGTCATTCACTTGGATATTCTTATGCATTTCATTGTACTCCAGCGACAGCTGTGCCGCCTCCCCAGCCAAATCCCGAAAGAGCTGTAAATGTCGCAAATATAATTAGCTAAGACTCATCACATTACAGCGAACAGCTCAAACGTATGTATATACAGATAAATCTTTGGGTCAGTCAATTGGACATATGCCACATTTATCATTTGTTTTCTAATTCGTCACGTACTCAAGGCATTGATAGCGTTTAGGTAAGAGGTAAGAGAAATGGGAGACAATGACTTTTATGATGCGCTGTGGCTAGACTTTACGTCAAAACAAGTAGGAAAGCTCTAGTCGAGACTGCTCGACTACGGGATCTGCTGAACCTTTTAAGGAACTGATATTATAATACTTTTTCGCTTCTTTTCTGCTTACACAAGAATCATAACAAAAAGCGAAATTCTATGAAATACACATTATTCTACAATTTAAATTTGAAGACTCTAGCCTTAAAGATGTAGGAAATATAATTTTTTTACTGATTTTCGATATGGGTTTTCATCGATAACAATAAAACGGGAGTAGTTATCGATTTTTTGAAACAAACTCGATATGCGTGTGCAATATACGGACCTACAAAAAAATATTGAAATCTCTAGCTCTTGTACTTTCTGAGATCGGCGCGTTCACACATACGGACAAACAGACGGACAGGGCTAAATCGACTCAGCTCGTCGCCCTGATCAAGAATATATATGTATACTTTATGGGATCTGCCATGCCTTCCTCTGCCTGTTACATACTTTTAACAAAACCATTAAACATTAAGGTATACACGTTTATTTTGCTTTTGCATTTGCGGTAAACAAAAAAATTATGTCTATTTTCCCCACTCTACTGAAAGGATTTTTTGTGCCTCAATTTTTTTTTTTTTTAATTCATAACTCTTATTCGCGGTCCCTGATTTTAACAAACACAATATGATTGTTTCCCCGATTTCCCATTTTCAATGGGTTCAGGGCATAAAAACTGTTTCTCAATCAATCCACTTACATGACTGGACTCAGTTAGGCCCAAGGCCTCAATCTGTAGCTGCAGCTTCTCGAACAGACATTCGCGTGCCTGGGACAACATGAGTGAGACGAGCACATCGAGCACCTGCGGCTTCAAGTCCATAGACGGTGCATTGGTGAACGTGTCGTAGATGTGCCGGAAAATGCCAGCAGCACGCAGAAAACTGTCAACGGCTGCGTCCAGGCCGCGTTCAGTGCGCCTGTCGTGGCGTGCACCGATCTGTGTGTAAATGGCGCCCAGATTGAACAGCGTGCAGGCCTTCTCGAAGGCAATGGTGCGCTGGCAGGAGGGCACACCGGTCAGCGAGTCGTACCATTCGAAGTAAACGCCCAGATTGCGATCGGGCGGAAAGAAGCGCCGTTCCACATAATACAATAGGTTGTAGTAACGGAATAGCAGTGCAACACCCAAACCATCGCGTGAGGGCGTCTTTGATGCCTACAAATAGTCGGATAGATAAGCATCGATATTATCATAATCTAGCTGTCAGCTTACCTGTCTGGTGTCTGTCATATCAGCTATGGCATCCATATATATTGACGGCTCCTCGCTGTAGTGCTCCAATATAAAGTCCGAGAATGGTTCCATAAAATTGATTTCCTTGGTCTCCTTGAGGCCCAATGGTATCATGGGCATAATACCTTCATGACTGTGAATGAAAGATGAAGAAAATGTATTCAAATTTCCATAACTAAATTGGACTTTATTAACTGACAATTTAGCTGGACTCAATCAAGCGAAAAATATATTTTTGGTAGCTATTACCTCATATGCATAGGTATACTTATATATGTATGCAGATATATCTATTTAACTAACTGATCAACTTCAATTAGCGTGTGCGCCGAACCCTGCGAAACCCAAATCTCTATGGAGTTTGAAATGGACAAGTTGAGTTGGTTCATTGTGGAAATACTTTTTACAATTATTTGTTTGTTTGTTTGTTTCATATTTGTATTTTTGTCAGTTGTGCATTTAATGACGCTTTTTCACTTTCTTTGTTGTTATTTTTTAAAGCTTCAGCTTTTTTTTTTTTTTTTTTTTTTGCGCTGTGATTGCGTTCCAGTAGACGGCGCAAAAAGGCGCTTGACCAGAAACTAATGCGCAAAAATTACAGCTGCCCAGCTGGGTAGCGCCCCATAGTTTGTTGCATACCCCAACAATCCCCAGCTAGCAGAGGGCAGTAGCTACAGCTTAAACTTAACACAACAACAACAAAAAAGAAGAAACAACAAAAACAAATTTCAACATTTGCATGCAAAATAACAACAACAACAACAACAACAACAACAGCAACTACATTAAAATGGCCAAAACGACAAATAATGGCAACAAGTTATTTGGGAAATGGGCGCAGGTGGTTTTTGGCCAGTGCAGCCAATGCGCGCCCAGTGGAGCAGTTAATCATTATATCACCTCTCACCTCTCGCTCTGATAGATCTCCACAGATGAGTTCAGCTCGGCCAGCTGCTCCTTGAGCAACTGCAAATTTGAATTGACAAAGCTCAGCTCCAGAGCGACAGTGTCGCGTAGCTTCCGGTTAGTCGTGGCCTGCAAAAGACAATTTAAATATCATTACAAGGCATACAGAGAGAAAGAAAGAGAAAGGAGAGAGAAATAGAGAGAGAGTTTAAACAATCTAACCTAAAGTAACCTAACCCATATTCCTATTCAGAAGCCAGCTCCAGTCTGGAATGCATTAACGCAAACTTTGTTATGATTTAATTACAATTTTTCTACATTATTTTATTTGCTACACTGAAAAGATGTAAGACTAGATTAAATTGCCATTAAAGCTGGCTGAACACTTGTTCAAGAAAATATACAATTTTGAAAAAAAAAAATGTTTATATTAGAACACATTGAATAGGCTTAAATAGCATTAATTCTACATTTGAAATGCAATCGAAACGACTCAGATTTATGATATCAAAATGGAGTAAAATATATGGATGGCAAAACTCGATTACCAGTTCTTAATAAATTTACCTATAAATTCATATGAATTAGTATTAGAATTCAAGTAAGTTTCTATAGCTTTCAAGCTATAAATTTATGTGAATATATGGAGTATATTGACAGTTTGACTAGCAAATACCTGAAACTTCATAAAATGCGTTTTATGTATGTATGTGTATGACAGTTGGTAATAGGTATTCAAAGAGACAAAAAACTCTTGTCAGTTTGGGACAGGTCTGCAAAAAGCAAAGAGCTCTTTGCTTTTTGTATAACTGAGATAATCTTTATACACAATATGCTAGCTACAGCAACTAAAAAAATTCAGTATTCAATGTGTTGAAATATATATATTATATATATATATATATATATATATATATATATATATATATATATATATATATATATATATATATATATATATATATATATATATATATATATATATATTTATATGCATTGAGATGCTAAAACTTAGCTATGATAAGAAACATGCTTAAGCTGTGCGTGCATATAGGAAAATCTACATGAAATTTACAAGTTCTAGCTCTGAGTTTATCATAAACGGAAAGACAAAAGACGAAAGACGAGCAGATATACGGATAGACAGACAATTCTACATAGAGTCCATGTGAACTCAAACACCCTTCCTTTTACAGTTAAGAAAAGAGTTACGTAAGACTAGAAAGACTCAAAATTTCCATTTACTTACCTTGTATAAATTCTCAGCGCCAGCGCGCAGGCGCAGCTCCTTGTTGATTTCCTGATTCAGTTTGCAGCGACGACTTTGTAATTTGCCGCGACAGGTAGCCGCACGTGGATCAGAGCCCTGTAACGATTAAAGTAGAATTTTAATTAGTAAATATAAATATTTGAATGAACAATCCTATTTAGTAAGGTCAATGCTAAATAAAAGTCAACAAAATGTTATGGATTTCTTTTCGAGGTAACCAATTTAGCTTCAGTAACTAAAAACACATTTTACAATGTATACATGTAAAATACAAACATACATATACATACATACATACATATACATACATACATACATACACATACATACATCATGCCCTTATACCTTTTTCAAAAGGGGCCAAAGCATAATTTTCGCTTGGAACGTGCCAAGCGAACGCGCCAACAAAGTTGATTGACTTAACAAACTAACAGAATAGAATAGGAATATGAGTATGAATATGAATATGAATATGAATATGAATATAGAGCCTGCAGTTGCAACACAAATACTAGAATGATAAATGAAGCTCTTGGTTCTTGGAAAGTGTAACTGTTGCAACTGCAACAGCAGCTGCCAACTCCATTGAATGGGAATGGCACAGTGTAAACTCTCTGACTACACTGTGAGAAACAGAAATGAAGAGATAGACAATATATATAGACAATATATTTTAATTACATTTTATCTAAAATAAAAATTCTAATTCAAAATAATTTAAGCTTGATGGATATAAAAAATATATAATCCATGTAAAATATATAAAAATATTCTATTCTATTGGCATAGCGTAAACTCTCTGGCTACACAACGAGACAATGAATTGAGAAGGTAGACAATATTATTTATTATAATTAAATTTTATCAAAAATAAAAATGCCTAATTAAAAAATTTCATGCCTGATAAAAAGATGTATAGAAAATATTAAAGCATTCTACATATTCTCTGACTGTGAGAAATGCATTAGTGAGGAGTCAAAAAATGTTTGTAACTAAATTTTTTAAAAATAAAATACAAAACAAAATGAAAAGTTTCGTCAAAAAATCATGCTAGAAAACATAGAAATATAGATAAAAAAATATAAAAAGTTTCTTTTAAGTGTCAACTAACATCATCTTTTCGCTCAGTGTAGCACTTGCAACTGCATAACAATAACAAAAGCTCAGCGTGTTATCTATGACTTTTAGTATGTGTGTGTGTGTGCGTGTGCTCATCTACCTGCGTGTGTGTGTGTGTGTGTGTGCATAAGGCCAATGCGCCGCTGTTAGCATTGTAGAAGTAGAAACAACTTGAAACCTGGCTATGGCTAGGCCATAATTGCATTGCGTCCACGTTCACAAACACACATACAAACACAAACACCAACACACATACAAATGCAAATACAAATACAAATACAATTGCACATTAGCACATTCACGTACTATTTGTACGCCAACGCAGCGTGACACGATCGCAATAATCGTAAACGGAAGTAGGAAGTCATCGTCACGACGCTGCACATTCTGGCGGCATACATGGAACCTTCTCCATAGGGTGTGAGGTTCAGAATGAACAAGAAGAAGAAGAAGAAGAAGAAGAAGAAGCAAAGAACACCTTAATATGCATTGTCTGTATGCCTGTCGTGTCATGCCTGATGCTAAAGCAAAGCACTCGAGTTGAGAACATTGAAGTTTCCAGCTCGTTGCTCAACTTGAGCGGGGTAAACATGACTATATACATATATATACTTATCATATACATATATACATACATATATATTTACACCTTACTCCCAAGTACTTTTCTTTAAATTCCAAATAATGTAAACAAGGGCAACAATAAGCAAAAGTTAAGAATGCTATCGCATAAATATTTATATAAAAATCTATATACATATTAAAGATAATAGGTGAAAACAAAATTGATTGAGATGAAAGTTGGGATATATCGTTTGATTGATGTAAGCATAATAATACAAAATCAAGAAAATATAATAACACAAAACAAGCTGAAAGAACTGAAAGCAAATTAAAGACAAAAGGAAATAAATTAAGACAACATTTTTTGGTGTGGCAAAGATTTAAAGACTTTGTCTGACCGAGCTATTCATGTTCAAATTCTATGAACTAAGAAATAGCACATTATGTAAATAAGTCAAGAGATTCATTTGTGTGCACGACCCCAATCTTAGAAATATATACATATATATATGACATATATGTATATATTTGTTAGCTTAAAAACAACTTCGTCACGCGCTCGTTCACTTTCTTAGCTCCAATTAATTAAACATTTTATTTATATTAATTAACATGAGGCGATAAAAACTATCATCATTTATTAAGCTGACAAACAACTAAGATGAATATAGTAACTAAATATCAGAATGGCAAAATCATGTATGGCTATATCTGGATGACAGAAATTTATAGAAATTTATTTGGAATTTTTAAATTGCTTAGATGAAAAGTAGAAGGTCGTTCAGGTGTTATAAAGGTCTTTTTACAAAGGGCCGCAATTAACAGCTGTTCAAATGCACTCTTAGCCAGGCTAGAATATCTTGTTTATATGATAAGACAGAACTATGAAGGCTTCAGTTACGAATATATATATAACACAAAGTATAGGGACACTATGAGCCGACATCTAATTACTATTTACTATATAAATATTTACATAATTATTGGTATTTGTATTGGCATTTTAGCTTTAGCCATTAATATATGTATACTTGATGTTTATATAGACAAAGATATTTATATGTTGATAACAATATCAAATTAAAGTTTAATTTATACTTATGTTAATAATTATATAAATATTGATATTAAGAAAATATCACGAGAAATTCCATTGCAATGGCAGAAATAACATGAATTCCAAACCTAATAATAATAATAAATTAATATTAAAAATTATTAAAAATATTTTTAAAAATATTATATATACTAAATTTATGCCTACTAGACTTATACTTATTTTATTATCACCTACTTTTTGTATTTAACCTATTATATTTATATATATTATATTTATACGTATTTTATATATGTATATATTTACTATATTTATACCTATTATAGTTATACCTATTATGTACCTATTATATGTATACTTTTATTTATATCTATTATTTTTATACCTATTCAAATTTTCTAATGGAAATTCTAATAACAACACCAAAATATGGTTTAGCTCATCCAACCAATACAGTCAATAGTATCAAAATCTAAGCCAGGCCTACAGCGTTAACACATTAATAACATATTACTTATACCTATTTTATTTATACCTATTTACACCCAATATATTTATACCTATTATATTTATTACTATTATGTATTATAATACCTATTTAAATTTCCCAGTTCTAAATCCAATATTAACAAAATAGGTTTTAGCTCTACTAGCTCCCCATTCAAGCAATTACAGTCAAGAGTATTCAGAGATCTTAGCCAGGCTCACAGCCTGAACACGTTAATAACATGCATGATTAGCTATGACAGGCTGGCTTAGCTTAGACACTTGGCCACCTATGAACTTGGCTTCGAGTCTCTCGACACGCCAAGGTTAAAGGTTCATGGGCCGATGCAGCTGGACATGTGCTGCTAATGAGGCAACTAGTTGGCTAAGGACAATTGACGGCACTGGCTGTGGCAGTGGCAGTGGCTGTGGCAGTGGCAGTGGCCTGGGCACTTTTGCGGTTAGCACTGGCCCCTGGCAGTGAGTGTTTGGTCTTTATTATTTACCGACCAAAGCTGGCAGGTAAACGAGCCCAGGTGAATGCATTTTCCAATTGTATTTGTGAGTTTTGCTTTGTTTGCCGTGCGCTGGCGTGTTCTGCATAATTAAAGGCGACATCGCTTGGCGGGCGGCGGCCAGACCTCGGCGGGCATGCCTTGAACGAACGTAGTTTATGATCGTCTTCGGTAAGAAAAGTTGAGTTGACTTCAACTCGACTCAACTCAACTCGACTCGAGTCGCGTCGAGGCGGATTTGGCAGCGACCCAGGCGGCTGTCCGCACAAAACAAATGGCGCCCGCGCTGCAATGCCCAAACGAAATATCGCTGGACAATGAACCCAACGTCATGTCGTTTGGAACGGATCGCCATGGGCCACAACGGATCGACGTTGAGTCGCCTGGCATTAGACATGCATCAGCATCGCCTGCACGTGCTTGAAAAGTCAATGCACCTACCCAACTAACTGGAGAGTGAGGCGAGGCGACGACTTGGCAGCCACTTGCCCTGAGCTCAAGATGGCGAGAGGGGCCCAGCCAAGTGTGCAAAATGATTGCATATAAATAATCTTTGCATACCACACACACACACACATGCATATATATATAGAGAGAGAGAAAGATATATACATTGCTGTCCAGATTAAACTGATAAAGCGTTTATCTGCTTGATTTTTGTTGCGGTTTGAGTTTCGCTTTCAATGAAACCCGCATTGCTTCAAAATCCGAGGCGAACCAATTGCCGTGCAACGCATTTGTAATCCGGAATTACTTAAAGCTCGCACCGCATGCAAATCACACGGACAAACCAAGCATCAGCGCCACACATAAATACAAATCAGCGTTCGCAATGCTCTTGCCAAATTATGCATGAAAGCGCGCTCGCAGTGGCAATGGACATTTTGGACAACGTTTCTGAATAGCTCCAAACGAAAGTGTGTGTGTGTGTTTTTTTTTTTTCTGTGAGCACCACAATGACAATCCAGTTCAAATGATTTAATAGACCCATAAGCCATTGGCTAGACAATCAATAATGCCAAGTATTCAAATGGCCAAATATATTTTGTTGACCTTGACTACCTTGGGCCAGAAATTGTTGCTCTTAAATATTCTATAAACGTGTCGATTGCACAAATTTTTAATATACTTTTTCGAGAGACTTATCTGAGAGGTTTCATTTATATTTCCTCAAGTGATAAATACAGATGTTGAAAATGATGTTTTTTTAAGGCATATTTTGAGAGATTATTATGCCTAGATATGACAAGCTCTTTTTCTTTGTGTAAAAACAGATTTTATGAAAATTAATGAACAATACATTCTACTTTGTTCAATTTATATTTATCTGATTTTTTCTCATAATAAAAAAACTAATTTTCAGCTATATTATAAACAATAAAATAATAAACAATAAAATAAATTACTTAAATAAGTCCAGAAACTCTTTTAAACTCTTTGGCAATTTTTTTGCTGTTTATAGCTCAACATATTTTTCTTTTGAAGTTTAAGGGCTAAACTTTCTATTTTCAATTAATAAGAAAAATAACAATAAGTTTTTTTTTTAATTTTTTTAATTTTTTTTAATGCTCTTATTAATACACTTCTTAAACTGTTATTAATACGCCTTTGTTAATTTTTGAGTTGTATTATAAACAATAAATAATAAATTGGTTCAATTAATTTGGAAATTTTTTTTTCTTTGAGGTTCAAGAAACTTTTCCAGAATAGAAAACTAAAAACATTTATTCAAATCTTATTAATATACCTTAATTATTTTTTGAGGTGAACAGTAACCAAAAAGTAATAAAACTAGTCTAGAAAATTGCTTAAGCTCTTTAGCAATTCAGCATTTCATCCACTAAGCTCAAAAACATTTCCCGAGAAGAAAACTAACAATAAGTTTTATGCCTTATTTAATTTTTGAGTTGCATTATAGACAATCGAAAAAATTGCCAAAATAAGTCCAGAAATTATTTCAACTCTTTGGCAACTCAGCATTTTCTTCACAGTCTCCAGCTCAGCATATTTTTCCTTTTTAAAGTTCAAGAAACTTTTCCAATCTCTAATGACGTTTTCATCCTCTTCATCGACTTCTTCTGGTGCTTCTCCCTTGTTTTTTTGTTGCCCAATCAATGCAGCTTCTTGTATTTATTGGCAACTAATTCTATAGAAGCCAGTGTTAGTTTCATGGTAGCCGTTGGCAGTTCATAATTGTGGCAAAGATCAAAGACTCACGACCTCGTTATTATTCTTACTTCATGCTGTTTCATAACGGCCAACAACATGCTTGGCTTCTGCTATAGGGTTTTATTTATTTTGTTATTTTCGGTTATCGATTGGAACGTGTTTCGTTTAATTTAAGCTGCTGTTGGCCCATATTCAAATCAAAAAGGTTCAATTTGTTATCTACTATCGGCAGTAGGCTAACTAATTTTTGGTCATTGGCTCAACGTTTCACAATCATATGCATAGCATTCATACTTGATATGTAACACTTTCTAGAGCCCCAGCCGCACATTCCGACACCCCGAAAAACCAGTTGTCGGTTGTTGCTTGTTGCTTGTTTTGTTTGTTGTATTTTGGCTAGTTGTACTTTCACCTGTTTTAGGTATGTTTTGTTTTTTGATTTTTTATTTCGCGTCTCGGCTTTGGCGTTATTTGGCTTTATTTTGTTTTACAAATCGGGTTAGAGTCATTAATTAAAGGCACACATAGACCTAGAGGGGAAAGGGGGGAGACAGCATCTCTATGTGCTTGCTTTGTGTTTTTGTTCTGTTATTTTTTCTGTATGTTTTTTTGGACATTCTGCTAGTCACAGTTGGGCGCCGATTAGCCCAGCAAGCATCACAGCATTTGTGTCCATCATTTTCATTGTTGTTCCTGACAACGTTGACCTACTGACTTTGTTATACTACAGCCCGCAAGCCATACAGAAATGTTAAGTACTACAAATAGCCTCAGCACATTTCTCTAATTATGGCATGAGCTGCTGTTCTATAGACGAAGAGCTCGAGATAGCACGAACTCTTAACTGAACTCCTTAAATGATATTAGTGATCAGCATGAATAGATGTTTATATTAAAATGCATTGATCTTCTTAAGCTTTTCCTTTAACCAATAAAGACTGAACAAGGCCCTAAACAATCTATAGACCAATAACTCGGAAGAACGGTTGCTCCAAACTGAAGTCCTTAAATGATATAAGAGATCATCAAGAATTGATCTTTAACATATGCACAAAATTCTAGTATTATTATACAAATTCATTGATATTATTCTTAAGCTTTTCCTAAAGCCAATAAAGAGTAACTGAAGTCCTTAACTGATATTAGAGACTATCATGAATAGATCTCTTTAAATGTCATTGATATTATAATTCTAAAGCTTTTTCTATAACCAATAAAGAGTAACTGAAGTCCTTAAATGATATTAGAGATCAGCATAAATATAGATCCTCAACATATGCATAAAGCTCTACAACTACTATAAATATTCATTGATATTATTCTTAAACATTTCCTATAAAAAGTTACTGCCGCTGCTGCTGCTGCCATCATTCAGCTGAACAAGGCCACTAATTGTTGTCAGTCAGAAGCTTCCCGAAACCAAAAAGAAAACATTGTGATGTAATTGAAAACGTGGCAAACAAATGCCATAAACAGCCACGAAATTTAGCTGCCTTTTGGCTAGATCTGGCTTAAAGCTTTATAGCTTTCAAGATGCACTGACAGCTGAAACAAAAACACACAAATTTCAAGCCCACGGCTGTGAAGGCAACCTGCAGCTGCAAATGCCACAGCCAATGGCAATAGTAGCGGCAACATCAGCTAGCAGAATAACACCAGAAATAATAGCAACAGCAACAACAACAACAACAACAGCAACAACAACCTGTTGCCATAGTGGCTAAGTGACCCACATGTTGGCAGTCCGCAAAACTTGTTCACATTCAATAATACAAATCGGTTAAGAGAGAAAGATAAAAAAATCATATATATATATATATATATATATATATAGACGCGCAATAAAAATCAACAGCCACAAAAATGCTCGTAAATATGCGTGCTAGCGGCGACTGCTGCTGTTTGCATATGCAGCAACAGCAACAACAGCAACAGCAACAACAGCAACAACAGCAACAGCAACTGCAACTGCAACAGCAACAAGTGGCAACATCCAAGCGCTTGAAGGCAGGAGCCAAGAGATATTACATATATCTATGCATTTAATCGCGCACAGCTCACCTGGGCCTTGCGTCGAGGAATGCCGAACACTTGACAAAACTAACAACAACAACAACAACGGCTAAAAGCACCGCCAACAGCAACAACTATTCCATTCGCACAAGTGTCGAGTCGAGCTGACGCTGCCTCGTTCTGGCTATTAACTGGTTTTTGAGGTCGTTAAGCAGCAGCAGCAGCAGCAGCAGCAGCAGCAACACTACCACCACCACTAGCAGCAGCACCACTAGCACCACTAGTACCAGCAGCAGCAGCCCGACAGCATCACCCGTTAGCTGCAAAGTGTGAGCTCGGCCTAGCTGATAACTGTTTGTGCGGCAGCAGCCAGACCAGGCCAGGCCAACAGCATTCGAGTTTCGGGAAATTGGAACACACACAATTTGGCTCTTTATTGATTTCGGTTCGTTCATTCGCAGTTTTATGTGTGCATAGTGAAAATATATTTCTATTTCGACTTTTTTATTTTCCATCTTCTTCTCACATCTTCGTCTTCGTCTTCTTCTTCTTCGTCTTCTTCTTATTTTTCGCCAAATACCAAGTTTGGCCCGCCGTTAGGCTCGTTAGACTGGCCCCAATGATGCGGCAATGATAAATGCCCTGGGATCACTCTCTGGCTGAAATAACTGTTTCTGCTCCAGCTGCTGCTGTTGCTGCTGCTGCTGCTGCTGCTGCTGCTGCTGCTCCAGCTGCTTCGGCTGTTGCTATCCCAATCCCATTGCCTCATTTGGCGCACGTGACGCGTTGCACAAAATCCCCACAAGAGGCATAAAGGCGATCATTAGGGAATACAATGTAGAGGGTTTATTGATCTGAGGTGTTAAGCTAGGATGCATTTTTTGCATTATTTTCGATCAATTTCGGTAAGGAATTCTATTATTAAGAGATTTAAAAAATTAAACTAAAATAGCTAAAGGAACTAAAAAAAATGTAATCAAAATAAATTAAAAATAAATTTTTTTTAAATGTAAATAAATAAATCAATAAATAATTTAAATAAAGTTAAAAAAAATAAAAATAAATAAATAAAGTTAAAGTTCTCATAGATCTATTTTTATATAATTTTTTACAAGAACTATCACAACTGCTCTTTGTCTTTTATTTACATTTTGTATTTTATATCGGCAATTAACAGCCGCATTAATCAATAAAGTTAACTTTATTCAGTTATCTAACACATATCACTTTCCATGCCTTAATGGACAGACCTTATAATTTATAATCTATCAGTAAAGAAGCTGAAGTAGAATCCATTTGCAAAACTTGCTGATCATAGCTCTAAAACTGTGAAAGATATATATTTTTACTGATCTGTAAAAGACCCTAATTCAACTAAGAAGAGAATGTCAGATGTTAGCGGTATATTACATATAGTTCTAGTCATTTTGCTTTAGCCCAAAAAGAGCGTTAATCTGTAAACATGGTTAAACTGCAAAAGATATATAGTTTATACTAGTCTATAAACTTTAATTAATCTATAGAGTATGTCAAATCTTGGCTATGTAGAATATATAATTCTAATCCATTTTCCTTAGCCTTAAGTGAGCGTGAATCTGTAAAGAAGGTCTACAGTAAAGGGTTGATCGTTGATCTCATACTGCAAATGATAGGATACAATACATATATGGTTTTTATTAATCTATAGAGTTTAATTAATCTATAGAGTATGTCGAATTTTGGCGCTGTTAACATTCTTATCTTCTTCTTCTTATTTGTGAGCGTAAACCTGTAAAGAAGATCAACAACAAACCACTTGTCAAAACTAGCTAGCAGATGCGGCTTTTCCCGCTTCAAAATAACGGCCGTGGGAGTTACTAAAAAATCTAAATACTCTTTCACACTGCCACACTTTGGTAATATATTGATCAAATTTCAAGTCTCTGGGATTTTGTAATCCACCATAAGAAGCAAAAGATTGAATTCTTTTAAGTAGTTGTTCTCTTAGTACAGAATATCAACTAAGAAATTCTGCATTTACATACATTGTCAAATTATTATAATTATTAATATTGCTGACCAAAAAATTGCCAAATATCAACTAGCTACTTTTTCATTGCTACCATCAAACTAACATTTGCCTACATAGACGAGACCATGAATAAATTACCAACGACAGCTTCCTGTTGCCAAACATGGCCGTCAAGCATTAACAAATTAGGCATCAGAATTATTGATTTGTTTACAAATTGCTTACAATGTAAAAAATAAGAAAACAAATCAAAACTAATAAACAAAATCCACTAACTGTTGTTGATTTATTCGCGAGCAATAATAATAATAAGAGGGGGGTGGGGAAAAAAGTGATTTGACAACGAAGTGATTTTTGTCTGATTGTCTGAGAAATGTGGCTAGCTGTGGGCGCATCGGAACATTAAATAATTAACAGCTAATGACATGACGTGCTACGTGGCATATTGAATGCAAATTGTTGGCACAGCTAAAATGGTCAACAACAACAGCAACAACATCATCGGTAATAATGGCTAAATTGCCGAATTAAAGCTAAACAGCCAACACAGCTATTGCTCTGGGTTTAGATATGTATATGTAGATGTAGATATATATGTACATATGTATGTATGTATGTATGTATGTATATACATCACTTATTCAGAGTGATCTACACATGCCAGCTCTGATTGACGCCAATTTACGAGCGGCCAATTGCCAATGATTGTTGCTATTCTATTTTGTTCTGTTTCTGCTTCTTCTTCGCCTGATTGTCATTGCTGCTGTTCTAATCACATGATGATAGAAAATGAATAAAAAACAACAACAGCAACAAACAAACAACACCAATTTGGCTGGAAAATGTACTGGAAAATTGGCATTGCCAAAGTGCCGGGTGAGTTACGAGTAAATACCTTGGCATGTTTTTTTTTTTTTCTTCTCCACCGCTGTTGATTTTCCCACATTTGAGCTCAAGCTAACCGTGTTGCCCATCCAATCACGTATAGAAATTGCTGAAGTTACCTGCCCACTTACCCCCCCCCCCCCTCACAGACGCCCCACCTGACAGACGACGTCGCTTTGTGGGCGCTCAAAAGACAACAACAACAACAAACAACAACAGCAACCACAGCTAAGAACATAAAAATATGTCAGCTAATTGATAGACGCTGCTCGACACAGAGACCACCCTGTAAATTTAGAAAAGTCTTCGATAGATGTGTGTATAGTTTATGTGAGACTTGAGGAAGGTATATGGCACTGCTCAACTAGATATATACCCTGTAGAAACAAAATATATACAAAATTATAAAATAGAAACTTTCGGAAAGAATGTGCCTTTGCTCAACTAGTCATATACCGTGTAGAAAAAAAAAATAAAAACATATATAAATAAAATAAAAATAATAAATACATAAATACCCTATAAGAACAGAATTGATTTATTTTTGTATATATATTATATAAATAAATACCCTATAAATAGGGAAATCATTTATATATGTAAATATAATGTATGAACAAACACCCTATAAAACAGAAATCATTGATATACATATAATTTTTTAAAATATATATGAAATATATATATATGTACAAAATATTCATGCTTCATTGATTATACTCTATAAGAAACAAATATAACAAAATTTATATAAAAATACCCTATAAAAATAAGAATTGTTTATCTTTATACCATAGGTAAGTATATACATTTATCAAAATTATTTATGCTAATTGACTATAATTTCTCAACTAGCTGCATACCCTATACAAAAATCCCTTACATATACCAATACCATATAAATACGAAAATCAAATATATATATATGTATATATATATATATATATATATATATATATATATATATATATATTGTATATCATGTTTTCAAATCTTTTTATTAAATATTTTTATTAATTGACTGACATTGGCCACATATCCTGTAAAACAACATAAATAAATATCATTTATAAGACTTTAAGCAAACACTTTGCATATTAATAACTCAAGTTGACTGCAGCTGTCCAACTATAAAATACCCATTAAAAAGCATAGCATATAGGAGATATGGATATATATATATACTACATAAACAATTAGTAGGGTATAGGATTAAGCAAATTATAGAATAATTCTTTGTAGAATTTTTAAGCGCAGCTTTCAGTCAAATTTTCTCCTGCCCCCAAATCAAGACAAACCTCACACTTAGCATGCCCTCTCTCTCTCTCGCTCTTCAGCTCATTTAGGGTATATTTATTAGCCAGAACCAAGTTAAGAGTCAACCGTTAAAGTGGCATGCGTTATGGCCTCTAGCGATGCGCCACTGAGCATTCCAATGTGAGAATTCTTTTGGCTATGGACTTTGAATGTAAACCAAGCGCTTTATTTGCATTCAAACATAAATGAAATGAATACACAGGTGTATATTTATGTGTGTGTATGCTCAATGGCGGCAAATGTCAAAACTCACAGCTGCCATAACTAAGAATTGTGTGCGGAGTACTCGAACTCGTAGTCGAACTCAAGTATTTGTTCGTTCATCACGTAGGTGGGCAACATTTGCAATATTCACGTTCCGCATATTTGGGCGACGGCCAACACCGTCCCGCCGCCCCGGCTTAAACACCTGAAACTGATGTTCAAGCGCTGTTCATGGCAGTCCATAGCTGTAGGCAGTGCGGCTGGCTAACTAAGCAATTAAGAACAACTTTGAGCAACCTGATCAAGCCAAAAACAATAAATTTGTGCAGCTATCAAAGATCTGCCAAACGCACGTGTGGCCACTTCTCACTATGCCCCTCTCTCTCGTGTGGGTGTGTATATTAATAGCACTTAATATAATAGCCATTATCATATTATATAGTAAATATTAAAACATCTGAAACACGTCCGCTTACCATTTGCTCCAATTTCAGCAGGTACGACAAAGGCGATTTGCAACTCATTTTATTTATGTCTATTGTGAACTTAACTACACCGAAAAAAACAAACAAACAACAAAAAACACACACAAAAAATTTACAAATTCAACACAATTTAAACACAATCGCAAAAATAAATACGAAACTTTAATATATTGTATTGGAAATCGACAACAATTTGAATCAATTCAGCAAAAGTTATTGTACTCAAAACCGATTATTGAATATATATGAAATAATTCATATGCATGACATTCACAAAAAAATACGAAAAAAGGTTATAATCGGCCATAAACGACTATATAATACTCTGTTCAGGCTTGTTAATAGTCTTGATAATTGCAGAAATATTTCAATTTGTTGCACTTTCTAAACGACATTTGTCAACAAGAATTTGTCTATATAAACACTCTGCATAGTTCACAAAAACCAATATACTCTTCTTGCAGCTTGTCAAACAGTTCAATATTCAATAATTCATATTGAATATGGTATGAGCTGACCTTCAGGTCTTGTGCTATTTATTTATGCAATTTCTTGTGTCTTCCATTTGGGTCAGTTTGCGATATTGTGAATGCATTTTATTCACAGTGACTTAATTACACACACACACGAACGGACACACACACACACACACTCGCATGTATGTGGAGGAGAGTTATATTTTGAGGAGAAGAACAAAACACTCGCGCTGCGCTTAAGACACGTCTGCAATCCACGACTTACAGACAAGAACAGTTCTTGGCCAATAGTCCAGAGGCAAAGCCAAGCTCTGCATGTTCTATTCACAGATAAACGACAACCAGAGAGCTACAGATAGAGAGAGTGTGAGGTGGAGATTGAGAGAGAAAGAGCTGCTGCAGCAGCTGCTGGTAAGAAATGGGCAAAATCTACGCCAATGCTGCGACCTGGTCAGGTGGCTTTTTGTTCCATCAGCTGCTGTTGGCCCCAAACTTGGCTCACACACACACACACACACACACAATCACAATCAGACCTAAATAGAAATGTTTGTATTTATGCTAATGTAGTAACAGAATGAAAGCCAAAAACCAAAAATGAACACACATCAAACGATGTCAACCCAAGTTAAGGTGCCAAGGAGCTGAGCTGTCTGGCTGACTAGACCTCAGCCCAAGTCGCCCGGAAATGCCAAGTCACAAGAATCACACACTGCTGTAGAATTTACAGTTGGAATGGTTAACACGCTGTCATCCGCTGGCTAAGAGCAATGGCTTCCTCTTGGCCCACACATTCGCCTCGCATGCAGCAGCTGAACTAAATGCACTTAAATTGCCCAGCAATTTGACCAAATTGCCCAGCGACACGCACATCATGCGCAACTGGACCAATTCCACCAGCCGAGTGGGCAGCAGCAGCATCTCTATAAAAGCTAAACTCAATCTGTCAATTGGCATCATTCGATTACCAACGCCCTTTTCGCAATGTTTCGTTGCACTACAACGTTGCTAGTTCAACTGCAGCTGCTGCTGCTGGCGGTGCTGCTGGCGGTGCTCTGTCGTGCCCATCCACCTGCAACCACTACGATGCCGACGGCTCTGATGGATGCATCGGGCAGTGCCTATGACAGTAAATTCGACAATGTCGACATCGATGAGATATTGAGCCAGGAGCGTTTGCTCAACAACTATATCAAGTGCCTGGAGAGCAAAGGACCCTGTACACCCGATGCCAAAATGCTAAAGGGTATGAATGAAAGAAAAAGAGTTTCAAATCAACAATCACAACAATATCCCCTCACAGAGATCCTGCCCGACGCCATGATGACGGACTGCATCAAGTGCACCGAGAAGCAAAAATATGGCGCCGATAAGGTAACTCGTCATCTCATCGACAATCGCCCAGAGGACTGGCTGCGTCTGGAGAAGATCTACGATCCGCAGGCAACCTATCGCATGAAGTACGAGGAAACCAAGACAGCCAATGGCCAAAGGGCAAGCATCCAAATGGATTCCACAAATCGGGCTGAGGGCGACTCCTAACTAAAATGCCGAATATAATTTCGCATTATCAACATTTAATTAATCCCAAATATCAATTGATACATATATAACTATATTCATATATCCGTATACATATATACTATATCTACACACACACTTTTGTTTGCGCATCACGAATAAAGCAATATCCGCATTAGCAATAGTATTTTGAGTGTTGTTTTTTTTTTTCGATATGCATTGGGCGTTCACTTCACACAAAAAATTAAATGAAAATAAAAACAAAATATTTAATTATTCCATTGTTCAACGTTTGCTGGAACTAATGAATTGTTTTCTTCATTTTAGTTTTTATTATTTTTAACACACAGTTTGCAAAACGTTTTTCCAGCAACTAAACAATAGAATTGTGTACACTAAGAATTTCACACAATTTAGTTAAATGTGTTTTTTTTATGAATTTGGATGGAAAAAAACCAAACTATTTATGCGACATGCGAAGTCCGTTAGCAAAAGTTCTTAATGACAACAACAAAGTATTTTTTATTTAATTTCATCTAGACAAACATTAAATATATAAGACAATTTTGAAGCCGAGCAATGAACCCTAATTACATATTTTATTAGGGATTCTTTTGTTATTTTACTTAAATATTTTGAATGACTGTATTTGATATAATTTTTTTGTAATTTCGTATAAAAATGTTTATTTTATCTATTTCTTTTAAATTTTAAAAGTATTTGTATTTTGATATACGTTTTATTTATGTATTGTTTTTTTTTTATAATTTCTTTTTAGTTTTATATAAACAAAATTTAAAAATATTATTTTAAAATTGGAAAAAATAAAAAAAGATTTAAAAATTATGAAAGTAAATTTTGTTTAAAAAAAAAAAATAAATAAAATAAAAAATATATATATATTTTTCAAAATGTTTAAAGCCATAATAAATGAATACATAAAAATTATTTTTGAATATGAAAAATTATTTTTTTTTTTTTAAATAAAAAAAATAAGTTTTCTTATATATAATTTTTTTAAAAGAAAAGTAAAAAAAAATCGTATACATTTCAATATTTTTTTGTTTATTTATGAAAAATTTTTTTTTTAATTTTGTATATTTCTTTTTTATTTTTTTTTTTTATTTATTTATTTATTAATATATATTTTTTTTTAGTTAATATTAATGTGAAGTCTTCTCAAATATATAAGCTTAATATTATATGGTTAGGTTAAAATATCAATTAATATTAATTAGCAAGCAACTCTTTACCAATTCTCTTTACCAATCGCCAATTCTCAGTTTTCAAAGCTAATTTAAATTCAAAGTTTTCTATGGAACTATGATAGTAATTTATGTTTGTTTGCTGCTAAATTTGCAGTTTGAGAGTTCAACAACTAACTATGATTGCTATTCATACTATGTCTATCTCTAGCGATCTAATCAGACTGATCAACCATTGTCGAAACATGAAAAACAAACCTATAAATATGTTGATCTTGATCTTAACTGTCGAACGAGGAGGCTGCCAAGCAAAAGAATGAAAATTAAGAATTTATTTATTAAGCTTATAACTTGTTTTTTTTTATGGACAACCTTAACACAGATCTAAAGCTATACAGTTATACCACAAATTGTTGATAGGATAAATGATAAATAAAGCATAAAATAAATCAAAAGACAAACACTTGAATATCTGGCTATAAAACATGGCATAAAAGTATTACGAAATTCCAGGAAGGTTAAGAAAATATTCTGCGGATATTATGGAATGTTGGCATATGTGTGTGCGCGTGTGTGTGTGTGTAGGTGTGAATGTGTGTGTATGAATCTGTATACATTGTTATCACGAACCCATCTTTAGTTTTATTGTGGCACAAAAGTCGACGCACCGCAACATCATCAACAACAACAGCAGCAACAACAACAACATGATCATCATCATTATCATAAATTCCGTCAAAACACACCCACATTCAGCATGGCCGCGAAGGTGAGCTTTAACGCAATGCGACATCTGGCCAAAAAAAAAAGACACAAAAAAAAACATAGGTGTGGCCCATTGGCTGTGCCTCAAAACACAAACTGTGTGTTCCCAACGATTCGCAGTTTTATGGCCGGAGGCTGCCTCCAGTTATTCAATTGTCTGGCAACGCCCCACCACCCCCAACCATTTCCAAAAAAATGTAAAAAAAAAATCGAACGCAGTGGCAACGCCATTGTTAAATGGTCAAGAAACGCACCAAAGTTGAACGAACTTGGCTCACTTCGATGCGATGCGATTTGGTTTGGTTTGGTTTTAGCTTTGGTTTTGGTTTTGGTTTCGGTTTGTCTGGGCTTCAGAGTCAGTTCCCCTCCCCCCCCACCACCTCTCTAACAGTGTTGGGGACGTGCCCGCCGCATTGGCAGCCAAACTTCCGGTTTCATTTCATTTAGTCGTAAACACGGCTATATGGCAGCGATTCAAACGATTCCAAACACTGGCAAAACAGTTGAAGTTGATTCATTTGGCTTTCAGCTCAAATTCATTTGTGTTCGCCCTGTTGGCGGTTGGCATCGCGGTCGCTGCTGCTGCTATTGCTGCCTCTGCCTCGGTCGCTGTCGCTGCCTCTGCCTCTGCCTCTGCTTCTGCCTCTGCCGGCGCATCGGTCTGCGGTGGGCTGAGCGCGGCTTTGGCTGTCAATCAAATTTGTTGATGGTTTTCCGTTTGCCTTTGACTGCAATCCAATTTCCCATGAATGTTGTTATTGTTACTCTGGCTGTTGCTATTGCGGCTGATATTGCCTGCAATGCAAAGCTGTGGCATTTGCTAGCTTCTAAAGTAGCTCAGCCTTTCCGGCCATTGCACCCTGGTGCAAAGTCAGCTCAAAAGGAAATGAAAAGTTTCCTTTTTCTTTGTTTGCTTTCATTTATGAAATGCTTTTTATTTGCTTGTGTTATTTATATGCAAAATTCACATTTCTTTTAATGGCCAACAATATTTTTGCTTTTATTATATATAATTTGATGATATAATATATATATATATATATTATTACGTGCATATTATGCAATAATAAAAGAAACAAACTAATGTTAAGCAATTATAAAACTCTTCAAATGTAATTAATTGCAGCTCAAATGACTCAGATGTTCATAAATATTATATGTATATTTATATTATATTTCATATATATGTTGCCTATGAGAACTTTATTTATACAGTCAAAGATTTATTCTTCGTATATGAAATACATCTTCCATGAGCCCATTTATCATATAGCCGCTGCCCATGAGAACTTTATTAACTCTTCAAATATCTTAAGCATAAGCATTCCAACCACATAGCTTGTCCCACTGTCAGCGGGATGCGTAGCACAAGCTAATTAGGCAAGACACAAAACCATTTAGTTCTACTAACTAACTATAAAGCAATCACTTTTACGATTTACCATCATTATTAAGTACGCCATGCGAGTGGCTTGTGGGGCCAGACATGAGGGTTTCCTGCACCACTCACAGTACAGCGGGAATAGCTGGGCAATAGGGGTCTTACTTAGCTGCCTGTTACATCGTTACATCGTTACATAGACATACGTATGTATGTATATGTTTATATATTGGATGAATGACCTCGACCCGCCACAGCGCTGACTTCAACGGCTTCACTCACACACACACACACACACCCACAGGAGTTTTTAGGTGCATTGACTTGGCTAATAAATATGACACATGATTATGGGGCGGGGCTGAAAAGGCGGACAGTTGGACAGTTGGACGAAGGCGAAGGCAAAGATACCCTGTTATGCTGCGCATAGCCAAGCTCATGTTATAATTTGTTTTAACAATATGTTTGTTGTTGCTTGTAATGGCATGATTGCTTGCTTGCTTGTTGTTGTTGTTGTTGTTGTTGTTGTTGTGCCCTGTCCCTCGAAGTGTTTTGCAATTTTCATGCCTGAAACTTGAATTTAAATAATGATGATAATAATTATGCGCTCGTAACGCGCTAGACAAGAGACAAATGTCAGAAAAAACAGCAAAGCATAGACCTCCAGTTACCAAAAGTACAAATACTTTGCTATCCCCCCTTGCCAGTCACCGCCTCCCCCTCTCCCTCCCTCCCTACCTTAGCTTAAGCGCATCGTTTAGCAACTTTTACGAATGTCGTCGAAAAGAAAATGTCATTGTCAACGGGTCGCAGCGTTTAATATATATAAATTATATAATTACAAGTTGGTAGATCTGTTTTTTTTTTTTTTTGTCTTTTTTTTATTACATTTTTTCATTGTTTTTTTTTTTTTTTTTAGTCATTGCATGCAACGCCTCGTGTAGTTCGTCCCCCTTTTGCCACCTGCCACCTGCCACTTGCCACTTGCTGTTGACTGTTTACAAGCTGCTGTTGCTGCCACGGTCGAGCGATCGCCTCGAAGTGCTCGACTGGCGACACTTTAGCTGTAGTTCGTCTCATTTACATGCGATTTCAAGTTCATTCATTGCAATCGGTTTAGCTGAGTTGATTGACTGTCATCGGCTGATTGGATTTCCTGTGAAGTGAGCGCGCTTATTAGCCATGGCTAAATTATTAACTTCCTTTCGGCAAGCTGCCGCATATCATTAGCCCCAGCACCCCTCAGCCTCCCCAGCTGTAGCCAATTGTGAAAAGGAAAAGGAAAGCAAATGCCAGGCAGCGACGAGCTCAGCTCTCGATAATTGCCATACATAGGTACACACTCAGTATTTGGACCGGTTTGCTGGCCAAACCGCTCAAAAGTTAGCCTAGAATCTTAATGCGGCTTACAGACCAACACAAACACACACACACACACACACACACATGTGGAGAGTGATAGACGCAGGTGCTCATATCTTAATGCCACTGACACACTTGAGTTGGGCAAATGTGGCCAAAACTATGCTACATTTAGCCAAGCAACTGGTTGGCCCACCTGACTGGGTCAAGGCGTCAAAAAGGTAGCCAGCCGTTAATTAGGCATTATTTGATATCAATTAAGCCAAACTAAATTCTAGAAAAAAATAGAATTCAATTTAAGCATAGCTATTAACATATATAGAATAGAATTTTTTCCACTTTTATTCACCCTAATTGATATCAAATTATCGCTTAATTAGCGGCGAGCTAACTTTATATAATCAACTCTGCCTTTGAAGTTTTTATGCATTTTTGAAAATCAGTTGGAAATTTGAGGTTTGATTCACATTGTGCAAAAAAATGGCTATTTCATTGCTGTCATTTACGTTAATTTTCCACACTTTCGATTTGAATTATGTAACGGAATTGTTACAATGAAGCAATTTAACGGTCTTAAATGTTTATAAAGTTTACAATCAAATACAAATCAAATATATTTATAGATAGCTAACAACCTAACCAATTGAGACTCTATTCAGCTTTATTTAAAAACTTTTGTTAAAGAGCGACAACTATTTTTTAAAAATTAAAAATACATTTTAAAAGATTTTTAAAGATTTTTTTTAATTACAAAATTTTAACTCATATTAAAAAGGTTTTTAGGATTCAAATTTTAAAAAAATATGAATTACTCCACAAAATTTTAATATTGTATGAATTTTAAAATAAATGTAAATAGTATGAACTCTGCAAACAATAAAATAATAATAATACTGATATTATGTGTATAAAAACTAAACCTAAAAACTTTGACAAATCATACAACAAAATTGTATAAAATATATATAGCTAATATAATATCTTAAGCTAAGTAGATTCTTGTAAAATATTTACGTATTATATACAAATTTGTTCTTTAAATAAAATTTACGCTACTATAATTACAATTACTATTACTAGTACTACGTAGAAGTATGAGTAGAATAAAACATGCTGCAATATATACAATATATACATTTACAATTACTATTATTATTACTGGTATATAAACTAAGCCTAAAAACTTTAATGTTTAAAAACTTTTATACAAAAATTTTAAACTCATTAAAAAAATTCTTAAAAATTTATATCTCTTAATGAATAACAAAATACTTTATTATTATAAAATTTCTACAAAAAAAATATTTTTTCTATTACCTGCATAAAAACAAAACCTAACAAACTCCGATTAATGTTGAAAACTTTTTTATAGCAAAATTCTAGCAAACATAAAAAAGAATTCCTATATATTTATGTCTTAAAATAAATAACTACAATAAATACTTTAATATTATATAAATTCTAAAAACAAAAAATATCTTTTACTCTGACTAGCATAAAAACTAAACTAACAACTTTTTTGCTGCAAAATTTTATCAATGCAAATTCTTAGAGTTTTATGTCTTCAAATAAATTTGCAAAAATCATTGCAAAATAGTTGATTGTTATATAAATTCTGCAAATCAAATTTCTATTACAAACATCAAACATGTTTTCTTTAGTAAACTGTCGGAAATTGCAGATCAGTCTCGAAGCAATTGTGACCTACAATGGGCCAGAAATTTTCATAATCTGTAGCTGAAGTTTGTGACGTTTTGTTTTTGTTTTTTTTTTCTTTTTCTCTCTGTCTTAGCCTTGGCTCGTTTCAAGTTGGCCTAGCTAAAAAAAAGCCAACCAAAAGTAAAAAAAAAAAAAACAAAAACTAAAAACAACAAAAAATAATGTCAATAGCCCGCTTAATTGTTAATTGTTGTATGAACATGAAATTTATGTGCACTTGCCGGCAGTTACAATTACAATTACAATTACAATTACGTTTATCATGATGTTGATGATGATGCTGATGATGATGATCATGTTGAACTCGGCGAGCGGCTTTGACAAAAGCCAAGCAAAATTGTACCAAATTGTTTTAAATGGCTTTAAAAAAAAGCCAAGCAAAACGAAACGGAAAAACTTTATAAGCTAATCAGCATGATATCTTGAGCATAAATATATATAGCTATATGTATATAAGTATATATATATTTTACATGCTGCAAGTCGAATTTCGCATGCTCTTAGCCAAGACAATTTGAAAGGGTTAAGCACTTGGCACTTGTATCTTAACTGGGCTAATGTCCAATGCACGCCTTTGTTTTAGCCAACATTTTGTTGGCACATTAAAAAAGAAATATGGTAAGTTTTCAAAACAATTGCAAGTCTTTGAAATATTTTTTTGAATATTTTCTTACTTAATTTTTGTATTTTTTTTCTTTCTTTCTTTTTCTTTTGGTGACTGCGTAATTTTAGTTTTAGGGCTCGCTGTGCCCAGCTGCTGGGATTTGAGTGCGGTATTTCGATTTTTCGGGCTTGCCATGAATCCCTCAACTTTGACTTATGGCCACAGCAAGGGGCATCAACAACAACAACAACAACAACAACAGCAGCAGCAGCAGCAGCCGCAATTTCCCAGGCGCTTTGAGCTAATGAAACGTTACAGACAATGGAAAATGCCGCCGTTAGTTTTTTTCTGTTTTTCTATTTTTTTTTTTTTTTTTTTTTTTTTTTGTTGTCATCGTGAAGATCGTTGTTGTTGCTGTTGCTGTTTGTTGGCTTAGAGATATTTAACCGTGGTAAACATTTGGCCGCACATTTCCATATCAAATAGCTGACAGGGCATTGCCACCGATCTGGCAACGCTGCACAATTCGCCTTGACATTTCTTGGCCAAAGACAACAGATCAAATAACTGAGCTATCATCTAAATAAAAACAGCATGAGAAACAACTCTGTTTTAAATCACGTCAAAAAAAATCATAAATACGAAGAAGCCCTTATATGTCGCCAAGGCTGCAGAGCGATTGTGAACCGGTTAACCGGTTTCCACCGGTTCCCAATTAGTTTTTTTTTTTGCAATCCTTCAGACAAGAACCTAATTTAAATTACAAAACTACTGTTGACAATGAAATGACATTAAAAATGCACAACTTAAAAGGAAATTAATTGTAAGTCAAGATATTACTGGTTTTCTTGCTCTTGTTCTGATAATAAGGCAAGTGCAATCTTAAGAAAAAATATATATATATTTACTTTAATTGACATTGGCTTTTTCCTGTCGAAAACATGTTTTACTTTTAACCACAAACGATTTGAGATTATGAGCTGATAGTTACAATACACATCTCTCTTTCTCTCTCTATATATATATATATAAATATATATATCGTGGCTTTATCAGATCGTGGTCCACATTTTCAGTTTCTGTTTGGCTTGGCCTTATCGCAAGGCCCATGCAGCAACTGTGTGCTTACGTAACAGGGTTAAGCAATCGATGCGTAACAATAACCCAAATTGCCTGCCACAACAACAACTACAGCAACAACAACAACAGCAACAACAACAACAACAAAATGTTGAACAGTGTAACGAAAATGATAAGGAAATGAAAATGTCAACAAATTAAAGTCGAACAAGAAGTCAATCGTTCATGTGTGCAACAGCAGTTTACCTGCCAGAGTGTGAGAGAGAGAGAGAGAGAGAGAGAGAAGGAGAGAAGAGAATGTACCTGACACCTTTTTGAGGCCAGTCATAAATGCTACCATTTTGTGTCCATTTTCAGATGCAACAGGAGCGACGGACGGACGGCGGCATCAACAAAAGGTTTCTAGACAAACACCGGCGATAAGTCCGGCAAGCATATCAAATGCATTAAAGAACGCTCAACCCTCAACAACAAAATGTTTTGAAAGAATCGAACCCAAAAGCAAAAACAGCTTATTAGCTAAGGCCCAAAAGAAGAGAATCCGAAAACTACTTAGAATTCCAATTGGAAACTGTCGACATTGTCTGCATTGTCGTCCTATCAGATTTAAAATGCTTACGGGACTCCATTTAGGGTTTTCGTAATGAAATTCAGCTTGCATGTGGTCAGTTATGGGCGAGGGTTTTTCAGCTGGAGAATGCATATCAAATGAGTTGATCTTACGGCCATCAAGTTTAAGGACTGCTGCAGCAGCAGCAGATTGATTGGAAATAACGAACAACGAATAAGTGGCTATGCATGTATATAAATATATATATTTATACTGTATATAAATAAATTTTCATTGGTTGCTAACGACTACGCCATGCACAGTGTATCTACAAAGAGGTATTTATATCAAGTTTGAAGTCTCAAGCAGCATTTTGCCAACAGCTAAGCAAATATATGGCAAGAAAGCTGAACAACAATGAGTTAATTGATTGAGAGAAGAGAGGGAGAGAGATCAAGAGAGAAAAAGAAAGAGTGAGAGTGGGTGAAATGGAGAGAGAGACTGAGAAAAAGAGAGATAGTGAGAAAGGAAGTTGAAGAAAACTTGAAAGAGAGCTAGAGAGAGATAAAAAGAGAGCGAGGAAAGTAGATAGTGAGAAAAAGAGTTTGAGATCACAAGAAAGACAGTTAGAGAGAGATTCTGAGAAAGAGAGAGAGAGAGAGAGAGAAGCTGAGAAATAGAGGAAGAGCGAGATAGCAACAGATATATATTGAACGAGAGCGCGACATATATAGAAAGGGAGAGAATGAAAGAGAAATAGAGGGACCAAGATTAAATGGCTCAGAGAGAGAGAGAGAGAGAGAAAGAGAGAGAGAGAGAGAGAGAGAGAGAGAGTAAAAATGATTTAAGTAGAAGTACATATAGATATATACCGATAGGTGTAGATAGAGAGTGATAGAGAGAAAGAGTGTGCATGAGAGGAAACCGTGTGATACAAATAGAAATAGAGAAATTAATGCGGGAGTAAACTGAGAATACGAAAAACAAAATAGCCCAGATTATTCTAAACCCTCATTATCATCTGCCTTACTTATTCCACGTTCTCTCTCTCTTTCTCTCCCTATCTTTCTCTCTATCCCTCTCTTGCTCTCTCTTCTTCTTATACCACCCTGCTTTCTTTTCCTTTATCTTTTTGCATGTCTCATCCTATTTCTCATTTAACTGTTGCCGTTCTATGTAATTCTCAAGAGCTAATTTTCACATTGTGTGAAAAAGCAATAAATATATACATATGTGTATATAAAGGCAACATAAATAAAATGCAAAATTGAAATTCTCCTTTTTAAGAGTTTTCAAAGCCAGTTTCCAGTTAGCAAAATTTGTTGAAGTGCATAAATTTTGGCTGCACCGTCTGCCAATTCGCCTTGCGTATTTTGCCTTTGGCTGCAGGTTAAGATGCACACACACACACAGGCAGCCTCTCACACACACACACATATACACACACACGATTGCACGCATAATTCGTTTCACTTGCGCTTTTCTGGTTTGTTGCTGCATTTATGCGGATAAGACTTTCAGACCGGGTCGAACACAACAACAACAACAACAATAGCCACAGAAACTGTTTGTTGTTGTTGTTGCGGCACGCATTTTTTATGTTTTTGTTTGGCGTACGACAACTTCACCTGCTCAGCCAGTTTTAGTCAGTACAAACACAAACACACACACACACACACACACATTCAGCACTTCCACATAACAGCAGAGATCAGACTGCTTTCTCGACAAGAGACACCAAGCTCCACACACATATACGCATATTGGGTATTGGGTGTAGAAAACCAGAGTGAAATTCCTTGGCAAGACTACCTCACTCCACAATTGGCCAGCCAGGCAGCCCGCCGACCGGACCATACTCAATGGGAAGTTTTTTTGGGTAGTGCAACTGACGATGCGGAATCGGAATCGGAATCTGAAAGACGTGCAGACAAATCTGGTTCACGATCGCCCGTCATTATATACAGGTTGGGCCAAATTGGTTTCCTCACTGGCCAGCTAAACTAGGCTAACCTGTCGCACTTCCCCCATCTCCATCCCTCTCTCCCTCCATCTCCCTCTCCATCTCTCTTTCCATCACTCTTTTTGTCGCTGTCGCTACCTTATTTGGGTGGTGCGTGTTGCGCAACGCATTTAAAATGTCCAAAAGAAATGCCGAAAGTCTGGACGCAACAATTTCCCTCGAAATGTTGTTCAATTTGCATAACATTTCGCTGGGCGACCCAATCGGCTATTGTACAATAGCTAATGGAAAATGTTGTCTTCCAGGCCCGAGAAACTAGAAACTAAATTTGTGGAGATAACTTTTTTTTTATTTTTATTTTTTTTAAAGTGACATGAAAGTCATTTGCATATATATATTTGGCTTCTTTTTGTTTTGGTATTTTTCTTATATATTTATATATGTATATTAAACATATATATAAATATATATATATATATATGTATATATATTTCTTCATTGCCAGCGGCGACAAAGCAAAAAGCACAAAAAAAAAACTTGCGTGCGACTTTTGCCCAGATATATCTCTTTCTTCTCTCATTTCTCTCTTTTCTATTTATGAACGTCGGAAAACACACTAAATTACAACTTTCTCACGATCTTGGCGGGTGCAGCGGAGCATAGAGAGTGCTGTAATAAGCCCTGTAAACAGGCCCAGTTACAAATATATATATATGTAAATATTAATATAAACTTATCTATAAATAACATTCTATACATGTAGTTAACCAAAACTCAAAGCTCAATCTTGGCCATTATTTGCTTAGCCATATCAAATTTGTATTTTGATATGCGCGTAATTCAAGCCTAATTCCATTACGCACGCCTCGCTTGAGGCGATGTATGTCACAGCTCGTGGCTCATGGGAGTGTGACCATGAGATTTATGTTGGCCAAGTTAGCAATGTGGAGCATTAGATTGGGTGTTAAAAACTCAACAACAGTTATATTGCGTTTATAGCACAAAATCAGGCAATTGTTAACAGCGACAAGAAGTTCAAATGTTGTGACACAATATTACGAAAATGCTGTGTCAAGGCTTGACAGCGAATTGGGCTAGGCTTCATGATTGGCAAACGTGAAATATTTCAGCTATAGAATGGCAAAACAGAAAGACAGAAGTGTTGAAATATCATATAGTTTGATGTTAGTCCAGTAAGCTTGTAAGTCGAACCGAAGAGACTTCGTTTTGAGGGCTCAAAGAGTGAAGCTCAAATCATTATTAATGGAATGTATGAATCAAACATATTTATATGTTCTCAAAACATTTGAAATCGGGGCGTGGCTGTAATTTTAATGAGTAGGCGAAACGATCTAGCCCTATTCCTGACAGTGTATCTACTTATCTATACGTTTATTCAACTTTATAAAGTTAAAAAACTCAAAGCCTGTAAAAATCAGTTAATTGAAATTCTATACAATGATTTTCTGAGAGCAGACTGAGATTCGATTTGTATAGACCTTCAAATATATGAATAGATTTTTAAAATGTTATATAGTATTAGATAGATTCAAATAGATTTAGATAGATTTCAATACATTGAAATAGATTAGGGTAGATTTATTTTAAATGAGCGCAAACTTTTTGATTTTAATATCAAAGCAAACAACATTTAATTAATGTTTCTTGAGCACACCTCGTTGACTTTTAATAGCTATAGCAAATTAACAAATTAATAGTTAAAAAAGTGTTAACAAACAAATATAACAAATATCAACTACTTTGAGTTATCCTCCAACATTTTCCTCAAAAATAAATATTGAAAATTGTGCCTGAAGAATGCCTAACTTAATTACAGGGTATTTTCAAGTTGAGCACTCCTCACTAGATAGACGAAAAGTCTTAAGATATTGATTCTACTGAATATAAAATACTTTAAATTTGAGTTATCGCTTATTATATATATTATATATTATTTTATTTATATTTTTCTCTAATTCGCTAAGAAAACAAATATAGAAAGTTGGGACTGAACCATTGTCCAAATGAAGTTCAGGGTATATTCTAGTCAAGCAATCCTCTTAAGTATTTTCTTCTACATTAAAACTGGTTTGCATTGAATGTTGTAAAACTTTTAATTAAGATTCTATCTAAAGAGCTTTAATGTTAGCTAAAGATGAAGCTGATATACCAAATATACCAAAAATCGAAGTATGCTAGAAAATGCCAGAAAAACTTAGCCAGAGTCAAGCAGAAAGCTTTAAAGAGCTCTCTACAGACATAGCATTAGGCTATCCAAATTTTTGGTCAATTGTGGCTTTTAATTGGCTCATAAAGATTTTACAAACAAATTGAATTGGCTAAGAATGCAGTTGTGGACAGTAACGTTAATTGCTGTTAAACAGTGTTTCGCTTTCTATCATACCATTTAGCTGGTGGAAAAATTGTAATTAATTTCATTATTTAATCGATCTTTACATTAACGCACCTGTGCGCCAACAGGTGTCCACCTGCAGAGGCAGCAGCAGCAGCAGCCTCAGCAGCAGCCTCAGCAGTAGCTGGCCGAGCTAGAGAGAAATAAACGTCGACGGCAATAAAACTTTCACCCAGGCGACTTTTGCGACTTTTGCCGCAACTTCGAGGAGCAATCGAAATGTACAAACAGAAAAGTTGCATTTGCAGCCGCGGGCAGGATGGCCAACAGAGTTTGGCCTGAACGTTTTGGCCAGCAACGAGTGCGCCGACTGCACTGAAGATTCACTTGGAAATGTGCACAGGCCATTAGCCAAGAGTTTTTGCCTTTTCTTCTTTTTGCCTTAATCTCATCGTGCTCTAAGGGAACAATTGACAAACGAAAAAAAAAAAAAAAAAAAAAGGCTAGAAAAACTTACGCAGTCATTGGCGCTGGGAAAGTGAAAAATCTCACACATTTTCAGCAGCATTCGCAATGCATCTTTGCATGTTAAGCGCTGTGCATGACATGGCCAATGCCACGCCCATTAAGCGAAGCTTTCAAAAAAGAAGAAAAAACAGCCAGCAAAGACTTTGGCCACTTGGCAACTCGTCGCTGGGCACCAATTGCCTAACTTGGCTAACAATTTGCTCGGCCACTAATCAAATTAAATGTTATCTCGAGACGAGCAAACAAGCCGAGCTAACTGCAAATGTTGTGAACGACTCAGAGATACGCTGTAAACATGGGCAAAGATGATCTTTGATTTGCTATAAATTTCATAGCAATTTTGTACTTTCCTTTTCTGTGATCAAATTTTTTGGCCTTAGCCTCAAAATTCACCTGCTTAGAGCTCACCTGAGCCATGTTGACTGCAAACAAGCTTCTACAGGGCATAACCAGACACTAAACAAACTAAGCAACATCCAACGGTCGACAATCTAAACACAAACAAAAGCTAAGACAAACTTTGCCATTTAATTTTCTTTTCCGTTTTTTTCACATTTTTTTCTAATTTTTTTCTTATTATTTTTTGACTAATTATCATATATACACAACGTATGCATAGTTATGTATTCAAATTAGCAGAGAGAGGGAGAAAGACAAACGCACACAACACATAAATACATATATAAATAAATAAACAATTTTGGGGTGTGGTCCTACATGGCCAAGGGCTGATCAGAACTTGGCTTTGATCACTCGCTTGATCGATTGTCTCTTGAGTCGGCTGAAAGTCGCTTTGCTTTGACTGTGTCACTTGGATATATTTGAATGAATCTATTATGAATGCATCTGTTGGATTGCAAATCAGTTTCTTAATTGGATCGGGCATATTTGGTGGAGACTATGCGCTTTGGGCGTTGTCGGACTTAAATCAAAATTTCATTTATATTATTTTGATAGAAAAGAAAAGATTTATTTTGAGCAGATTGAGCTTGATTTAGCTGCGTGTGTGAGTGTGTTTTGATTACTTTGAATATGCCGCTTTGAATGAAGAGTGCAAAGTGCAACTAAAGATGTCTGATAGAACAGTCTAGAGATTTAACTAGAAGTTAGATTTAACTTGAAGTTAGGCATAGAAATTTGGATTATATGGGAGCGGGAATTCCATTGAAAATTGGCGTATAATTATTTTGTTAACTGGTATGAAATAAGCACAAGGAGGCATGACAAAGCCCCTAAAATATATATATATTTTTAATTAGAATCTACATTCGAGTCCATCTAGCGTCTGTCTGTCTGTCTATTCATATATTATTCATATATCTATTCTGTTTTTACGTTCACAATCATTTTGGAAACATCTTAAGCTTAAGTCTATAAATATACATATATTTATTTGATATAAATGTATATTTAGTATGTATCTTTATACCTATATATACCTTTATATATATCTCGCATATCTCAGCTGCAAAGCTAATGACATTGGGCTCAACATAACATAATCAGATTGAAATCTGATTTGATCAATATCATTTTCACTCGATATATGTACATATATCAATATACAATCTTAATTAAGCTTTCTGCCTATAAGTTTAACCATATTCCTACATACGAAACAGAGCTCCCATATCTTTTCTATATACATACATATCCGTGGCATAGACAGATGCATATCTGTCCCATCTGAGCTGAAAAGCTAGTATAAATTGCTGTGAACTTTTTTTATGGCTTAGACAGATTGAAATCTGATTTGATCAACATTCATTCTATCCATAAGCATATATAAACATATCTTAATTAAGTTTTATGCCTATAAGTTTAACCATATTCCTTATATATAGCCGAATTCTTATCTATTCATATCTTTTTCTATAAACATATCCATAGATAGATTTACATATATCTATAGATGTTCATCTGAGCTGCAAAATTAATGTAGACTTTTTTATGATCTAGATAAACTGAACTTTAATTGAAACTGTATATATATCTTTATATATAACAAACTCACTTTAAGCATCCAAAATAGAAGAATCACTAAGCTTTCAATTTTCTTATTAATATTTTTCTAGTATTATTTTCTAATATAAACATATATATTTATAAAATAAAACATTTTAAGCATGGAAGTAAGAAGATTAGGAATTTATTATTATTTTGATAAGAATTATTTTTTTTAAATATATATATATGTCTATATTCTTGATTAAAAATTTATATTCTTATTTTTTCGATGCAAAAATGCAAATTAAATATAAATATAAATTCAATATACATTTAAACTAAATATAAATTTAAATAACATAAAATTTCAAATTGATTCAAATTGATTTTTAAAATATTTATTTTGCTATTATTCATATTTATGTATATTTATTTTATTTATATTAATTCTCTATATAAAATTTTAATACAATTCAGCTTTATTTTTCAGCTTTTTTTTATTAAGCTTGATTAGTTACTTATTTTCTGCTTTAGTTAATGAACAAATTAAACTAATTTATTTATCTATTTATCCAACCAACTTTAGCCGGCTCTAAACAGTTATCAAATTGCCTTGCTTGCATGTGAATTCTCCTCCCATTTTATTTATAATTTTCGATTTATTTTAGCCGAGGCCCATTCGGCATGCATTTGCTAGCAAATGTGGGATTCGATCGTTTGCTGAGCCGGTGCACAATTTGACGCAACCTTTATGTTTTTTTTTTTTTTTTTTTTTTTTGATGGGGCACATCAAATGGAATAATGAAAATCAAACTGCAGAACCAAAACAATTTTCCCAACAAATTATGACAGCCAAAGAGCCAAAAAAGCAAAAAACAAAAACAAAAACAAAAACAAAAAAAGAACGACGGCCGAAACAAGGCAAAGAAAGCAATCAAAAGGGCCAATCATTTCTGCCCAGGCCAAGTACAACTACAGCCAAGGGAGGGGTGCTAGGTGGAGAGTGGGGGGTGGGGGGCACAGGTAGCTGAGCAACCGGGGGCAGGTCGTGAGTGCGCCGAGAGCCAACAACAGCACGGAATCGGACGAAACAAAAGCAAAGCAACAACAAATTACATATTCTTCTGCTTCTTTGTATTTTGGCAGCGGGACGATAGGAGTGAAGGGGAAAGGTAGCAAGGGGGGAGGTGGGGCAGGGACAGGGGGAAGCGCATGTAATTGTACATAGTGTAAGCAACGAGCAACGGGCAACGGGCAATTGCCGTAGCTTGGAAAGGTGCGGCTTGTGCCGGAACAACTCGACCCCGAAACTGAAAAAGGTTACAGCACACACACACACACACACACACACACATACCTGTGCACACACACACACAATTAACACTTGTAGAACACTTGTAACTACAGCCGAATATATATGCTGGGAGTCCAGCAACCCGCATTGCCCGTGGGTTCTGTGAAGTCAGCGTTGCGTGCAAAAAACCAAAAGCAGTTCCACTTGACGCCCATTCTAATGGGTCATGGGGGTCTCAACATGTTAAGAATGAGCCATAAAACTGAACATAATTACGATATGTTCATGAGTGCGCCAGAAACAAGAAAGAGTGCTTCTAGACGGAAGCGCCAAACTCCAAAATACCCTGAAACAATTGGGCCGTTGTCCATAAACTGAATATAATCTTGATTTATGGCCATATTGACTCCGATGGATATATATATATATATATATATATATATATATATATATATATATATATATATATATTATATTATGTTAAATCTTGAAGACTTTTAAGATTAGCATAAAACAAAAATGAGTACTTAGTCAACTGAATTGAAACTTTAAACCAATCAAAAATATATTTTGGAAAAGGTAAAACTAATAGGAAATTTCGTTTCGTTTTTCGGCATATACGTAGAACCTATATTTTTGTTTACACTTTTTAGCATTATAGACTAGCTAGACTCCATACTTCATACAGCTTTTAGAGCCTACCTAAAGCAGAATTTTTCAAATAATTACTAAGGCAATAATTTTTTTGTCAATTTTGTTGTCTTAGCATTTTAAATTTCATTTATAAATAATAGATTATAAAAATAAATTTAAATTAAATATATATTTATTTAAATTAAATAGCATTTGTATTGAAATATATATTTAAAGTATATAAATTGAAATTAAATATACATTTATATTAAATATTTATTAAATTAAATATATATATAAATATAAAATTAAATATGTATTTAAATTAAATATAAATATAAATTCAATACACATTTAAACTAAATATAAATTTAAATAAAATAAAATTTCAAATTAAAAATATTTTTAAATAAATTAAAAATAAAAATGAAGTATTTATTTAAACTCAACATAAATTTGAATTAAATCGAAAATTTAATTAAACATGAATATAAACTTAAAATAAATAAAAGTTTAAATTAAATTTAAATTAAAATAAAATATAAATTTAAAAAAATATATAAATTTAAATAAAATGTAAATTTCAATAAAATGTAAGTTTAAATAAAATGCAAATTTTAATAAAATGCAAATTCAAATTTTATATAAATTTAAATAAAATGTAGATTTTAATAAAATACAAAATCAAATTTTATATAAATTTAAATAAAATGTAAATTTTAATAAATTATATATTTAAATCTAAGATTCTAGTTCTTCAACCCAAACTTAAACTCAATTTACGACGTGCGTTAATTGTCTTTTCACTTGATCTACAGAGTGTTAAGAAGCAGCACAACAGCAGACAGATCTCGCCTGACTGCGACGCACTTGCAGCTGAACTGGGGCTGGGGCTGGGGCGGCCAGTCACGGCCTGTTGCAAGTCGTCCATTGTGTTGTGCTGTGTTGCAGCGTTCAACTGTGACCAACCAACCGAGCCACCGACCGAGCCACCAACTGAGCGCTGGCCGACTTGGCTCTGGCTTGCAAGAACTTCTGCTTTGCTTACTTTCTAGGCAAATGCTCCAAATCAGAGTCAAAGTCAAAGTCAATGTAACTTACCCGAACAAAGCAGAATGGCAATGCCTGCGGCTCGTCGGCATCGTCGCCATCATCGTAGTCGTTCTCCATGCTGGCGTTTTGCTGTTGCAGCAGCGTTTTGGTTTCATCTTCGGTGGCGCCACCAGCTGCGGCAGCATTGCTGCTATTGCCAGCTGCATCCATGGCGAGAATCACTGAGCGAGAGCAAGTTGCGTTTGTTTCTTTATTCTCCTCTCTCTCTCTCTCTATCTCTTTCTCTTTCCCTCACACACACACAATTAGCGGTTGTGATTGGCAGGCGGCCAGCTGCTGTTGTAATTGCAATTGACATGAGCATTAGCATAAGCTTGAAACATTAAGTATACGCAGCATAAGCCAAACTAATTCAAGCTATTGCTATAATAACAAAATATATGCCTAGCTCTCCCACTCTCTCACTCTCTCTCTCTCTCTCTCCCGCTCGCTCTTTTATTGTTGGCAAAAATTTCACTTTTGTCCGCGGGGTAGCTTTTTTTTTTTTTTAGTTTTCAGTTTCAGTTGTTGTTTTCATTGAATTGCCATTAAACGTCATTATGTTGCGGCTATAAAGGAGAGGCATACACACACACACACACACACACACACACACACACACCTACACACACACACACATACACTCATACACTAAACTGTGCTCTATATGTGCAGCATAAATGCACAGCTTCATTTAATTGCCAACATAAAAGTTGAGCTCCCATTGCATATGCTCGACTGACAGTTACCCTATATAGCAACTACACTGGACTTAAGTTACATTCTCACTTCATATGTCAATATGCCCATATTTGAATATGAATTTAATGAGTATCAAAATGCAATTGGCTTTTGCTATTGCTATTGTTGTTGTTGTTGTTGTTGTTGTTGTTGTTGTTACTGATTGAACAATATAAGAAAAAATATCGTGTCGTGTTTTTCGCTCGTTTCTGTTTCTTGAAATGGGAAAGTTTATCTCCGAGTCGGCACTTCTCGAATTCGTTCCGCTTTTCTGATTTATATGATGTATCTCTCACTAAATACATATATATAGATTATATATAATATATATAATATATATAATTTAGTTAAACAATTAACTAGCATTTCAGAAATTCCAATGAAATATCGTCTGCATTTGTGCTAGGTGCTAACTGTATATATATATATAAGTATATATGCACATTAGTTGGCTCTGAAGTTGCGTAATTTAAATATGTATTTAGTCAATGATATCTGAGTAAATCTAATCGCTGATAGTACTGCTGTTATTACAAATGTGCACTCATGATTCATACAAATTGTAAACAAAGCAACTCTTGAGCTGCACATCTAATTGGATTCTTTCCGGAAAGTATAATCTAGCAGTCTCTGCAATGGCCTAAGTGAATCATTATCTTATAATCTTGCAAATAGCATTTGGCTGTAGAGTCATTTGGCTGTAGAGTCATTTGGCTGTCTACTCATATCAATAATCAGACCGTAAGTCTGTCTCTATATAAGTTAGACTATATCAAATCATTGAAGCTAGAGACTTGACTTTAGGAATGCATATGTACTTGTGTTGACAATCCAAGATCAGATAAAGTGGATATATGTACGCCCACAGGGGCGTGGCAAGCCACAAAAGCCACTTAAGTCTTAGAGCTAATAAATATTGTGATAATAATAATAATCAGTGTTCATCACAATCACTGTTGATCTCTTCTATCAATGACTCAAATATTATTATTACGCCTTTTTGGGAGGCGTGGCATAGTGAAAACTCTTTGTAGCTTCCACAGTTTTGAAACGTATGAGTCACAATATCTTTATATATATTTCTTTTTCTAATTGTACATACATTTTGTTAATTTTTTTTATTCATATTTCCATATATTTTTGCTATATGCATAACTAACTAGCTAAAACAATATGCCTAGACTAACATTTGATCGGTCTACAATTCTTAAGTTAAATATGCTACAATTCTGATCTAAATCAAAGTATCAGATCATATCTATTGCTTCATATGATATTAAAACAGTATCAATTAGATATCAGATATATAGATAAATAGATAAAACTATGTATATATATGGATTGATTTCACTGCAGCTCAAACCATCTGGCTAACTAATAGTTATTGTTAGTCAATTAAATCAGTCAATAAATCTCATATCTAACTACTATATCAATGGGCTTCAACTGTATAATACTAATAAATCAACTTTTCTAGCTATAGCCCCAATAAACATTCAACCTAATCTGTCCTATATAACTTCATTAGAGTTTTGTGCTTGGCTAATTGTGGGCATTTGAAATGATGTCGCTGCGATTGCGAGCCTCTGACCCTCTAACCCAATCCACTTTATTGTCCACAGATGAAGACACGAAACAGACTCAAAAAAAAAAAATAATAAATAAAAATGAAAAAACGTATTTGTTGATGCTTTTGTTTGTTGCTCTTGTCGCTTTCTATGCGATGGCATTTAACAAAAAAGCTACTATGTGCAGCTTTTTTAGAATCTGCAATAACAACAACAAAAGTTGAAGCAGCAACAGAAGCAGAAGCAGAAGCAGCAGCAGCAGCAGCAGCAGCAACAATAGCCCCAAGTTCTATGGCAAGGTGAGATAGGGGGCTAACGGTACCGAGTTACAGGCGGCGTGACTAAACTGGTTGGCATTTTTAATTTGTTGTTCTTTCGAGCCAACAATTGACACAAATACTAACAGTCATACACACAGATACATACACATATATATATATATATATATTATTGTATTTGTATAGCCCCGATAAAATGGACGATCCTCGATGACACGCTCATTGCTAACATTTTCAATCAGCAGCGCTTTGCTTAATGACATATCGCTGAGTCTTATTCAAATAGAAGAGCTATTTAAATACTGTGGGAGTATTTTAATAATAATAGTACTTAAAACTTGAAACTGAGCAAATGGCTGAAGATATTTAGACTATGAGAGACCATTTTGAGCATTTTATTTGGTTTGGATATTGATATTGATCTCAAAATTGAGCTAGAGCTATTTAGACTCTAATTTTGGGTATGTTGTAGACTTTAGATACAGATATTGATCTCATCGAGCTAGAGCACTAGAGATATGACTATGGAGGTTTATTTTGAACATGATCTTTAATTTTAATATTGAATTAATCTTGAAAATGGAGCTAGAGCTATATATTCATCTTATAGAAATCTATTTTGGATATGATATTTGGTTTTGATATAGACATTGATCTTCAGATCGAACCAGAACTATATATATTTAGACTAAAGAAGTCAGTTTTGAGAATGATGTTGATATAGATAAACAGTATGTGTGAGCTCTAAAAAATGAGAAATACAATATAGATGATATGTACAGCTGAAAGTTTAAGAGTTTAAGCTATTAAAAATTTGACAATCACTGGCTCTTAAAGAGCTTCAACTATCTAACGAATATTTGTTATGTAGCTCTAATAATGTAAGGGTATAACATAGTCGGCTACCACTTGAGAAGCTTACAATAAACTTCAACATACAATATATAAACTCGACTCTAAAGTTTGACAAGTATTGAGCTTGAAGAGATTGAAATATCCATCAAGTATTTGTTATTTTCAATTATATTAGGGCATATAAACCGTAAAAAATTGACTGAATATGCATAGCTACAGTTTGACAAACATTGTAGCGTAAAGAGCTTAAACTCCCCAGTGTTTGACAATCATTGGCCCTCAAAGAGCCTCGACTATCAATAAAATATTTAGCCGAAAAAAAAATACTCAACTTAACCGTTTCAAAATATTGTCAGAGCATATGCCAATCGGTTATATTCAACATTCTCACTTGTTGCTTGTGAAGTTTGCGCTGCTTCATTAACTTTTCCACATCATCAACAACCAAAGCAACAACAACAACAACAATCACATTCACCCACTAAATACCGATCGTATGCTCGTAGATCGTATTCTCTTTTTGCCGCTAAAACAATTTTTTTTTTTTACAATTTACATTTTGGGCTTTGCGAAGTTAAACAATATTTACCTTCCGCTACAACAACAACAACTGTAACAGCAGCACAACACTAACAAAAACAACAACAACAACAACAGCAGCACTTGTTGCCCGTTACCTTTATATTTCTTTTGCTCGTTTTTGTTTGTTTTTCTTCTCTTATTTTTTGTCGTATTTATTGAATAAACAAAAGATTTCTAATTTGTTTGACACTCGCACAACTCACACGCTCTGTGCGGCTGCTGCAGCAGGTGAGTTAATGTTTCAACTCGGTTTTATCGTTAAATGCACTCACTTTCCACAACTGCTACAACTATTAAAAAAACAAAACAAAACAAAACAAACAAAAAAACGCAACAGGTTGCTGCCTGAAGCGAGAGAACTGTTTCAACTGCGTAAGGTGCGCACGCTCGACTCGAATATTAAGCTACGACTGAAATTACAGCGGGCATAGTATGGCCAGCCCAGTTTCGATACACTCTAACCGCTCTAGCCCAAGCTATCGATTACATGTCGTAATCGAACAGAGTATTTATCTAAATCACGATAATGATATCTGACTTAGTATTTTTTTTTGTTATCGACTAGTTTGTATAAGAGTTTTGAATATTTGTTAAAACATTGAAATTAATATGTCTACGTAGTTTTTATTTTATTTTTGGTTTTACATACAATACAAGTTCCCATTGGGTTTCCCTTCGAAAATGCCAAAGAGGTATTATTTACCTACCGTAAAAATGCCAGAGTACAACATCTCAGTTGGTTTGAGTGTCATATTCTAAATTCAGAAATTTCATTATAACGAAAAATTTCAGAGAGACTAGCTCAGCACAAATTTTTTCCAATTTTGTTCTGCTTTATATCAGGCAACTAGAGAAACACGTAGCTCACGTTTAATTAATAACGCAAGTCTTGGCCGGTTTAGCATCGCGATTATTTAGTATATTTAACCGCTCTTTTGCAGTCGAAACTTTTGGTCTTTGTGGTGCGCACAGCAAACGGTCTCTCTGTGCTACAGCTGAGCTCGCAATAAAAATAAATATCGAATTTGTGTTTGTGTGTTGCTGGGCCAAGGAGTGATTTGTAATGTTTTTCCGCTGTCTATAAACAAGGTAAAAAAAATGAGATTGTAAAAAATTTGTTGAAAAATTACCCAGAGTCTACGAAAAAAGCATTGCGCGCAAAAGTTTGTTAACAATAGGTAATGCAACAATAACAATTTGTTTATGGCGCTTTGTTTTGAATTTTTATATAATTTATAACTTCTACAAAACAATTTGCACACCTACACAGACACACAGGAGCGCCCACACAAACGCATACACCCACGCTCACACACACACAGAGAAGCTCCCACGCATACACACGAGAAATGCAAGCGCAATAATTCTTGTTGCTTCTTGCAAATGCAGTTTGAGAGTCACTGTTAACAGAGTTGTGCATTCACTGATAAAAAATACATTTATGATAAAAAAGATAGCAGAGTGGTGAACAAAAAAGAACTAATAAGATTTTTGCTAATGTAAATAAGAAATTTCTAACAACAAATGTGAACAATCAAATTAGTTAAAATTATTATAAATTTTTTTTTTATAAAAGTTAATAAAAAATAGAAAACAAAAAATGAAAAAAATTAATAAAAATTAAAACAAAACAAGTATTGCAAAAAAAAAATATATATATATATATTAATATTTTTGAAGTTCATTTTAAAGTTTTGCAAAAATTTGCATGTTCCAGAAGTGCATAGAACTATTCGTTGTAGCTGCCATAGATTTTTTTTTTTTTAATTTTTTTTTTTTTTTTTATAGTATACGTACTTTTGTTTTATTTCCCTGTTCCCATATCTACAACGGGGCCGTCATATTTGGCAAATTTCTAATAATACAAAGCAAACCTCTCAATATATGTATACACAAATATTTATATGTATGTATGTATATATGTATATGCACTTACGTTTCGTATAGTAAAGCCTCCGAAGATGAACGACAGACGAGAGCGACGCAGCGTCAACGAATGCATCAACAATTTCCCGTACTATGGCCACCAGGCGCAGTCGAATCTGCAGGCCAGCTGCAAGAGTGAGTTCACATATACATATACATATAGCCGAGAGAGTGAGAGTGGGAGTGAGAGAGAGAGAGAGACGATTATTTATCTATTGGCAATAATAATAATCTCGTTATTTGACAAACTTCCAGATTCGCTGGACTTTGTGCAGCGCTTGAGCCTAATGAATACGCTCAGCGTGCACAGCGGCTGTGTGAACACGGTCAATTGGAATGCGAGCGGAACCTTGATTGTATCCGGCTCGGATGATAACTATTTGGTCGTAACGGAGACCAAGAGCGGACGTGTGGCGGCCAGGACCAAGACACAGCACAAGCGTCACATATTCAGTGCACGCTTCATGCCCTACACCAATGACCAGGCCATTGTCTCCTGCTCCGGCGAGGGCATTGTCATGCATACCGAATTTCTGGCACCCTACGGGCCCGGCCGCAGTGCCGAGGAGGCGCTCATTGGCGAATCGGGCCGGCAGGCCAGCTTCTTTGATTGCCACTCATTTGGCAGCACCTACGATGTGCTGCCCATGCCGGACGCTCCTCGTGTCTTTCTCAGCTGTGGCGAAGACGGCACCGTGCGTTGCATCGATTTGCGTGTGAGCAGTCGCTGTGCCCAGTCCGTGTGCGATAAGCATATCTATATAACCGCACCGTGTGCCGTTACGGCCATGGATGTGGCACCGATTAACCACTATAAGCTGGTCATCGGTTGCTCGGACTCGATTATCAGGCTCTATGATCGCCGCATGCTGGCGGCTGGCGCGGATCGCGATCGCATCACCTGGCCCCTGAAGGCCTATCCGATACCCATGAAGTATACACGTCGCCACTATCGTCCCACCTGTGTCAAGTATAGCGCCGACGAATCGGAGCTGCTTGTCAGCTACTCCATGGAGCAGCTCTATCTGTTCGATTTGCAGCATCCGGGCTATAATGATGCCGATTTGTTACGCAGTGGCTGCTATACACCCAAGTTGCGGCGCGACAATGATCCAGAGCCGCAAATGCCGCGATTGCGTTTTAGGGGGGATTGGTCCGATACTGGGCCGAATTCGATGGCCAATGCTGATCATGACCCGAATCGTTTGAATGTGAGCCAGGCACGTCCACCGCTGGTGCCCAGTGTGCTCCGTCGTCTGAGCGATGAAATCATTCGCATGCTCAATTCCCAAACACATCAGATACACGCCATCAATCCGGCCAGCCGCGGCAGCAATAGCTCCAGCTCACGCTCACATCACATGTCCTGGCAGGATGCCGTCTTGCGCACACTGGATAACCAGAGCGAGTCGGCAACAAGTCGCACCAACAGTCTGCGACTGGTGGCTGCCAATGAAATCAGTCAGGCTGCAATGGCGGCCAATAACAACGCCTCGGCTATCGATGGTAAGTGAGCTCGGTTCCTGGATTGTCTGGGCTGAGAGTGTCTCAAATAAGTATGGTAATACGGCCCTGCTAATAATATATATCCATAATCGTAATATATATTATATACATAGTCATATCAATCATATTATCCATGGCCATATTGAATCAATATTTTACTCAACTTCATATTGTCTTTCAGATCAACTTTGATATAACTTCCGATATATATAGTACTTATAAGTCAAATTTGAATTACCATCTTTTTTTTTATATTCATTGTATGCCTTTATGTATCTATATATGTATGTTGTGTGTTACCTTTGACATTTCAATATCGCACAGGTAGATACAAAGTGTTCGTCAATGAGTTAGAGTAGTTGCAGCTGAGAAATAGTATAGAACGAGATAGATAGTTGCATTCGTGTGCATTGAGAAACTATCATTAATATTGCCAAGGATAATTTGAGCATATAAATGTTTAATTCAATTGCTGAAAATCGAATAGAAATACAACTTTTTTTTCTAATTATGAAATTATTATATTTTTAGCTAAAGGTGATTTTATTAGAGCAATTTTAGCTGAATTTTATATATATATATATATATATATATATATATATATATATATAAATTCATCTAAAATTATATATTCATATATACATGTATACATATATATATATATTTACAAACAAATACATACATACATATGTACATAAATTCATATACACACATATACATACATATGTACATTCTGATAGCAAGTCATAGAAATCGAGCTTAAAAAAAAATGAAGATAAAGAGATAGATATAAATATATATCAATAGTCCATAAATATGAAAATTTTATATTTAAATTAATATAAATATTTAATCTAATTGCTGAGAATCATATAGAAAGACTTTTTTTAATTATTCAAATTGTATGCTTTGAGCAGAAGTAAATTTCATTTGAGGAAACTTATTAGCTGGATTATATATGTATATAGAAAAAAATTCATATATAAATACATATATGCATATATACATATGTACATATATTTCCATATGTATATATACAAAAATACATACATTTATACCAATATACATACATACATACATTCTGATAGCCAACCAGAGAAATTTTTCGAGATTAATGTAAAATTAAATGAAGACAATTAGATTAATTTTTTTCTATAAATGCGAAAATTATTTTTAAAGCCATATTTAATATAAAGCAATATTATATATACTTTTTGTATAATTATTTATAAATATAAAATTTAATATTGCTTTAAAAATAATTTATTTTATAATTTATTTTTATAATTAAAAATAATAAAAAAATGAAAAAAATAATAAAAATTAAAACAAAACAAATATTGCAAAAAAAAAATATATATATATATTAATATTTTTGAAGTTCATTTTAAAGTTTTGCAAAAACTTGCATGTTCCAGAAGTATAATTATTTATATATATAAAATTTAATATTGCTTTAAAAATAATTTTTTGCATTATATCATTTTTATCATATATATATATATATATATATATATATATATATATATATATATATATATATATATATATATATATATATATATATATATATATATATATATATATATATATATATATATATACATATATATATATATATATATATATATATATATATATATTTATATACATATATAATTTAATATATGTATATACTATTTATATAATTATTTATAAATGTAAAACTTAGCATTGCTTTAAATTACAAGTTTCTTTTAATACCCCGAACCCGAATTGAAAATGGAAATTCAGAGTATAATGATTTGTAAGAATATATGCAATAGGCGAAAGGAGGCGTGACAGAACCCATAAACTATAAATACTCTTGAACAGGGTGATTAGCTGATCTGGCCTTGTCTGAATGTCTATCTGTGTGTCTGCCTGTCCATAGACATTTCGTAAAACACAATAGCTCGAAATTTTTCATGTATATTCCTGTACACCAAACGCAGTACAAGCTTCCCAATTCATTTCAATGACTCATACCATTTTCCTATTATCGATAATTATCGATCAGTTTATTTAGTTTTTTTAAGCATAGTTATTCAAGCAAAACAGCTGCAAATTTCAATTCATTTACTCTTAAGCTACTTGTAATGAATACACAGATTTTTAGATTGTGGTTACGTTGCCCGCTCATTTATTTTCATTAGTGGACATGAGCTGGTGCTAACAGTCATATTTAGATTTCATTATCATGCTCTGACTGCCTGAAGGCCTTTGTTGCTCTGGCTTTAAACCAAATTTGTTATTTAGAGTTAATTCTATTAAGAATTAAATAAATAAATAAACATCATGCTCTGTAAAATTGATTTTAAAAAATCCAGCTAGAACAAAAGTTATTCAACAATTAGTTTACCATAGTTCAGTCCAAGCAGAGGAAGGCTTTTATGTATGTGTGTGGATGTATATGGGTGTGTGAGTGTGCGTGTGTGTGTATGTATGTGTTGCTTATCATATCGCATATACATATAACTAAAAGCATCGTAGCAGCTCTGTGCAGGGTTCAGGTATCTGCTAGTCGGGCATACCCGACTAGAGCACTCGTGACACATGTCCTTATAAATATTTCTCCGCTTTCGTTCGCAGCCGTTGAGAAGCGTGATGCCGTCATGGAGGCTGCAGAGGAGGGCAAAGAGCGTCAGCTGAATAAGTTCGACTACATCAAGATGTCGTTCAGCGGCCATCGCAATTCGCGCACCATGGTGAAGGGCGCTTGCTTCTGGGGCGACGACTATGTCATGTCCGGCTCGGATTGTGGCCACATTTTCATCTGGCAGCGTCACACCGGCAAGGTGGTCAAGACCCTGCTGGCCGATCATCGTGTTGTGAATCGTGTCCAGCCGCATCCGACTCTACCCTATTTGCTCAGCTCGGGCATTGATTACAACATCAAGGTGTGGGCGCCAATTGGACCGATTTCGACATTTGATGAAGCTGAGACAACAGCAGTGAGTGTTACAGAGAGTGGGAGTGGAAGTGGGAGACAAATTGAGATTAACTATAATTCTCTTCAAATTTGCAGTTAATCAAGAGCAATGAAATCATGCTGGTGGAGACACGGGATACCATCACGGTACCTGCCCAGGTCATGATACGCATTTTGGCTGGCTTGCGTCAATATCATCGGATTCGCCATGCATCGGGCACCCGTGGACTGGGCGTGGAGAGTAGGCGTGGCCGCACCGAAACACTTCGAGCTATAGAAGGCAGCGCTGTTGTTGCTGCCACCGATGCCGGGAGTAGTGATAATAATGCTCAGCGTATTACCGCTAATGATAATGATGAAACTGAGGATGCTGATGTTGATGTTGATGAGGATGAGGAGGGTAATGAGGGTAACGGGAATAATGTTAATGATGATGATGGTGGCAATCGCGATGAGGACATCACCATCAGCATCATCAGCGAAAGCAGCAGCAGCGTAAATAACTCAAATACAAACTAAAGAAATCTTGTCAATGAGATAACTAAATAGATAACATAAACACATACTTACTTATATATATATATATGTATGTATGTATGTATATGTGTACATCTATATACATATGTGTATATACATATAGATATATATACATACAGACATACATACATACATATATATATATATATATATATATATATATACATATATGTCTATATAAATGCATATTGTGGCTATCGGCGCTGCACTCCCATGTCTAATTAATATATAAATATATATATATATGTCAGTGTTTACATATATGTGGTGTTTAATACATATATATATATATATTGTCCATTCCCTGCTGGCCACAATTGTGACCACATTTCCTCACCTCCGCAGCCAGTCAAACTATGTGGCTTTGTAGTTAGCGGCGCCGAGATCCCCATCTCTTTAATTGTGAGACTCAAAGAAGCATAAAATTGATTGGTGTAGTTATATATGTGAGCATACTATATATATATATGGATATATCAAATAACATTTGTTCCTTTTTTAAGTTGTAAATTAAAAACGTTTCTAGAGAGACTTTCTAGTTTTGCTATTATTGTTATTATTGTTAGTATGTTACCTATAGAAAAGGACATTTTTCTGGTTTTTTTTTCTATTTTGCTTGTTTTTTTTTGTTTGTTTATTATTTTAAATTTGTTCTAACGTGGATGAGATATTTTATATATACAAATATATATATTTATAAATAGATATATATATTTGTATATGTACACTAGCATACATAAATTGCGATTAATTAAGTACACTACGCTTAAATGCTAAACAACTATAAGTTAAATGCACTATATACAAAAGTCAACTGATATTATTTACATTACATTATATTATTATATATATAGATATATATATATATATATATATATAATATATAGCAGCTACGTTCTTCGTTTTCGATTCGGGAATTGTTTTATGAATAACGCTACAAATAAATACAATATACATTAGACGATCTAAACAATATCTTGCACATTATGATCTCTTTTTAACAACTTGTTTCAATACACACACATATATATATATATATATTATATGTCTATATAAATACATATACGATACCTAAATATTGAATTATGTGTAGTTTCGCCTCATTAGGTGCGACGCAGGCCCAGGCTATCAATGGTCTTGGTTATCGCCATATCATTTATTTCAGCAGCCTCGGGCTCATTGTTGTTGTTGTTGTTGGTGGTGGTGCTGCTGTTGTTGTTGCCATTGGCAGTGCCAGTGGCGTTGCTATTGGCCGCGCCCGTTGCCTCGTTGCCGCGTGCAGCAAATGTATCCGAGAATATATGAGCCAGAGCCACATAATGGCCATAGCTGCCAGCTGGAGCTGGAGCTGAGCTGCTGTTGCTGTTGCTGGCCAGCTGAGACTGCTTCTCTGACCGCTGCTCCGCCTTCTGCTGCTGCTGCTGTTGCTCTGGTTGCTCCATGCGCGGACGTCGCAATGGTGGCGGCTGCACTTCCTCTTGTCCTCCAGCCACTGGCTCTGGGCAGGCGCTGCTCTCGCTGCCGCTGGCATTGGAGGCATATAAACCATGCCGAGCAATGGCTGCGTCTATGGCATTGCGCTCGATGTCGAAGGCGGGCGCTCGGGAGATCGCCTCTGTGCGATAATGTCGCACAATTTCCAGATTGTGATTCACATAGTTTTCGCGCTGAGCCTCGGTTAAAACAGCTGTATGCCATTCCTGCAGCTGCTCATCGGTCATATTATTGACTATATACATTTTTTTATATTTTTTTTATTATATATATACAATATACACACAAATGACCATGAAGAGTGGGCGAGCGAGAGAGGGAGGCAGGTAGGGAGAGAGAGAAAGAGAGAAAAAACAAACAAATATGTGTATCACATGAAAAGGCTCTCGAGCATATGTTGAATTTGGCCCAAATCGTTGACAAAATGTGGCCAATACTTACAGTTACTGCTGGCACTCGCCCCCCGCCGCAAAACCAAATTTTCCATTTCGATATTTCACCAATTGATCAATGGTAAATAAATTTTCTATTTGGCGTACGAAGGTGTCTATTGCATACACAAATGCATTAGAGATGCGCGATGTGCAAATGTGGGAGTATGGGCCACATATCGATAAAAACGCGACTCATCGTGCGCTGCTTGATTTTCAATTTCGATACACTGCGCGCCAAACAAAGCTTTCAAATTGCATCAATTCAATTTATTTATTTATTTATTTTTTTTTTTTTTTATTTGCGGAAATTGTATATATGTATAGCTCATGGATTAAATATTAGTGTTCTACCATTATTACTTAAGTGCTAAAGCCAACAATAGCCTTGTTTATTAGGAAAAGTGAAATTTAACTACTAACTACAAAATGCTAAGTAGCCAAAGTAAAGGTTTTTTTTTGCATTTTGTAGTTCACATGGTTTCATTTAGCGTTAAAAACACCTTAAACAAATTTTTGAAGAAAGCCAAAAAATGTTATCGATTATATTTTTAACCGCAAATTTGAAAATATGAATTGTGTTTAATAAATTAATCAAATTCTGGAAAAAAGTTATCTTTTTTTTTTCCAGAATAAAAAATGGTTTGCAGAAAGCCAAATATAATTTTTTAAAACTACATTTTAATAAATACAACCAATTTAAAATTTTTTTATATATCAAAACAGCAAAAATAAACATTTTTGTAGGAAGCCAAAATATATATATTTTTATTCAATTAAAATTTTTAACAGAAAATTTGAAAATTCAAGTTATATGAAATTTTTTGAATAAATAAAAAAAATTGTAAAATGAATTTTAGAAATAAAAAAGCCTAAACATATTTTTTTTTTTAAGCCAACAAAAATTATAAAAATAATCTAAAAATAATAGTACAAAATATAGCAACATTTTTAATAAATAAAAAAATAAAATAAATATATATTATAAAATAAATTAATTAATTAATTTCAAATTTAAAGAAAAATTAATATAACATTTACAAAAAAATTAAAATAATTAAAAGCAATTTGAGCGAGACTGAACTTTGAAGCTAAAGAAGCTTTGAACATAGTTATATACATATGTATGTATGTATGAATTTTTTTACTACTAGATTTTTATTACAAGCTTTCATTCAATAACTAAACATATCTATTGCCTAACTTTTATGTTTAATGTTTTATGGTAATTTGCTCTAGTCTTTTTTTTTCATCTTTATTTTCTATAATGCAAATGGCCAAAAACTGTAGGAATATATTCACGCTACGCTTGGATACATTCACTCATTCACACTCACATTCACATTCACATTCACAGTAGCAACTGCAGTCGCAGTTGCAATTGCATTTGCAGGCTGCGTTAATTTTTCCGCCTTGTTTGAGGCCTGTCGATTGCATGTTGTAACAGGTTGGCTTGTAGTCGGGAATGCAGGCTGAGCAGTCATGGAAGAAGCAGCAACAGTAGCAGCAGCAGCAGCAGCTGATAAAAGTATCTTGAATGTTAAATTCTTAACGTTTCGTTTTGGCATTTATTTGTTGTTGGTTTGGGCCAAGTTGGACGAACGTTTGGGGTTGAGCGACGGCAAATGTTTGCAGTTTGGCTAAGAGAGGGCTGTGGAGGTGCCTCCGGCTGATTCCTGGGATTTCAGAGGGGCAGAGGGGCAGAGTGAAGGGGGGCGGGGAGCCAGGGGCTCCAGGGTCTGTTACTGCGCGGAATGCATTCACGTTTTTTTCTCCTGTGTGCTTTTTTTTCCGTTTGTTTCTTTTCGCATTTTGCATTTGGTTGGCCTGTTGTAATTGGCAATGAAAAATTCCAAGTGTTTTTCAAAGTGCTCTTTAGATGGCCTAATATAAGCCAGCTAACTAACAAAGAAAGCAATTTCACACACACACACACAGCAACACCAACACAATCACACACGCAAGTAAATACTTTGAATAGGTAATAAAATTAAAAAATTTCAAAAAAAAAAAAAACTGGAAGCTAACGTACGACCACGTATGTGCTTGTCTAAGGAACCCATACCAACTCAATTTCCAACTGTTGCTGTTGCTGTTTCCACCCAGCACAAAAAAAAAAAAAAAAAAAAAAAAAAAAAAAACAACAAACACAAGATTACTCTCGAAGGGAATGCTCGACTAGGAGATATCCTATCTTATATTCATACAGAGACAACTTTTGGAGAGCATTGGAGAATAAATCCAAAGTTAAGACTAGAAAATATATATTATCTTTAATAAATCTTAGAATTATATAAGAAATTTGTAAACTCAAAATTCAATGCAAAAATTTTTCCAAAATAAAAACTAGAAAATATATATCTATTATTCGTATCTATCTATTAGTTAAAGTAATATAGAAGTTATATAAGGAATTTGTAAGCCCAATCATTCATAATAATCAAGTTTCAAATGTCTATAAAATAAAAACTTGAAGATATATGCAATCTATATATTCCTAAAAGTAATATAGCGGTTATATCAGGAATTTGTTAGCCCAATCTTTCATAATATTTATGCTATGATCTATTTTATAAAAACCTAAAAAGCTAGTCAAAATATCAACATATATACTTCCTTCCTTCAACGTATAAATTCCTAAAGTTCCTGAATATATTTTCCAAATTTGAAGCATATACAATTTTTAATCAAGTTATGCTCTATAGAAAGCTAAAAAGCAAGTCAATAAATCAATATTTATGATTTATTAGAAAATTCCAAGAGTTATCGAATATATTTTCAAAATTTCAATCATATAGCTTCTATAGTTTACGACTCAGACATATCAAGGCACTTCGAACTTGGGCTATCCGCGATTTTCAGCTCAGCCAACCTGCTCAAGTATACTGCTTAAATTCTGCCCGTTACATACACTTTCATACAACCCATATACCCTATTTACTACACACAAAGTTGAAAAAAAAAAAAACAAAAACGAAAAGAAAAGAAAAGAAAATAACAAAAAGTCATATGAAGTATTCCAAAGTGCATAGGAAAATATCAGTGCACAGTGCCTGCATTTAGCTCATTTAATGTAAAACATTTTTGCTCCAACACACAACAACTACAATTAACTATATATATGTATATACATATGTGTATATATGTGTATTCATATGCATGACTGTTGGGCGTATTTTTCCCCACCTTACACAGAAAACTTTAGATGCAGTTTGCAAAGTTGTCGAAATCCAAATAATTTGGAGAATTTTAGTATTGCCATACTGAGACAAAAATAAGTAACTGTATTTGACGAAGTCTTCAAATTCCATTCAGAGTAATCTCTGTTTCAATTGTCTGTCTAAGACAGGAGGAACTTCCCCTGCAGCTAAGCCCTTTTATAGCCATAGACTAATAATGAATTAATCGACGCCCAAAATCACCTAAATTGTATTATAATTTTAGCACTTGCCACGCCCCTATGTGGGTGTAGCATACAATTTATAGTTTTTTTTTAACAGTGAATATGTTAAAGTTATAGAATTTTTGTCTCTCTCTAAAGATAAACAAATTTTGCTCATTTTATATATTTTAGTTTTAGCTATAAAACAGTGCAAGTTATAGTTCTTAACGATTTGCCACGCCCTCAGTGGGCTTGAATATTGAATTGAATATTGTATGTTTAGATAAATCTGAAGGTCAACAGCAAACCACTTCCCCGATTTGGGGCTGACAGCTGTTAAATGATTAAAGATTCAAGATTTAAGATTCATGATTTTTCGATTTGCCACGCGCTCAAAGGGTGTGTCCAAAAAAATGTGAACTCTTTATAAAACTGAGTGTATGCACGTGTATATATTAAGAATTTCAGACGGAGAGTTAGACGAAATGTGCAAAAAATCAAAATACTCTTTTAATTTCGAGGAAGAGTCTAAAAATATGTTTACAGACTTGATTTTTAGTACATCCGAGTACCCTCTCTCTATTGCTCTTTTCTCTCGCTTTTCCTCTTTAGCTACATTTTGTAATCGTCTCTTTCTCGATTTCTCTGTTGCTCTAGCTATCTCTCACGCTTTCTTCCTCTCTCGTCTGTCTAGGTCTCTCTCTCTTAGTCTCTCTCTCTCTCTTGGTCTTTCTCACTATCTGTCACTTTGTCTCTGATTCTGTCTCTCACTCTGTGTCCTTCTCTCTTTCTCTCGATCTTACTCTCACTAACTCTCTCTCTTTCACTCTCTGTCTGTCTCTCTCTCTCTCTCTCTTCGTTTCTTTCTCTCTCTTCCCTCTCTTTCTCTGCCTCGCTCTCTCTCTCTCTCTCTCTCTTTCTCTTTCTGTCTCTTTCTCGCTCTGTCATCTTCTGTCCACATCCATTATCCTTCTTTTTCTCTCTCACTCTTCCCCGCCCTCACTCTCTCTCTCTCTCTCTCTCTCTCGCAAGTCAACTCTCTGATCTGCGCATTATATATGATTTGTTTTCCAAAATTTTGATTTAAGCTATTAGACCTAAAATTATTCACTGCCAAATAAATTATAATGTAAGGTCAAATATATACGCGAATCGCACACACACACACACACTCATGTACATACATACATACATACTTACATATATGGTAAATACGTTACAAGAAATGTGTAAATAGAAATGAATGAATCGCGTTCATTGAAATGCGAAAGTCTTTTTTGGCTAGACTTTTCCTGATGTTGCCAAGTATGAGTTGCTCTATGTGCGTATATAGATACATATATGTATATATATATATATATATATGTGTGTGTGTGTGTGTGTGTGTGTGTGTGTGTGTATATATGTAGAATCTTTGCATGTATCTGTATATCTCATCTTGAATTTTGTACTCGTATTTTATTCGTTTTCATGTTGTCTTGTCTTGTCTTGTGCTGCGTTTATATATAGACAGACTGACTGCGGATCGACATAGACATAGACATAGCCATAGACATAGCCATAGACATAGACATAGACATAGACATAGCCATCGACATCAACATAGCCGTAGACATCGACATCGAGCGCCTCAGCACACATGCTGAGCTGTTTTGTTCACTTTCAACACACTAGCCTTAATGTCTAATGATGTTTTGCCCCTTACACGCGTGAAGTAGAAAATTATTTTTAGTGCCCAAAATCGAATACAAATGAAATGAAATGAAAACGCAAAATAAAATAAATTTAAAAAAAAAAATTAAATTAAGCCCTTCAAGAACAAATCGGCGAACACATTCGATTTGCCATTTCGCCCCACTGTGCGTGAATATACATGCATGCGCATATGCACTCATATGTGCGTGTGTGTGTGTGTAGTGGGCAGTGTGGGCGGGCTGGGTCAAGCAAGAGTCAGCGACAGCGGCAGCAGAGACAGTGGCAGACAATGAGTTACAACTGTCAAGTCGATTGCCGTTAAATCGCTCAAGAGCTCAAGAAGAAAGACGACGACGACGACGAAGACGAAGAAGGCGTGGAAGGCGAAGGCGACAATGGCGAAGACGAAGGCGACGTGCGCAGTTGGCGTCGTTAAAAAAAAAAGTAAAAGACACGAAGCTGAATTGCCGAGGCGCGCGCTCTGTGCGACATAATCCCAACCCCCGTGGGGTGTACCTCATCATCGTGCCGTTGAGAGCGCTCTTTGAGCGACCATCTTGATTTACATGTGTGCGTGCGTGCGTGTGTGAGTGTGCCCACAATATTATGGACATTTCATAACTTGATGGTTTTTTTTTGCTTCTTCGATGACTCCCTTTCCTTTCCTTTGCACTCTCGCACACACACGCACACACACACACACACGCACACACTGCGCTCAATGAGTGCAGCTCGCTGTTGCTATCTCGCTCGCACGCCGAGTGAAAAAGCGCAACAATCAGCTGTTTTTGTGAGCGACCCAGCAACATGTAAAGCGATGGCGGCAAATTACAAAACTTTGCCAATATGCGCAACAATGTTTGATGCTCACACACACACACTGTGATCTCGAGCCGAGCCGAGCAGAGCAAACCCCCAACAACAACAACAACAACAACAACAACAGCCCACATAGTGCCTGCCACTCACACTCATTTGCCTCTAGGCTTATGCTTGTTTCAAATCGCAGATCGCATTATGCACCCCACTAGGCGCAATGCATGTATGTATACATACATACATATATTGTATGTATGTATGTGTGCGTGTGCATTTGGTTCAATTTATGGCAATTAATGCATTGGAGGCGTGCATTTTAAGTGCCTGTGCCCAGTGACAATTTTATGGGGTTCAACAAACGCTAATTTCATACATGTTGCAAGTTGCAACATGCACACATGCACACACACACACATACACGAGCACACACACACATACATACATACACACATACAAATATACTCACATCCATAACAAAGAGTAAGATTTCTTATATTTTTTAATTGACAGTGTCAATTTGACACTTGCGATATTTAGAGAACTTCATGCCTATGTAGAAAACGTGAGAATCGCATAGACGAGCATTGTTTAAAAAACACTTTTTGTACTCTGCACTTTGATTTCAATCAATTTGTCATACTTTATACAACAAAAAATGCCCTATCCACATATTTTTAGATCTTTAATTTAATATAGTATATATAGAAATCACTTTAAAATAACAAAAAAAAGAGCCATGTCTAGAAATCTATTATTTTTACTTTCCTTTTTGGATCCCAATCATTAAATTTAATGTAATCATACTTTGTGTAATAATAACATTTAAGATCATTTATGTACAAAATATAGTATTTCGTATATGGTACATTTAGAACTCACTTATGAATCGCAAAAAATAACTTTGCCCAAAAATCCACTTTTTTATTTTGTTCTTTGATTTCAATTATAAAATTTAATCTAATCGGGCCTTAGACAAAGGATAATCCCATAGTATTTCGTATATAGAGAAGTTCTACCAAAACATCCACCTTTTATACCTTGTTCTCTTGTTACCCTGTCTTTGATTTCAATCATTAAATTTAATTTTATAAAGGTTTATACAAATGATAATCTCATTTCCATATATTCTTATATATAGTATTTCGTATATAGTACAGCTCACTTCAGAATCGCAAAGAAGAGTTTTACCCAAAAATTCACCATTTACACTCTGCTCTTTGATTTCAATCATTTAACTTAAATCTAATCACACCTTATACAAAGCACAAAGGACAATGCATCTTCCACATAATTTAGATCATTAATAACATTTCATATATCCTATATACATAAAGAATTTACTACCCATACTTCTACCTCATAAATATAAGTACTACTCCTCACTCCATTCAATTAATTGTTGCCATTGTGCGAAAGTCAAAGTTTGGGTCAGAACCGGCGCCAAAATATGAAGTGGTAGAACCAAAATAGAAAAATAAAGCAAAAAAAAAAAAAGAAAAGGAAAATAACAGCAAGCAGAAAGCAGAAAAAAATGATTTATGTTAAGTGCTGCGCTGAGAGAGCCTGGCAATCGGCACACAAGTATCTTGCAGGAGCTGCCCACACACACAGAGACACGTGCAATCGCACTCATTTCTTACAGTTCTTTCGTTCTCTCTCTCTCTCTCTCTCTCGTCTCTGCTCAAACACTCAATTGGAATAAGTGGAGGCTGAGTGATTTTCGGTAAAGACATGTCGCTTACACTGTGCTACAAGATTATCGTAATATCGTTAATTATCATTAGCATCATCATTAAAATAAAATGTTTGCTGATGAGGAATATATTATGAAAAAATTTCAATATAATAAATAATTTTAAGAAATGCAATTATCACAAAAAATACATGTGAAAATGTATGTATATAAAATTTATATTTTTATATTTATATATTTATAATTATTTATTATATTTATTTATATTATAAATAAATAATGACCAATAAAAAATATTCTGAATATATGTATATAAAAACATTATTTTTATTTTATTTATAATATTACTATTTTCTATTATGTATAATAAATAAATGTATATGTATATGTATGTAATATATTTATAATATTATTATTTGTTATTTATTTACATATATATAATCATTTTTATTAATACCTTTCTGAATTACTATTAAATATGTATCATTATAAAAAATTTAAAAAAAAAAAGAAAGAAATTTAATATTATAACTAGAATTTGTCGCAAAGCGCATATTTAAATTTGCCCTAATTACATATCTAACCACCAATCAAAATCTAACTTTATATACAAATATTTTGGATTGAATATAAAAACTAAATACACGTATGAATGTATGCATATTTTAAAATTATCATAAATTCTTTTTTACGCATGAACCTACATATATATTATATAATGAATAATTATATAAGCTTTTTACTATACATAGTTTTCCATATTTAGATTTTTATTAATTACATATCCAAATACCATTTAAATCACAATTTTTTTAAAATAATTTTTATTAATTATAAATTATAACGTATGTATGTTTGTATAACTAGAAATTGTCGCAAATTCGTTCAGCGCATGAACCTGCTAATGCGCATACTTTCATACATGTATAATTTTGAGCAGAGGGCCACAGCAAGTGCGCTCAGCGGTGTCTCTTATACGGCCGCCTCACTGAAAGCACTCAACCACAGGCGGCAGCAGCAGCAACAACACGTGTTTGAGCGAAACTCAGTTCGCAAGCTAACCAGAACAAGAAGAACGACAACAACAACAACAACAACAACAACAACAACAGGGAACAAAAACAGCGGAAGCTGATTCATGCGCTGTGCGCACTCCACTCGCTCGCTCCCATACTGTACAGACAGCGGCAGAATTCTCTCGAACGCCATCTCTCGCTCTAACTCACAGTGTTGCGCTCCCTCGCTCACACTCGTATTTCGCTCTCGCCATGTACTCCATTCAGCTGGTGGCGGCGGACCAACTCGGTGAGTAAATTTGCTAAATATACATATACAGTGTCTGTGTATGCATCTGTGTGTGCATATGTTTCGCGCGCGTATCCAACAAACTGTTGGGGCTCGGTCTTCGGGTATTGTTCGTCGTATGCTAGCTCTGTGTTTGTCTCTCTATGTGAGTGTGCGAGTGTGTGTGTGAGTGTGTTTGTGATTCTCGTGTATGCCTGTGCTAGTATGCGTGTATGGGTAGGTTGGCAGTTTTGCTGCACGGCTCACTCGCGCGCAATGAGCGCTTTTGCTGTTTTAATTTTTGCCTGAAATACATTTTGAGCTAATTTCGTATTGGTAGTTTTGTTTATACCGTCGGTTGTGTTGGCGTCACATTTTGTATGCGAAAGCAAGCGCAGCACGTAGTTAACAAATTTGAATCAAATAGCCAAATACGCTTAGACAATACCTATAGAAAATTTCTATTAATTTATATACGTACATGCGTGTGTGTATGTATATAAATAAATATACATATATATATATATATATACATATATAAAAATATACATCATCTATGTGTGTGACCGCGTGCATCTGTGTTTGTGTCTACATTAAAAGCACATTTCGTCTTTGACTCTCCGGCCCGGAGCATTGAGCGGCGCGTGTAAGAAAAACGCTTAAGAAAAATGCCGAAAGGGCAGCCCATACGAGACCGCATCCCAATCAGAATCATCTGTTAAGATACATACAAAAAAACATCATAAAAATATCAAAAATACCAAAAAAAAAAAAAACTTAAATATTGGTCAGCGCGTGCCGCCAACTGCCGTTAGGCAAAACATACACACACACACACACCAACACACACACGGACACAGAATAGCAACAGAACTACAATAAAGTATAGCAAAAGAAATTAAATTAAATTCGCAACGGCGACGGCAGCAGCAGCAGCGCGAATAACCGAATTATAATTACACATACACACACATACACATACTTAGGTATGTACGTGTAATTGTGTGCTGCGTGCGTGTGTGCGTGTGTTTTTTTTTCTGGTGCTCTTTGACAAGTTCTTATACCAATTTTTGTTGTTTTTTTATTATGTGTTGTTGTTGTGTGTGACCAAAAAACCAATTTGTTGTACAACAGTTTTTTTCTTCGTTGATGTGCATAAATTTGTGTTGTTGTTGTGCGCGTGGGTGTGTGTTGCGCCCAGTAACTGTTGTTGTTTGTGGTTAAAGGCGGCGCAACTGTTGCACCAAACAACAACGGCGACAGCAGCAGCCGCAGCCGCAGATTGCGCGCCTTTTTCTCGCTTCGTATAACACGCGTCGCAACAAGAGCAAAAGCAACATCAACAACTACAGCAATCAAAGCTTAACACATGTTGTTCAAATTTCAATTTGGTTAAAGTCAAGCAAAAGGCGCGCCCAAATAAAGAAACAGTTAGGCGGAAGAGCGCCGCAAGAAGAAGAACAGCAACAACAGAGCAGCGACGGCAGCGATAGCAACAGCGGAGATAAAAAAAAAAGAGAAAAGAAAGAAATGCTTACGGCAAATTAAAGCAGAAGAAGCAGCAGCAGCAGCAGAAGAAGAAGACAAAGCAACAGCATAACTAGAATTTGTGCTGCGGCGGCGGCGACAGTCAACCAAAGAATATGCAACTGTCACAAGCACATGCATGTGCTTGTCCGTGTATTAGTGTGTACATGTGTGTGTGTGCGCTTTACATACCAACACCAGCTAGTTCACTGTGTAAATGAAAGCAAAACAAAAGCGAAAACCTACAGCAACAACAACAACAACAACAGCGAGCAACAGCCACCAAAAACTCACAATGTTATACATGCTTGTAAAGTGGCATTAAATTGCAACAATAACAAAATTCGACAACAGCAGAAGCAGCAGCAAAAGCAACAACAACAAGCAGCAGCAGCGCCCATCAAGTGTCAATAAAAAGAAGAAAAAAATAAACAACAAAACTTAAACACAGGCAGCAGAGCAGCAGCAACAGCAGCTGAAGCAGCAGCAGAAGGTTGCTCGAGCTTCGAACTCGAACTCGAAATTCGAATTTCAGTTTTTCTTACACCGCCGCCGGCGGCAATCTTCAAATTTTCGTGTCAACGCTGCAGTTTGTCGAAACCCGGCCCTCAGCGAGCTAAGAACCAAGCGGCCCGCCCACCCCGCCTCCTCCTAGCGGCATTTCATATTTATTTATTTATTTCTCTCTCTCTATCTGTGTGTGTGTGTTACTTTTTTTTACGTTTTTTTTGTTGTTGTTCGTAATTGTTGTCAAGTGAATGGCGCAAAAGCGAAAAGCTTTGCGAATGCAGCAGTTGTGAATCAATCAAATCCAAGCGAAGCAACAACAACAACAACAGCAACAGCATCAATTCAGCAACTCTAACGGCAGCTTCATGTCAGCGCAACAACAACAACAACTACAACTACAACAACAGCATTAGACATTCAATAAACAAAACAAACAAACAACAAGCAGCAGCAGCATCAGCAACAACAGTAGCAGCAACAACAACATGGATTGTGATTATTCAAAATTTCTATACAAAAGTAAGTAAAGAAAATTCATTCAATTTATAATCAATTTTATGGAGTTTTTACTATGGCTCTACGCCCAAAGCCAGCTCAAAATATTGCTAATCAGAAAGCCGTCGGATGATTCATATTCATATGCGGCCATATCGCATTACATCAGCGCCAACTATCGCCAGCTTAATCTGATGCGTGGCCATTCTTATCAGACACAAAAATAAACTAAAACAACAAAAAAGTTAAATGAAAAGCCAAAAAAAAAGCAAATAAATTAAATTAATGATAATCTCTGTGATATGACTAGCCATATATAAGCATGTGTATATAGACTTATGAATATGAAAGCACGATCCGTCTGCAGCTTCAGATTGAACTCTCAAGCTTGGCTCATTCATAAGACTGAAGATGCGTAATTCGCGCTCCAATAGAACTGAAAGTTTTTCTTGAATGCAGCTTTATCAGTTTGTCAAGAAAACAAAGAAAAAACTGCGCTTTGGCGTTGCCATATATCTTGGGGGTATTTAGTTAGTTTTATATATGTTTAGTTATTGCCTACTGGTCAATTCTAGTTGGAACTCTAATTGGAGTTGGACTATTTTCTGTTTTAAGATGAAGAATAATGAAGCTTAACTTACAAAGAAAATCATATTTTGTATTATCAGTTGGCAACAAAAAACTGTTGCTTTGGCGTTGCCATATATCTTGGGGGTATTCAGTTATTACATATATACTACAGCTATTGCTTATTGGTCAATTCTAGTTGTAACTAATTGAAATGTAAAGTTTTTCTGTTTTAACTTTCTTGGCGTTGCCAGATGACGACACTTTGGGGTATTTAGTTTTAATATATATGTATGTAGATATTGCTTATTGGTTAATTCTAGTTGGAACTCTTATTGGATTCTGCTCAACTTAGTCAAATTTGGCGCTGCCAGTTGAAGACAGCTGAAACTTAACTTACAAAGAAAATCATGTTTTGTAAGGCAGTTGGCTACAAAAAAAATTATTGCTTATGGCGTTGCCATATATCTTAAATGCTGCAATCTATGTGGATATTGAGTTTATATAATTACTTTATAAATATTGCTTATTGGTTAATTCAAGTTGGAGTTCTTATGAGAACTACAACCGTTATTTCTGTGTGCTGCGTGCATAAAAGACTTAGCTTCATTGGCGTTGCCAGATAGAGACACTTCTAGCTTAACTTGTAAAGGAATTCATATTTTTTACTCTCCGTTGGCTATGCAAAAATATTGCTTTGGCGTTGCCATATGTCTTAAATACTGCAATCTGTGGGTGTTTTTGAGTTTATATATCATATGAATATGACCTATTGCTAATTTCTAGTTGGAGTTCCAATTGGATTATTCAAAAATTTGGTGTGCTGTGTACATAAAGGTTTTTAGCTTTATTGGCGTTGCCAGATAGAGTCACTTCTCGCATAACATGCAAAGAAAATCATTTTTAGTATTATCAGTTGGCTAAGCAAAAATGTTGCTTTGGCGTTGCCATATATCTTAAATACTTCACTCTGTGTGGGAATCTCAATCAATCTCAATATCAAAATGAGATTATATACTAGTACATAAATATTACTTATTGCTGAAATCAAGTTGGAACTGCAATTAAAATGTCAACTGCTTTTTCTGTATGCGTGCGTAAATTTTCTAATTTCTTTGGCGTTGCCAGATACAGACACTCTTAGCTAAAGTTGCAAAGGAAGTCATATTTCACATTATCAGTTGGCTTAAAAAATGTCGCTTATGGCATTGCCATATTTCTCAAAGACTTCAATCTTTGTGGTGATATTAAGTTTATATATATAAATATAGGTTATTGCTTAGTTCTAGTTAGAATTCTAATTAGAATGTTAACAGTTGTTTCTGTGTGCAAGCTTTAGCTGGTTTGGCGCTGCCAGATTGTTAAAAGTTTAGCTTAGCTAAATGGACGAATTAATATATTTTACTTAGAAAACAAATATTTAAACATTTCCTTGCTTTTTTACCATTCTCCAATATATGTATATCATAGATTTCTTGATTCAAATTGGCAGACAATGCGAATCAAGTTATCGAAATTGATTGTTTTGCCAAACTAAGCATATCATATGAAAAGTTTCCATAAACTAACAAACTTTTTTATCACCCAACATATATCCAGTTTATCAATCCATCTACCTGGCTTGTCTACTACATCATAATATAATCTCAATTGATTCATTGAGTTTTTTATAGCATGTTTTTTTTTTTGGTTTTTTTCCCTGGAAAATTCTTACTAGCATTTTATTGAGCTCATAGCTCTCTCTGTGTATGAACTTAATTATGCAGCCAACATATTGACATAGTCATATCATAAAAAACTTCCCCCGTTAGAGCCCAAAGCTAATAAACTAACGTAAATATTGTAGTTATCTCAAAATTCAAGATTAAATAAGATATATACATGACTATGTCTATGTCTTCTAAAATTGGAACATCGTCAAGGCACTATGGCTCTGCCTTAGATAGAGTCTCTGCTCTTGCTCATGTCAAATCTATTCCCATCATATCGTTTGCCAGATGCAACAGATAAGGAAGTGCATCTTGACTTTGAGTTCTGTTTGACGCTCGCCGCTCCAAAAACCTGATAAAAGTTTTCATTTCTAACTATGACAGACAAGTCCTATATAGATATATATATATATATTTATATATATATTTATATATATATTTATATATATATATCTGTATGTATATTCAGTATATATAATGCATCTGCTTCATGTTTCACAGCAGTTTCAAATGATCAAATTATTATGAAATGCAATTAAATATTTTGTACATTTATTTCAGTGCAAAGTAATTAAATTGACAACAATTTTGCTGAATATTGAATTATTTGCGCATTTTTTTTTTTGTTATTTTTTTTTCTAAATTTGTGTTTTTATGAAATAAATATAAATATATATTATATATATATATTTATGTATTTCTATATAAATGGGTTAACATTTATAGTTTGACTAAGCGACTTTTTGTTGCATTTCAAAATAATAAAAATTATTTTCCCCATTCTATTTTGAATCTAAATTTTGTTTAGTTCTAAACTTTACCTTATAAATTTAAAAAATTTTAGGCTCTAAATGTATAATCTTTACTGCTGAAATCGTTCCTAACGACAAAAAAGAAAGAGAGAGAGAGAGAGAGCGAGAGAGTGACAAAGAGAGAGCGAGAGAGAGAGAAAGTGACAGAAAAGAGGGAAATTGCCTGTTTAATGAATAACTTCGGATATAAATGTATAATATTCATAAAATACTCAAAACAGTCCTAACAACAAGGAAGAGAGGATGAGGGAGAGGGAGAGAGATTGATTTTTCATTGTAAAACCTCGGCTCTAAATGCTTAATCTCTATAAAGTGCTCAAATCATCCCCAATGACATCTAAATATATGTAAAAGCCAAAGCCCAAGAGTCTGCTCTTCAAAAGACCTATTTTTCCATTTAATTTTCGGGTGATATATTTATTGATATATCCAAAATTCGAAAATTTAATAATCTACGTATTCATCACAGATCAATTTTTTGGTCTTTCAGCTAAGCTTAAAAAATCCAATGAAAAACATTGATATTTATCGATAATAAGCAAATGGTTTAAGTTCTCTATAAAATGATATGTCTAATGATAAAATGATATATTGGCATATGATCAGCATTAACATTCGATTAAAGCATGTTCTAAAATTTCAAGTCATTAACGTTTATGGCTTGCCAGATCGTTGTATTCCGACGAACAAATGGACAGAAGCTATATGAGTAGAGTGTCTCAGCTTGTTCCGATGAAGAATATTCTGTGGTTTTTTTTTTCTTGCTATAACAGACAGCTGGGGGCGTGGCAGACACTAAGAAGTATATATATATGTCTGCTGTCTGTTTTATAAAAAAAATAAAATATATAAATAAAAAAAAGACTGTTTTATATGAAAGGTAATATTGTAAATTAAATGAAATTGGAGTACATAATAGAGCCTATCTCTAACTGCTATATATACACTAGTCTAGTGGTTGATGTCTTTATATACTAAGTGGTATTATATTCAAACCATATACCGTCCCATATGCATACTTATCAGCGATTTGCATTGAATATAACTGATGATCGTAGTTTTCCTTGTAATGGGTAATGTGATATTTATGATTAGTAAAAGCTTCATATTATCAATAATGAATGAAAATAATACAAGTGTCTCTGTGTGTGTGTGTGTGTGTGTGTGTGTAAGGGATATATGATATTTTGATGAAGTTTTTGTTAAAAACAGATTTTCATTTAAAGCATTTTCATGCGTCACACACAAAGATCGCGCGAGATCGTTAAAAAAAAAAAAAGAAAAAGTTTGTCGCCAAGGAAGAAAGAGTGTGTGAGAGAGAGAGAGAGGGAGAGTGGGAGAGGGAGAGTGTGTGAGAGTGTGGGAAGGGGGCTCGACTATTTGCCCAGCTCAACTGATTTGTATTTGTATACGAAATTGAAAACCTCTGCAGGCACTACCCCACAAACCCCCCTCCGCCCCCCCACACACAGACCCCACACCCCCAACACACACAGTCAGCTCAGCTCGCCAGCTGGCTTTATCAGTATTATTCATGGAGCTCTGCTTCGTTCGGTTCGGATAATTAGTTTTGCACTTGTAAAAAGTCGCCGCTGGCAACGCGACGCCGATGATGATGATGATGATGATGATGATGATGACGATGACGACGAGTCGGTTGAGGTTTCCAGTTTTGTTGCTGGAGCGTGGGCGGCTGTGGGGGTTTGGGGCTTGGGGGCTTGGGTTTTAGGTTTTGGCGTTTTTTGTTGTTTTTTCTTCTTTTCATTTGTATTGAAACAGAAACAGTTGGCGCCACGCGCCGTTAATCGATTTTGATATTTCATGATGTTGCTGCCGTGTTGGGAAATGTGAAAATGAGCATATCTATGTGTGTGTGTGTGTGTGTGTGTGTGTGTGTGTGTGTCTCCCTGTAATTAATTGCCATTGTATTTGTTTACATTTGAGACATGCGCGTCATCGAATTGCCAGGCTAATCAGAAGCTGAAGCGACAGCGCTAAGTCCAATCAGACTGTCAACTGACTTATTGTCAAATCAGTCAGTCAGTCAGTCAGTCAGTTAGTCAGTCAGTCTGTCAGTTAGTCAGGCAGTCTTTGGCAGCTTTAGCTTTGTATTTGAGTTTTCTTTCTTTTGCAAATTACTTGAGACCGAGCAACAGCAGCAAAAAGCTAATTGAATTTGTTTAACAAATTGCTTGTATATTATGTAAGATCTATGTTAGAGAGAGAGAGAGAGAGAGAGAGAGAGAGAGAGAGAGAGACAGGGGGAGAGGGAGAGGGCGAGAGCGATGGCAACTGGCTAAGTAATTTTGGGTTATAGGGCCAAGTCCAATGAAATGCTTTTGCCACTTAAGACCCAAGCGAATGTACTTAGTTCCTATTTCTTAGTTAATTCTTTAGCAATAATTTGCCTGACTGCCTCGCCGTGTGGCAGCTACTTGCGGGGTTTCCTAAAAACGTACTTAACACTAGTCTATGCCAAGACATACAGTCAATAGTATTTGTGCATGTATGTATGTCTCTCTATGTATAGATATGTCTATCTGTATGTTTGTCTCTCTAGAAATTCCCTGGAGCGACAGCTGCTTCTAAAGTAGAAATTCTATTAAATTTATTTTTACTTTGAATTTTGTATTTTGTATTTTAGTTACAGTTCCCACTTCCACTCTGCTGTTGTCTCTATATAAGATATTTACCTATTTGGCCAGCTGTTTAAACATGGCAACATGAATCCTAATCCCAAGAGTTTAACCAAAACGAAACTTGCTTTGTTTGCGGTTAGTTTAGAATTGATTTGCAAGTGCTTTGAATTGCACTTCATTCGAATCGCATAGACACACACATTATTGCCAAGCTGATCCAATTGACAGTTTTGAATAACATCTGATCGAATCGGATCGTGAATTGATCAAATTATCGAACCACAAACACATCAACGTCTCGCCAGCTCAGCGAGGTTCTCGCATAACCTTTTTTTCTGTTGTTTTATTATCATAGCATTCATGCATCATGTACGACTACGAAAACGAGTCCGAGCACTCGTAATCTAGCTATCTGAGCCCCGTTTGTTTATATTTGCCACTGAAAGTGCTTTCGTGAAGGTCGATTGTCCAGCAACTTTATCGGCCAACCGGCAAAGCTCAATGACTTGGCCACAATTTGTCATCGGCTGGCAAAGTGCATTTGAAATAAATTCTATTAAATAGCTCAGAGATATGAACTAGAACTAGGTGCGTTATATTCTTTATATTTTTGTATATATTGTAGATAACGAAATAGAGCTAGCAAACGATATATTTATAGATAGGAAGTTTTCTTTTTAGTTTAAGGTAGAGCGTTTTTGTTTCAATAAAATCATTTAACTGAGGTTACTCCTTTTCAAAAGATTTGTGGTTTTTTCTTAGTCTTCTCTAGAGTATATACATTTAAAGAACTGGGATACTAGTTGATCTTGATCATAATATATTCATATACATATCATATAAAACAGCCAACAGATTGATATGAAAACATATTTCTTCTCTATAAAACTTAAAAATCTAATATAAACTATCTTGAATATATACCTTTAATGAACTGGGAAACTAGTGGATATGAAGACATTATCTGTTCTATATAAAACTTAAAATTTGACTGGCCTTACTGGCAAGCAATACCTTTATCTTTGTAGACAACTGGCTCGGTATTTCTGTTCCACTTGTAATCTAAGAAAATCTGAGCAGTTCTTAACTACTAAAAACTCTACACAGCTCAGGAAAAATGTTTTAATATAATATAGAATTCATAACAAAATCAGAAAGTTTTAAGAAAAGTATAAAATGGATCTTGAGAACCAAATCATCAGTGTACCTGGTCAACTGTCACAGTTCAAATATATATATCTATTTAATGTTTTATATGTATTTAGAAAAAATAGTTTAGTATTTGCTTCTTTTTTATTTTTTATTATTTTTCATTTCATATTTGCGAATTTAGCAATATATAATAATAATTTTTATATAAAAGTAACTTTTACCATATAGAAAGACATACAACATACAACATTCATATAATATGCCTCCATATATCAAATAGTTAAAAAGTAAGTTTAGTAAGTTTATTTTCTTGTTCTGATTTGTTTTCAAAAGATTCAAATCAAACTCAACAATTAGCTTGACTATACCTCAAAGCCCAAAAAAAACTGTGATGAATCGAAGTACTTTCATACAATAAAGTTTGAATAAATAGTTTTTCATGTGGAGTATCTACAAGGATAAAAACAATATACTTTAATTAGTCTAATTAGATTTTATAATTATTATTATAATATTATTAATGTTCCAAAATGATTATCCATGGGAATATACATATATATACACTACGCTTCATCAGAAGAGCGTACTTTAGATGTTCTCCGTTAATATTGAATATTTTGTGTATTTTTAGGACAATAATCCCAAGATTTTTTTCAACTGAACTCTGATTTATTCTTAAAATAAAATAAAACTGGACTCTATTATTTTTCTGTGTGGATTGTCTGTTTTTCCTCCATTACTGCTAATGAAGTATTTATTTTTTCGTAATTTCCAAGAAAATAGTTATGTAACAATGTTCCTATGTCAGCTGTCTGTCAGCTTTTGTATCAATATTTGGTTCAGTTAGTGGGAAATCAAAGTTAGCGACTATCTTTGATTTTCCCAGAAAGACAATACTCTATAGTTATAGACAATACTCTATAGTTATATATATTTGAGTACGCTATCCTGATGTCTCATTTTAAAATCGTTTTTTGTAAGCCCAAAATGATACAATATTGCAGTGTATATACATACGTACATACAGATATATCCATATTATAGCATATTCCATATTCCACATACATAGCCATATACATACATACATACATACAGATATATCCATATTATAGCATATTCCAAAATCCACATACATAGCCATATACATACATACATACATACATACAGATATATCCATATTATAGCATATTCCATATTCCACATACATAGCCATATACATACATACATACATACATACAGATATATCCATATTATAGCATATTCCAAAATCCACATACATAGCCATATACATACATACATACATACATACAGATATATCCATATTATAGCATATTCCATATTCCACATACATAGCCATATATCTATTTACCAGCTTTTCCACTTATCCACTGTACATCTGTATAACTATCCATATACCCACATATCCATTTAGCCATATCCATATTGGTTAAGCAATATGCTATTTTCAGTCGACTACGATTTCGTTAGAAAAATCGCTGACGACTAAGGACAGACTCGATGCAGACTTAACGCATCATTGAATTAAACATATGCGACATCGGCACCGCCCCCAAAAGACGGCCATGTGATGTGATGCACTTGCTGCAACTGCAACTGCAACTGCAACAACAACTGCAACGGCAACTGCAACAACAACTGCAACTGCAAACGGCAACTGCTAGTTTCCCATGAGTTTGAGCAGGTTGTGACAGCATGTGGGCCGCAGCCTTCAGGGCTAAACAAACTCAGTTATAGATATATGCTTGATATGCATTTGCAACTGAAATCGATCGCATTGACTAAAGGTTTAGTTGAACACTCTCGCCATGCTAACAAGCAGACAGACGGACGGACGAACGGTTGGACGGTCGGACAAATCTCAGATACTTGGCAACAGCTTCTGCCTATAACAAACTGCCGATCGGCGAAAAATACAAAAAAAAAAAAAATAGCTTGGCCACATTTCTTTGATATTTGATATCGGGATCCCAGCGTCCTTAAGCGCTCGTTGCTGTTCATTACCTCTACTTCTCTTTGCCTCTACCTCTACCTCTACCTCTACCTCTCTCTGTCTCTACCTCTACCTCTCTCTACCTCTACCTCTACCTCTCTCAGCCTCTACCTCTACCTCTCTCAGCCTCTACCTCCCTCTCTCTCTCTCTCTTTCTCTCCCTCTCTCTCTCTCTCTCTCTCTCGCCCCTCTTTTGTTGTCAGCTGTTCTGTCATTTCAGTTGAATTGCCGGCCGGTCGCACGTAGTATCTGTATTTGTAGCTCTGTAGCTCTATAGCTGTAGCTGTAGCTGTATCTGTCCCCTCCAGGCGCTGACGTCTTGCAAGTATTTTATACACACACACACACTCACACTCGCACACACACACACACACACACTCACACTCGCACACACACACACGCACGCTCTTATGCACACTCGTGCATACTTTGTTTTGTCGTTTTCAACATTTTTCAACGTTCAGGAATTCAAAAAATTCTTTACTTTAAAGTAAAAATAAATTCCATGCAACATCCGCCATGTTGGCTTTGGCTATTTTTGCCGCCTGCCGACGACGTACTGCGGCCAATGTTATAATGGCCCAAAGCCAAAGCCAGCTCCCCTTTACCCTATCAGTGGCAGCCCTCCCCCTTACCCCCCCTACCCTCCCTCATCAGTCCCTCGTACCCCCCCTTCACTCTCCTGCCTTCTGTTAGCCCGTACCGCAACGCCGTCATTTGCAAAAAAAAAAAACAAAAAAACAAAAAGCTGTGCATCGCCCTTTGACTGTCTTCGCACCGTCCAGCTTGGAGCTCTGGAACTTCAAAATGTGAAGCGGCTTCTGGCTCGCCCGCTCCTCATTTTGGTATTTGTTTTTATTTAATGCTTGGCCGCCGCCTTTTTCACTCTCTTATATATATATATATATATATATAATTCTTCTTTTTTTTTTGTTTTGTTTTTTGTTTTGTTTCGATTTGTTTTTATAACTAAAAATCCAAGTATGCCGCGAAGGGGCGCATTTTGTCGCTTTGCTGCCTCTACGCGTAGCTTTTGCCTTTTGTCTCTGCTGCCCCCGATCCCTGCCCGTGCCCCTGCCCCTGCCCCGGTCCCATTCTCGGTCCCGGCCTAGAAATTGTGATTGTTATCATTTAGCCCCGCATTCAGCATCCGGATGGAGGGGCGACTTGTCAGCATTTCTTTGCTTAACATCGCTAGTCTTTCCACAAAACAAATAAACCATTTACCCCTCATCCCAACTCCCAGGCCCCAATATTTCTCCCTAGCCAACGGCCAGAGGCCATCGGCGTATTCTAAAAAGTATTTTGCGTTTCATACCAGAAATTTCACAGTTGCATTTTTGTTGAAAATCTCGGCAGCTTTATTTATTTATCACTTCAATTCAACCTTCACTAATCCCTTAAATTAATTCTCAATCAATCTGCTGCAAAAGCATTTTATTTTACACATTTGAGCTTGAAACTTCCTGGGCGAAATTCATTTTATAGAAATTTTCCTTGAATATGGAATGGATTTTGAGAACGGTAATTGAATTTACCTTAATTGAAGACTAAAATATTTATTTCAAAGGCATTTATATTTGCAACTTCATTGGAATGCTCGGTAACTAAGGTTATTCAGCCAACTAATCAAATTGATTGTGGTTCGAATTTCTATTTTAATTCCTATGTAGAAATGTTGTAAAATTATTAAAATTTTTATTTGCTGAAGAGCAAAGAAGCTTTAAATAAAATAGCTTTATGCTTCAAGCATTTGCATAGTTGCTTCATTATAGTCTGAAATGAAATCTTTTCATTAATATGGTGATTCTTATATTAGTAAAGAAAATAACATGATAAGGATAAGATTTTAATGATGACTATGATTATTAATATGACAATGAAGATGATAATGATAATGACAATGACAATGACAATGACAATGACAATGACAATGACAATGACAATGACAATGACAATGACAATGACAATGACAATGACAATGACAATGACAATGACAATGACAATGACAATGACAATGACAATAACAATGATAATGATACTGATTATGACAATGACAAAAATAATAATAAATAGCTTTGGCAATGCTAATGAACATGATATATAAATAATGAGAACTATTGTTATTTTCAGTAAATTTTTTTATTGTTATGGTATAAGACAGATTGCCAATAAAACATGAATTAAAAAAACAAACAAAAATAATAGTAATGAGAATTATTATTATATAATAATATTAATAACAATGATAATTTAAAAACATTTAACATAACATTTGTGTTATTAATTAGTCAAATCAATTAACCAATTCACAATGGTCAAAAACCCAGAGTTTTTGACATGAAGACTAATTTTCAAGATAGAGTCTTCAAATTTTGTACACATATTTCTTAAAGTAATATGAATTTTGGGGTTTTTTGCTTTGTATGCGAGTCACAGCCCCCGTTTCAAGCATTTTTATCATTGCATAGTTGGTTCATTATGGACTCTAATGAAATCTTTTAATATAAATAATGATTTTATAATAGTAAAGAAAATAACAATTATAGTGAAATGTATAATGATAAAAAAATATAATAATATAAAATATAAATAATAAATAATAATGCCAATGATAATGATAATTATAATATAAATATTGATATTTTTTAAAATAATGATAATGAGAATGTTTAATGGTCTTTTAAAGCCTTTTGTTATCAGTTCTAGTTGCCATTGTACGTCCTTTAACGAATTTCAGCAGCAGTTCAAATCAATTTCAACTGTAACTTCACGACTTTCGAAGTACTTTAGAACTTTTACCCAATATTATAATTTCCATTGAAATTTGTATTTTCATTCAGTTTCTTGATACAAATGAAAGTATTTGCTATTTTACCGACGCTTGCCGTCGTTGCTGTAGCTGGTTGATGGCTGTTCTTGTTTTATCTGCTTGTTACAAAATCAATTTTCCACAAATTAATGAGAGTCGCATTTTTTCCGTGTTACTCTTTTCTTTTGGCTTCGACCGCGTAAAAAAAAAAAAAGAAGAAAAAACCGTCGACGAGCGAACGTGAAGGCTGATGTTGTGGCAGATGCAGTCGAAGCTGTGGCAACTTTTTAAAAAAGGATTCTTCCCAGCAAAGTTGCTGCTGATGTTGATGTTGATGCTGCTGCTGATGCTGATGTTGCTGCTGTTGCTGTTGTTGCTGTTGCTGCTGTTGCCGCTGCGTTTCTGCACAAGATAAAAATATTTTTTAATGTTTTCTTGAGCACAGAAAATAATTTAAGGAATGTCACGTTGTTGCGAGCGGCTCTCCGGCTCTCAACTCTCGGGCGCGCTGTACGCTCCTTGTATGCATTGCGCATTTATTTTGGTTCGAATCCATCGCTCCCATCCGCTGCTGCTGTTGCTCCACCACTCGGCGGGGCCTTTGGCATGGAATAAAAGAATTTCTTATATAGCAACAACTGCTGCATAGCATACATACATCTGTCTGTCTGCCCCGTTTGCCCCCATCGTGTCCCTGCCACCTCCTGCTACGCCTCCATCCACTGTCCCCCCCGCCCCCTTTGTTGCCACTGTTGAGCTTAGCACTCTATGCATATCCATGAGATTGCAACGCGGCGGCAAGGAGCACAACTTGGCGGCAACAATGATGGCAAGGGCAACGATAAATGTTCTGCTTTTTCTTCTGCTTCTGCTTCGGCTTCAGCTTCTACTTCTGCTTCTTCGTTTTCGTTTTTTGATTTTAACTTTTTTTCGGTGTTTTTTTTTTTGTTTTTTGTGATTTTTTGTTTGCCTTTTTTTTCATTTGAAAAAATTTTTTACTTAACCCCTTATCACTTGGTCGGGCCGCAGCGCAAAAGAACTAAAAGCCGCCGCCACACCGCTGTCGCCGTTGCCGTCGCCGTTGCCATTTTCCACACGTTTGTCCGCCGTGACCGTCGCATCCGTCTTAAATTAAAAGCTTTTTTGTCTTTGGCCCAAACATAAGCGACAACAGCAGCACCAGCAACAACAATAAGCAGCACAAATTACTTTCGAATGTGCCGCCGCCGTCGCCGTCGCCGTCGCCGTCGCAGCTTAATAAAGCGCATTAATGACAATGTCAATATTGTAGGGGCTGAAGCGTGGGAGAGACAGCAGCAGCAGCAACAGCAGCAGCTACGTCGACGTCGACGTCGACATCGACGCTGCTGCCACTGCAGCCACATCGGAAGTGGTCAAAAACGGTGTGACACCAAATCCCTGCCTCTCTCTCTCTCTCTCTTTCTCTCTCCCTCTATCCCTCTTGTCACTCGTAATTTTGGCCACCTGCCGTAATTGGCAAACGTTGCATCTGCAATTGATTTGCCAAAAAGTTAAAACAATTGTTTTCTTCTCCACCCTCTTTGTTTGTATACATAATAAAAGACAGGGAATTAGAAACAATTTGTCTATAAATTATATATATTGGAAAAATATATAGCATTCAATTTGGCATCATAATATAAAGAAATATCAATAAAATATAATATAATATATAATAATAATAATATTCTTATGAAATCATTTATAGACTTCAATACACATGGTATATAGCTATATATCATAAACTAGATAGCATATAATTGTATATATATATATATATATATATATGAGAACATATAGTAATATATATAATATACATTTGGTATCTTCATATAAAGAAATATCATAAAAATAATGAATAATAATCTTATGAAATCTATATATCTAGCTAATCTAGATAGCATATGGTCTATATATAATAAATTATATATGTTAATATATGAAAACATATAGCATTATATATAATATACATTTGGTATCTGAATGTAAAAGAATATCAGAATAATAAGGAATACGAATCCTTTAAAATTATATAAATATCCATAACTAGATATCATATGCATTTAAGACTAATAATTAATATAAAATATATATATATATATATTTTTTTTTTTTTTTTTTGTGATTTTTTCAAAATCAATTTCTTCATTCATGAATATCTATTTTGTGTTACTTCAGCAAGTAAAACCAATTAGATTGTCAATATTTTCCTCATTCCTTGGAGTAGTTAAATCATTATTTATATTCTTGTTGAGTTACTCCTTATTTGCTTATCTTCATATATCCAGTCTTAGCAAAGCGGTATCTTTTTATTAGCCTCTACAACATATCTGGGGAATACAATGTATTGGGGCATTATTTGGGGCAACCAAAAAATCGAGCCGAAACAGGCCAAAAATCAATTGCAAATATTATAAAGTTTTCAGATATTTGCTATATGCAAAAACTCAATTGAAATTGATTTTTATTTATTTAAGCTAAAATTAAATTTAAATTTAATTTTTATTTATTTATTTATTTTTTTTTACATGCCAAAATTCAATTTAAATTTAGTTTTGAATTTTAATCATATTCCAAATTTCATATCAATCTAATTCTCGCTCTTTACCTATTGCATACTTCCCAGAGCTCTGCAAGAACTTCTGAAGCTGCCCAATGAAAAGCTGACATTTGTATCCATTTCATTCATTCAAATAAAATGTAGATAACATGTCCACAAAATGCAATTGAAACTGTTTTCAGGAACATTTTCCTTAGATTTTGTCTATTCGCCCCAAAGTATGCAGTGAAATTGGTAGAGCGAAAAGATGTGAATCTCTTATTGAAAGCCATCAGTGATAAATTCTATCAATGTCTGTCCAATAGATGCAATCTCTATTTTTTACAAATAATAATATCATTTTCATGCCACTCTTAATGTCTAAAGTTTACAAACCAGTTTCAAATCAAATGCCAAATGGAATTATATAATCTACCATTGACTAAAGTCCTAAAGCTGATGCAGGATATGCCAACTACAATTGTTAATATTGAAAGGAACTTACTATTAAAATATGTTATTGAATAGAATAAATGTAAAATATAAAAAAAAAAAATAGAATACATGTAAAATATAAATAAAATATTAAAAAATCTCTAGCTAATTTTTCATGTTTAATCAAATAAGAATATGAAAAAATATGCAATATCGTGTAGCTGGACTATTTAAAAATTGCTATTAAAAACAATTTACAGCTTAAAAGAACACCCTCTAAACTTGATTTCAAACAACAGTAAATTATTCTATTTTCGAAATAATAATTATTATATTTTCATTTTTTTTTTATTTCAACTATCAAAATATGATGCATGACAAAGATACATTTGAAAAATCAATATAAATCAGAAATATGTAAAGTAAATAAATTATTTGTGGTTTATTCATTTAAAGTATTTTTTTTTTTAAATTAATAAATTATTCATATAAAATTAATACATACAAAATAATATTAATTTATTTATGCATTACACAAAAATGAACTAAAAACAAAAGCAATATACCCTGATTTCCCATTTTCAATGGGTTCAGGGTATAATAAGTACACACTTTTTTCAAAAAATTTAAAATACATACACATACATACATAAATACATAGTTTTCACATAAAAAGGACACTTTATATTGTCTTGAAAAATAATTAAAAGATTGAATACAAATTTACAGACCTGAAACATTGCTTCATCATAGATGATCTATTTGTCTATATAACAAAATATATTTCACTCAAGTTGGAATGTTCGTTGAAGAGATATATCTTGTTAAACTTGCAAAAATGTCAAATCTATTCAAAATTAAATATTTAAATTATATATAAAAGAATATTTTATTAAAATTTTATTTATTCATTAAGCCATAAGAAGCTTATAAATGCATTACATAAAATAAATAAATATACATATGTATGTATATATGTATATTAGATTTGTAATCTAAGTAAATGCTAATTGAATTAGAGCTTATTCTAGGCTTTGTTTTAGTTTCATTTTAAATGCTTTGTTCCTGCAGCAGCTGCTGCTGTTGTTGTTGCAGTTGCTGCTGCTGCTGCTGCTGCTGTTGATTCTGTGTGTGTTGCAAATGCGCACAATTTTCACATTTTCGTTTTCATTTGATTTGTTGCACGTTTTTGTGTTCTTTGTTTGCATTTGCCTCGCGTTTCGTCAACCAAATTCGCTGCTGCTGCTGCTGCTGCTGTTGCTGCCTCTGTTGTTGCTGCTGCTGCTGCTGCTGCTGCTGTTGTCGATGTCGATTTCGATTGCAAGCAACCGATTACACACACAAACACACACACAGATGTAGACTGTGTGGCGGCTAAAAGCTTGCGCTTGCAGCATTGCGCAATCCGCACAGCCGTTGCAGCAACAGTTGCTGCGGTTGTTGTTGCTGTTGCCGTTGCTTTTGTATTGTTTTTATTTTCAGTTTTCATTTTTTGTTGTTGTTTCTTTCGTTTTGCTGTTTATGCTTACAATCGTTTGTTGCATTTTCATTTACCAATATGTTTTATGTCTTTATAAGCATTTCAAAATGTTTCGTTTTGCACTCATTTTGCTGTTGCAAGCAATGCAATTGCCACAGCGCCAACAGCAGTAATTGCAACTGCAGCAACAGCAGCAACAACTGCAGCAACAGCAACAACTGCAACCGCATATGCATGCATTTATTAGTCATAAACGATGAGCACCGCCAGCAGCAGCAGCTCTAGTCACCCACTCAAAGTCTACCCACACACACACACACACACACAGAGAGTGCTGTCTGTGTCTGTGGACATCAATTGGACATGTGTTTCTGCCGTCCAAGACTGTAGCTAAAGCTGCTCAGCTGCTTTTTGCAATCGCTGGCATTTTTTTTTTCTTTTTATTTATTTATTTTTTTTTGTCACTTTTGCAGCGTTTTATTAACAATCAGCGTATTTTATTATTTTTCTTTCTGTAGTTTCATACGCTAGCTGAGGGTACTGCGATTTTGTCATGAAATATATACAGACATCAAAGCACACATACATGCATATATGCATTTGTGTGTGTGTGTATAGCAATCTTGTTAGGCAACAGCAGCTGAAAGTTTTATGGGTCGTTGGGGATATTGTGCTCTAGATGTGTATCATAGACCCTTTAGGTTTAGCTTATGGTGATGTTGCATGCGAAGTGACTTCAAATCTCAGTTGAAGCTCTCACTGATCATACTTCATCAATCATTCTTTCAATGGAGGAAATTTTGTTGACTATTGAGAATTTAGTCAGGGATAAAGAACATAAAAATAATTGGCTCAGCTTAACTGGTTCGGTGCATGAACTTACAATTCGTATCAATTGAGTTATATTTTCAGCTGAAGTTCAGACTGCTAATACTTAATTTATATTTCATTCTTTCAATAAGAGAAATTTAATTGCTATTAAAGAAAATATGAGGAGATAAAGAACATAAAAGAAAATGCTTCAATTTACAGGTTCAGTTCAGGAAGCAAATATTTTATGTCAATTCATATATATCAATCAAAGTTCAGGCTTTTACGTATTGAGTATATATTGAACGAGCATAAAACTAAATGGTTCACTTCAACTAGTTCGGTTCATGAACTAAAATTGTATCAATTGACCCATATTATCAGCTAAAGTTTAGGTTGACCATACTATCAATACAATCAATTTTTCAATGAAACAATTGTATATTTATTAATATTGACAATGAAAGAACATATTAAGAAAAGAACATAAACATAAATGGCTTAGCTCAGATGATTCAGCTCATGAACCAAATGTTTGAAATTAGTTTAACTTGTTGAGAAAATATAATAATACGACAATGGAACCAAATAGTTTTGTTCAGATGGTTCGGCTTATGCACCATTTGTTCCATATCAATTGACTTAAACGCATATACTGAGAGGATTTAAATATTATGATCTATATACATATATATATATAGGAATATAAAACAAAATTATTCTGTTCAGTTGGTTCGCTTAATGAACCAAATGTTTAATATCCATTGAGTCATATTTTCAGTCAAAGTTCAAGATTTTGCTTATTGATTAAATATGAATCAAAACATTTAACAAAATGGCTCAGATGGTGCGGTTTATGAACCAATTCTCTGAGTGCAATTGGCATAGAATCTCAGTGAAAGGCTTTGAGACTTTGTTCTTTTTTATATGCATATGGAAATAAGACTAAATAGTTCAGTTCAGCTGGTTCATGAAACAAATGTGTCGTAGTAATTGATTTAGATGCTCAGCCTTAGTTCAAGTTGAGCATAGCTAGAAAAGTTTTATTGTCAAACAATATGTCTACTATATGCATGTCTGTAAGAGTATTCACAATTCGCTTTCTATATGCTCTAATGCTTCCCTTTGCTTCATGCGATTACACGAGTGCTTAGCGGAGCAATTGTTGTCCAGTTCCAGTTGGGTTCCAGGCGCTAAACAAATGATTCATATACAACAGCAAAAACAACAAGAACAAAAAAAAAGATATGGCTAGAAAATATGCCACAGAGAAAAAGAAAGAGAGAGAGAGAGAGAGAGAGAGTGACAAAGGAAGTAAAAGAGGGAGGGAGCTACGACAGCATACAATAGAGAATAGAGAGGAAGGGAGCGAGGGGGTGAGAGTGAAAGAGAGAGGGAGAGAGACACACACATAATTTGATGACAACCGCATTTTGGCTATGTGACTTTTTACAGTTTATTTGCGCTACATAAAATCGTAAGCCCTTGTTAAATAATCACGCTGACATGTCGTCAAGACGTGCAATAATGGCAAATGTTTTCAATTCTGAAATGTAACCACCTAAACGTTAACAACAACTGCTTTGGAAGGTTATTAGATGTCGTCCAATCCGCGTTGAGCTTGACTAACAAAGCTTAGCCAATCCAAAAAGGTGCATATAGGAAAAAAAATAAAAATAAATACAAGAAAATATATATAATATTTATATATAACATCAGAGTTAGAGCTGTGACTAAGTGCGTAAGTGCTACAGAACTTAATAAAACAACTGTTATATATGCAAAAGAGCATACTCACAAGCTTATACAATGTGCGGTTTAACTGTTATATTAGCTAATGAACTTGCTTTGAGGCTCATATAACATATTACTCAACAAAACAACTCAACTTCAAGTTTTTATAACATGTTCTAAACTGTTATATACACAAACCAAAATATCAACTTCAAGTTTTTACAACTTATCTTTCAATTATTATATATGCTAAGGAACTTGAAACTTCTTATAACATATCTGTCAACTGTTATATATAATAATACTTTATTGTAAGCTGAATATTATATATATCTCAACTGTCATAATTCCTAAAGAACCAGCCCCAGAGCTAATGTAAAATATCTCTAAATTTATATAAATATATATATTAGAAAATATATGTATAATAAAAGATATAAAAAAAAATATTTCTAAACTGTTATATTCGCTGAGGAATTTCCAAGTCCTTATAACAAAGCTGTCAAATGTTAAATATTTGGAATTACCTTAGTAAACAATTCATATAACATATGTCTAAAATGTTATATTAGATTACTTTTCAATTCTTATAACATGATTTTCGATTGTTATGTTAACTAAAAAGAACTTGTTTTAAATTGCATATAACAGTTGAGCGATACAGTCATATTTATTAAGAAGAACTCTTTAATTTTTATATATGTATAACAGTTAGTTATATGAAAGATACCCTTAGTTGACATATGTAAGTGCTGTTATATTTGCTAGCGTTTGAAATATAATAAATAAAAATGAGTATAACAGTTATATAACAGTTAGCTATATAAAAGTTAGCTTTAGCTAGCATATGTAAAATCTGTTATATTTGGTAAAACTTGAAATGTAATAAATAAAAATGTGTATAGCTTGTCTTGCAACTGTTATAATTGCTAAAGAACTCATTAAAGACGTATTACAACTGTTATATTTGCTAAAACAAGAACTTACTTTCAATTTCATATAGGCAGCATATGCCACAACTGTTATATACGCAAAGAAACTGGCTAATCATTTGCTCATTGCTCTGATTTCTGTTATATTTCGTCATCTGACTCGAGCTACTCAGTGTTGCTGTTTCTGTTGCTGTTGCTGTTGCTGTTGTTGCTGACTCTGATCAATCATACGACATGTTGACAGCTGTGCATGTATTATGACAGCCATACGACACAGCTGGCAATGCAATTAGCTCACTCTTGGCTTTTACTCATGTATTTATTTATTTAAAGCTTGAATAAGAGATGTTGTCCCTTTAAGGTATTATTACCATTTGTTCACCTGTCTCAGTTAACAGAGTTCTGATTCATGTTTGTATCGAATATTGGATTGGATTGGATAGAGACAGCAGCTGTGGGCGCTGCCTTGTGCTTTATTGGCTTCATCGTGAGGCGCATTTTTATCTCGCTGTGATTTCCATGCAATTTGTATGTGTTTTTTCGGCATTTGCAACGATAACAACGTTATCAGTGCAGTGCCCAAAAATGGAGCACAAATCAAAATGTAGTTGAATTGCAACTCTGTCCGCATGGACATTCACTTGTTCATTTGTCTGCCTACCGATTTGACGGCAACAATGCAAAAAGATTGCCAAAAAAAAAAAAGCAGACAAAAAAGAGACAATGTAAATTCGAGGCAAACAAACATCCACTAGCTGCATACACTGCACTACAATGTGAGCGAGTTAACATTCTGTTGACAGAGCAGAGCAGCAACAGTTTTGATAAATAACAGAAATTTGTATAATGTTGGGCTGTCTCTTAACAGATGTGCGCATAGAAGAAGTTTAAAGTTTAAAGTATAAGACGATGCTATGTTAACATATGTATAAAAGTTGCAAATATAATAGAGTTTGATATATCTTAACAGAGGCGGATGTGTAACTGCAGTCAAGTTAATAGAGTTGGAAATGTAACATGCAATGAAGTTAACAGTCAAGTTAACAGAGTAGGTAGGCAGTCAAGTTAACAGAGCTGGAAATGTAACATGCAGTCAGGTTAATAGAGCTCGCAATGTAACTTGAAGTCAATTTAACAGAGTTGATTTCTTTAGAATGTTTTGATATAAAAGTTTGCTCTTAACATTACACAGCATTTTAACAGTCAGCAAACATGTTTTATTAACATTTTTGTTACTCAAACGACTTTTGTCTTTGCTCTTAACATTTCACGTAATTTTAACAGAGAGACAAATTATTGAATTTAACATTTTTATTGCTCATACGACTATTGTCTAAAAATTGATTAAGCAGCAGATACAATGAAAAAGGAAAATAATTAAATATTTAATTTTTTTTCATATTTTAAATTTGATAAAAATTATAAACCTTATGTAAAAGCAGTAGAATATAAAGCATATATATGAGAAAAATATTTAACAGCCTGCTTAACAGAATGTTTACATCCAACAATGTTGCATAACATATTAGTGCTCCCAGCTAATATGCCCGAAATTGAAAGATTTCGGTATGCATGTGCTGTATGCGGCGAGCTTTAAAAACGAATGAATGAAAGAATGGAGTATGAACCGTAAATGAAAATATGTGCAGCATTAATTTCAACGTTGCTGCACAATCAGAGCGCACAAAACTCCGCTCAATGGGCGGTGGTTGGGGTGGTTGGGGTGGCTGTTGGATGTTGGATGTTGGCTGTTGTCAGTTGGCTCTGGCTTTGGTTTGGAGTGGCTCTGGTGGTCGCTTTACAGCTGCCGTTGCTGACTGACTGGATGGCTGGATGCCCGGATGGACGTATGGACGTAGCTGAGTGTGGGTGGCTTGGCTTGGTTTGGTTTGGTTTGGCATGGCATGGCATGGCATGGCCAGTTGGTTGGCAGTAGGTGGTTTCCATGGGCTGCTGCAAATGCAACAAACACAATCAAAATTCCATTCTGTGTCATGCTCAGCTTGTGCATCCCTTACGGTCAGCCCAGTCAGTCGTCCGACCCGGCGAGGGTCTGTTCACTGTCCGCTTGGCCAGCAGGCAGTCATTCAGTTAGTCATTCAGCCAAGCATTTAGTCAGTCAGTCAACCAGGCGAACTGTCCGTCCGTCCGTCTATCTGTCTGTCTGTCTGTCTGTCTGTTGGCCCATACGTAGTTGCGCATTGTTTGACCGAAAATCAGAGAGGGAAAATATATAATCAAGGCAGAACTGAGAGCTGAAATTCCATTGTTGCGGTGTTATAAACAAAATTTGCATTCTTTAGTATTTCACAGACAGCACACACACAGCTCATCTATAGCTAAAGGCATATATAAATATATATATACATATATATATATATATATACTATAGACATATGTATTTATTTGTAGCTATGCCTCTGTACTTATCCACATTTTGGCATTTTAATTTCTCTGCGTTTCAATTCATTGCATTTGCCGATGAATAATTGCTGTAGCCGCATTCTGCTTTGCTCGCTTATCTCGCATAATGCCTGATCTCAGTTATCAGGACAACAACAACAACAACAACAACACACACACACACAAACATTAAACATCGTTGTCATTACCCACGCAACTCAATTCAGTTTTCATCTCCTGTGTGGCCAGGCCAGCTCCGACGGCAAGAAAACGAGCAAATGTTGGCAAATAGCGGGTATGCTCAACTAGATGCTGCTCAGTATTTATATAAATATTTATATGATTTATCGATTATAAATATATGCATAGTAATATTTTTATCGATAAAAAAAATATGTGTATTCAATCGATAATGATCGATCTCTTTGCCAAGCATATATAAGTACATATTGAATACATGTATAAAATTCAACTTCTTATAACTAGCGCTAGCTATCTACTAAATAAAATATGTATATCGATAATAATCGATTTCTTTGCTATAAATATAATAAATATATACATGTATACAAATTTGTTATCACTAGCTTTGACTGTCTACAAAATTTAGCATATCGATTATTATCGATTTATTTACTTAACACTTGCTAAAAGCTCCTACAATCGATAAGAGCGATTTCTTCATTCAACATTATAGCTACATAAGTAATACATGTCTGAAATTTGCTATATAACTACTTTTGACTATATATTAAAAATTATCTCTATATCGATTTACTTAGCACTTCCTACAAGCTTTTGTTGCATTATTATGTTTTATCTGAAAATCGAATATGAATATGCATATGCTGAGAGTTTAATTAAAATTATAATAAATAGACATTATTTAATATACGTTAATTATTTATCGCTCTCACCTATTTCATAATCATTTATTATGATAATAGTTTTTCGATCCGATCTATTTTTATGAAGTTTTAGTGCTTTTTTGCTTTCTATTCTGTGAATTCTCGTATGCTACTTACTATAAAAACATAGAACAATTATCAGTTGTGAATAGCTTTGCAATTTTATAATATCGATATTTATCGATATTTTTCATTTACTAGTCGTATATAGTATATGATTATAGACTACCTTTTGCAGTCTCATGCATTTGCTAAAAGTTTCAGAACATCATATCGTCATCATATGCTCTTTTCAATTCCTTTTTTAATGGGTATTTCAAGTGCCATCAGTTAGAGCCCGCTGACTGCATCCTGCTGCAGTTGACTTTTGCTTTGCTCTGTTTCTTTGATGTGTGAATGCCACTGGATGCGTATATGCGTGTGTGTGTGTGTGTGTGTGCGTGTGCGTGTGCGTGTGTGTGTGTGTGCGTGTGTGTGTGTGCGTGCACAACTGCATTGAGCTGCATTTTTTGCGCAGATCCCGCCCCCAGAGCCGGTCAGTTCACATTGTTATTTAAATGTCGACACAAAGCGCACTGGCTGCAGCTGCGCTTCGCTTTGGCTCCCATGGTCCAGCCTGCGTCCAACCTGCGTCCAGCCTGCGTCCAGCAGACATGTTGGCTGCACATGTTAATTAACAATTTTGATTGAATTCCAATTTGAGATGAAATGTTTGCAGCCACCGCACGGCCAACCAGCCAACCTGCCCGAGAGCCATCCAAACTGCCAGCCAGCCAGCCAGCCAGCATATGCTCTATGTGCATGGATCTAGGCACACACACACACACACACACATACATACACACACTCACACACACATATGTGCATCGCTCATATTTGGAGCCTTTGAGTCGCTGTTCATTTTGCGATTGCATTTTGGAGCCCACAGAATTTCATTAACCGTTCCGTGGCGCACACGTGGCATCGTCCCCAACATAATTGACGCAATTGGCAACTGCAACTGCGGCATCTGCAATACCAGCCCCCACCCAGCACACCCCCCTCCCCCTCCTTCCCACACCTGCTGACTGCCACGCCTCTGCCGGACGCCCACAATTGTGCCAGCAAAAGTTCAATCAAATATTTATGTCTCTTAATAATAATAAATATGTTCGCATTATGTGTATGTAGGTGTGTGTGTGTGTGTTTGTGTGTTTGTGTGTGTTTAAATACATTTTTTGGTTTGTGCAAATATTTCTTTTTCCACTTGCAGTTCATTTTTATTATTATTATTGTTGTTTTTGTTGTTGTTGTTGAACAAATATTGTATTGTTTGTGGGTTTGCTCAATAAATAAATTGGATACACATTCTTCTTCTTCTTTTTTTTTCGCTGTGTTTTTTCTCTGGTTTTTTGCTGGAATTTCAGCTGCACTCGTAATTAACTTCATAATTAAATTGGTCAAATGAACCCAAGCACTTATTATTTGTCTGTGTGTGCGTGTGTGTGTGTGTGTGTGTGTTTGTGTGTGTTTGTGTGTGTCTGTGTGTTTATTTAATTATTTATCTAGAGCCCCATCTTAACTAAATGATGCTGCGGCAGTTTTCATATGCATTATTATTTCATTTAAGCAAAATATTTTTAATGAAATCTCGCAGGCTACCAAATTCTCTGCATTCTGCTTGTTCGCATTTAATTTTTTTTAAATGTTATTTTTTCATTCTTGAATATCTATTTTATAGGCTTTAAAGCAATTACTATTAGTTCTTATACACTTATCCAATCTTTTAAAATATTAAACAACAAAAAAGCGCACAGATATAGACATATTTAAGAAGAATTAAGAATTCAATAAGTTTGAGCTTAACTCAAAAATGATAGTTCTCTATACAAGCTTCTAACATTTTATTTTAATTTTAAAATTTGCTGTATTTTTATAAATGTGTACATATTTGAATAAAGTGTATATCAAATAAAAAAATAAATAAAAAATTAAAATCAATAATATATTTTATATTGTTTTAACTTAAAATTTAATGTATATTTATTTTATTTTAAACATATATACATATTATTTAAAAAAAAATTTATATCAAATTTAAAAGAAATAAAAATAAAATATAAAAAAAAATATATTTTTTGTGTTTATTTATATGGTACCCTTTATTTAAAATAAAATTTAAGTAGTACAAAAGTGTTGGTATCTGACATTGTTGAATTAAAAGTTCAGGATCTTGCGTCTTGTTGTTTTAAACAAAAACATATATAAACTGAAAATGAATTTGCAAGAATTATGACATAAACACGAGGAAGATAGATTTTTATAAAAAACCTAATAAGCCCCCAAAAAAAGCTACAGCTTAAAAACTAAACGAATGACTACAGAATAAATAGTACTATACTTTGTATATGTATATGGAACATTTACATTTACTTATAAAGTTAGTCAGAAGCTTTTATATTCTCGCTGAGCCCAATTCAATTTTAATATAAAATTTATAAAAGCAAATTTTTTGTAATTTTTTATATATTTATAATTATTTATATATATACTATATATATAATATTTGATACAAAATATTAAGTAATAACATCTAAGTCAACCCACTCTTTAAAAGCTTAGCAAATCAAGTACACGTTTAAATCAGGTCACTCTGAGCCAACGGCGCTAACTAAAGCTAACATAGAATCCAATAAGAGAATAAGCTAGCTTCCAATCTGATAATTAGTTAGAGTCCAATAAGAGAAGAGCAAATCTTATGTTTGTATATCTAAATTTGACTAATAAATTGAGGAAAAGCATTAGTAACTGCTATATATATATATGTAAAGTGTATATATGTCTATATATAACATATATAATACTTCTTAATAAAATTTAATAAAATATTTTGAATATATAATGTATTAAATATCCATGTAAACAGCTTTCCTATGAGCTAACACATATTATTAAATAATATAAACAATTAAAAAATATATACATATATTCATAAAAGTTTCAATATTTATATTATTTAAATTGAAATAATTTTATATATATTAAATATCAGCTTCCCTATAAGCTAAGAAATATAAATAAATATAAAAAATATGTATATTCATCAAATTGTATTTATATTATTATTAATATTATATATTATATTATTATTTATATTATTTAAATTGAAATATTTTCATTCAATTCAAAAGCTTTTCCCAACTGTTTTTTTCCCATAGCTGCACAGGGCAATCCATAGTCGTCTCTTTGACACGCTCTTTGTGTCCATCATGTCCATCATAATTATAGATGGAAATCTGCACATATATATGTATATGTATATGTGATGTAGGCATATATATATACCACAAGATATGGCATTTCTGAATGGCTATTCAAGTGCAAATTATCTGTATTTAAAACACTTTGTGTGCGTGTGCGTGTGTGTGTGTGTGTGTGTGTGTGCGGGTGGCTAAATTCGAGCTGATTTCACACACAGCCTGAATTATCCGCAGCGTCTGCTTATGACACTTGACATTACATCGCACATTACGAGCGGTCGAGCACTTTGAGCACTTGGAGCACTTGGAGCACTTGGAGCACGTACCGCACGAAGCACAAAGCATGCGCAGGGATCCAAATGCTGCCCAGTTGAGCCACAAACCCCCAACCCCCACAGCCCAATGGCAATGACAATGCGCGTGAGCGAGACAGCGATTATTTGCATTGTTGTTGTTGTTGTTGCTGTTGTTTGATAACAACACAAACTGTTGCACTTGTTGCCTTCTGCTTTCTGCCCCCTGGACAGGTGTAAATTTTGCTTAATTGATGATGGGCATAGAAAAAAATGAAAAAGAAGACGAAAAAGTGAGACACAACTAAAACACACATTGAACCAAACAAAGCCCAGATAAGAAGCGTACACAAAAATTTCTGCATAATTCAAGGCGAAAATATTCAATATCAAATCGAATGCATTAAAAACACACGCACACACGTTTCGCAAGCCAATAAATTGACTTATGTAATGCCATGTATCTAAAGATATATATATATACACATATAAGACATATATATAGGTATATATGTACATATGTTTGTGTGCATATATCAGTCAGTGCAGTGGAAGGCGAGGCACACATCATTTGCATATGTTCGTATTTGACCACATGGAAAAGATTTAGAAACACAAATATTAGCAACATGTTTTTTTCGAATAACATAAACAAGTCTGAAATGACTCACGGAGCGAGTGACGGAATGACTGAATGAAGTTTGAGACACAGCTTTAATGCCTAAGGCTAAGATAGCTTTATTTAGCTGCTAATTTATGCATGATCGTTGGGTCTTGAGCGAGTATGTCGGGTGTGGTAATAAAGCGATCCTTTTTACAGGTATTTATTTTGTATGGGCTTAAAGCGAATCGGGGCCAAAATCAGCTCGAAAACTTGTTGTACTCTTTACTCTAATGAAATCTCTTTGATTTCAAAATTTTTTATTATAATTAAAAGGAAACGTTCAAAGGAGCTCCAAGAGAAAAGTTGAGAAACAAGAAAAAGTATACCATAAGAAGACAGAGAGAGAATAAATGAATAAGAGAGAGAGAGAGAGAGAGGAAATGAGTAAGAGAGTGAGAGAAAGAGAGAGAAAGCGCGAGAGAAAGAGCGAGAGAGAATGAGAGAGAGAGGGAGCGAGAGAAAAGAAGGGCAGTCTGAAAATATTCTGCCAGAGAGAGTAAAGGAGACGGGGAAAGAAAACGAGATAGTTAGAGATCAATGATAAAAAGAGAGAGAGAGAGAGTCAGCCAGAGAGAGAGAGAGAGAGAGAGAGAGAGAGAGAGAGCAAGAGTGACAGATAGACATTCAGAGACAGAGAGATATGCATATGAAGAGAAAGGGAGAGAGAGAGACACAGACTGCGTGACAGGTAACAGCTTGAGAGAAAGAGACAGTAAGACGAAAATGGATCGAATTAGAGACAATAAGACAGTGCGAAAAGGACTCCAGAATGAGGAAAAGCCAAATCGGAAGACACAAAGGAAGGCAGGCAGAGATCTGTTGGTAAAATATATAATACCAAATTCACAAATTGAATCATTAGGAAAATGGCAGCTATGGGCCGTGAACCAGAGAGCTCATAAATGTATGTTTATCAAAACCTATAAAAAATATATTGGTTATACATATATTTCGATATATAAATGTCTTTATTTGAATTTGTTATAGTTCTTAAGCCAGTTCTTAACTGCATATCCTCATGCTCTCCTTGCCAAGGCTCTACTGAATATCAAAACTGCTGATAAATATTACAAATTAGTTTCAAATTGGCCGAGCATCTGACAGTCATGCATGCCCGTCTGCCTCTGCTAGCCTCGTTAAGCTCTTTGATGCGCCCCTTGGGACGCAAATCCAGTCCTTGGACTCTTATGCCCACTGGCCACCGCTGGGATCTTGCGTCAGAGCATTTTGCACAGATGACAGGTGCGGCTAACTATGATGGACTTATCTAAAATGTACATAAAATGCTTAAAATGGCAACATAACTGACAAAGAGAGTGAAGGAGAGGCAGAGGCAAGAGGGCAGAGAGAGAGACGAGAGAGAAGGGGAAGAGAGGTGGGCAAGAGAGTGTGTCGCCATTCGGTTATTACTCCGAGGCGGATCGCGCGATGTGGCACAGATACTCGACAATGCGTGGGCGATCGCATAATAGCCATAATCATCCACGGACCTGCGTCTGGGCTGTGGGACTGTGAGACTGTGGGAATGGGCAACGGGACAGGGTTTAGTTTTGTTGTTTTTTTTTTTTTTTTTTTTTTTTTTGTTGGCTCTGCTTATGCAAAAAGAACAAAGGCAGCCTTCAATTGAATACCCTAGCAAAGTACATATTAATGTGTTATATATAATACATGTATATGAATCATAAAACAAATTATTTAGACAAAAACTAATTGTATTACATTTGCATATGTATTGGGGAAAAACATGCTATAGAAGTAGCTAAATATGATATATGAACTAGATTTAGTAGAGATTTATGAACATAAATGTTAATTTTCTTTGGGATATATATTTATATATGAATATATGTATGTATATATAGATATATGTATATATGAATACACGAATATATGGTTATATGTATATACATATGTGCATATATATATATAGAAAGATCGAAACACGAAAAAAGTAGGTTGAAGTTAGTTGATCCTAAGCTAAACTTACAAGAATTCACAATCTTTTAAGAACATCTTTGAAGGATATCTTAAGAAATTTACGTGGATAGTTCAAATATTTATTTTAATATATGTATACATGGATATATAAATATATGGGTATATATGGATATATATAGAAAGTCCGTAATACCAAAAAATTAATTGAAGTAATTTAATCGTAAGCCAAACTTTCTAGACTTCTTGAAAAATGATCGTGGATTGTTTCAATATTTATGGCTGTGCATGAATAGATAGATAGAAAATAAGTTTTCTTATACTTCATAATTATATTATTATTCAGTTATTTTATATCCCGATTTTAATTCAGAAATCAATATCTTTTAAGAATATCTTTAACGGATATCTTCAAAAGTATACAGAATTCATAATCTTTTAAAAAATCTCTAAAATTTTCTTATACTTCGTAATTATATTATTATTCAGTTATTTTATATCCCGATTCTAATTCAGAAATCAATATCTTTTAAGAACATCTTTAAAGGATATCTTCAAAAATAAACAGAAATCATAATCTTTTCAAAAATCTCTAAAGGACATCTTTAAATAATTATTGGATAAATAATTATTGGATGAATAAATAAATATATAGATAGATGATAGATTTGGTTATGATATACTTCCACATAATTATAACATATTATATCCTGATTTCATTTAGCAGTTTCTTCGATGTCCAATGACTAAGCGGATTGCGATGCAAATCAACTTTGATTCCTGAGTCTGACTGTAATTTAATTTTTTGTAATTTTTTTATTGAAAACATTTTTAGATTCACTCGACACAAATAAAGCCATGCTTAAAATAGGACCCTCAGTTAGAGTATTAAAAAACCAAAAAAAATAAATAAATAAATAAAAAAAAGTAAAATAAAACTAAAACTAAAACCGCAATCGCATCAGTTGCTCGGTTCGCTTTGGCTGCAGGGCATTGTACAAGCGCCCACGGTCTCTACAGCGTGGCACACGAGACATACGTATGTATGTGTATGTATGTATATGTGTGGCATACACACACACACGGCTGTATTTTCATAGATGCTAAGCGAGAGCAGAGCAGCGAACATATATATACATATATATAGATATATAGGTATATATATTATATATACACACATATATACATGGCAAATACATGCATACATATGCATGTGTGTGTGTGTGTGTGTGTATGCATGTATTTATCTAGATCTAGCTCTAGCTCTCTATCTATTGCCGACACAGCACAGCGCAGCGCAGCGCATTTTATTTTTAGATAATTGCTCTTCCTCTTCACAATTTGGCAGCGATCCAAAAGCCAAAGCAAAGCAAAGCAAAATAAATAAATTCAAGATTTTTTTTTTTTTGCAAAAAAAAGAGCAAAAAAAAATAGTAATAACAAGAAAAAGCGCTAATCCCACAATGATCCATAGTTTACATGCGCCCCACCCACCTTATCCACTCAACACCTATATCTAGATTATATTATATATACATATATGTGTATAATATATATATGCAAATCTAACTCAATAGCTGACTGTATATATCTATGCATCTACACGAATCGCTGAGCCTTGCAGCTCTTGAGACATTATCACTGCCTGATAACATTAGCTTAATGACTTTTAAAAATAATATTTATATATATACATATATATATATAGATTACAGATTCTTGATAAGTTCATGATGTCATTGAAAACTAACCGGGCACTTTAATCATATCTTTTGTGCATAGTTACGAGTGCTCAAAGTTGAAAAGCTTCAAAGTTCAATTCGAGCTGTGATTTACTAGAAGATACCCTGGTTAAATCGGATTAGTATAAGTATGGAAAGATACGAAAAGACACTAGTCACGAAATGTGTTCAGTTAGATAATTATATAAGGTCTTGATCATTATTGGGGTCGTTATATTTAGTTCAGGCGTGTTTGCCTTTCGAATTATGAACTCGTCTCTTGGCTTTTGACATTTTACAAAGATCTAACATAGATCATGAATTATAGATCACAATTCCTGGGATCCTAAATCATTGAACATTTGATCAAAAATCATATATCAATATGTTAAAAATCATAGATTATAGATCGAAAATCATAGAACATAGAACATCAGAGAGCTTTGATCATAGACCCTATATCATAGATCGTAGATCATATACCATGGATCATAAAACATAGAGCATAAATTATTAATCGTAGTTCTTAGAACATTGATTGTATATTATAAAGTGCATATGAAAGATCAGCATCATAGATCATCGATCATAGATCATTGATCACAGATCATTGAGCATTGGTGATATATGTAATATCAAAGATGCAAGTACATAGGTGCTAGATAATATATTCTCGATCTTTGATAGTTGACCATAGATCGAGCAGCCCAAATTCTAGATCATAGACCATAGATCATTACACATGATAGATCACATCAGAGATCCACAATCCTATATCCTAAATTATAAGTCCTACATCCCAGATCCTTGTTCATAGATAATAGATCATACAATGGAAGACATTCATTGATCAAATCATTGTACCATATCGTTGTCATAGCAATAGTTAAATTTATTGACCAAATTTTATAATAATGTCTATATTAAACACATTGTCATACTCCCTAAATGTATATCTATCTGAAAACAATACGATCGTTTAGTAAACTCTGTCGATATATGACTAATTAAATAACTTTTTTAAATACATTTTATAATACAAGTAGAGAATATATTTGATAACAAAGTTGTTATAAGGCAATCAACAAAAACGCATCTAAGTGCTGGATACTTGGATGATTCATACAATATAAATATATATATATATATAAATTTAGTGTATACATATATATAAAAAAAAGTTAAGATATCGTTAACATGTCTGTGTGCCCATGTACATTGTGAAGCCTATTTTTACTTATCTGAGAGGCTAATCTATTGGCCGCTCGCTGATTGTCTTGCATTGATGTGGGCGTTAAGTGTGTTGGCCCAGCTGTGCTGAGGCGAGCCAAGGAAAAATGAAAATACTTCGATATTTGTTGGGTATCGATAGGCGATCATTGAGCCTAGCACAACGATTGACAGTTGAGCATGGCGGCCGCACAATACCCTGGAAACTGCAGGCACTTCAAGAAGAAGTCGGCGACACTCTGCCAGAAAATAAGATATATTATGTGCCTAAAGTACAATAAAGACTCGTCGATAACTCACCCGAAAACAGCTGCAACATTGGGCCAACAAATGTGTCCAAATGTAGAAGAAAGCGCCAACAATTGCCACAAAGAACGAGATCAAGATCAAGACAATCAGCCAAAATATGAACCACAGCGGATTTCTCATATTATAGACATATATATACTATGTATATATATATTGTAATGATAAGTGCTTAAAGTAAACAATACATCAATATATATATATTTATATATATACTCTCATGGACCGCACAGGCACAACTTTACTTGACGTCTCGCTAGCTGGCACTGGGTCTTGTCATGGGGACTCATTGAGCGACGGCTCCATGTCGTTCAAATCGGGCTATCTAAACTTTGAGTGGCAGTGTTACGTCAATTTTAGAGAAAGAGAGAGAGACAGAGAGAAAGAGCGACAATGAGAGCGAATTGCGATAGGACCACTCCTAAAGAGACGGATATATATGACTGCATGAACTTTATATGACTTTATTTTCAGTTTTATTATGATCATAATTAGTGAATGGGCGTATATAGAAAGGCCAATTCCAGTTAGCAGGTATACAAAAACAAAGCATAATCATTTAATTAGCTAAATCAAAAGGGTAATGTTTTCTTAGGAAATACACAAAAAAAACAAAGCATAGGTAGAAATTATGAGAATCGCTTGGAAAGGTTGGATGTGCAAAGTGGTATGAAGGAGAGGGAGAGAGAGAGGAAGAGAAAGTGAAAGGGATAAATAAAGGAAAGAAAAAGGGACGAGACAGAAAAAGAGAAGAAAAAGAAGAAGAAGAAGAAGAAGAAGGAGAAGAAGAAGAAGGAGAAGAAGAAGAAGAAGAAGAAGAAGAAGAAGAAGGAAAAAAACAAGAAACTGAGAGAGAATCGCAGAGAGAAAGACAGCGAGGGAGCGCGAGAAAAAAAAGAGAAACAGAAAAAGTGAGACAGAAGTAAAGGAGAATAGAGAGAGATAAAAAGTGAAAAATAATGAGATAAATAGGGAGCTAGAAAGGGAACTATACAATGAAGGAGAGAGAAAAATATGCAGCAAGAGAGAGAGAGGGAGAGAGAGAGAGAGAGAATAAAAGAGAGAAAAGAATATGATGATAGGAATATGATAAGAGAATAAAATTGAGAGATAAGAGAGAGGAGCATACCCAGACTGAATTTTCTTAAAACTTCGATGCATATTTCAAAACTTTTCAGAATTGTGCTCCTAAACTAATATAAACCCTATACAGACCGAAATAGAGACTATTAAGGAATAGAATTAGGTCTCATTGTTATCGATATATCTTCCTGTTACCACAACTGTTATTTTTCCTGTTACTGTTAGCTATACTGTTACAGTGAAAACAGCAAAGCATATCATTAACTGAGCTGCCCTTTGACTTAAGATAGCTATAGTAAATGCATAAACTAGACTGAGATTCGAGGCCCTAGCAACTAATCTACGTCAACTGTTACTCATTTTCGTAGAGTTCCACTGAGTAAGCTGTATACAACGATTTGGGAGGGGGGAATATAAAATTCAAAAAGTGTTTTAAAAAAAGCTGCCAAATAGGCTCTGTAGTCGGTATCAAAACTCATTCCACAACACATTGAATTTCGATTCAGCAACATATATACATACATATATATATATATATATATATGTATATATATGTATACATACATACATACATATAATATACGATAGATATATGCACATACTACGGTCAAAATTGGGATGAGCAGCAAGCAGATCTACGATGTGGATGATCCCACCGAAGATGCCCTAAAGGCATCGCAATTCGCCCAACAGATCTTCTCGAAACCCGTTCGTACACCCGAGGATCTAGGAAAATGGAAGCGTTCGCATGCCTACAACGATCTGGTTGCCTACATCAATAACACTAGCATGGCCATACAGGGTCACCTGCAGGATGGCACCGGCTTTGTGGTGACCAGGCAGATGGAGAAACTGTGCAAGATGTTCAACTGGCTGGAGCGTCTGGTCCACGAATGCCATCCACTGGGCATTGGGCAGGGCATGTTGCGTTGTGTGGGCGAGGACAAGCTCAATCTGATGGAATCGACGCTCTCGTTGCACCACAAATGCCATCGCGCCTACCGCCACTGGTTGAAGCTGGTCCAGGAGCGGATCTACTCCATTTTGGAGCGCCAGGTGAAGCCCCATTGCCGGCACATCAATGAGCTGGCCCAGTATCTGACCCGTTCCTTTGGCAGCCTGCAGAACTATGATTATGGGCCGGGGCATGAGCTGATGTTCGTCTTCTATCTGTGCAGCCTGTTCAAGTCGGGCATATTGGGCGCCGATGATACTGTGGCCGCTGCCCTGTTGCTCTATCAGCGCTATTTGGATTTGGTGCGTCGCCTGACCTCGTTCTTTCGGCTGGCGACAAGTCAACAGCGCGACACTAATGTGATCGATGAGCGGAACGTCTTGCCCTATATCTGGGGCTGTGCCCAGCTCTGTCGGAATCATCCCTTCGATCCGCCCCAGTGGGAGCAGCCGGCGGTAATGGATGCATATCGCAAGAGCTACATGCTGCTCAGCAGCCTGGAGCATTTGCAGAAGAAGATGAATTATACGGCACTCGGCGTTCACTCGTATCAGCTGTGGTGTGTCCTCTCGCTGTCCAATTGGCGGGATGCGTACACCGGTTTGATGGCCAGCTATGTGAAGCATGTGCTCAATGATTTTTATACAGTGCAGGATTTGATATTCTGTGAGATGTTGTCATTTACACGACAGCCCTTTGAGTATTTGCAACGGGCATTTTTGGGTGATCCACCGCAGCTGCCGACGCCACCATCGACGCCGGACGACTCCGATGAGCTAGAGGAGGAGGCGGAGGAGGAGGATGACTCAGAGACTGAAATACTGTTGCAGGAATCGCGACACATTCAGGCCATCGAAAAGAAACAGAGAGCCGATGACAAAACTCGAATACTCTACTCATCCTGTCCGCCCGTTCCGCTGCATCGCAATCTGAAGACCGACGTCTTTCTGGGCTTCAAGGATCCGCGCAAGCCCATCGACTATCCGGATGAGAGTCGTGCCAATATGTTGCGGCGACCGCGCTGCCATAACGATTCAAATCGACGCGATTCATCAGCTGAATTATTTGTTAAGCAAAGCAGAGCGACAACGAGCTCGATTGAATCGGAAATTGTAAAGCAGAATTTGGCCAGCAACGTCTCGAACATAACATACTACACCATCTGATTTGATCATCAATGCAAGCTAACTGGCTAACTAGCTAGCTGGCTGGCTGGAAAATCATTTATATTGCCATACATTTACATATATATACATTCGTACATCTATAAATATATATTTGTCATGCAGAATGTGGTGTATTCTTGATCGAGTCGGTGTAACTGAAAGACGGACGGACGAACGGTTGGGTGAATGAAGATACGGACGGACGGATGGATAAACGGACGGATAGACGAACAGAAATACAAACGACCGTCTGTCCATACGTCTATATGTCCCTCCTTTCGTATGTCTACGTTAGAGTTTCTAAAAAGCAGCTTGACTGGAGTTCAGTCCATCTCTTAGTCGGGCATACCCAACTAAATGGAATATAATATGCAGGTACATTCTAGTCAGGCATATCGAGCTGAAGCGTATGGAGGTTTATAAACATCTGCATATGCAGCTCAGGGCATTTTCTAGTCGAGCATACCCTACTAAACCGTATAAAAGTCATATTTAAAAACATACACATAAACATGGGCTGCTTAGGATATCTTCTAGTTTGCCATATCCTTAGCTCATAAAAATTTTCATAGCTCAGGGCATCTTCTAGTCGAGCATACTCAAACGTACATAAAATGAAATACATAAACAAATGCAGCTCAAGGTATCTTTTAGTCGAGTATATCCTGCTGGAGCTTATATAAATTCATAGACATCATTCATAAACACATGCAGCTTATGATATCTTCTAGTTTAGCATTGCCAAAAGCATATATAATTTCATAAACATCTTCATATGCAGCTCAGGGCATCCTCTAGTCGGACATCCCCAATTGAAGATTATTTGAATTCATATAATCTAATAAACTCAATTAGGCATGCCAAAAAGCATATTTATATGCGTTTTTAGGTATCGTTTAGTTGGGCATACCCAGCTAACGCGTGCCTAGACTCATGTACAGCTTCATATGCTGCTCAGGGTATCTTCCAGTTAAACATACCCAAAACAAATGCACAATGCAATATGCACAATCTTATGCAGCATAGGGTATCTTGTAGTTGAGCACACCCAAGAGCATACATATTTTCAAAAGCACCTCAGGGCATCTTCTAGTCATGCATATTCAACAAAAACATATTAAAATTTCTATATTCTAGTCGAGTATATTCATGTACGGCACAGAGTATCTTCTAGTCGTGCATACCCCACTATAAATTCATATACATATATACTACCTTTTCACTAGCTAAGTCAACGCAGCTAAGTTATTAAACAGGGTATCTCTTCCGCTCTCCTTTTCTTCCTCCACCTCTCTCTCTCTCTCCCTCACTCTCACAGATCAATTGGTTAAAATTTCTGCATAGTCTAATATGCTATGTCTCTAGCTATTTGTCTCTCGCTCGCACTCGCATTTACACGCAAAGCTGCCGTTCGCCATCTTCTCTTTCGCTCTCTCTCTCTGCCTTTCTCTTTCACTCGAATCAGTCTTGGACATCAAATTCGCAGCTGTTTTATTTTGTTAGTGTGTGTTTTTCACTGTTTGTGTTTGTATTTGTGTTCATCTGTGTTTTATGTTTGCTTGTCTGATTGTGCGACAACAAATGATTCAGTTGGTCTTTAACTGGAACTTATTAATTTCTACACACACACAGACACATATACACACTCATTCGCACATTCTAGTTGAACGTCTCACGCAACTTGTTATTATTATTATTATTATAGTTGTTCTTTTCCTTGTTGTTGTTGTTGTTGTTGCTGCTGTTGATATAGTCGTTATTGTTGTTATTTTTATTGTATTTCCACTGTCACTGCCGCTGCCACTGCCACTGCCACTGGCAGTGCCTGTTGCTGTTGCTGCTGCTTCTTCCTCTTCTTCCTCTTCTTCTTCATCATCTTCATCTGCTTTGCCTTTCACACATAATGTTAAGTTCATAAAGAACAGCACATCATTGTTATGGCAGCTGATAAACTGCGCGCAAATATACACACACAAACACACACACACAAACACACACACACACACACACACACACTCACACGCACACACACATACATAGGCGTATACGTTCGCATGTCTCGTATACGCACTGTAAGTCGGATATAAATTTTTAAACACATTTTCAATAAATTTTTTTTTTTCGTCAATTAAAATCATTTTGTTAAATAGATTTGTTTTCTATGACCTTCTAGAGGGTATTATGAAAATTATATATTATGTTTTATAAATTATTTTTTATATATACATAAAATTCTGATTTAATAATGCTATCTATGAAAAGATTTGTCATAGATCCATGTTAGCTTCAACAAACTCAGTCAATTATCAGTTTTAGAGTTCTCAATTTGGATTAAAATTATATTATGGAAAAATTTAACTAGCTCTTATTGGTAATCTCCATAGACTGGAATCTAAGAATAGTCTGCAAAGTCAATCAAAGGATTGTTCCTAGCACATATATGTACCTAAGTACTAATAATAATAATAATCTTAAGACGCAAGGCTTTGCCAAAAGAATTCATAACATATAGGACAAACTCGTTCCAAAATCCTCTTAATAAGGGGTTTGGCTTCTAAACCCATTCATGTACTATAAGGATTTTAAATCGAGATAGTTTTATTGACATCCGATTGGATGTTGATAGCTAATAACAATTTCCAGCAATATAACTCATATTATCTCACATAATATTGAATATTTTATGTATACAGTGTTCCAAAAATATCTACGTACAGCAGCAAGTTTTTGCTTTGAGAATGAATAAAATACATAACCAACATTTTAATACATTTTTATTATCATATTAATTAACTTTATTGTACATAAAAATTTATACTTATTTGTTGATTAATTTAGGAGTTACAAGGCATAAAAGGCATGTGCTTAAATCCAAAACACATACAAAGAAAAAAAAAAAAACTTTTAAAATTAAAATTTCAACACCTTTAAAATTGAAACTAAAAATTGAAAATTACCAAAAACTATATAGATACAATTACATATACTACAAACTATATAGATATAATTTCATATACATATGTACAGAAAGCTCTGCGATCATAAAAATAGTAGCATTAGATGTTGGACAAAGTCATGTTAGTGGCTTAGTAACATCTATCTCTACATCGAAACTAATAAATATACATCTATAAATCATATTAGTCGTTTCAAATTGTTTTCAAAATATTGAGTTATCACTAAGTTTTTTCTATGCAACAGTACTACTATTACTACTATTTTTTTGACCGCAGTTGTATGCACACATAGACATATACATATGTATATACATATCTGCACATACATATGTATGCATACATTTGCTTTAATCCGTCCAGTTATGATAATTATTTGTAAACCCAATTCCAAGAAATCGTTAAATAACCCAGCAATGCGCAAAAAACTGAAGATATATCAAAATAATCGATAGCTGCAAATCGTTATCGATAGAAGTTTGAAATCAAAATGAGCTTTTCGGCAAGATAGACGCATAAATACATAAATACATACATACATACATATTTATGTATGTGTGCATGTCATCAAGCTGAAACCAGTTACGCTGAGAATAGAAATTTGGTAAAAAAAAAAAGCGCTTGAACTGTTATTGACCATTTAGTGGCTAACAAACACACATGCACACACACACACACACACACACACACTTAAATACAAACACACGCAGACAGGTGTGACGCTTTGACAAAAATAAATAAGTCACCTTATGAGTACTAATGAAATGTGTACATACATACATAAAGGTTTATGTACACACATGCACATACATAAATGTAAAAACCTAAGTGTATGTATGTGTGTGTAAGCAACAGCAACTCAACGTCAGCAATTGGCGCGCAGTAGCTGCTACTAATGTTGTTGTTATTGTTGTTGTTGCTGCTGCTGCTGCTGCCGCTGCTACTGGTCGCTGGTGTACACTCATGGTGAAAATATTTCAAAAATGTCTGTTAATTTAACAGCGTTGCTGTTAAGAGCGCGCACAGCTTAGCAGCGATCTCATTCCAGCGCAAGCAACACGCGCATAAGCTTTTTTGTTTCTTCTTTTTTTCATTTGCGCTCCAAAAGAGAGCCGTTGTTACGCCCTGCATGTGTGCGCTCTGTCCAACTGGCGCTGCCACTCTCTTTTCGACTCTCTCTCGCTGTCGCTCTTTTTCTTTCACGAAGACACTCACACACAGACACGAATGCACAGTTGAACACTGGCGCTGCTTAGGAAAATGGGTAAAAGATTATATTGAAAAGAAGAAAGAAAAACTTGTTCCTTTCTAACAATAAGCGACAAGATCAGACGCCTTATCCGCTTATTTGCTGCATCATCAGTTAACCAAGCAACTGCCCAGCGCAGCAGCAACAACAATAACAGCAGCGGCAGCGGCGTCAACTCCTTTTGCTCTTTCACCATCCACCGACCGCCACCTGCATTAAGCAGCCTCTCTCTTTCCACAGCTGACAACGCGTCGTGCAGCAGCGCAGCAGCAGCAGCAGCAACAACAACAAAAGTAAAGCACACAACACATGTGAGTGTCGTCTGAGAGTAGCCGCAATACAGACAAACAAACAGACATAGAAAAACGCATACATATGCAAACACACACGCATGTGCATATGTGTATCTGGTAGTTGTTAAACTTGCTTGCTAACTTTGCCTGTATGTATGTATGTGTGTGTGTGTGTGTTTTTGTAGTTTCGTATGTATGTGTATTTGTGTGAATATACATATTTAGTTGTCTATAGAAAAGTTCTCCAGCATCAGCATTTAATTCTATTGTATTTTAACAAATGATTACCACTTCATTTGAATTTATCCCAGTCATCAAATTTACCCATGTATTTATTTATTTGCCAAATGATCGTTAATTAACGCTTAAATTTTTATTTACATTTGTGTATGGTTTTTAATACAATTCACATACAATAATAAAACTTCGAGCAATATTCCCTTTTTAACATGGTGAGGGTGTAACAGTATGGATTATGTTAAGCTTAACAGATTATGAATTATAAAACCTTTAAATCCTGTAAATGTTTGTAACAGAGTGTTACCCGAATCAAAGCCTGCCCCATATTCTGGAATATACCTGTATGTATGTATGTATGTGAATGTGTATGTTTGCATGCGCATACATGTTTCTGTTGTTGGCCTACCTGCTTGAGTGGACTTTTTAGCCTGTTTTGGGTACAGATGCAAAATGCTGCTACCCCTTCCCCACAGCGCCACTGACGACGATGTCTGGTACTTTGCTTTTCTTTACAAACACAAACAGAAACACACATACATATACGCATACACTTATACAAACAGACGTAGAGGCAATCGCAGCGTGTCTGTTGTGTTGTTGTTGCTGCTGTTCTTCTATGCCCTGGTCGCGCCAACAACAACAACAACAAGTGAGCGAAATCGAGTGCAAAGTAAATGAGCGGCAAAAGGCAACAGCGCAGCTCAACTCGGCTCAGTGTTCGGCTGGGTTCGGTTTCGGTTCGGCGCTACACGCTGTATTAGTCACACGTATACGTATGTATGTATATGCCATCAAACAGCAGGCGCACGAAGAAGAATGAAGAGAGTGTTGTGTATGTGTGTGTGTGTGTGTGTGTATTTGTGCACGTTTCGCTGTCGCTGGTATTGGTGAGATGTTGTGTATATTCGGCTTGGGGTTTGATCATATTGGTGTGCGGTTGTAGTTGTAGTTGTCATCGTGTTTCTGTGTTAGCGCAAACTAAACACAGAGACAGCCAAACAGGCAGTCAGCCAGCCAGCTAGCCAGCCAGTCAAACAGGCAGCAGCAACAGAGCCCAGACACGGAGCCGGGTTGTATGTTGCTAGAGTCAGTCGGGCCAGCACCGAGCGAGCTACTGTCGTTCTTTGTATTGATTCAGATTCAGTCGATGAGTTTCTCTCGCTTCTGCGCGTTGCGTGTTTCGCAGTGTTTCCGCGATTTTTTCGTTGTCGTCATCGTTGCCGCGTCTGCGTGTTCGCCTCGCCTCGTCTCGCCTTGCGCACTCTCTTTGCTCCCCCCCCACACACACTCTTCGCAAGCTCGCCGTGCGGGACTCTGTGCGATTGTTTTGCGTGCGTGCGTGTGTGTGTGTGTGTGTGTGTGTGTACACACACACATGTATTAATCTTTTATTGTATGTAGATATGTAATTGTTTTTATTTATTTTTTGCCGTGTTTTTTCTCATGTTAATTTTATATACATATACATTTATGTTGTTTTTTTTTTTCGTGTTTTTTGGTGCTGATTTGTGAATTTAATGTGTTAACTTAAAACATACAGAAACTTAAAAAGATTTGAATTTTATGAATGCTTTGCTGTTCAATGTTTTTATCTGTTACAATATTTGTATGTATGTGGGTGTGAGTGTGTGTGTTTGTGAACTCATTCAGTTAAATTTAGGCGCTGCGCGTGTGTTGCTGGCCATGTTGTGTATATTCGCTGATTCTTCTTGAAAAACAAAACCAAATGCACTAGAAATGCCCACGCGGCTAAGCAGCAGCAACAACAATTCAAAACAAACAAAAAATTACAAACAAAAATCAAATTTCCAGATTTCATTCAATTGCAATTTCTTCGCGTGTGCGTGTGTGTGTAACTAGATGCTAATACACACACATCTGATTGTGCATAAATACACACACACACACACACATGCATACGTGTAAACGCCAATACAAGATAAATGACTTTGTCTGTATGCGTGCGGCGAGTTTAACATCTTTAAGAGTGGAGCCACTCAAAAAATACGCATGCACAAACTCACACATACACACTCGCGGCTGTGTGTGTATGCTGCTTGATTCTTTTTTTTTTTTGCACTGGTGCAAAGAGGAAAACAAAACAGATTTGTATATGTATATGAAAGCCACTGTGCGTGGGTCAGACAAAAACAACAAGAGCAACAGTCACAGCAGTAAAGTAACAACATTTGCTCTTTAAGCAAAAGCTTCAATTAAGCGCGACCCGAACATTGCAGAAAATTACCAAAGCGTCGCGCGTTCGTCCATTCTTTGCGCTCTTTTGCTCTTTTTTTTACAATTCTGCTCTCGCAGCGCCTGCTGCACCTTTTTTCTGCTGAAAGGCACAAACACACATACACACACATACATACATATGCATACATATATATGCTGTTAACGTAGACGCGTCACAAACACACACGCAGACGCAGAGCGGGACAGCAGAGAGGCGCGCGCGCGCGTACGCTTCAAAGAAAGAAAAAGAGGGAAACAAGAAAAAAAATCTCAACTCCAATTGCCTTTGAACTGGCATTTCATAAATCATTGCAATTCTACTTATTTTTTTTTTAGTTCTCAACATACAATGTGAAGTGCTAACGGCAAAAGAATAAAGAAAAAAGAAAAAAGTGATTTGAAAAGCGGTAACAAGTGAAACGCGTACAAGCGCTGTGGGGCGTTATCAATGCTGATAAGAGCAAGTAAAACACAACAGTGAAAACAGTTAGCAGCGGCTAAAATAGCAACAGTTAAACAGTTCGTTCGTTCGTTTGTGTTTGTTGCTGTGACATCAGCATCCCAATTACAATTGCATACAGATATACAAACATACATACAGACTTACGTACTTACGTACTTACACACATACATACATATATATAGATACTTACAGTAAAAAGCTGGCTGCATGAAAAACATCACCAGCTCAAGCACTTGCGGCACGGGGCTGCTGCAATTGCAGAACAATCTCAGCAACAGCGAATTGGACGTCGCTGTTGTTGGCAAACCAGAAGCAGGTGCGTTATTTACACCCTCTCTCTTTCTATCTTTCTACACTCCACAATCAATCTCATTCACACACACTATTTACTCTTACACTCTTAATTACAAAGCAATACGCATGCGTTGGCTCTCTCTCTATCTGCCAGCCATCGACATGTGAATGCGATCGTAACCGATAAGAGAGCGGTTAAGAGAGAGCGCAACATCTTAACATTTATTTGCATATTGAAAATACATACATTAATTTAGGAATACATAGATATACTACGTAAGCAAATGTACACAAGTAAATACATACATACATATGTATGTGGAACGTATTTCCCACGTTACGAAATGACTCGTTTTCCAAAATGTTGATATCGTACTTCCATTTTCCTTATCTTATATTGACTTAATTTTTAAATTTATGAATGGCTGGAGATTTGTAATTAAGTCAATGTGATTTTCTACCTTTTCCCATTACTGAAACCGGATATATTTTAAACTGAATGATTCATCTTTCGCTATACGATGTTTATTGCATAATCGATAAATGATTAGCACAGCATGCAGAAAACTTGAGTGTGGCGAAAGAGTTCCAGAGAAATTGGAATAAGAAAGTACATTTAAAAGAGACGAGGCGTTGCTCTTCAGTGAAGTTTCAAATTGGGAAATAATAGAATATGCATATATACATATACATACACACATGTCAGCACAATCAGCTGCTCTTGTAATTGATTTATGCTTCAAAATATCCTGCAGCATTTAAAGAGAGAAACAACTAGAACTCTTTGCGTGTGAATGTGTATGCGTGTGTAAACAAACATGTAAAAGGCCTGGGCTGCGTAAGTGTGCGTGTGCGTGTGCGTCTGCTTGTCGGTTACTGCTTTGCTAAGTTGCATTGATTTACTCTTTGGTTTGAGGGCTTGCTCTTGTGTTTTCTCTCTTTCTCTCTCCCTTTGCACTTGGACTCTCTTTTGTTTTTTACTGCACTGCACGCGCGTTCTTTAATCAAGCCAACTTTACGCTGGTGACAAACACAACTGACACAGGTATGAGCTGTGTACGCTCGACTGGAAGATACCCTGTATAAAATAATTAGTGGTATATCGATTTTAAGCAGGAAAATTGCTAGAAATAATTTAATAAATAAATCCAAACTGATCGGGACTATGTCTATATTTGTTAACAACTGTTTTACCAATATTCATTGAATACAGGGTATTGCACGCAAATACAACAAATAAAAGAAAACAAATATATTGGATACGACAAAACCATACTGGTTTCTTTCTTCTTAAACACACACACACACACACACAACTGTGTGGCTATGCGTGTGTCTATTGAAGCGAGTCAAAGCAAAACCAACAACAACAATAAGAGCCCGTCGCTGCTTTTGTAACTTGTATAAGTAATGTGTGTACGCGTGTGTGTGTGTGTATGTGTGTTAGGTGGGGTTCACAGAACCCGATCGACTTTGTCTTGCGCAATGTATTTTTTTTTGCCCATCTATAGTTTACCATGTCCTGCTCTCACTCTCCCACTCTTCCGCTCTCTCTCCCACTGTTCTAGAGCGCTCTCATAAATCGTGACGTCGCGCGACCAATTGAGCGCTGTTATTGCGCTGCCCCACCATCATTTTCGACTGTTAACCTAACATAACAACAGTCTGTTATGCAAAATTAGGCGCGATCGCTGCTGCTGCTGCAGCCAACGCAGTCGCAGAGTCAAGTCAGCAATAAATAGCATTAGCAATAGCAAAAAAAAAAAATCAGCTTGGGGGATTTTTTTCTTGTTGTTGTTATTGTTGTATTTAATTTTATTTATTTTTTGTTAACTTGACTTTAAGTTTGAGTACGAGTTTGACTTGAATGTGTGTGTGCTTGTGTATGTGTGTGTGTGTGGATTTCTATCAGGCGAAACAAAAAGTTGTCCTACCAGTTTTTTTTCTCTTTATTTTTTGTTGTTGTTTCTTCTTTTTCTTTTTGGGGCCATTCTTTTTGTGTGTGTGTTGCTTTTGTTGTTGTTGTTCGTAGTGGTTTCTACTGTTTTCCTCTCCACTCGATTGCTGAGTGTGTTTACCTTGGTACTCGCGACGAATTCGATTTGAACGGTTCCACAGCATTTGCAGTTGGTTTTCCGTTTCTTTTATCCCATGCCTTTTTGCCTCACCGCCCCTCTTTATTCTCCCCACCATCCCCATCCACATCCCCATCTCCTTTTGTTTGTTGCTTTGCGAAAAGCGGCAATTACGCAATCCTGTCGGGGATTTTCAATCGATTCGATCCGTTCTATGCACATTTGTGTGACGCTCTCTTTCTCTTTCGCTCTTTCTCTCTTCCTCTATCTTTTATCTTTCACTATGTACATACATACATACATGTGTATGTGTGTGTGTGTGTTTGTGTAGCTTTCTTGTTTCTCTCAATCAGTTAACACCGATTGCCACGAGACATCGCTTGGTCTTCTATGGCTGTCTCTTTTCCTCGCCCCCTCCCTCTCGCAGATGTCAGAAACCAGTTTTAAGCATTCCACACCCCTTTCTTCTATTCTTCCCACTTCTACCGTTGCAATCAGCCGCGACAAGGCGACAAGAAGTTTTCAATCAAACTGCGCTGCAAAAAAAAAAAAAAAGAAGTAGAAGAGAAAAAAAAGATAGAACAAAAAGACAACGACGACAATTCTAACAAAGTTTCAATTGTTGTCGCTTTTCCTCTTAGTTTATTGCTTATTGTTAACTTCATTCGTTTTGTTTTTGTTGTGCTTTATTTGCTCGGAGCATTAAATACAGGTAGAAAGGCCATAATAAAGTTATAAAAATGTATTACGAACTGAAAGAGGCAACTGTGATAAAACTCCAAGAATTTCAATGAAAAGTAAATTCTTATTTACATACATACATGTGTGTGTCTGTCTGTGTGTGTGAGTATTTGTCTTGTGTTGTTCCATCCGTTAGGAATTTACCGTAACAAGGTAAACAATTTTAATAGCTTAAATGGTAATTCTTCAATTTACCTTTCAGTTTTGCTTATCTTAATTAATAGCCATTTCTTTGTATTCAATTAAGTTTGTACGCTGACTATGCCAAAGCTCGTAATGCTACCTAAAAAGTATGCTGTGTGTTTTCAAACTATGTCAATAAAGTGTTGTTGAATGTGTTTGTGTAGGAACAAAAAAAAAAAAAAAAAAAAAAAAAAACAAATACAAACACAATGTCAATGTCGAAATACCTGTGTTTAAAGTTCTTTAATAGAATGAACACTAAATAAATAAATTATCTAGAAAAAACAGGAATTTAATATAAAGTTGATGACTTGAATGACTCGAATGACTCACAGTTTTAAGCTTTAACCTAGAAATGTAGGAATTAGTTAGTTCTAGAATGGCACAATTTTTGAGTTCGTTTTAAATACCTGCAAATATGCTTCTGCTTATCTATGTATGTGTGTATGTATGCATGATTATTCTTCTCTACAGTCTAAATTTCTACGTAATACGTTACGCTGGCTATTTTCCTTGTAAATCTGCTGTCTGGCATCTCTCATTTCTGGTCTCTCTTCTCATCCGACTCATTCACAAAATTATACAAGCATACAAACATACTACTTATACATATATTTATATACAGATATGTTTTCCTCCAGTTGGCGAATATTTCATTTAAATTTCCACAACTGTACAATATGTATGTATGTATGTATGTGTATATCATATATCAACTACTTCGCTCAAAAGTAAATACATACACATGTTACATATATGTATATTGCATATCGCTTTTGGAAGTAGTGTCGCCTGTCAGCTGGATAATGACCGATGACAACGAGTGCTATTAACATGCAATTCAAGCGCCATTTGCAGATCATGTGCGAGCACAGACACGCACACACACACACACACACACACACACACGCACACATACACCCACGGGAGCAAGCAGTCTTCCTGCTCACACACTTGCAGCTGAGCGCTTACATGTGTATGGGTGTGTGTGTGTGTGCATGTAGTTTGACTTTCTTTTGTCACTTGCTGCCAGTGTTGCCATCTGTTCTGTTCAGCAAATAACTAATTAATTAAGTTCACTTTGTTATTTTCTTTCTTTTTTATTATTTCAAGGTCAGCTTGGAATTATTCTTAAAAGTTTATCATTCAAGTCTCAAATCTTTTCACACATGCCGAAATTCCCGTTGCTTTTTGTTGTTGTGGTTTTTTCTTTTTTGCAATCACTTACAAATGTCAAAATTGGCAACGCTGTCGCTCTCTTGCACTCATTTAGCTTTAGCCTCTGCCTCTGTCGCTGCTGCTGCTGCTGCCGCTGCTGCTGCTGTGTACTGTTTTTAATGTACGTGACTTGCTTCGCACTTCCTGTATCGTTTTGTTGGTCAGAGAAATGTTGCCAATTATTCAAACTGTGCGACGGCGGCAGCGACGCTGGCAGCGGCTGCAGCCGCTTCTGTTGCTGTCGTCAGACAAATAAAATAAACAAATAATAACTAAGCATTTTGTGTGTGTTTACATATATACATAAATACACACACACGTGTGTGTGTGTGTGTGCGTGAGCGAATAGTGCGATTGCGAGAGTCGGCAATTTACTGCTTGAGGCTGTTGTCGCCGCGCCGCGTTGGTCCAAAGAAAGCAGTGAGACATCGACGCATCCATATGCACTCAACTTCTCAATTGCTCAATTGCTCAAACTGCTCAACTAAACGGGACGACGAAAAGCCACTCGGAAAGTACTTAGTCAGGTCAGGCGGCGAACGAAGAGGCTGTCGGCTGTCGTCTGTCGGCTGTCGGCGCAATCGGGTGAGCGGGTAAACAGCGGGTGAGCGGACGCGGTCACCTGTCTGACTCATCGATTTAATTTTAAACACTATTTCGAGACCTTAGTCAATGAACGCGGCGGCGTGCGCGCGGCACACAAAAAGCCCAACACCCCAAAAGAGCGTGCCGATAATGCTGCTGCTCCCGCTGCTGCTGCTGGGCGAAAGGCAACGGGCAAAAGGAAAGAGAGAAAGGCGCAGGCTAAAGAAGCGCGTCGTAAACGTTCGCTCTTTTTCTGTTAAATTTGTTGTTCTTCTTTTTTTGTGCAAGCATTATTGCAAAATGCTGTTACGCTGCACTGTAAATTGCATATGCGCTGCTTAATTTCTGTGTTTAGCACTTTACGCTGTTAATGCTAACATTTGCACGTGCTGTTAAACATGTTCGTTTACAGTGACTGTAACTAATGTTGTTACTGTAAATGAATGGCAAAAGGTGTCGAAAATTTTAAATATATTCTTGAATTGAATTTTATTTTATATATTGAGAAATATTAATAGAAAATATTTATGTGGGTCATAATATTACTGATAAAAATATTAGTAAAATATCAAATTTAAATTGAAGAACTATTAATCATACGTCATCAATACAATTGTACAATAAACATTGAAATTTAAATGCAATTTGAAACCGTTTTAGGATTCTCAGATTTTATTCTTATTTTAAATTAATATTAATTGATTTTTTGTTTTTAATATTTTTGAGTTTATAAAAAAAAAGCTTTTTTACAGTCTAATATTTAACTTTTCTATCGTCTGTTTATAAACAAAAATTATTTTTATAGTCTTATGTTTATGTTATTTATTTATTTCTTTTTTAACTGAGAAAATTTGGAGACTAACATTTAATTTTTTAATTTTTTGAATGTTAAAAATTTTATTTTTTTTTCTATAAACTTGTTAAATTTTTTTTTATTGTTTTAAATTAAATTAAATTTATATATTATTTCTTTTTTTAAATTTAACAAAGGAGCTTGCCTAAGAAATTCCCTGTAAAATATTAAATCATTAATTAAATTATTTAAATTTTCTGAGCTAACAAAAAAACTTGTATTTTCATTTTATTTTAATGTTCTTACATTTTGTTTTTTAATTTTCTCAGTTTTCAAACATTTTATTTTTATTTTTTACTGCTTTTATATACTGTCACTAGTGATGGCACGATTAATCATATGATGTCCATTAATCGATTATTTTGCTTCGAATTGCGATTCAATTGTATCGCAAAACGGGGTTCAATTAATTGAAACATTAATCGATTAATTGCTCAAATAATCGCATCACTAAGAAGCAACTTTAGCGCGCATATCATAAGTTGGAAGAGGGAAAAAAACAAAACTTTTATGTTTATAATGGCACCAACAACTAGTAAAGTGTGGAAATATTTTTCCAAAACAAGTGATGCAGAAGTGCAGTGCCGATTATGTGAAAAACAATTAAAATTTTGCAAAAACACAACCAACATGCTTCAGCATGTAAAGCTGAAGCATATCAACGAGTTCGCGTCTCTCAAGGTAAGCTTTAAACTTTACTTGTAATAAGCAGAACTTTATTTAGATTTGTTTCTTTAGACACCCAATGAAAATTTTGAACGTGAGGAGGAGAGCATGGCAGTGGCTAGCACAAGCCAACAATCAAAACCAGCTAAAAAGCAGCAACACATTACCGATGCTTTTTTGAACATGGAAGTGGCTAGCACAAGCCGACAATCAAAGCCAGTTGAAAAACAGCAACACATTACTGAAGCCTTTTCAAATGTGCATAGCTTTGCTTCGGGTGGCTCCAAACATACCAAGATGACAAAGTCAATAGTGGAGATGATTGTCATGGATAACTTGCCATTTTCACACGTGGAGGGTAATGTTTTATAAAATATGTATATTAAGACAATATGTATATTAATGTAATATTGAATATAAATTTAGGAAAAGGATTTTTAAAACTGATGAAGGAGCATCATCCCTTATACAAAGTTCCAGCTAGGAACACAATCAAGGCGGAAATTATAAAAAAGTATAAAGTGGAGCTCGAAAATTTCAAGCGCATGGTATGTCAGCTTTCATGTATATCGCTGACTACGGATATTTGGACTGACATAAATATGACGGGTGTGATTGGAATAACACTTCATGGCTTATTTGAAAAGAAGCAAATCTATGCAACGATTGGAGTGTTTAAACTAATAGAAGCCCATACTGCTGCGCACATATCTGAAGTCTTGTTAACGACGCTGGACAAGTTTTCCATTTCTAAGGAGAAAGTTACTGCAGTGGTGACGGATAATGGCGCAAACATCGTAAAAGCAATACACCAAAGCTTCGGAAAGTCGCACCATATTCCATGCTTTGCGCACACTCTGAACTTAGTGTGCAGTAATGCCTTGGAAATTAAGGAAGTATCAGGGTTAGTTGCCAAATGCCGCAGTATAGTAGTTTGGCTTAAACGCAGCGGGAAATCCAAAGAAAATTTGCAACAGCTGCAGGTTTCTGCTGGCGCCTCGGAGGGTAACGTCTTAAAAGTGATTTTAGACGTGAAAACCAGGTGGAATTCAACATTCTATATGCTGCAGAGATTCATTAATTTAATTTCGTACATCGGCCAAGTGGTTTTAAACTTTTCGGATGCCCCACAAATGATATCCACCAAAGATAAAGACGATATGATTGAAATTATTGCTTTGCTGAAGCCATTGGAAGCAATGACTACACAAATAAGTGGGGAAAAATATGCTACTTTGAGCCTTGTTATACCTATCGCGCATTGTGGACGCCAGCAAATAATGAAGGTAATTTGTAAGTCACCCACGGGAAAAAAGCTCAAAGTAGCTATTTTGGAACAGTTCGATCGCAGATTTGGAGCGATAGAGCAGTCGTTTTTATTGGCTGCATCTACATTGCTGGATCCGCGCTTCAAGAAAATTCATTTTCAGGACCCGATAGCTTTGGATTCAGTTATGAAGCAGATACGAATGGAAATGGCAGAACTTTCAGATAAAAATGAAAGTCAAGGAAGCATTAGTGACGGTTCATCTACTGGAGAAATTGAATTTGACTTTTGGGCCCACCACAAGTCGTTGGTACACAAACGCCGTAAAAAAGACGACCCTTATCAAATTCAGGACGAACTTAGTTTCTTCTTAAATGCTCCTGTTTTGGAGCTTAAACGCAATGTAGTCGATGCCTGGGAGGAGATGAGTACTGTATACCCCCAACTATATATCATAGCTTGTCGCTATTGCTTTCTGATTGGCACTTCTGTACCAGCAGAACGTCTTTTTTCTAAGGCAGCTGCTACACTTACCGAAAAGAGGAACAGGTTAACCACTGAGCACCTGTCTGAGCTACTGTTCCTCAATTCAATACTCAATAACAAATAATAATTAATGTATTTGTTACTTTTTGCTAGGCCTAATAAAATACTAAATAAATAATAAACATAATTTCTACTTTTCTATACAAATAAAAAATCATTTGATTAATCGATTATTTCCACTTTTGTTCGATTAATTTCGATTTATAATCGCCCAGCTAAATTTAATCATATGATTCAATAATCGATTAATGTATATTTTCTGCCATCACTAACTGTCACTGCTATTTTTATGAACAGCACAAAATGTTATTTTTTCACTACCTTGATCATTTCTGAAAATGGTATTCATTTTGTTATATATAAATATAAATTCTAAATTTATAATTGATTGGTGCAATTATGGTCTTTTTAATATGATTAAGTCAAAGCTCAAGGGCACTGCTAATTTTGTGAACACAGCTATAGTTTCATATTTAATTGTTATATTTTTTATTTAACAAAGGAGCTTGTCTAGAAAATTCCCTGTAGATTCAATTTTTGATCAGCTTTATTTTGTATTCGACTAAAAATTAAATTCAGCTCAGTTAGTTTTTTAATTTTTTGGCCAATACACAGTGCATAGAGTAACCAGAGAGAGAAAGAGAGAGAGAGAGAGAGAGAGAGAGAGAAGGTGGAATTTGTTATCAGATCAGATGAAATGGATGAGGATGTATCCAGGTATTTCGAGAGCATCAACCATGGGGCCGTGATGCAAGTGCGCAAGGAGAGCGACATGTCCTTGTGGTACAACTCGATGGCCTACCACGAGGTGATCACCTATATAAATCGGACGAGTACGGCGATTCAGGGCATGCAGCAGCTGGAGCCGCACGGCTATCCGGTGAGCTCGACCATGCGGAAGCTGTGCCGCCTCATCGATAAACTGATCGTGCAGCTGGCGGCCGTCAAGCCACATGCTATGGATTCATATCGCACCTGGTCCCACCAGATGCTGCACAAGATCTTCCAGATGCTGGAGACGGCACTGCCAGCCAGCAAGTGCGAGCATGTGGGAGAGTTGGGCCAGTATCTGGCCGGTTCGTTTGGCAATTTCACGCGTGCCGACTACGGCACTGGCAACGAACTGAGCTTCCTCTTCTTCCTGTGTGGCTTGTTCCAGGCCGGCATACTCCAAGTGGAGGACGAGCCGGCAGCTGCTTTGATGCTCTTCACCCGTTACCTGAAGTGCGTGCGGCGGCTGCAGAGTCTGTTCGATCTGAAGCCGTCTTCTCATCAGGGCGCCTACTCCCTGGACGATTTCCAATTCGTGGCCTATATGTGGGGCGCGGCGCAGCTGTGCTATGAGGCGCCCTTCAGTCCCAGGAAGCTGCTGGATGAGGCGACGATTGATCAGTGGCGCCATCAATATCTGATCGTGGGCTGTGTGGCCTTCGTGGCCAGCACCAAGGTGGGCAGCTTTGCCATGCACTCGAACCAGCTGTGGAGCATTGCCTCGCTGTCGTCCTGGACGCATCTCTATTACGGCCTGCACAGTATGTACCTGAAGGAGGTGCTTACACAGTTCCATTTGCTGCGCGAGCTGTGCTTTGGCCAGCTGATGTCCTTCAATGCGGTGCCGCCGGCCAGCCAGCTGCTTCGTGCCGAGCTGGGGCATCTGCCGATGGCCAGGCAGCAGAGGAGGACGAACAGCAAGCAGGAGCCGCTGCAGGAGGCACTGCAGGAGGCGCTGCAGGAGCAGCAGCAGCAGCAGCAGCAGCAGCAGGAGGAGGAGGTAAAGCAGAATAAGAGAGAGAGCGGGCGTAAGAGTGAGCATAAGAGACAGAGTGAGCGTAAGAGAGAGAGCGAGCGTAAGAGAGAGAGCGAGCGTAAGAGAGAGAGAGAGCATAAGAAGGAGCAAGAGCAGCCCGCATCATCTAACCAGGACTCATCGAATAGTGCGCTCAGCTCGGGCATGTCGAGTACATCCTGGAGCGGCACCAGCGTGCATCTGGGATCCTTCTCCAAGAAGCCGCTCAGGCTGAGGAAGCAACGCCACAAGCACAAGACTAATATAGAATACTAGCTATGTGTGTGTGTGTATATACATATATGTGTGTGTGTGTGTGTGTCAAGAAATCAAATCAAATCGAATCGAATGAATTGAATTGAAATGAAATAAAATTAAGTTGGCAAACAAACGAACAACTGTTGCTGCTGCTGCTGCTGTTGCTGTTGCTGTTGCTGTTGCTGATGTATCACCAGCTGCCCATTAAACGTAAACCAGTTCCAGCTGTGCCTCCTCTCGCCCCCCCTCCGCCTCAGCCCCTGCCTCTGCACTGCCCACATGCGCAGGGCAAGCGACTAAAAATCTGTTAACCGGTTTAGAAACAGACTAAAAAAATAATAATAAAAAAAAAAGAAAAAACTGTTGCTGCTGCTGAGAACTGTTATACATAAGCGATACGAGTTGCGGCTGCTGTTGTTGCTGCTGCTGCTGCTGCTGCTGCGACTCTTAACCAAAAACCAATTAAGCGCGCTCGACAGCCGGACAGATCCAGCAGCGATCGCTGCTGCTGTTGCTGCCTGTTGCCAGCGGCCAAAGGGAAAGCAATTGGCGAGAACCTACAATTGCTAGAAACATCCTTTCACAAACAGCAAAAAAAAATATATAAAAATAAAGAGCAGCAGTCAACAACAGCTACGACAACAACAGCGAATTGCAATAAAAATAATAATAAATAAGAAGAAAAAAAAAACTGGCCACACTCACATACACACACAGATGTGCACACACACACACACATGTGAGCGCGGCTTTCTTTCCGGTTTAATCGATCGAACTTTAGCGGCCATAGCCAAAATGTCAAACGACAATAGACCCCAGAGCATCTATGACTAACACATATATGATATACATATATACGTATGTAACTATGTATGTGTGTATATATGTATATATAATTATTATTTTTTGTTGCTAAACAACTAACTAGCGTCGAGATTCATAACGACAGAAAGCGTAAAAGCTGCAGTTGATTAATGAACTGATTAAAAACAATATATATATATATATAGCAACATATATGAATATATATATATATATACACATATATAGAGCACACTTAGAGCAGTACTAATATTTTTATGTTCAATAAATGCCATATTGTTGGGTTCATGGAAATAGTAGTGCTGCACTACTATTTCTGTGAACACAATTCTAATACAGTTTAGTTCATATTTATTCACAATTGCAATATAGTTACGTTCATAGAAATAGTAGTGATGTACTACTATTTTTGTGAACATGAAATTAGTAGTGCTGCACTAATTGTGCTCACACAAATAGTAGTAATGCACTATGTTCACAAAAATAGTAGTGATGCCTTACTAATTGGATGTTCACAAAAATAGTAGTGCATCACTACTATTTATATGAACACAGTTGTGTTCATGAAAATAGTAGTATTGGCACTATATAAAATCATTAAATCAAATAATACAGTTTATATATATGTATATAATATGTAAAAATACATAATATATAGACACATATATCAAAAATATATATTTGTATATATAAATATATCAAAAATCAAGTTAATTGTCCAGGCATTGTCCACAAACCAATATACCCCATAGTATATTGCCAAAAGAGTATAAAAAGCTTTTCCGCTAAAATCTCTACCTAACATCATTTTAATACCTTCACAAAAATATCCATTTGTATTTACTACACTAAATACTATTCACCTTGCTATTAGCTAAAATATTGAAAATCAACTTTCAGCTTTTTGCACGTTTTTTGTTGTTGTTAAGCCAATGCATAAAACTGTGAAGCTTTAGCTCTGGACAGTTGGACAGTTGTTGGTTTGGTTTGAGTGTTTCTAGTCGTCACCCTTAAATTGAACAACCTGTATGCAGATTTGCTCTAAGCCAAACCCATTGGGTCAGCACAAAGGGTTAAGCCTTGAAAGCATTTCATGTTGAGGACAGCGTTTTTTGTGTCTGTGCAGCGAGGCTTGCAAATAAGATGATTGGATTTTTTTTCAAGTGCCCAGAGAGAGAGAGAGAGACAGAGAGAGAGAGAGAGAGAGAGAGAGAGAGAGAGAGAGAGAGAGAGAGAGAGAGAGAGAGACAGACAGACAGACAGACAGACAGTTACTGACAGACACAGATGAACAGTTGATTGATGATAAAAACTATCACCACCTTCCCGTCTATATATGCCAAAGGACATGCCCTGTGCAGGGGTTGCGCACAGGACTCTGAATGTAAAGTCGGATATTTAGCTAACTGTGAAATGCGGAATGAAAAGCACAGAGAGAGAGAGAGAGGGAGAGAGGGAGATATATATACACACATGTATGCATATGTGTATGTGTATATATTTATATTTCGATATGTGTATCCTGTGCATGTCCTGTCTAATATGCAGCTATACATATTTCCCTTTTTGCCTCTCTTGTTTTATTCTTTTTTGTCATAACAGCACGGAATGCCGATTGTGTTACACTGTGCAGGCTTCGCTTGTAGCAGCAGCAGCAGCAGCACAGTGGTGTGCCAGCTATGTGGCGTAGGTTAGGGGTTAATTTAGTGTCCTTTTCATATGTGAATGCATGCATATGTTTGTATGTGTATATATACCCTATAAATGTGAAATGTGAAGAAATGCTTCTAATGTGTTGACTTGACTAAGAGCAGCCTACTCTAAAAATATAGATTGATTGATTGATTTTTAATTTTGAAAACTGAATTAATTGAATCATAATTTTGGCAATTCAAACCGTTTGCAGAAGCTGATTTGCGTTTGCACTGCAGCATTTGTTCGATTTACGCGTAGCTCTTGTTTGGAAAAAAATCAATTTCTATAATAGAAAATCTTTGGGAATGTGGCATAAGCTGAAAGCTAGCTGCTTTCTAATGCTAATGACAAGAGGTTTACGAATTGAAACTTAGGCGCTATTAGGGTGCTTAAAATTGAACTAAACCACAAGCAATATTTTAAAAGAATTTTTTGAACATAATAGATAAATTAAAAATTTTTTAAATACAAATATTTTTTGTATTATATATTTTTAATTTATTTATTTTTTAATTTATAAAAATAAAATAGAAAAAATATTTTTAAAAATATAGCAAATTATATAAAAAAAAAATGTTTTTTTTTTAAATATAGGAAATTATAAAACGATCAAAAATTCCGAAAATTCGTTTTAAAAGTTTATTTAATTTATTTCCGACATATATTTTGGTTTTTGTCTTTTCTGATTGTTTTTAACTATTTAAAGTAAATAAATCTTCTTACAGCAAATGTGATTTTAGCTAAAAATTAAAAAAAAAATATGCTAGAAATTTAGCTTACGAAGCGAAACTTAAGGCGACATTAAAGTTTTTAAAGATTATCACAAACAATATTTTGTTAGAGCTCTCTTAATATATAGAAAAAATCAAAACAAAAAGCCTACGAATATTTTCCTAAAACAAAATTTTTAATATGAAAAATTTATGTAAAATATATTTAAAAAAAAAAAATAAAATTATAAAAAATTTAAATATCTGCAAATATTTATAAATGAAAAATTAATATAAAATATACTTAAACAATAAATTTTTTTCATATTAAATAATAAAATAAAAATTTTAATATCTGCAAATAATTATAAATGAAAAAATTATATAAATATATAAAAAAAAAATGTTTTTTTTTTTAATAAAACAAAATATTATAGAAAGTTGAAATATCTGCAAATATTTATAAATGAAGTTAATTTAAAATATAAAAAATTTTTTTAATAAAAGAAAATATATAAAAACAAAATTTATAAAAATATATATACAAAAAATATTTGTACAAAATTTTATTTAAAATTTCTATTTTATTATTAAAAATATATATATATTTAATTTCTATTTAGAATATATTTTACGATAACTCTTTCCTGATTTTTTTCCGTTTAGTTAATTCAGCTAGTCTCTTTAGAGAAATGAAGCTTTTTCCATATGTGTATTAGGCAGGCAAGTGTGTTATAAGCTAAAAGCTAACTGCAAAGATGTGAAAGAGAATCAAAAGATTAGATATTGGTGGAATGGACCTACGAACTGAGACTTAACATGTTTGTTGTAGTTGTTTTTCGATTGCAATGTTTGACTATAAAAGTAAATGTAGCTAATTACAGGGTATGATCAAATCGAATGAGAATAATTGTGTGCATTTCTGGTATGTGGTATGTGGACTGCAGTTGAGATTTGAATAAAGATCACCCCATTAATGAGCAGCATTATAGCTCACACATCATGAGCACACACACACACACACACACACACACACACGCACACATGCTCACGCTGATATTTCAAGTGGGGTGACTGATCCAGCTGCAGCAGCAGTAGCAGCAGGAACACCACCACCACCGTCACCATCACCAGCAGCAGCAGCAGCACCACCACCACCACCACCAACAACTCCACCACCATCACCATCAACATCAACAAAGCGTCTCGCACAGCTGTTCCTAGTCTCACAAGCAAAGGAAAATATAGAAATGCAAGCGAAAATACTAAATACCATAAATTCCAATTGCCAGAGCTAGGGTGGTAAGGACACAACACACACACACAACCACATACACACACAAGCACACACACACTCACACGCACATTCCCTTATTAATGCACAACCTCAACAATGGCAGCTGTAAGTCGGGACTGAGCCGCCGAGTCTGCGAGTCAAGCCTAAGTTTTGTCTAATTGGAAATTACAATGAACCGGAAATGTTTGTAGCCCAAAATTGAATATGATAAAATGTACAAATAGCTCTATCTCTCACTCTCGCCCTCACTCTCTCTCTCTTTGTCTCACTGTGTGTGTGTGAGATTATGAAAAATGGCATAGTCAACCCCTATGAGGCCTACAAACACGTCAAGCAACCCTGTTAGCCGGCCAGGACGAGGACGAGGACGAGGCTGAGGACGAGGACGAGGCTGAGGCCGAGGCAATGCAGCCGTGCATTATTATTAAATAGTTGGGCCGTTTTTATCGGGTTGTCGTTGTTTTTGTTGTTGTTGTTGTTGTGCACCCTCTAAACCCTACAAATGAACGATCTAGTTGCAATTTGAGCGTGTGTGTGTGCGTGTGTGTGTACAGTTGCTTTGAAGCTTTGACCAGCTTTGCAGAGTGAAAGAGAGGGGGTGAAAGGCAGAGAAAAGGAGAGGGAGAGAGAGTGAGCTAGAGAGGGAGAGGGAGAGAGAGTGAGCTAGAGAGGGAGAGGGAGAGAGAGTGAGCTAGAGAGGGCGAGACGGGGCAGTCTAAAAAACATGATTTGAAATGAAATTTCTTTGCTGGCGGTTCTTGGAATTTCCCTGATTCTCATATACCATGACGCACGCAGCGTCGCAGTCGCAGTCGCCGTTGACGTCGACGTCGGCATTTTTGGTTGCCTTCCCCTAATTGTGTGTGCGTGTGTTTGTGTGTGTTTGTATTTGTGTGCGGCACTGGCTATGCCTTGAACTGGGACTGCATCCTGTCGCGCTGCCAACCATCCCCTGTGGAAGCAGCAGCAGCAGCAGCAGCAGCAGGAGCAACGGCCAAAGGAGCGCACAAAACAAAAACCAAAAAAAAATTAGTGAAAAATAAAAGGCATTTCAGTTTCCATAGCGCGTTTCAATCAAACAGACGCGTTTTCTTAGATTTACCAACGTTTGCTTCTCGCGTCACAGTCTCAATATCGGTTTTAAACGCTGCCCCGCCTCCTCCCACTCCGCCCCCCGTTGGCTGAAAATGCGACACAGATTCGTCTCGTGAGATTTCGCCTCTGAAATACATTTAAATTGTTACCAAAAAAAAAAGAAAAACAAAAAAAAACAAATTGTGTTGCAATTGATTTTTGTTGTTGTTATTTTTACTGTGCTGTGTGAATTTGTTTCAAAATTTATCTGAAGAGCGACTCAGATAACGGCTCCAAATTGGCGCCGTTCTCCAAGCACTTGGATTCCCTAGAGGAATTTAAGACCCTGTCCGGTGAGTGCGACACCTTGGACGCTATGGACGTCGACCAACTATGGGCAGGCCTACCTGAGTGCCGTCACAGGCGCACAGGTAGCGCAGGCAAAGCCTTCATAATCTTTCGTTTTTTGTTGTTTTGAGTTAGCTAATATTATCTATAACATATTTATATATATATATACGTATATATATGTATGTGGTTCAGTAAGTGCGTGCAGGTCAATTCATTGATTTTTTGGAATTTTATCAATATTTAGAAAAATTATTTGGAATTTTTTTAGGGCATAATATATGAATATATATATTTATATATATGTAGCTATGCATATCTATATATATTTATATTTCTTATATTATCTATATATTTTGCTTCGATTTATGCATATATGTAGTTACCTAAGATCCTCAATAGATGGATAGCAAGATTTTGATATACTATATATAGGAAAGGTAGGAAACTCTTTATCGTATCTTTATTTTTTTTTAAATATTTGAGTTAAAGTCTAGACTCTAAAATTTATAGTTAATTTTATATGATACATATAGGATATATATGTACATATATAGACTACGAGAATTATGAACTACTAAAGACTACTAGTGACTAATAGAGACTACTTGAGACGATGAGAGGCGACTAGAGACAACTAACGATAACTAGAGACTAATAAAGACGAATAGAGACTACCAAAGGCGACTACAGATGACTAGAGACGCACTTGAGAGAAACTCAAGAGATTATCAGAGGCTATTAGAGATGACTAGAGATTATCAGAGATGACTAGAGACTACTTAAAGCTACTACAGACGACGAAAGATTGCTAAAGAGAGAGAGTCAAGAGATTATCCGAGACTATTCGAGGTGACTAGAGATTAACAGAGATTTGAGAGACTAGAGAGACCTTTCATTAGTGACTATTAGAAATGAATTGAGGCGACTAAAGATCAAGATCACTAGAGATGTTTACGGTTTACCAGAGACGACTAGAGGCAACTAAAGAATATTAGAGAAAGTCTACTAGAGACTAAACCATTTTTTTTCATTTGCAAGATTTATTTTGGGTAAAGTTTTATATTTTATAGAGCTTAAGACTGGTGAGATTACTGTGACTGTGGACATCTAGAGACTACTAGATACTTATAGAGACTACTACAGAGTAGTCTCTAAAACTAACAGAGAGTTGTCTCTACTACAACCAGAGATTAGTCTTTAGTACTGCTATAGATTACAGCCTACAAGAGACTACAATGCTATATACATATCTACATATGTATACTCATAAGAGTATAATTGTATTCTAATACACAAATACTCCTCGAAAATCTAGATCCTGAAACTGCATATTTCAGCTGTTTCGTCTTTGTATACCTAGAAATCTTAAGTTATTAATTAAGTCAGCAAATATGACTTGTCTCTCGCTTAAATGTATGTCAACAAATTGACTATAACTACAATTGATCAAATTTTTGCTATTCCATATCTGCTATATAGTCGAAAATCCGAAAATTTTTTCATATAAACCCAGCATGAAGCCTATTAAAATTTGTTGCTATCAAAGTAAAATAATAAAAAAAAATGTGTTACTATTAGCTAGAGCTTAAATAAGACTTCTAACAATACATATATGTACATATATATCTAAATTCATACATCTCTAATCTATATCTATGTATTTAGATCTATATATACTCTATAGATACTGACTTATTTATGTATGTTTAATAGCTGCTAATTCTTGGCTACTTACTGTTTGATCTCTGTCATTAAACTTGGCTATTGAACTGTTCAAAGCCAGGACACAGTCAAGATGAAAGCATATATACAAACACACACACACACTCATAACATGCCACTCGTGTGTGTGTGTGTGTGTGTGTGTGTGTGTGTGCGTGTCTGGCACTCGCTTAGCCAAATGATTATGCACTTGTGCTCAGCCATGGTAAATGATTATTATCAATTTGAAGTAGACGCGTTGATTGTCTCGTTGGTTTAACTATGTGCCGACACGCCCACCCATCACGCTGCCGCCCCCACACACACACACACACACATAGACACACAGACACACATGCATATGTGGCACCATTGTTAAATATATCAAATGAAAAACGTACTTAAGTGCGTGCTGAAGCGCTTTTCATCTCGCACACACAGCACGCAAATTCATAATGCATATGAACACCCCGGCCATTGGATGGCTGTTGCACAGGTTTGGGCCAGAACGTGTTCGGCACGATGCTCGTGGGCGGTGGGCGGTGGGCGATGGGCGGTGAGCTGGGGGCGTGGAGTATGACACAGATTTATGTAGCTGGCGAGCACGCTTAAAACTTGTCACAGATCCCTCGCACACACTTCACTCTCACACAATTCACACCAAAATCCACAAAAAATCGGTTTTTAATTTTTGTTTTTTTCTGTTTTGCTATTGCAGTTGGACCCGGCACCATACCATCTCCGTGGCCACCAGTGAATGCCGGTCCTCCTGGTCCCCTGGGATCGGCAGACACAAATGGCAGCATGGTGGACAGTAAAAACTTGGATGTTGGCGATATGAGCGATGTAAGTAGAGACAATTAATAACCATAACCATTCATTAGAGCTAGATTATACATGTCTGTATCTATAATATGTTATCTACGTACATATTATAGTTACAAATTTAATTTTTATAATTTTAAGTATTTCTTTTTTAAAAGGTTTCCAAAAATAACATCCTTTATAAATAGAAGCTATTATATATAGAAACAAATATCATTAATTGAAATGCATATATACATATAAAATAAATGTATATAAATAAATGTAAGGTAGATCTCTCGCTGTCTCTTTCTTATATCCCAAAACAATCAAAGAAATATTGAACGAGAGATCTATAGAACTACACAAGTATAGTTGTAGATAGATCTATAGCATTTTAGATCTATGGAACTATACAAGTATAGTTTCAGTCAGATTAAAGTTTTAGCTTATAAGATTAACTTTGATATATTTCTATAGATATATAGAGCTATACCAATCAAATTTCAGCTAATCACGTTATCCTCTATAAATATCTATCTAAATAACTATGTAAAAATTCTATACGTATAGTAAAAATTTTTGAGTTCATATAGAGTATATTATACCAGTCTGCAAACCCAATCAAATTCTATAGAACTAATGTTTATCTACAAAAACCCATAAATAAACCCTATAGCTATAGCAAAAGTTAGTTGAAAACTGAAAATAATATATATATACTAGAATACTGTATATTAATCTTAAGTCATTTAGAATCGATCTATTATGTCTTATGACACACTCAGTTTGTACTATATATAATAATATATTATACATACTGATTTATATATACTATATTTATACAAGTCTAACCCATTTTTTATAAGGATATCAAGAATTTTCCTTGTATTTCTTTAATAATACATTTGCGAACGTAATTTCCTATTTGAGTTTGAATGAGAATTGAATATACCTTAACGTAATTTCCCTTTTCGAATTGGAATTGAAGTGAATATGCCTCAGTGTAATACTTTAGTAATGCCAATTCCAAGGGGAAATTACCGTTATTGCATAGAATAGAATATAATTGGACAAATTGCATTTATTCTTAGACCAGCTACATATTCAAGTAGTTGGCGACAGTTGAAGCAAATCGATCAAATTGCCCGTGCCAATCGATAAATAATCGATGAGCATAAGAAATTAATCAAATTGACCTTATTATTAGAGCCAAGTGCTAGGCGCTATGGTCACATAGATATAGCCATAGATATAGAATAGATATATAATAAATATATAATAGATAGATGTGTAGTTAGTGTTATGTGAGAACTAAACCAACTGATGGTTGTTTTGCTTTTCTTCTTCTTTTTGCAGGACGAAAAAGATTTATCATCTGCTGATGCCGAAGGTGTCTGGAGTCCGGACATTGAGCAAAGCTTTCAAGAGGCACTGTCAATATATCCACCATGTGGACGCAGAAAGATTATATTATCCGATGAGGGTAAAATGTATGGTAAGTGATGCACTTTTCGCTATTTCTATTATATGTCAAACAAGCTAAAGGTGCAGATAGAAAGAGAGAGAGAGAGAGGGAGAATGGGAGAGAAACAGAGACTTGAACGCTTTACTTAGCTTGACTATGAATTTAATAACAAACTGCTAGCAAAGTTTTACTCCACTACTTTGATATACCTATCTCTCTCTATACTTCTCACTCTCTCTTTCCCCCTCTCGCTCTCTTTGCTTCTCTCTTTGGCTATGCAGCCTTTTGTGCGTTTGTATGTGTGTGTGTACATCGGTTGGGTGGGTAAAAACAGAAAACAAACAGGAATTTTGTGGTTGCCGCAGCTTGTTTCCATTGTTTGTGTTCTAATACCCTGTAAAACTAGCTAACGGCAATAATTTCGTTATCTGACAAATCTAAGCAAATTTTATAGAATGTAAACAAAACTATAACAATAACTATAACACATGAATGATTTAAGTAATATATATTAAAATAGTATAAAAATGAACTACAAATGAACTACATATATATAAAAATGAAAGAATGTTATATAAAAATACCAAATAAAAATACCAAAATATATAAATATCAACAACAATTATTTAAAAAATAAAGAAAATAAAAATAAAATATATAAATATATTTTATTTTTTATTTTTATATGCATATATAAATAATATAAAAAAAAGGAAAAAAAAGAAAATTATCATACATAAAAAATGTATATAAAATATGTTTTAAAAAATACATAGTAAAAATTTTTAAAATAAAAAAATATATGAAACAATAAAAAGCAAATATAAAACAAGAGAAATATATTATATATATAAATAAAAGATATATAACAAAAATATACAAAAAATTAAAGAAAATACCAAATAAAAAAAAAAAAAAAAAAAAAAAAATATATATATATAGGCATGTAAAATTTTTTTTTTTAAATTATATATATAGTACAACAAACGAAACTACCATATATATATTTACATATAAAAAAAAAATATATATATATAGAAATAAAAAAAAAAAAAGAATATATATATAAAAAAAGAAAAAAGTTTTGTTTTTCTTAAAATTATTTACATTGATTAAAAAGCCGATTCAATTTACAATTTGTAGGAAAATGTGGCTTCAATAAAATTCCACGAAGCGATAAAAATGAATTTGGATTTAGAATGGATTTTTACTTTTTCATTTGAAACTAATTAATCCATAGCTCATATTTGTAAAGTCGCTTTGATTTATTTTTCCTTATGTCTAGCATACCCCTAATGCATAGCATAATTAAGAGACTTGTAGTTGAAATTTCTCACAATATATATTTTATAGGGTATCTCTTGGTCACATTCATTCAAAAACTCAGCACATTCTTACTTGTTTTTGGTTTTTTTTTTTTGCGTATGTTTGCGGCGGGCCGTGTAAAGAAAACATAAATTCCGTACTTTGAACCTTGAGCTGAAAGTTGTGTCAAAGCGCTTTGTGCCCAGGTTGCTAGCTGTGGGTGGCTAGGTGGTTGGGTGGTTGGGTGGTTGGCTGGCTGACTGTGGGTTGGATATGGCAACAGGCGATGGCAGCAGCGTTCAAACTTTGACACTGTGCCGCAAAACGCTTTGCCGTCGAGCTAAATGTGCTGACAACTAAAATTGTAAACGTGAACTGTAAGCCGTGTGCCATATGTGTGTGTGTGTGTGTGTGTGTGTATGTGTACAGGTGTGGAGTGAGCAGCGGGTGTTGGTTGTAGCATTTACAATAAAAGCTAAAAGGACATACGATGCCTGCGGCGTGTTGTCTTCGTCTGTTGCTGCCGCACCCAAATGGCGGCTCAATGGAATTACGACAGCAAATTGTGAGAATGCTGCGCCCTTGCCTCACTGCGCCTCCCTCCCGCCCCCCGCCCCGCACACACGCCGCTCTTCTCTTTGATTCTCAAACAGAGTGAAAGAGAGATAGGCACGGCCTGGTAATGTTTGCTTGCTGCTGCTGCTGCTGCTAGTCGCATCCTGTGTATGCCTGTGTGTATGCCTGTGTGTGTGTGTGTTTTATTTGAGACGTCTACACGCATAAACAACAAGTTTTGTAATTTATGTCCCAGTGGATATTGTTTTCATTTTATGCTCGGTCTCGCCCATTCGTCCTTTGACTGCATGCTTGTTGCATGAAAGCACGCACACACACACACACACGCACACACACACACACACACACGCACACACACACACATACACAGGCTGTGTGTGTTTTTCGGCTAGTGCTCAAGCCTTGGCCATGTCCGTATCCGTATCCATGTCCATTGCTTGAATTGTTTTTGTATTTGAGCCAAGTAATTAATTTTCACTTTTCACTTTGGCTTACCTTGCCCTCGGCTCAGCATGAGCGGCTGACACCTTCATTGCACAGCACTACACAGCGACTACAGTTTGCTTTTGTATTTAGCCCAAACAAAGCTGGGCCGGCAACGAGTGCCTCATGCCCCACGCCTCATGCCTCATGCCCCACGCCCCATTCCCATGCTACATTTACCTTGCTCCGAGTCCAAGTGATTTGTTGACCTGTTTCAGCATTGTTATACCTATGTATGTGTGTATATAGCATATACTTTATATATATATATAGTATATAGATCTATATACTATATATATGTATATATAATTTGGCAAAACTTTAAACTTTGTGTAATGTAGCATATTCATTGATATATAGAACTATGGAAAAATCAATAGATTGCTCAAGACTTGCGACGTTACTTGACTATAAAAACAAATAGAATTTTGAGACATAGATAATAATCAATAGAATGTAATATAGATAATATTTGGCACATATATGCATAGGGGAGCTACCTCAGTCCTAGTCAGTCGAGAGCGAAAGCTCAGCAAATTTGTGAAATATATAACTTATGAGCTTTCTTTGAATCCTAAAAATCATATTAAAATAAATATAAAATATTTCTTAGCTAATAACAAAAAATACATAAAACAATATTTCTTTAATTTGTTTTCAAGATACATGTTATATATGCAAGGAGATTATATATTTTAATGCCTATTCACGACTGAAATGAGTATATTGGTTTTGTATAATGTCTTGCTGTCCGTCCGTCTGTCCAGCTGTTTGTGTAAATGCGAACCATTTCCCCGCTATTGAAATTAGAGACTTGAAATTTGGAACATATACTTGTGTATACCCACGACATATAAAGTGTCATGCTTTTTATGATCCGCCCACTATTGGCGTGGCAAATAGAAAAATGCATTTTCCGGTATCTCACAAACCAGGATAGCTGAACTGCTAAAGGCTTGAAATTTAGAATGTATACTTGCTTTGACAAGTTCAGATATGGCGGATATATCTACGCCTATTAGAGACGTGGCAAATCTGTTTCAGAGTTAGAAACTCAAAATCTAATGATGAAATCATTATTGACATCTTCAATTGATTTGTGCAAAAATAATATAAATAGCAATTTGGCAGCTTTTTTGCCATTAATGAGTATTCTGCAGTCAGTAACGCCCGACTGCAACGCTTTTACTTGTTTATTTTTCATTTTAGTAGCCACTACTCTTTTTATGAACAGCTAAATTTTATTAAAATTTTGTTCATTTTTCTCTCCCAAACCCTGAAGTGCATATGTTCCTAAGTTTATAGCAAAAAACATATATCGAAAAAAATTTTAAAAATATGTCAGTCTTAATATTTGTTTAAAATTATTTTAAAAACATTGTTTTTATCACAACATTTTTTTGTTCAACATTTAGTTGATTGAGAGCAGTTGCGCTACTTTTTTCATGAACGCAGATATATATATATATATATATATATATATATATATATATATATATTTATATATGTATGTGTGCGTGTATATATGGGTGTATATATGTACGTATATGTATGTATATGTATCTTATAAACTCTATTCATTTTTCCACGTTCCTTTGGTTACCGCCCCTCTACCCAATTCTCAGCAATGTAACAAAGGCCTAGTAATGGCAAACTTTTAATGCTTGATCTATGGCAATTTGAAAGTGATAAACATATATATATATATATTTCTATGTGTATTTAGCTTATCCGAATGTGTATTGTCAATCTATAAATCTTGTGCGCATTTTAGTGCATTTATATAGATCAGCTTTTACTCGCTTTTAATGCCAACCAGTTGGGCAATTAGCTGCTATTTGTACGTATTAGCTGGATATTGCGGCAATCGATTCGTTTAGGCCCACTCTCTCTCTCGCTCTCGCTCTCTCTCTCTTTCTCTCCCACTCTTTCTCTGTGTTAACCAGATTGCTAAATATTCGGAAAAACATTGTGACAAGAGGCGGCTAAAGTTTTATTTATTGCCAACACGTGGCTTTTGCAGCCACTCTGCAAATTCCTTGATGCTCGCCAGCAGCTGCACGAAATGCTGCCAATGCAAAGGCCGGCTAAGCGCATAAACGGGAAAAACGCGTTGTTGTTGTTGTTGTTGTTGGGAAATTGGAAAAATGTTTTTGGCCTGCAGGCTAAACACGAGACAACAAAGCTTGCGCGTGTTGGTGTTGCTGTTGTTGTTGTAGGTGGTGTTGTTGCTGTTGGTGGTGTTGGCGGTGCAGCGGATTAGCAGGAGTTGTTTTGGGGGCGGACTGACGCTCCTCGTTTGGTTGACTCTGTTGCTGTCGCTGTTACGTTATGTGTGAAAATATAACCATTGTTTGGTTGTTAATTTTCCAAATATTTACATAGTCACTGAGCATGCACACACACACACACACACACACACACATACACTTGCACACTCAGCCACCCACTCACACACACACACACACGCCCATTTTGGGCTGATTATGACACATGACAATCGGATGGACAGCTGCATGCAGCAGGCAGCCAAAGCTTCGTGTTCTAGGGACTGCCTGACTGCCTGGCTGACTGGCTGCCTGTCTGCTGTGAAATTTGTGGCCTAAAACTTTGTGCTCGTCGCTGCCACAAATATGCGGCGGCGCTGCCACCGCCTAGTGGCGACTTAGTCGGCTTATCACACACACACACACACACAATGCATGCATGCATGTCGATGTCTGTGACTGTGTCTTTGTGTGTGCATTTTCGCACTGTGAATAGCTGCTCTTGATTAGCTTTGGCCACTGATTTTAAGTGGTAGCCAAATTGCCAGCGCATCATTCAATATTTTGTCAATAAATACACACACACACACACACACACACACACATATACATGTACATGCATGTACATATTGATATCAGCATATTGCTCTTCGTTTTCTTCTTTTTTGTTCATGACAAGGCACCCTTAATCAACATGCATGCATCGAGCATGTACATAAAAGTCCTTAAAATTCAGTGTTGCACAACGTAACAGCGACGCGCGCTCTCTACCGCTCTCTCACTCCCTCTCTCTTTCACTCTCTTATCTAATACCGTCTAAAACCAAGTGCTGTAAAGTAATGTCACATATTTTGATGCTCTTTATGAATTTGTTTGAACGAAATTGAAATATCAATTTAATCCAATTTTTTTTCTAGATTTCTATAGCAGCCTTTTCAAAAAAAAAAAAAATTCTCAAAAGCTTCGTCGACAGCCAGTTTTAAATTTAGATCTTGCCATAAAAAAAAAAAAATTTTTTTTTTTGTAGGTTTTTTTTTATAAATTACAATTATTATAATAGTATTTTGTTAGTTTCAAATATCTATTTCTATAGTTATATTATTATACTTATTATAATTATAATTTAACGATCTATTTTTAAAAATTTTTTTCTCAAGTCAAATTTTGAAAAACTTTAGCGAATTGTAATTTTTAATTCTTTTTATAAAAAAGATTGAAAATAAGAAATTTGTCTAATCAACAAAAATTGTAAACAAAAAAAATTTTGAATTAAAAAAAAGAAGACATTTTGGTTTGCTGTTTTTTTTTTAAACAAGATTTTTATACAAAAAAAATTTGAATCAAATTGATTTGGAAAAAAATGTCATCAGATATTATAGACTTATTATTATTATAAAAATTGTTTATATATATTTTTAAATTATTTTTCAAGCACATAGTTTTTTTTAAATATTATAAATATTTTTAAATAAATATATTTTTAATTAAATAAAATAAAATATATAAAATAAAATAATAATAATAGTTTGAATATATAAAATAAAATAAAATAATAATAATAGATTTTCGCCAGGTTTTTTAATCAATCATCGATCCGCGAATTACTTAAAAAACTCGTTTTCTAAGATTAGCTCCGCTTTCAATGCTGTCTTAAGCGCTCCAATTCTGTACTAGAATTATTGCAGTTAATTTCATATACTATTTGATATTTATGTATATATATTCATACCTTACTATATATGCTGATATCTTTATGTTTATGGTGTATATGTACATATTTGTCTAATAATATGAAAAGCAACGCCACTTCAATTGACTGATTAACCTTTGTCACATTTAAATATGAGCGCAGTTTTTAATGGCTGTACATGTATGCATGTATGTGTGTGTCTATGTATGTATGTATGTATGCATGTATATGTGTGTATTATGTGTGCTACTGCTATATGTGACTTGCATATATAAAAGCATTTGAGGGATGGGAGCATGTTAACTCGACTAAAAAATTGAATATGCGCAAAAACTAGCTGCGGAATAAATACGGAAATATAGACATTACAAAAAAAAAACCACAAAAGCCACACATTAAAGGAGCATTCAACAATATTTATAATACCTAAACAAATGACAAATCTTATTAAATACTTCACTAACTGGTTGTTATCGATAACTAAAGCCGTTGCTCAAATAGAGTTATCGCAAGTTGTATCCCTAGTATTTGGTCTAAGCCTGGCAGCTTAAGTTTCATTTTACTTTACATATCCTCACCTCACATTGAGTTGGATTTAAAATATTTGACTTAATAAATCTGAAATTGAATAAATGAAAAATTTGCATTTGATTTAATAAAGTGAATTCTCTGATGAATATTCAGCAAATACTCAAGTGTCAGAGTTTACACTCGTAGCAATTGTCGAGTGAGTGCAGCACCTGTGTCATCATCATCATCATCATGAGCATCAACATCATCATTGTCATCTTTGCCAACTCAATGGCTATCAATTAAACAATTGTGAACTGCAATAAAGCCAGTGGGGTCAGCATGAATTAACTTTTGTCGTTTGTTACTCGATAGCAACAATTCAATTGACACATGTCAATGATTTCAACTGTCGTCGTCTTGCTGCTGCTGCTGCTGCTGTGCACTCGTTCTGATTGATTTTAAACGTATTGAAGATAACCCAGATACGTTGTTAATGAATTTAAAACTTTGAACTCCCAGCGATTTCAGTTTAAAGGGAAACGTTCGTGTCATTAGGAAACACTTAACGTGATTCGTTTCCATTAGTCATACAGGCTAAACACAATGCGCTGCTCACAATACTCTATAATTAAAGTAATGCTCTAAGAGAGGGCGATAGAGCGAGAGACTCAGAGAGAGAGAGAGAGAGAGAGAGAGAGAGAGAGAGATAGGGAGAGAGAGGGAGTGAGAGAGACACACAACTTTGTATATTTGTGTCGCACATAAAGTTTTGCCATAAATTCCATTTGAATTCCGCTCTTCCTCTTCTTTTTTTGGGCCATGGCCCATCGATTTGCAAAGATTTAAAGCGTAAAGAAATTGAAATGCTTCGCTCTTCCTATTCATATTAAGTATATGCATATTGTTCGCGCTTGCCTGTGTGTGTGTTTGTGTGTGTGTGTGTTTGAGTGTGTTTGCGTGTGTTTGAATGTGTGTGTGAATGTGTATTTGAACGGCTGTGGGAGTGTGAGGGCGTGAGGTTGTGAAGTTGTGAGGTTGTGTGAGGGTAAATCCGTTGAGGACTTGCTACGTTACTTGGCATCTATTCGTGGATAGGGCTGCATAACAATGGCTGGAACTTGTCATGTGAACCAGTCATGTGAGCTGTGTAAATTGTGTAAACTGTGCATAAATGCAATAATCAGATGGGTAAACGTATAGATAGTTATTATTTTCGTTATTAAACATTTTGGAACTAGTTCACTGAACTAGTTCACATGTTTATATATGATAAATATCTTACTGGCATGCATAAAACGCTTTACACTAAGTTTCGCAATAGAATGCTAAAGTTGGAACTACTCATATGAACCAGTTCACTGAGTGCACCTCCCTACGTCAAATACACTCATGCAATTGTCAAATATGTAATAAAATATAATATATTATATATAATACATAAATATATACATACAAAAATATAAATATATGATATGGAACATTTTTATGAACTAGTCATTAGTATAAAAGTTTACATATATATTCCTATATATATAGTAGATATGGTACATCCTTCAAGTATAGAATGCTTATAGCGTAATGCTAAATTTGAAACTTTTCAATATGAATCAGTCATATGAACAGCCTGAACAAATACATATAATTGTATGGTTCTATGAACTAGTTCACTAAAACAGTTTACATATTTTTGCATTGTATTCAATTCTATGTTATTCTAGTATATTATAATATATAGTCTATATCTTTCAAACATAGAATGCTATGTTTGGGAACACGTCTATATGAACCAGTCAAGTGAACTGTATTACATCAGGAACTACTAAAATGTTGTTTAACATATCACATCTAACTGCAACAGCTGCATATATATTTATGTGTATATGAACTTCCTGGTTCCTGTATTCTGTTTTGTTTCATATATGAAACTGGTTCCGCCTCCGAGCAGCTTCATTGACTTGCTCCCTAGCTGACGTTCACCGGGCATTCAAAAGGTGGTGGGTTGCCTGGGTGGCTGTGTGTCTTTGCGTCAGTGCGTATGTGTGTGTCTGTGTGTGTGTGTGTGTCAGTGTCTCTGTCTGTGTGTGTCGGTTCCTTGTGCTAGTAATTCTTAACCGTACCCACAGCTCTGCGAATGAACGAACGACCGACTGACTGAACGACCGACCGAACGAACCTCACCACCAACAGCAACAACAGCAGCAGCAGCAGCAACAGCAACAGCAGCCCGGAGTTTGTGCGCCGGATCCGGCAATATGCGTGTGCTTGGCTGGCTGTGCTGTGCTGTGCTGTGCTGTGCTGTGACGGGGTTTGAGTCGCTGAAAATAATTTTATTCGGTTAGAACTGAAACTATGCCAAGAATGTAATTAGTGAACGCATAAGCGTGTGTACAATAAAAGCTGGATCGCTGACGGGTCTGGGCTTGGGCGGCAGGATGGTGTCTTACGGCTGCCAAAGCACAAGCTAAAGGATGACCCACCCACACTGCTTCATCTACCCCCAACCACCTAGCCAGCCAGCCAGTCAGCCAGCCAGCCGGCAGTGGGGCAATGGCAAGGCAACGACGACGACGACGGCGATGGCGACGACGAAGGCGACGGCGACACTGACGTCAGTCGGGGCCACATTCTGTCGGCACGTGAAAATGTCGTTGGGCTTTCAATGAAATTTCTGAGGCAAGCGGCACGCGGCAGGCGTCGCAACTGAAGCAGCATTTGATTCATTCATCCCATAGGGTTCTTTTTTTTTTTTTTGGCTCAGTCGCATCCCCAGATGCTTCTGATGATGTTGATTCTAAAAATATTCCCCATTCTCATTAAAGCGCTTTAATCATGCCACTCCGACTCCGACTACGACTACGACTACGACTTCGACTCTAACTGTGACTCCGACTGGCTCGAAAATGAATTATGTTTGCTGCTTTTGTTTTGTTTGATCCGTGCACAAACAAATTTAGATGGAATTTCAAAAATCTTAAAAAAAAAGGTTTTTGTAATTTGTAACATTTATTTTTGATATTTGCATTAGAATTCTATAATTGGGCTGATATATGTGTAAATTAAGTGAGATAAATACATGTATATAATTACGTAAATATGTAAGCGTATATCTATATCCGATATTTTATATATGTATATATATCTGATATTTTATATTTTTCGAAAAATTTTTAAATCTATTAAATTATTAAATATGCCAATAAATTTTAAAAGTCTAGCAAAATGAAGTGAGATAAATGTTTAAAAATATGTAGATATAGAAACAGATATATGTATTTATCTGATATGGAGGGTTGTCCATATTCGACGAACCCATCTGAAGTTGCCCATATTCAAAGAAAATCACAATTTTTTAATGTTGACGCTAATGATCATTTTATTTGGTTCAAGTAGATTTGAATGTGATATCTCAATATAAAAAACTAATCGGGTTCGTTGAATATAGGCAACCTCAGATGGGTCCGTCGAATATGGACAACTCTGTATATACAAATATTTGTTAAATAATTTGGAAATATATTAAATTATTAAAAATGTCATGATCTGTAAGAAGTCTAAGCATATATGTATATATATACCTGATCTATATATAGGTATACCTATTTGATATTTCATATTTTTACATTAATTTGGAAATCTATTAAATTATTAATTATGCCAAAAATGTAAGAAATATAGGGAAATGCGATATAAATAAAAAATGATGTCGAGATATACGCGATTAAAAAATTTCGAAATCCATTAAATTATTAAATTTGCCAAATATGTAAGAAATTATATCTGATATTTAGTATTCTGCAAAATAATTTGGAAATCCATTAAATTATTAGAAATGCCAAATATGTAAGAAGTCTAGCAAATAACTATGCTCAATATGGTCTGCAGAGAAGCGTAACTTGGGCTAGATTTATGCCTGACTAGGCGCCGAAAATGTTCAGATATATGTATCTATTATAGTTATATATATATATATACAAACACAATGGAGCATTCATTCATTTGATCAAACATCGATAAAGATCGGAAATAGAACTATAATATGGATGCTATAATATAGATATATATATATATATATATATATATATATATATATATATATATATATATATATCTATATTATAGCATCCATATTATAGTTCTATTTCCGATCTTTATCGATGTTTGATCAAATGAATGAATGCTCCATTGTGTTTGTTCGATTGCTTTATTGATTTAATAATAATAATTGTACTAAATATTAAAACTGTTTTTCATGTTTCGCTTTTTATAGGGCGCAACGAGCTAATCGCGCGTTACATCAAACTGCGCACGGGCAAGACGAGAACCCGTAAACAAGTCAGCTCCCATATCCAAGTGCTCGCCAGACGGAAACTCCGTGAAATTCAAGCCAAAATCAAAGTCGTAAGTGTGCCAAATCTGTATGTATATATATATCTCTCAATATATATATATATATATATATACATCTATATACAACTATATATATTCCAAATATGAAGAACAAACAGAATATAGCAAACAATTTGTCATACGTTAATTGTCCACATGCTTTGCATAAGTACATATACAATAAATTGTTTATCTAAGTAGAGTTAAGCTCACGCTCTCCCACTCTCTCTCTCTCTCTCTCTCTCTCTCTCACTCTCTATCTCTATCTTTTTCTGTGTGAGCTTAACTCTGCTCTCTGTATTTGTTAATGTGGAAATTTTGTCGTAAAGAAAATCTAGCCGAAGAGCATGAAAAGCAAGGAAGAGTTTCTCAGTTGCAAGTGGAGCCCAGTTCAACAGATCAGTCAAATATATATATATATATATAGTATACAAATTGTTCAGTTCATTATCAGACACACACACACATACACAGACACACACACAGAGACAGTTGGCTTGTGTGCTGCGTGTATTGGTACTAAGCGGCGTCTGCAGCAGAGTTTTTGTGGCTTTCATGTTATCCATATGTGAGTGACTTCTGTCTGCAGCTCAATGATAGAATTTGATAATGCTTGAGTGTGTCGTCACATCTCTCTCTAAACACACACACACACACACACACACACACACTGACACACGTGACCCAACCAACAAAATGACAATCTGTTTTCCAGGAACCAAATGGTGTCTCCTTGCATTTACTCAATGAGAAAGAGCAAACCCTGCAGGCCATGAGCTCAATGACCAGCTCACAGATTGTCTCCGCTCAGGCGGCCAATAATCTAGCGTTGGCCGCCTCGGCGCTGACGGCGGGCGTGCACCAGCATTCGAAGCATCTGCCGCAGCCCGCCCACCATCAGCATCCGCATCATCCGCATCCGCATCCGCATCCGCATGCGCACCTGCACCACCATCACCACCACCATCATCCGCACCACCACCATCAGGTGGGCGTGGCGGCGGCTGCAGCGGCTGCCGCTGCTGCTGCTGCTGCGGCTGCTGTTGCCGTTGCCCAGTCACCGGCGGCAGCAGCTGTGGCTGGTGGGGCTAGTGGCGGTGCTGGTGGAGCTAATGGTGCTGGTGGTGCGGCTGCTGTTGGTGCAACCACATCCAGCTCCGTTGCACTGCCGCCGTCATCGTCGTCGTCGTCGTCCCCACGATTACACCACCACCACCACCACCACCCAGCCCACCATTCCCATCACAATATGCCGCACCACACGCATAGCCATATGCATCCACATCATCAGCAACATGCGGCGGCCGTTGCAGCAGTTTACCACCTACAGCAACAGCAGCAGCAACAGCAACAACAGCAGCACCAACACCTGCAACAACAACAGCAACAGCACCATCAGCAGCAACAACAACAGCAACAACAACAGTCAAGTGGTGCAACAACAGGTGCAGTGTCACCATCTGTGGCCGAACCACCGCTGCCGCCACCGCCGCCGCCATTGCACCATCCGCCGTTGTATCCGGGCGTAAGCAACCAGATTCAAGTTATCCAAGCTAAGCATACTCAGAACCACTCAGAACCGCCAATATGCCACTTCACATCGGTGTACAAATTCCCAAAACAACAACAACAAACAAACAAACAAAAACAACAATCAACAACTAACAACCACAGCACAGCTCTCTCTCTCTCTCTCTCTCTCTCTCTCTCTTTGTCTCTCGCTCTCTCAGCTCTCGCCTAGACTCGTCCTTCCGGCAGATTACATTTGCATCGATAACCCCCCATTGGCCACCCACATTCACACACTCACACACTCACACATGCACACACAGCCACGACTCACACTCATTAGTTGTAACAACAATTCATTAGCTGATCGAACTGCAATACTTCAGTTTGGCTCTAATTGCGCTCGCTGGCTGGATCATCGGATCATGCGTTTCGTGTATTCGTATTTGCTCGTTTATGTTTGTATGCTCTCTCTTACCCTCGCTCTAAATATATCTCTCTCACTCTATCTATATCTCTCTACTGGTGTCTGTCTCTCTCTGCTCCTATTTCTCATGTCATTTTGTCTCGTTTCTGCCTGCTTGTCGTTTTAATTCTTGTTGATATCTGGTCTTTGTCTTTGCCTTTCTCTCATTATCTCTCTTTCACTTACTCTCTATCTCTATCTCTCACTTTCTCGATCTCAAACTCTCTCTCACACTCTCTATTTCTGTCTGTCTTTCTTTTGCTCTCACTCTCATTCTTTCTTTCATTCCATCTCACTCTTTCTTTCATTCTTTCTCCCTCTCATTCTCTATATATCTCTCTCACTCTCTTTGTTTCATTCTCTCTCTCTCTCTCTTTGTTTCATTCTCTCTCTCTCTCTCTCTCTTCTTTCTCACTCTCTCGCTTTCTGTCACTTTTTCTTCTTCTCTCCATCTCATTCTCTATATATCTGTCTTTCATTCTCACTCTCTTTCTCTTCTTTCTCGTTCTCTCTCTATCTGTCACTCGTATGCTTCTCTCGTCTTAGTCTTCATTGGTTAGCTCTCTATGTTGCTTTATGCTCTTGTGCTTAACTCATTCTGTGTTGTACATAACGGGCATATTATTGTCATTTTGTCTACTCGTTATTCACCACACTTATAGACACACACACACAAGTTACTCACCACACGTTTGCTCGCTACTCTACTTGTTACTCGCCCCTTTTGTTATTGACCACAACTCGTTACTCGCCCGTTTGTCACTCTCTCTCTCTCACTCACTCACTACTCGTTACTCGCCCCTTTGTCTCTCTCTCTCTCTCACACTCACTCGTCACTCGTCACTCGTCTACTCGCCACTCGCCACTCGCTACTTGTTATTCGTGTTTGTAGAGGCCCGAAAATCCACCTGCTCAACGCTCGCTTGCTCATTGAAATCGACTCCTTGCTTTTGTTATTACATGCCAACAACAACAATTATTAATCGATATATATATTCAAAATATCGAAATATATATATATATATATATATGTATGTGTATATAGAAATGTAAATATTAATATTTAACAACATATTTTCCGTTAGTTGTGTTCATAATGCAAGTAATTCAGTATGTATCTGTACTAGTCTATTTGTATTTGTATGTAATCATCGGCAATCAATCAATCAATCAATCAGTCAATCAATCATCTATCTCATCGGCTATGTAACCAATATCAATCAATCAATATCAATTGAATCGTGCTTAGCTTTAGTGCTGTAAAACGTTTATTTATATTAACTATTTGATCTCTCTCTCTCTCTCCCTGTCTCTGCCCGCTCTCCCATCTCTCTGTCGCACTTGCTTCACGGTTGGTTTAGCAATTTTGGCAACCCGGTCTGCAGCCGAGCACATCGCAAGAGTAAGTTGGCATCGCGTGCCCAAATCGAAAAACATAACGCATTTGCATTGACCAATAGTTTTTATGATTACAGCATCAAGCCGTTCGCCCAGCCGCCCTACACGCCCGGCAAGCCATCGACGGCGGTGTCTGGCGAAATCGAGGCTGGTATTCCGCCCGCACAATTGCCATGGGAGGGACGCGCGATTGCCACACAGAAATTCCGCTTGCTCGAGTTTACGGCCTTCATGGAAATCCAAAGAGATGAGATCGTAAGTGTTTGTCGAATGACATACAAATATCATCTATCTATATGAATGTCTATATAAATATTGCTTCTGTTCTCTCACGTAGTATCACCGACATCTATTCGTACAACTGGGCGGTAAGCCATCCTTCTCCGATCCGCTGCTTGAGGTGAGTCTGGAATATCTATCTATATACAGTAGAATCCGGTTATAAGGACTTGGCTTATAGCGTTCTTCCGGTTATTGCGACGAACTTCTTATTATATGAGCAAACTTATATGTTATAGCGTTTTCCGGGTATAACGACGGTTCCTTGAGCTTCGTTTTAACCGAACTCTGCTGTATATACATATATATGTTGATCTCTTGCTAACATTATATATCTTATATACATTTCAGACTGTTGACATACGACAAATATTCGACAAGTTTCCGGAGAAATCCGGCGGTCTCAAAGAGCTTTACGAGCAGGGTCCACAGAATGCGTTCTACCTGGTTAAATGTTGGGCGGATCTCAACACGGACGTCACGACGGGCAGCGAAACGGGTGATTTCTATGGCGTAACCAGCCAGTGAGTTGATATCCTTGATTCTGCGCACTCTTAACTCTCTATCGATTGTAAATCTAATTCAATTACCCAATCACTTTGCAGATATGAAAGCAATGAGAACATTGAGCTTGTCTGTTCGACAATTGTCTGCTCGTTTGGCAAACAGGTTGTGGAGAAGGTGGAGCACGAGTATTCGCGTCTGGAGCACAATCGCTACGTTTATCGGATTCAGCGCTCGCCGATGTGCGAGTACATGATCAATTTCATACAGAAGCTGAAGAACCTACCTGAACGCTACATGATGAACAGTGTGCTCGAGAACTTTACAATATTACAGGTGAGTTTTGTTGTTCTGTGCTGAGATTGATATTATATTATAGTCTCTCCCTTCATCACTTATTCACACTGTCTATTCCCGTCTCTGTCTGTGTAGGTAATGCGAGCGCAAGAAACGAAAGAGACACTGCTATGCATAGCGTATGTGTTTGAGGTGGCGGCGCAGAATAGCGGCACCACGCACCACATCTATCGCCTTATAAAGGAATAGCATGAGCTGCATGAAGCAGCGCCCAATCTGTCCGCGTTACCCACCAATGCACAAATCAGCGAATACAGCAACAGCAACAACAGCAGCAGCAACAACAACAACAATACGAGTAGAAACCACAACAGCACAAGTAACAACAACAACAACAACAACAACAGCAGCAACAGCAACAATGGCAACACAACCACCAGCAACAGCAACAGCAACAGCAATAATAATAATAATGCCAACAAGAGCAATAACAACAGCAATAATAATAATAATAATAATAACAGCAGCAACAACAACAGCAACAACAACAGCCTTATCAACAACAACAACTCGAGCAGCAACAGCAATATTGCTGCCGCCGGCACAGAGGAAACTCTGCAAGGCGTACAGGAAACAGTTTCGACCGTCATCAAACAATCGCCAACATCGCCGCAACATCAGCAGCGACAGCAGCAACTGGGTGGCATTGCAGCGCTGCAGGTGGATGAGGTGCTGTATGCGCAGGTGCTGCCAGAGAATAGCTATCAGGTGCAGCAACAGCAGCAACAGCAACAGCAGCAACAGCAGCAACAGCAGCAACATCAGCAATTGCAGCAGCAGCTGCGTCAAAACACGCACATGTTGCTGCAGCAGCACACAACGCAACAGCAACAACAACAACAGCAACAACAACTTGTGAATTACCAGGACCGTCCACCGCCGCCGCCCTACAACGCCTGCATCGCCAGCAATAGCAGCAAGCAGCAACAGTTTGATGTGGAGCAACAGCAGCAGCAACAACAACAGCAACAGCAGCAACAACAGCAGCAGCAGCAGCAGCAGCAGCAACATCAGCAACAGCAACATCTAACCACATACGAACAGTTCCTTAAACTGTCCGCTCAGGAGTATACCCAACTGAATGCAGCTGCTGAGAATGCGGCGCTCAATCTGAGCAGCATGGGCGTCAGCAAAGCTGGCGAGGATGAGCCGCATGTTGTTGAGGCGTCGCACGAGCTGCGCCTGCTGCGCCAGGTGAATGTGGCCAATGCCAATGCCAATGCCAATGTTAATGCGAACGCGAATGACAATGACAATGTTGCCGATGCCGAATGTGAGCAGTAGTTGCGTAGGCGTGGCATGCTGTTAGTTTAGGCAGTTAGTTATTTAGCTCTATAGATGCATACAGTTATGGCGTTTTATTATGCACATGCAACACGCACACAAACATACACATATACCCACACACACACACACCCGACATAGTATCTTACTGTATTAGTTTACTCTCTTATGTATTTCAATGCATTGTTGAGCTCATCACCAAATCAATGAACTAATTGAAGAATCCTGTCTGATTGTATGTGTGTGTGTGTGTGTGTGTGTGTCTGTGTGTGTTGTGTCTGTGTGTGTCTGTTGTCTGCTGTCAGCGAAGTAATTTTTTTATATACATCTTTACATACATTAAAAAAATACATTTAAATGATCTCAAAGTTACTTAAAACATATTTTTTGTGTGTAATTTGTATGTTTAACTTCTTTTTATTTTTGTTTTTTGTTTTTAATTATAATTTTTTTTTCCAAAAAAGAGAAAGAAAAAGCTAATAGAAGCAGTTGTTGTGCGCTGATTTAATTAAAAAAAAAAAAAAAGAAAGAAAGAAAAAAAACTAAATGAAGAGAAAAAAAATTGATTTTTTTTTTTTGTTTTGTCAAACAACAACAACAAAATTACACCACAAACATTTGACAGATGCAGATGTTTGTATATCATGTATTCTACATTTTATTCGCTAGATATAGACATATATATATATGCACATATATATATGTATATATATATAAATTTTTTTTTGTGTGTTTATAGCTATTAGAGTTATGGAGAGCATAATGTATAGTAATCTAAAATTAGGTATTTTTAATTACATGTAAATCGCATCAACTTTGAATGTGCTAAGGGCAGTTGCAGCTAGGATTAGATAGCTGAGCTGAGAGCGAGAGAGCGATAGTGGGAGAGGGAGAAAGAGAGAGAGAGAGCGAGAGGGAGAGTGCAGAGTGGGTAAAAAGCGTTGCCTTCAAGGAGCATCAAGCAGTAAGAGTAAAAAACACACACTGAAAAAGAAACGTAATTAGTAGTTTAAAAGAATATGTTTTTCTTTTTGTTTCAACAACGACAACTGTTGCTTTTGTGTGTGTGTTATAAAAGCCACAATGTTATTTCTCTATATACTTATGTAACTATAGTGTAAACATATATATATATATATATATACATATATAGATATATATATGTGTGTAAAACAATTCATTTAAGCATGAATCGAACGATCCACCGTTATTAAAATGATTAACTATTGATTTAAAATATGCAAACAAACAAAAAACTATTTGAAAAGAAAAAAAAAAAACACCAAGAACAAATTCAAATGTGAGCAGGAAACTTGGCTTCAGAATGCACTCGATGCAAGCGGCGATTCGCACAGCTGGACAAAGTTTGGATCAAGTGGAATGATGAAGAACTATGTATGCCATATTAAGTGCTGAGAAACTAAACTATATATATATATATATATATAAATATATTGTATAATTTATGTATGTATATGAATCCATGCCCATGAATCTATAGAGGCAAGCGTAGTTGTTGGATCGCCGCTTGTTGTGTGCATTGAGTGAATGACACCGATAATTACAAAGAAATACAAATGCAAAATAATGAGAAGAAAGAAAAAAACTTAAAAAAGAAAAACGCAAAAAAAAAATATAATAAAAAAACTTAATACTAATTTAAATTAAAAGAAATTGTATTGTAAATGTAAAATAGTATCGTTTTCGTATATGTATATGTAGTTAGACTAAGGCTAAACTCTAACTCTATATAAAGATATAGAAAGTATAATACATATATATATATATAAATATATATCTACATATATATATATATATATATTTATAAATGTAAAGTATTTCGTTGTTGTACGATTAAAACAAATACGCATTTTTTTTTGTTAGTAATAAAACTCAATTCAACTGAAAATGCATCAAATCAAACACGAATGCACAGAGAGAGAAAAAGAAAGAGAAAACGAAAGAGAGAGAAAGCGAGCTATAAGGGAAATTTGTACATTTAACGACAAACAAAGGCATAAACAATAATGAAAAAATACCATAGTAAGAGATATTAAAGAAGTTTGCTAAAATTACAAAAAATTTAGTATAAACTAAATACACACACATACATACAGAAACACTTGAAAAAGGGGTAAACAAAAAAGTAACAATAATAATAAATTTAATGCAAATCGAAAACTATTTTAAAAATTTTTAATCATGAAACAGTTACAATTACAAATATTACAAATACCAATTTATATATATATATATATATATATATATATATATAATGAAACAATATATATATAAAGAGAATGAAAAAACTAAGTATATGTGTAACTACAGAGTAGAAGAAGAAGAAGCAGAGACACACATAAAAAATGAGAAAACTTAAAAATCAAAGAAAAAGAAATAAAAAATAGTGCCTATCACAGCAGCAAAGTATTAAAAGTTGAACCGACGCAAGGCAGCGAAAATGGATTTGAATTTTCATTTTTTGTTTCATTTCTTTTTCTTTTTGAGTTTTTACACAGCCAAAAAGCTTGTTTCAAAAAGTTCTTGCCCATCACACAATTAGAGAATACAGTTATAATTATATATATGTATATAAATGGCTATATATATATATATATATATATATATATATATACATATATATATATATATTTATACAGGTGTGTGTGTGTTTCACTTTGGATTTTCTCTGTATAAAGCTCGATATTTTGGTTAATCTCACTTAAAACATTTTCAAAGAATCTGAAGTAGAAAAGCAAACAACAACCACAAAAATCCGTTCAGTATCAAGTTAGAAACCACCTTACGAACTTAGTTTAATATATATATGTATATATATATATATACACATATATATATATACTTTTTTTTATATATATTACCCGTCTGATTCCCCCCATTACCCTAGTACCCAAAGCAATCGGAGAGCTACTTAGTTTTAGACTGTCTCATGCAAAACAAATTTTTGGCTAAAGACGAGCCAATTACATTCTTTTTGAAATTTGTTAACTGAATTTGGTCTAAATTTTGTATAAATCTGATTTGTACAAGAATGAAACCAACAAAGAACTCATATTCACATTTGATTTGTCGAAATTTACTCTTTTCTTTTATCTTTGTTTTTTGGCTAAAGTTTAGTTTGAATATACATATATGCAATAACAATTTGTTGTAAGCAAACGATATATATAGAAGTTACTCGATATATATATATATATATATATATATATATATATATATATATATATATATATATATATATATATATTATGTATGTATATACACTTATGTGCAAAAGCAGGAAATGTGTAATGTCCCGACTATACAGCAATCTAATCCCTGTAACTTCCTCTATTCAACATGCTCCATGCTAAATTTTAAGTTATGTTTTGGTTCTTTTTTTTTTGCGCAAATAGAAAATTTAATTATGTTTATTTTATGTTTATGATTATTTAATTTTTTTTTTTGTGAAAATACACTGTAATTTAATAAGCAAGAATGAGATCATCAACAACCATCATCATCATAATATATATATATTTATATATATATTAAAAGAGAAGAAAATGAAAACAAAAAATAATAGTGCTTAAATCAATTATTAATAAATTTATAAATAGTTGTAAAACAGAAGATAACTGAAAACAATAACAAAGCAAGGATGAACAGTGAATATGCAAAACAATAAAATTGCAATTATATTTATATAAATAATTGCAATTCACGATTTAAGCTATATATAATATATATATATATATATATATATATATATATATATATATATATATATATGTATATATATACTATATATATATATGTATATATATACTATATATGTATATGTATTTTGTTTTATATTTGTCGTTCAAACAAAATGCTAGAATCGAACGAGCGCAAATAAGGGAGAAAAGAAAAAGAAACATGTGAAATTTACGTAAGGAAAAAATGTGTCATTTTAATTTTTACACTGAAATGCATTAATAAAAATTTTAATATATTAAAAAATCTCAAATTGAGTTGTTTTGTTTTAATTTAGCTGGTGTCGTATATTGAATATAATAAACGGGATGCGTCTGCAAGATATAATCATCAAACAGACGAGATATTCAGCATATTCAGCACATTCTTTTAAATATGTTAAAAGAAGAGCACCTGGAATCTTCCAGGTGATGGTATCTCACTATATAGAAGAGATATTCAGCATATTCTTATATTATATATTTTTAATTTAGCTGGCGCCTGAAAGATATCAACATTATACTGACGATATATTCAGCAAACTCTATACTAGTATATATTTTAAATTATTCACTTATCTGGTTTCATATTTCAAGTATGTTAAACGAGATGCACCTGGAAGATATCATCATTATACAGACGAGATATTCAGCAGATTCTTATATTATATATCCTATATTACTTTTTATATTATATTATATATTTTAAATTTAGTTGGTTTCATATTTTAAATATGATAAACGAGATGCGCCTGGAAGATGATCTAGACGAGATATGCTGGACTATACAGACGAGATATTAGCAAATTATATTATATATGTTTGGAGCTACATCTGACCTGGAACATCAATATCATTATATAGTGAATATATTCATTTTCAAATTTCAAGCATATGAAGATAGCCCTTGAAGCCAATGGCCATGCCATGAACGCTCCAACTAGGCATAGAGTCAACTGGCAAAACTGTCCAGGTCCCTCCACAAAATACAGTAAACTTGCAACATTGCATTGCCATTAACTATAGTTTTTATTGTTACATATACATATACACATACATATTGAACGCAAAAGCTGAAACTGCGTAAAATAATTCACTTGGACGTCGCGCGCACACACAAAGTTTATATAAATCAAATTTGTAATCTTTTGTCTTGTCATCGACTTGTCTTTTCATTTAGTTGTTTGGATTGTTTTGTTTGTGATTCAAATAGTTACTATTTTCAGTTTTGGTTTTTGTAAATATTTAAATTTTAATTTATACAATTCATATTCGTTAAATATATATCATTATTTTCGATATCGTTTGCGTTCAAAGGGCGTTCATTGCGGGCTATTCAAATTGATTGAAGTTGAATTGATTTAGCAATCCTTTCGACGATGTTTTTAGCTTGAACTTTTAAAAGATACAATTTCAAAATATCAAAAGAGGGGGTAGGGGGGGATAGGGAATTATGAAATTACATTGAAAAGAAAAATGGTTAAAAGTTGGAAATAAAATTTAAAGACAGCATGTCGTGAAATCACAAGGACACCAAGTGCAAAAATCAAGAACCCTAAGGCTGCTCACTCAATGATGTTTTGAGGGTTTCTTTTTTGAGTCTTTTTGTTTTTGCAAATATTCGTGTTCTTGTCAGCATTAGTTGTTGAATTTATTACTGCTGTAGCGGGGCTTGTTCTGTTATTTGAAAAGCTGTGTTGCCCAGAGATTGCTAGGCAAACAGGAGCCAACCGATGCATAGAAAGGCGAGATACAAAAACAGTCTGGACAGCGTCTGCTCATCGTCGTACTGTGTGGTACCGCGATTAGCAGCTAAAAATGAAAGAACACCAGTTAATTACATGACAATATAGGGCAATGTATTCATGTTTAATGCTCACCTGCTGGCCGTGGCTCGCCGAAGTTAAGCGATGATGTAAAGAAACCAAAGGGAAAAGCACCAATGCCGAACGATACATGGAAGCTATCACCAAAACCAAACCCCGGAAAACCAGGTGCTGGCTCCGGCTCCGAACGCTGCCCAGCAGGACGTGGCGGCACCTTATTGCTGCAGAATACAAAAATAGATGAAATCAATTTGAATTCTAACAGCATTGTTCCGGGCACATACCGTGGATCCTCTTGACGTGTGCTATTGCGACCATAAAGTGGTATGACTTTGTCCTTATCAACGGCTGCCTTGCAAACGGGGCAGAGCTTGCGATTGGGCCGCGTTAGCAGCCACTGATGCAAGCAGGGCCAGCAGAAGAGATGGCCACACATGCTCACCACAGCATCCTTTGCCGTGTCCAAGCATATATTGCACTCGTACAGTGACTCCTCGTTTTGCTCCTTGTCGTTGCTGTTGCTGGTGCTGCTGCTGCTGCCAGTGGGTCCAGTTGTTGATGCCGATGCTGATGGTGTTGCTGTTGTTGTTGTTGATGACGACGACGACGGCGTCGCTTCATTTGCAGCCGCCCCATTCAGATCTGCAATATTACCGCTAGCCAGGGCGCTGCCCGTAAATGAATATGATGTTGGCCGATGACGCAGCTCAGATGTGGACTCAATGGGTTGCTTGGCCCAGCCAATGTTGTCAGTGTCCACGCGCTCCGTGCCATTGTTGTTTGAATTGTTATTGTTGTTGTTGTTGCCATTGCCATTGCCATTGATGCCGGCATTTGATGATGTGCTGGGCAACTCTGGGGCCGTGGCCAACTGTGGTTCACCAACCATGGTGGCTGTTGCCGCTTCCATATCCCGACCCTCTGTGTTCTCTAAACAAATCTATCGCAAGACTTAACTGTTTGATGGTTTGCTCCAACGTCCCCTAAACGCGCGATCTAAAAAAATAAAACAAAAAACTATTTAGTAAATGCATTTAAAAGCAGGCCATTTCAAGCATGAAATAGAATAGAACAGAACAGAAAAAGGCGTAGCAATTATAGATATCGTCAACCTGGTGTGAACCCACAACTGCAGCTAATTGGAAATGCTATATATATATATATATATATCTATATCTATGTGTATGTGTGTGCGTGTGCCTGTGCGTGTGTTAGTTGAAAACATACAAATACACACAGCTACCCAATCAATAGTCTACACGTCCCTCAACATAAGCGACAAATGCTAGACGTCGCCCCGTGGCCTAATGGAATCCGTTCAGATGCGCTTGTAATTCCTACTAATTCAAAAAGAAAAAAAAAATACTGTTTAGAATTTATGCCAAAAAATAACTTCAATTTTAAAGTGAAACTACAGATGTGACAGTGGCCACTATAGCTGCTTTCTACATATACATAGCGCATATAGACATATATAATATATATATGTATATATAAACATATAAGCTAGGTCGCTTGAAGTCCGTCTGAAAAACATTTGTCAGGCAAAGTTTCTATAGCTAACTGTACATTAGATTAATCACATACATACATACATACATATATACACACATATAAACATATGTACAGCGCCGCTCAACTGAATAGGTTTGACTTTTCTCATTAACGAAAACTCCGATTTCAATGAAATAAATTTTGTTATACAAAAAATTATTCAGTTACGACTTAGAAAAGTTTCGGGTCTGTAAATTTTTCATTTGATATTATTTTTGTTAATTTTTCAAAAAAATGTAAAAAATATGTGTGTTATTTCTTTGGCTCATTTGACTAGGTTTGAAAACTTTGACTTTAATAGTAGGGCCGCCTACTTGAAGTTTCAAATTTTTTAAAATTTAAAAAGTTGTATTTCTATAACGAAAGCTCCGATTTCAATGAAGTAAATTTTGTTGTATAAAAAATGATTCAGTTATGACGAGCTTAAAGTTCAATTTAAAAAAGTTCAATACAAAAATTATTCAGCTACGACGGTTAAAAGTTTCAGGTCTGTAAGTGTACACTTAAGATGTTTTTTGTTAATAAGTTTTTTCTACAATATGTAAACAGAAATGTGTTATTGTTTTGACTCAGCTGAATAGGTTTGAGAACTTTGACTTGAATGTTGTAGTGCCGCCTACTTGGAAAACTTCGACTTTTTTGAAAGTTAAAAAAGTTATATCTCATTAGCGAGCACTCCAATTATAATGAAAAAGTTTGTTATATGAAAAAATTAATGAGCTATGGCGACAACAAGTTTCAAGTCTGTAAATTTTCATTTAATATAATTTTATGAATTTGAAAAAGAAAGTCGGAAAAAATATGCCTTTTTTACTAATGAAAAAGGCAAAAAAAATATTTTTTCTATTTACGTTGAAAATATATAACTTTTAAATTTTGTTCTTTAACAAAACCAAGAGAAAAAAATTGAGAAGAGGAAGAAATATACAACAAGGGATCATAACAAATATTTCTATTTTTTTTCGTCAGCAACTTTCAATAATGTGAAACCTATTCAGTTGAGCGGCATTGTATATCGCATGTCATTTGCTACGCATGTTTATCGCAGTGAACGCAATCAAAGGTAATTGTACGGTACTTAAGTTTAATTCATATGTAAACATGTGTGTACACACACACACACGCGCACCCACACACACATAGATACCAACAAGTATAGGTGTGCCTATGTACATCGCATATGCACATACTATTCGCACACACTATAGACATTTGTCGCAGTACTGTCACAGTAAACAGGTGCAAAGGTATGCAATTTGACTGCACAACAAACGTATTAAGCGCATGTTAAAACAAAGCTGTAAAACTATTCATATTTTGCAATTTACCAAAAAATATATTATTGGCACGACCAGCAGTTACCCTGTGGACAATATTATCAATATCACTTTCAAATGATTTTCAGGCATGCTAAAGTACAGAGCGAAGGGTCCAAAGATTGCATGCGATTAATATTATAATAGCTTCAATTTCATCATTATGATTATTAAAACGAACGAGATCCAGATCAGACAGACAGACAGAGAGAGGAAGAGAGCGAGAGGGAAAGAGAGATAATGAACATGATCATAATTAATGAATCATGTGATGCTTTGATAACGACTACACCTGGCACTAGAAGTTTCAATCGACTCCGGATATCACAGTTGCGTACCTGATAGAGCCTTAAGCAGTGCTGCTGCTGCTGCTGTTGCTACTATTGCTGCTGCTATTCCGCTAATGCTATTCAAATTGTACAAACAAAAACAAACATACATGCATATGTCTGTAAATATACAAGGCAGAGCCGCCAGGCAAGCTTTCAGCAGCTATGTGCGTACTTTGCATCTACGTACAAACATTTGTACATACGTGACTGCTTACATGTGTATTTGCCATACGTAAATACACGAAGCATTGCACGTCTGTATGTGTGTGTGTATGTATGGTGCATACGAACATAGCGATGCCCTATCAGATGAGCACACAATACACACATATGCAAAAAAAAGAACACGCACATACACACATGCACCCACACATATGTGTATATTCACAATAAATACACACACATACAAAGGCGCAAATCCATGTATTTTCTACGACACTGTTATTGTTTGATTGTTTTGGTCAAACTGCCACACAAATAGTTTTTGCAATATTTGGCACTCACACGAAATTTCATTTACCGCGTCACATGTGTCTTTGATTTAACTGCAAAGTTTTTTTTAATAACTTGCTAGAGCTATGTGTTTATTTTGATTTTCCTCAAGGCGAAACTGGTTGGGCCTGGCATACGATGAAAAAAAAAAACATATGTATGTACAAGTACACATATACATATACATACCTTTTAATCGCGTATCATATGCACACGTAATTTCTTTGGATTATAACAATATATGTTTATAGAACTGACACTTTGACAGCTAATTGTATTACATTAAATATCGTTACAAATAATCTGTATTGTTCGCCAAAAAAAAATATATTAAGTGGTCAGAACCACAGCGATAGCGATATACCTGAAATTTGACTGGCGGCGACAATCGAGAAAGCACTGTACAATACATCGATATATAACTATTAAAGTATATATCGATATGTATAAAGCTATTAAGATATCGATATGTATAAAGCTATTAAGATATCGATATGTAGGAAAATAACCATAAAAGCGATATATTTGCATATTTTTTTCTTACTTTTTTCAAATTATAATTAATTACAGTCACTGCGGGACAGATGAAATAAAATATGCTAATTAAATTGTTTCACACATATGGGGTGCTAGAAAAATATGCCACTAAGATTTCCCGTCACACAACCTTTGGACCCACTTTCCACAGTAGTTTTCAAACAGTAGTTTATAGGTACTTGTGATTGATATGTCCATTTATCGATAAGATATGATAATGCGATATTTTCCGTTCACAATTTTGACATTCAATTTTATTGACCACCATCTTACCAAAAATATATTTTTGTAATAATAATAATTACAACCGTTGTGTATATGACAAGCGGTGGAGGAGATTATAATTATATCAAGAAAACTTCACATTATGTAAAAATTTTTAATATATTTGCCGGTAAATATAAAGAATTTACGCTTGGCGCTATTTCGTATAAGAAAAAAGGCTCTGCCTAAGCTAAGAACGACCATTGATGTGTACAATTATTGTTAACAATTAAAATGCAGCAGCCGCAATAACTTGGAAGGCCATGTAAGCGGTAGCCACCAGCGCCACAAAGAAGGAAAGCGCACGAGCTGGCTGAGGCACCACAACAACGGCGTAGACCACAGTGTGGACGATGCGCGAGATGCCAACGGCACGGAACAGATTGATGGCCAAAAAGGCGCTGGGATTCGTCAGTGTGTAGAGCAGGCCGATGGCGAAGAAGGGCAGAATGTTCTCCAGATCGTTGCGATGAGCGCGGCGCACACGCTCCACATTGGGATCATCGAATTTAACCTTCAATTTCGGTGACATCAAATCCTCCGGATTGGCGAATGTCTAGAAAGCCAAACGAAATAGCAACAACAAAAATTGATAAATGCTCTCATAATCTATGCACTTTCACCTGCTGACCGGACTTTGACCTAGCAACAACGGCTTCACATTAGCTTACCTTGGTCTTGAAACGTTGTATGGCCGTAAGCAAAGACATGGCCAACATTTTGATGACCAACAGACCGGCCCAGAACGTATAGCTCTTGAACACCGGGTTGTTTAGGGTAAGCAGTTCCAGACTCATCTTTCTAATTTGATTTATTTACACGTTTTGTCAACTCGTCAGTAATGGACCGCTTTCGGGCGTTGCAAACTATCAACTGGCGTGAGCGCTGCGTATATTCTTATTATATGTGTGTACATACAGGCATACATACATACATATATGCCGGCTAATAGTCCGCTCTCTTACGCGCCTCTCTCTCTCTCTCTTTCTTTCTCTCTCCAACTCGCTTGTGCTCGCTCACTCTCTCTATCGCTTGTATGCTTATGTAGAAAGCGCTGAGTCAGACTGACACCATCAAAACAAAAAAGAACTCTCTCTCTCTCTCTCACACACACACATGCATGCATACTTATTTACATATGCATAAACTTACCAAAGTTATAAATCGCATAAGGCCGGTTAACAGGCTCATCGCATACATTTTGAGCAGCAACACCGCTGTCCAGCCGATATAGCAACGGAACACCTCATTGTCCAGCGAGATTAGCTCGTGATGCAGCATTGTTTCGACTTGACATTCACTTGACGATTGATTCGCATTCTATTGCCTAGCCCCAGCTATATACTATATACATATGTATGTCTGTCTGTATGCACTATGCAGTTGCATTTCTAGCGGGGTGTCAATTCAATTCTACCTACAGGCGCTGAACAGCTTATCGGCATAATCTTAACTAAACATTTACTCAATATACGATTTATACTTTAACCGGTTTAGCTAGAAATTTAATGGCCTCTACAAAAACATGCGTGAAAGAGTCACTAGTATATGCTCTACATTTACATTTAACCGTTTTCGAACTGCGAGATTGTTAAACTTTATAATTATAAATCGATAAATATCGATTTAAGCTACAATTCGTCCGTACAGAATATCTCCAAGTCATATACTTCCTGGCATGTTATTATAGTGTTATGTAAACAACATCAAGGCAAATATATGAATATATGTATGGCACAATCTTATCTAGGACTACAGAATCTTTACTTTTTATTTATCTTTTATTTTTAAAAGTTAAGTAAACCCTATTTTAGAGTATACCTCTAATGCTGCTAGCGTCACATCTGCACATCATAGCGATTAAATGAATTGACAAAAGCTCAAATAAAAATTACTGTAATTGTCGAGAATTGAAAACAAAAAGCGAATAATTTTCAAATTAGCCCAGATGCAACGATTAGGCGGGGGGCTAGTATTACTATAGGAATACTGGCGGCTTTAGCATTAGTAACTGCTTATTTAGTTGAAAGGTTTACGTGAGAGATCACTTTAAATTGCATATAGAATTGATGTTGATTAAATAAAAAATAAATAAATTATTAACGAATGTTAATGTCTATTAGGTATATGTATATGTGACTATAATATTAATATATTATATAAAAGTCTAGTTCTAAACTAGCTTAGGTAAACTTTAATGTATCAAGTGACGCTGATCATGACGTGCAAATAAGATCTGTAGTTGAGGCTGTTCCCCTAAAGGTTGTATGATAATTTTATACATTTTATAAGCACAAGCGTATAAGACTGTCAATCTGGTCTGATGTTGGGTTTTTTCCTTAAAGATTTTATTGCACTGCTTATAAACGTGCTCATATAGACTCTTATAATGCATTTGAGACATGTATATATATAATCAACTCAATAGTTAAGATCTATTCCCATCAAGATTATATATTAATCTACCATATATAATTTATATATATTATTATATATATATTATTAATTTATATATATATTAGTTCTTATAATGCGTATAAGGTTGTCCATCAGCTCTCTAATTGGAGTAATTCTCTTTAAGATATTATTACCCTGCTGTAGCTTAGAGAACACATATACTAGTTCTTATAATGCGTATAAGACTATCTAGCAGCTCTCTAATTGGCGATATTCTCTTTAAGATGCTATTACACTGCTCTAGTTTATAAGCACTCTTATACTAACTCTTCTAATACATATAAGACAATCAGTCAGCTTTGATCATGCAGTGTATTAGCTCGCACAAACATTCTTATAATGAGGATACAACTTTTAAACAGCTCTGTAGTTGATGTCAACCTCTCAAGGATTTTATGACACTGACCAACCTCAGCTAATATATTTATGCTAACTATTATAATTCGTATATGAATTTCAATCAGCTCTCTAATTAAAGTTATTTATTTTGCAAATTATATGAGACTGCTTTAGCTTATAGACACGCTCTACCAAACTCTTATAATACGTATAAGATTATCAAGCTTAAGCTTAAGTATAAGCTGGCTTATACAAACTCTTATAATGCGTATAAGATTTTTAATCCGTTCTCTTATTAGAGATATTCGCTTATAAACACCCTTATACAAGCTCTTATAATGCATTATAAGACTGCTCTTATAATGCATATAAGACTATAAATGCTCTAAGACAAGCTCTTATAATACCTATAAGACTTTCAATCCGCTTTCTAATTGAAGTTTTCTCTTCAAGATTTTCTAGTACTCTGAAGCTAAGTCAGTTTTAACGACACATAAAATGTGATTTTTACACCTTTTTGTTTTATTTGGCTCAAAGTTCAATGGATATTTGAAAAAAAAAAACCGATTAGAATTCGAACCGAAAAGCTTTGCGCTCAGTTCAAAATGAACTCAAATAAGCAATTTGAGCAAATCTAGAACTTAGCCAAGATCTAGCCAAAGGGCCAATGGTTACGTTGCTCCCATTCAAGAGACCTTCATCAGAAATTTGTGAACAAATTAAAAATGCCAACTTATGTGCGCAAAGCTCAGTTGCAGCTTAACTCAATCAGCTGCAGTTGTTTCTAGTTGTTGTTGTTGTTTTAGTTGTCTTACTTAAACTAAAGTGCGCTGTAATCTCTCATCATCATCATCATCATCATCATCTTAGTCGTCATCAGAGTCAGCAGCAGCGTCTCCGCTTTTCATCATTGGGCTCTGAGGCCCAGTTGTGGGTCTGTCAACATTTTGCTAAAGAAAACCGCAGGCGAGCCGCACTTCAGAATGAAATGCCTCTTCCTACGATTCTTGAGTGTAATTAATTAATTTCGCGCTCATTTAACTATGCGCCCATTGTTTGCTGTGGCCGCTGCTGTTGCAGTGCCTGCTGCAAAACATAAAACATAATGTGCTGAATTTACATAACATTCGGATGGGGCAGCAATTGCAGCTCAGTGATCGTTCCACATTTGTCGTGTACGCGCGTCGCATTCAACTCGAATTCCACTCGCCCTGGGCTCTACTCGAAAGGATATCGGAAAAGGAACAATTTCATTATTTTCTTTTCTTTTTTTTTTTTTTTGTTTGGCGTAAAATGTCTCACGGTGAACGAAAAGGTCGCCTGAATGTGGTTAAATTTTTAGAATTGGTAAAGCGAATTGCGTTATTTTTTTAAAGTGAGAAACATAAAAATGAAATAGGCATAATAAATTAACAAGTTTCTTAAAATTGCATTATAATATAGTTTTATGACTCAAAAAAAAGTTAAGACTGCCCGACTAGCAGATACCCTGACTGTTTTCGACGCAGTTACCCAAAATAATATTTGAGAATACCTTCGAAATCTATAACAAATTTTGGTAACTCTGGCCACTAAAACCGTATAAGTTATGCCTATATAACTGCAGTTCAATTGATGTATTGGCTTTGATGTTTTGAAAAGAAAACTTGATCTGCTAAATGAGGCTGTATGTGTGACATTCCAAGTCTCGAGTTGTTCAACAGGCAGATATACTATATACATAGAACTAAACCCACTCGGCTATTGATTAAAATTTACATGTATATACTTAACCAGATCTGCTATAGCATATATATACATGTGAATATGCATAAATTATTTTCAGTGGGTTCTCAGTTTGAACAGAAACATTCTTTATCATATATTCAATGTATATATATATATTATATTATTATATACATATTTCATATATGCTATGATTTCATATCTTCCAACTCCTATAGGAAACATAAGCTAAATTGAAAGCAGTCAATCTAATACATAGTATATACCCCATCGTGGAATGTCATGAACTCATACAATGTTCTTGTACATTACATATACCATATAAGAGATTTTTATTTTATTTTATTTTTTCATTTTTAACTAATCGCTTTTTATACAACCTCTACTATCAGCTATATTATATGTATATACTTATACTCTCTTGCATACTCTTATATTATATTTAAAAACCTATAGGTATATTTAAATTTACATATACTTACATTCCACTAAATAATTAGAAGTTTTCTATTGCACTTCTAACTGATATTTTAACTGATTTCTCAGCTTCTTCTACAACTTCTGCTACTATTAGCTCTTCAGGACTAAACTTCTCGCTTTGCTTCAACTTTTTCCTTAGGCCTTCTCCGTTGCCTGTCTAGTGCTGCACTTCTATAGCTTTAACGATCGCGACATAATGACCTCATTCATGGCGACAGGCACATTCACTGGCTATATTATTGTCGTCATAGGTGTCTTTGCAGGTAAAACACAATCAATATGCATGCATGTACATATATGAGATAATCAATTTAAATGCTTTTGATTATATCGCCCAGGTGTGCTGATGCGTGCACCCATTCACAAACGCATCGACATCTTCTTCAGTGTGTTGGGCTGCGCTCTGTTCGTGGCCAGCGGGATCTTCATAATCGAGGCCTGGGAGTTCTCGTTTCGCACACGCACCCGGGATCTGGCGCTGATCAAGGCATCACTGTCCATTGTGAATGGTGTGCTGTTCGGCTTCGATGCCATCTTTACATTTCGGGATAAATAATACATCATGATGCCACACCCACCCAACACACACCCACATTTGGCGCTGCATTTACAATCGTATTTTATACTTAAGACAGATACTTTCTGCATGCATACATACATACATACATAGACCAGATATACATACATACATACATGTTAGTTATCAAATCATAAGGAATGTGTTACAAATGTTAAACGAGGACTAACAAAAAAAAAAAAAAAAGAAAAAAGAAAATAGGAAAAGGGGGTTTGCTCTATTGCTAATACATATTTTGTTTTTATTCTTTTCACTTTGCTTTTAAATAATTTAAATTTACAATTTTGTGTGCAATTTCATGTCAATAAAAAAATATACATGTGTATAATATATATAAGCCCGCATTGTGCATTAAAGATGATTACAATTAGGCTAAACACACACACACACATATATATATATACAGACACAGGCACACACACAAACAAACACAGACAGGGAGTGAGAGAGAGGGAGAGAGAGACACACCCTCACATATACAGAGATACATCAATTAGCCGCTGACATGGAAAATCATGAAAAGTAGCTTGGATGCGTTTATACATTGTTAAAGTAGTTAGATTTAAATTTTTATTGTGTTTGTTTTGTTTTTGTTGCTGGATTTTTTTCCATGATTCATTGACGTGAGAAAAATATGCACGTCGTCTTAAGTCGTCATCATCATCGTGTTCTAGGGCATCTTTGGATGTTGTTGTTGTTGTTGTTGCTGCTGCTGTTGTTGTTGCTGCTGCTGCTGTTGTTGTTGCTGCTCTAGGCTGTTGTTGTAGTTGTTGTTGATGTTGTGTTGCGTTGTCTTAGGCAGAATTGTGTATGTTAAGGCGGAAAATATCATGAGCAACGAAATAGGTACCGGCATTGGCTTTCAGTACAAACACCTGAGAGAAAGCGTGTGGAGGATCGTCGTCGCACTGCAATTCGATTGAAAATGCATTCACATTATGAAAGAATGTCAACAAGTATCTGATAGAAATAATATTAAATAGAGCAATGTGTGGGTCAATACGTGCTCAAAGAAATTAGAAATTGAGGAGATTGATTAGAAGTTGAAGGAGAGAGAAAAACAAAGTTGGGAAAAGTAAATAGACCAAATATATGGCGCATGAATGAATGACTCTCTTCGACATACCGAAGCTCAAATACTCTGGCAGATAACAAAAGGGCATTTAAATAAACTATATCAAAGATAACAAAGGACATTTATATAAACTATATCTCATTTTCAGTTTGAGACAGTAGTATGTATGTAAACTATGGACTTGTATATTGATATATCATATACATATGTATACAAGAACTTGATCCTAAATAGATGGAGTAAACATATTGTCATTTGAGTATTCACTGAGCTCACTGTTTAGAGCTACAGAAATATGCTGATACAATGGAATTTTTGTGATTCTCTAATCTACATTTATCATATACATATATATATATATATTGCTTGCTATTCATTTACATTGAAAGTCCATTTTGGGAAATATTTGTTGTAAAAAAGATAGAAGCTTCTATTTAACAATTTGTAAAATACAGTATACAATCATATATACAGTATAAGTTATTCGCTTTTGGATCCTATACATTCCTTGTATATCACATCAGTCTGTATCCGACATCTCGAGAATCTGACTGCAAGGAAGTTCCATCCTCATTAATGAGCTGATCCAAGGCAAAGAGTAAATAGACAAATGCGATGCCAATATTAGTTAATAATACTTTCAGCATTAGCAATGACAATGGCAATAACCTGTCTGTCTGTCTGTAGAGTAGGACATCCGGCAACAGGATGCTGCCCTAGATATTGCTGTCTATGTATGAGTGCATATATGTATGTATTTCTTTTGTATCTATGTACATAAATTGAATTTTTGTTTTGTATGCGAGTAGTGTGTGTGTGTGTGGTTAGCATGGTTCAATAGAACAGTTATACCAAAAGTATTAAACTCATTTAGTAGATCAATGTGGCAATTAACTTTTTGTTACGATTAGATGCAACAAACAGAATGACTGTTTACTTTGCCTGGCCAGGATCGCTCTCTGAGTGTGATTTTGATTGTTGTTGCTGTTGCTCTTGCTGCTGCTGCTGTTGTTGTTGTTGTTGCTGTTGTTGCTGCTGTAGCTGTTGCATTCGGTCGAGCTGATTGCGATTGGCTACACATTGTGCAGCGCAAGCCTAAAGATGTCGTGCTGCACAAAGAAGCTAACGCCCACAGGTTTCAGTACAAAGGTCTGAATATACGCATGCGGCTGATCCTCATCGGTCTGCATCAATATATAGTCATATATGTATATATATATATAGTTTCATATATATATGCCAAACCTTCTATATATATATATATATATTGTTTTCAATGCTCAAGGCTCCCATTTGATTCTCACCTGTAGTCGTCCGAGGACATTTATCAAGACACCACCATCAAATGTGGGCTGCGAGTCTACCGTTGTAATTACTCGTGTGATCTTTTGGAAACTGAGGCTCTATAATACGAATGGCAATTAAAAAAACAGAAGATAAATCATTTGGCTTTGTTGAATGTTAACTCTACTTACCTGGACTTTCTCAAGAATTTTTGGCGCTCCTTGGATTTGGTGTCCTTCGAAAGTCATAAAGGACTCCGTTGCCTGGGCGAAATGAAACGAGAAACATTTACAAAAATTCGATTAGTGTGTGAATGTGTGTGTGTGTGAGTGCGTGTATATGTGCGTTTTATGTGCACATATATACAGCAAAGTATATACACACACATGCGAATTATACATACAACATGACTATTCGTGCAAATTTAGCATATATGAAGACGTTTGTGCATGTGTATGTGTGTATGTATGCGTGTGTGTGTCATACTTTGTATGGGAAATTTCGAGAAAGCCACATTTATACCCTAACCTGTGCACACATATACATATCTAGTATTTATTGAATTATAAAACAGCATTTTTAGAGCGGCGAAAATCACAAAATAAGCATTTGCGCGCTCTTTTTTTCGGGGCGAGCAAGAATTATGCTGTAGGCATTTTTGTCAAGGGCGCCATGCGCGTCACCTCCGCGACTAGGAACAATAATATTGCCCTTGTTCGTGTACGTACATACATATACATATATGGCAGCCAATGAGGTAGAGTGTGTATGCTGCTTAGATTGCCTATCGAAATTAAATAGTCAAAGAGTTTCCATTGCCCAATGTGGGACGCCACTTACGCTGTAAAAGTTTACCACATTGGCGCGGTTCGCCGGGTCGTCAAATATGCCATAATATTGCTGAACGAAGCCTTTGCCAATATCTTCGTATTGTGGATTTAGTGCCATATTGTTGATAAATAATTTATTAATTATAATTTTGGAAGTGTGACTATAATTTGCGGCTAACTATACAGCTTATCAGATATTTTGGTTTAGACTTTATGAGACACTGAAAACGCGAGACACGGCGAAAGTGTGGCCAATATCGAGCAACACCTATATTCGTATTCAATTTCCTCTTCAACATGATTGTACTGTTTCGATTATTCGATTATAAATTAAAAACATCGATAGGCAACTGCATGGTTAGTGATATATTACAATAAACAATTTGAATTTAAATAATGTGTTTAGTATCCATTATTTTTGGTTTTGTTCCTAATTAGTATTTTTTGCTTAAATTTTATTAACAATTTTCATCTTTGTGCCTATGCAACAACACTGTTGCCATTTCGGCTTATTTTAAGCTAGATTTAGCTTATTTTGAAATCAAAAAGCTTGAAAAAGTAGTGAAAAGCTTTTAGCTTGAGATCTAGCTTATTTCAAATCTAATTTGGATTATTTTAGCTTAAAAAAATGTAGTACAAAACAATCTATGTTATTTGATTGTATTGTAGTTTTTGGTCATTTTTTATCGAGAAATCGATAATAATTTTTATTCATCGTGCCATTTTGAGTATAAATGTATGGTAAATTTCGTTGATCACACTTATGGTCACACTTATTGCAGATTGTTAAACGCTTGCTTCCATTTTAAAAATGCCTAAAGTTTGTTATAAACAAAATTTCCGCGATTCGTGGACAAAGTGCCCTGAATTTAAGGAGTGGCTACGCAAAGTGCCAACTGACCCCACAAAAGCGTACTGCTGCTTTTGCAAAACAACAATTGGGGCCAACTTGTGCGAATTTTTTTGAATGATATAGATATGGACTGCGACGTCATGGAAAATGTTGCCACAACTGTAACATTCCAGCTAAATATTTATCTCTCATTCGTTCAACAGAAAAATATTCGGAAACAAATAATAAAGTTTGTGAAATTCTTTCATTACTACAATAAAAAATTAAAAAAAAAACTATAAAATTCTTCATTATTTTCATGTTTTTATGGTCAGCTTATTTTTAAGCTTTTTTTTTGTAAACTTTTAGCTTATTCTAGCTTATTTTTTTCGTCAATCTAGCTTATGGTGACTCTCAAAATCTGGCAACAGTGTGCAACAATGGACAAAGTCAATGTATTATTTGTGTTTAAGAGAACGGTCACACTACAATACTCTCTAAATTCCAAACGGCCGTGCGTTTCGTGCGCAAAGCGATTAAAGAAGTTTTAGTGTTAAAATGTTAGCCTTAGCAAATATTTCGCAGCTTTGTCGCATTTGCCTGCGACATTTGCGCCAGCAGCAGCAACATCAACAGCCAGCAAATGCAACGCCAGCCAGAGATAGCCTAAGGAACAAATCCAGCTACAATTCAAAGGCTCTGCCACACCTGGCAGAAATGCTGAATCAGTTTTTTGCCATTGACATTTTTCAGCAACCGGAGATCTTTCCGCAGCAAATATGTGCACTGTGCTACAATGCCATGGAGTACTTCCAGCAGCTATGCACCGTCGCCGAGCAGAGCAACGAGATGTTGAGGCAGCTGGAACAGACCTTGATTGAGCAGCCAGAAGTTCCAAATACAAATATGGGCGCTGATGCTATTGCTGCGGATGCTGATGATGCTGATGCTGATCACTCGGTTGGTATATACAAATCTTTACAGTTGAGTCAGCTAGTTTTAGGGCTGAGCTAGCGTTTTTGCAGTTGCCGCTTGTGAAAACGGAGCCCATGGAAGATGAAGCCGAGCATCAGCAAGAATTCGGTTTCGAACATGACAGAGTTGCTGATGCTGATGCTGGCTTAACTGCTGATGCCAATGCTTATGCTGATGCAGATGTCGATGTGACCAATTGCAGCCAGGCGTCAACAAATGATGATGAGACCGTCTTGAGCAGCTGTGCAGCAACAGAGGGGCCAGAAGCAGATGCAGAGGCGGAAGAGGCGGCTGCTGCGGCGGCCGTGGCTGCTGCCAACAAACGGAAGCTGCTCGCCTGCGAGCAGTGCGGCAAGCAGGTCTACAAGCTGCCCTATCTGGAGGCGCACATACGCAGCGTGCACGAGGGTCATCCGAAGCCGTTCCTCTGCCGCAACTGTGACAAGGCCTTCACACGCTACGAACAGCTGCGTTCGCATGTGCGCAACGTTCATCCGGCTGTGGCCGCTGCCACCAAGGCGCCCAGCGACGAGCTGGAGCTAATCTGTGAGCAATGCAATCGCCGATATAGCACCAAAAATGCGCTCGGCGAGCACCTAAAGCGCCATGCGCAGGAGAAGCCGCACATATGCGAACATTGCGGCGCCGCGAAGGTAACGCGCACCGAGCTGCTCACCCATCTGCGCATCCACAATCCGGACTGGGAGAAGTTCAAGTGCAAGCAATGTCCACAGCTCTTTCGGCACAAGAGCGCCATCAGCAGGCATGTGCGCGTCGTCCACGAGGGACAGCGACGCTTTCAGTGCGGCCATTGCCAGAAGAGATTCGGCACCCATGCCTCCCAGCTGCGACACGAACGCCTGCACATTGATAGATATTAATTAGATCAGGGTTAACCTATCAACCAAATAATACATATATATATATATGTATATGTTATGTTTATGTATTGCATTCCAATTTTGTTTATCTGTATTCCAAAAATTATGTTAACTCCACTTATTTTTTTTTTCACATGTTATTTACATCCATCTATCGCATCGAGCACATTGATATATGCACAAAAAAGCAAAGCTTAGCTGCCTTAGCAATAAAGCGAACTTTTAGCTTTTAGCAAAACAAATTCATGTTTACTTTAATCAATGTTTACTGTAATCTAACCACATATGTTTTGTAAACAGTCTGAAGTCAACTTTCCTGTTGGCTACAAAGCGCTCAAATTTCCTGTTTTTTTTTTTATAACGTGCTTAGCTTAATGTTTATTGAATAGTTATTGGAAAAATTAGGAAAGCAGCTGTATTCCGGGTATCTATTTAAGTTTATACCTTAACTATTTCTACGACCTATGATTGTCATATAACTATTATTATCTTATTCTTTTGAACTAGAAAGTCTGGAGAGCTCAAATTTCATATAAATATATAACAGAAAGTCATGTACAATTTAATAGAAGTTTTATAGAGAAATATTTTGAATGCCAGCTGTATTCCGGGTATCTTTTAGTCTGGCATACCCGACTACAACAGTCTAGTTTAGCTAATACTCTATTTCAACAACCTTTGATTGTCATACAATTATTATTTTATATTATCTTAAAAACTATTCTTAACAGACCCAGCTCAACGTTCTTGTTAACTTCAAAGTCCGAAGAGCTCTAATTTCTTATAAATAATATTAATATTAATAATGTTATGCACAGTACAAGTTTATAGAAGTTGTATAGAGAAAAGGAATGAGAACAGCAGTATTCCGGGTAACTTTTAGTCTGGCATACCCAACTATATTTAACATGACATATTTATAATTTAATTTTTTTATAGATTTCGTTTTTCTTATTTATATTTGATATTCAGAAACATCTATCAGCATTCAAATACGAAAAGCCATAAAAATAAGATGTTAAATAAGTCTCCGTAACTTTAAGTCTTCACTCTCTCTATATAGAGCTATAGCTATTCCCTATTAGCTAGCTAGCTTGCTTCGACTATTGAACACAAATCAGTCAGTCAATTCGTCAATCCATCAATCGGTCCACTCATTATGAACAGTAATATGTACATTATTAAGGTTGTTGCGACAGTTTTCATACACGATATGAATTAACGTATAATCCGTGCTGGGCCAGCACAAAAGTTGCCAACTTGCCGTGAGCCAAACTCTTTGTTGAACCAATTCTTCATGGAGACCACCCAGTACTCCATTTGGCTGTCGTGCGTGTGAATCTCGATGAGTTGATTGAGCTCCCTTTGAACGTCCCTGGCCAGCTGCAGTTTGTTGTCGTCGAAGGCGTCGCAAATCCTGTGCACAAGATCAGGCCGAATATTGACGACGACCAAACTGCTGCAGTTGAAGCCGGACATGAGGCCGCTGGCCAGCAAGGCCGTGGATGCCAGCATGACGACACGTCCGAAGCGCAAGCAGCGCTGACCCATCTCCAGATCGGCGCTGGCATAGTACAGACCCATAAAGTTTGGTATGCACTTCTCGGCCTTCGAGCAGAACTCAACCATGTCTACTGCAAGGCAGATGCCAATATTATTAATCTGAGAACTTGACTTCTGCAACTGATGCTGCAACTTACGCGCCACGCCCGTCATCGAGGGCATGTGGTAGTAGAAGAAGGGTCTTGTCGGGCAACGGCTGGAAACATTCTGGCAATATTGGACCAATTGATCCACATTGTGCGGACGATAGAACAGTTCTGGCAGCGTGACAACGCCACTAACACGCACCAGCTCCGCGTGGGCGGCTAGCGAGAGGACATCGGGCAGCGGTGCTCCGCCCACCTGGACCATGATCATCAGATTATGCCGGACGGCCGCACGCTGCCAATATTCGCAGTTCGCTTTGCGTTCGCGCACACGCATCATGGGACCCTCGCCGACGACGCCATTGATGAGGACTCCCGAAATCATTTGACTGCGTAGCCATTCCGCATACCGATTGATGGGACGCACGTCCAGAGACCTACGACTGCCCACATTTATATGTATATGTGTGTATATATAGATGATTGTCGGCAGATGGTTTATAGACTCACTCATCGTCCTTGAAACAAGTAAATACGGGGGCTAACAGTCCCTGAAATCTTGAACTGAATACCCCTGTTTCCCTGGACAGTGAAGTCGGCGTTGTCAGTTCGGTTTCTGCTTGATCGTCATCTTCTTCTTTGTCAGCCTCCCGCCCTACAGTGAGTTCTCAATTGCATGTATAGAGGAGAGATAAGGCATAGATTACCTGCAGGCGCTGGCAGTTGGGGCTCGCTGATTCGGCTTTCCGATGATTGCGGCGGGACCTTTTCACGTTTTGCCTCTTCCGCCTTACGAAACCAGGCCATAGCGCCGGTTAGAGGCAAAATTGTCAAGGGCTACGATAAATTTGGATGAATTATTTGTTTGAATTGAGCGAAGAGTCGCAAACTGTGCAGTAAAAAACATATTCATGTATGTTAATACAAAGTAGGTGCTGGTGCTAGCGCATATTCAAAGTGTGGCGGCTTTTTCCAGTATGACCACACATTATCCCAACCTTAAATGTCGATATACTTCAACTGCTTAAAATCAAAGCCAAAACAGAAAGTCATTTAATCTAACAGAGGTGAAATTTCGTAACATTCTGAACTAATTTTATTGTCTATTTTTTCTAAATAACAATATGCTAAAATTTAAAGTTGTTGATATCAAACTTGCGGCACGGGTACAAAAAGTCGTGCAGTCGATACCACCACTAACCATAAGATCATTGTATGGTTAGTGATAACAACTACAACTACATATGTATTTTTGTGAGCCGCAGCCAGAATTAAAATCCTCGTAAAAGAAAACAATGTAATGAACGCCACTCACTGTTTGTTAATATGTTTTCTTTTTTTGCTTACGTCTAAGTCGAAAACATCGTTTAAATTTATTTGGCGATCTATCGATAGTTGATTGTTTTTACTAACGATATTTTTGCATACCAATATATGCCAAAACTAGAAATTGAACTACAATCGATACAGGTGTTTTACAAAAAATCGATACTGCATCATTGTGAAATCGTTCTCCGTTGGAAGCAGATCGGGTTCTCCGTGAAAATTCTTAAAAAAGAAAAACAAATATATTTTTTACTTTTCGTCACGGTGAGTGTGCCTTCACATTTATTTAATTTATTTTGTTAACTAAATTTGTGTTGTGCTAAACGGTGAAAGTGACAAGTTTAATGCCATTAGCGGCCTAATTAGTGTGTGCAATAGCATGTTGTTTTGGTTTTTTTTTTTTTATGTGGGGCGCTCCTGTAGACGGCCGGCGGAGCACCACTTTTCCGTGCTAGCTTAGCTTTTTAATTTTAGTGTATACACACAATGCGCAACAACGATGGTGACTTCGTTTGCACGACGAATGCATGGGCACACTTTAGTGTGGTGTACTTGCGTTGTTGCCGTTTTCAAAATGGCGGCCATTGCAGACAAGTTAGAAGTAAAAAGTTTATAATAATTGCAAAATATTTATTTAATCCACGGAAATGTTCGATGGCTGTTGATTTTCTAAAAAAAAATGAGTGCGCAAATGTTTATGTTTTTTGTATCGTTGGTCTGATTTATGTTGTAGTTTTTATAGTTGACTTGGAATATTTTGATTATTTTTATTTTCATTTGACTTAATTGTATGTGTGTGTGTATACTGGCGCTCACACATGCAGACGCACGTACTCACACAAACACTCGGTTAGTGACACATGCGCATCAACATTTAAACGCGCGCTTGTAAATGACTATGTGTGTGTGTGTCTCAGTTGTGTTTCTTTTTAGTTTCGCATTTGTGAGCATTGTAACGGTGCAATTACTGCAATTTTGACGCATGTACATGCACACACACATGTAAGCGTTTGCTCTTAAGATGTGCAGCTGCTTCACACACAACACACACACCCAAATATATGATGTTGCTTTGCGCGCGTTAAATGCGAACGACGCAATTTTCGTTTGGGCACCTTTCGCTCCCTGTTTACAGCTCTCCTTCTCGCTCGCTCTTGATGTTTTATCTATTGCTATTGCTAATAACGCGCTGTTTGCGCCTAATGCGCAATATTGCCAGCCCGCTTGCACATCTGCTATTCAAATGTGCGCCAAGTTTTTGTTTTCCTTCATATTGCTCTTCTTATGATGATTGTTATGAAATAAGCATAGCACAAATGAAGCACCTGCAGCATACATATGTATGTATGTGATCCAATTGCATGTGTGTGTGTAAGTGTGTGCTGCTGATCAAGCATACATGCGTTTGTGATTGGCTAAACATATACGACAGTGGTATAGACACCTGAATCCATTTGTAATTTGGGACAATTGCATTTAAAAGCTGTGCACATGTATGCAAATTATATTTGATATAAATCCAAGAGAAATCATGCATCAAATTTCGAACAAGCAATCAATATCTGACTCTTATCTTTAATATCGCAATGAATAGAAAATACTAGATACCTATTATTTATCTAAAAAATATACATACAAATTATTTTACTCAACCTAAAGGGATTGTTTTCAGTTCTATTTCTAGTTTGATAATTCCTCAAGATATTTGTAAAATAAAAGTTTTGTATGGAAGTTGAAAACCGATCTATATATCTAATTATAGAAGCATCGATATACTTTCAAATTCAGACAGATCTGTGTACAAGCTTTCGACCTTAAAAATATTTGTTGTTATAATTTTTTTGTTTATGTTTCTCGAGTAGCGTTTTTACCATTTATTGTGGGCCCCCCTAGAAAGTCTTTGTGCATATTTTCCACGCGACTGCTCTGAGTGTGCGTGTATATGTGTGTGTTTGTATGCGTGTGGCACGATTTGTAGATCTAAAACTAAAAACTACAACTCATTACTTCAACTTGATTGATTCTGCGCATAAAAAGCAAAACGCAAAATTCACGACGCTCGAGTGGTGGCAGAGCACAAAAGAAAAAGAAATGCAGAGGCCGTGTAAAAAAAGCGATTCATGGCACAAAAAAAAATCCGAAAAAAGAAAAAAAATGTATGCACTCACACAATGGCTCAAGTGGAGGCACTCAAAGCTGTGGGCTGCAACATCAGCAGCAGACGATGGCGACGACGACGACGACGTCGCAATTGAAGTGGAAGTTTTGAAGTGTTCCCAGAAGGCAGCCAAAGCCGCATGGCTAAGGAAAATGCACAGCATGAAACTGAACAAAAAGAAAATTTCTGCAGCTGCTGAAGCTAAAAACGAATTCAACCCTCGCTGCTGATGTAGATGTTGTTGCTTCTGCTGCTGCTTCTGCTTCTGCTGCTGCTGCTGTGGCCTTCGTTGCAGCGACATTTGCCACATTCGCATCAGTTGCGCGCCAGCGCTTCGGCGCTGAGCGTCGCAGAGCTCTCACAGTGACATTCAATGTGTGGTTAATCCATCAATCGAATCCTATTCATCTTGCAGAACTAATTAACAATGGCACGTACCAAGCAGACCGCCCGTAAATCCACCGGAGGCAAGGCTCCACGCAAGCAGCTGGCCACTAAGGCAGCCCGTAAATCGGCCCCGTCCACAGGTGGTGTCAAGAAGCCCCATCGTTATCGTCCTGGTACTGTGGCCCTGCGTGAGATCCGTCGCTACCAGAAATCGACCGAGTTGCTCATCCGCAAATTGCCTTTCCAGCGTTTAGTGCGTGAAATCGCACAAGATTTCAAGACCGATTTGCGTTTCCAGTCGGCCGCTATTGGTGCCTTGCAGGTAAGTAATCGCGACCCTATTTAACCCAATTAAATTGCAAATAACTAATGCGAATACTTCTCTCGATTGCAGGAAGCATCTGAGGCCTATTTGGTTGGCTTATTTGAGGACACCAACTTGTGCGCCATTCACGCCAAGCGTGTCACCATTATGCCCAAGGATATTCAGTTGGCGCGTCGCATTCGTGGCGAGCGTGCTTAAGCGACAAAAAAAACAAATAATAATAATAATAACAAACAACAACAAATTACACAACAAATCACATTCATATTATATATATACGTGCATAGTTTGTTTAACAGTTTAACAATATTTGTCGTCAATTGGAGCTTGATTTCATTCAATATCTTACACACCATAAATATAAACACTATCTACATATAGAGAGCATTATTATATAACCACACGCATATATAAACATAATCTATGAATATTATAATTAATAACTGTAATACTTATTATTATTATTATAATTAGAAATGTATATTAGTTTTTTAAGTTTGTAGATCGCCCGCTGGCCACATTGCGTCGGCAGTCGCCATCAAAACACGAACCTACGGTAGATGCCGTTGCAGCCAGCATCGCTGGCATCGTGTCGCCATCTCGAACATCGCCCCCAAACTCCAACAGCGCATGCAGCGTGCTGCCACAGGCAGTGTTGCGCTCTAAAACGGCAGCGCACAGCGGTCCACTACATCAACAACAACAACCAAACAAACAGAACCGAAAGAAGCTGCTGTGCGTCCGCCGACCGCCAAACCAGATCCTTCGGCGAGTGAGAGCAGCGCTGCATGGGGCAGCGCCTAAGCGTTGCATGTGCGGCAAGGTGACGGGCTCGATGCCAGCGATCGTTGCAACTGTGTTGCGGTTGCCACAGGGCGCAACGTGGACAGCGGGCGATCGGGCCAATTGAACAACACCAACAAGATGGCCAACAAACATTTCTTCGAACACATCAGAAATGAGTACACAATAATACTGCATCTATTTTATATAATACTTTATGTTTTTCACACCTTATATATGTATAAATATAATTTTTTTGAGGAAACAACTTAAATGTGGAAGGAGGAGGCCCATTTGGGCGTGGTAGTTGATTAAATAAGTTTTAGATTTACATGCATTTTATACGTTTAGGCAGAAAAGTAACAGAAAACAAAAATACGAAAGAAAAAACAAACAAAGCAAACTTTCAAGAATGATAAAAAGAAACAAACCATGCAAAATGACAACATCGTAAAATAGTATAAAATACATTCTTAAAATGTATACAATCTAAATATATACATAAATGTATTACGAATATGATCTATTCTATATATATATACACTTAACTTTACATAAATGTTTATGGAACTTACAAGATATTCATACAATATATAACAGACAAGTAACCCCTCCAATAATGCACTTAAACGTACAGACATTTGCATAGTTTGTTGCATTCAAAACAGAGATATAAAAAACAAAAATACAATATAAAACTTAATGTTTATTTAGCATACAATAGAAATCGTAAAAAAAAAAACAACAAAAAAATCCCCCAAACAAGAACTTAAATAAACGGTTTTTTCTAGAGAAAAAGCCAAAAAAAACCAAACATTTGTTTTTCTAGTCTGCGGTACAGTTGCGACAAAATGTTAACTGTCGACGTAACAACTGTATCAATGTGTGTACACGTGTATGTGTGTGTGTATGTCTGTGAAGCTTTCGTGCGATTGACTGCAGTTATCAAAGGACAGGTGGCGCCACCTATGGGGCAAAACTGTTGCACTCTATTCATATATTCATGGCCAAACTGCAGTTTTGATGCAGAATTTATAAGAGCTTCCAGATTTGACGATATGTAGTATAACATATCTATTTGACCTTGAAAGCTAATCTTATATTAGTACACTTTTGTTTACAAATACATTACACAACATACATACATATATATGTATGTACATATGAAGATACATATGTACATACATACATATGGATGTACAAAAATGTTTCTTGACGTACTTGTTCTCAGCTATATTTCTGTCTGACAATGACAAATGAATACGAGAGCATGAAATGATTGGTCTTTCAACAATCTAAAACAAATAGGATTAGTCATAACAAAATTACAGTAGATAACACAAAGCTCATAATTTGAATGTGGCACTCATAAGCCACTTAATTATAAAAGTTGTAGGTCAAGTCGACCCGTAAATGCTCTATAGCAAGAAATTTTATGTTAACCTATGGCAGACACCTACAAAACTGTTGCCAAAGTAAACATCTATTGATTTATATTTAATAAATAGAATATTTATAATATAATTAATGTTATATGCTTCAAATTTTATATTTTATATATCGTCCATTTATACGTTTTCTTATACTGTTACCAAGCATGTAAAAAAGTATCGATGCTAGGTCTGAAAAGTGTATTGGAATAACAGCTGTTGCGTTGCCAGCTGGCTGCAATGATTGGCAGCGCTGCCAGATCAATTCCACGCGTTGGCCTGCGCATATTGAATTTTCCACAATTATAAATATGGAGAGCAACAAGTTTGCCAAATTGCGGCAGCAATTTCTTTGCTGCTATCCCGTCAATAAAATGGCCTGGTCGGTAAGTGGATATCGAGTATTTGTTAATTGGCAATTGTATTGGAATTATTGTAATGTAGACGCTGCAACTGCCGCTGGAACTGGATGAGCAACGTGCTTTGATCGCGGCCACCTGTGGACATCCGCTTAATCAACGATTTCCGGTGCGTCGCAGTTACCAGGAGGCGTTCGTGAAGCGTCTGATGCATGTGCTCAAGGATCACGATGAGCTGCACGAAGACATCTACGACAGCCTATGCGGCCAGCTGGCCAAAACCTCATTGGATGCAGCGCCAACCCCGTCTATCTATGCCTATAAGCATTATATGCTGCAGTCGGAGGAGCACATCACGCTGCGCGAGTCCACGAGCTTCGTCTGCGAGGGCACCACTGGCCTCATCACGTGGGAGGCGGCCCTAGCTTTGGCCGACTATCTGCTCGAGCATCCCAGCCTGCTGGATGGCAAAAATGTGCTAGAACTTGGAGCTGGCACTGGCTTGTTGGGCATTCTGCTCAAGCACAAGGCGCTGAAGCTGCCCGTGGGCGAGGTGGTCATCACCGATGGCAGCAGTGCCTGCGTTAAGCTCATGCACGATAATATTTGCCTCAACTTTGAGAATGACACCGACGAGGCAACGCCCAAGTGTGCTCAGCTGCGTTGGCATGAGATCAAAGAGTTTGCCTGGTCGCAATACGCCGAGCCCGATCTCGTGCTGGCCGCCGATGTTATCTACGACGATACGCAGTTCTCCTCGCTGCTTGCAGCCCTCGATTTTGTCTATGAGTTGCGCGGCAATCGCTGCGAGGCGCTCTTGGCCAGCACGGTGCGCAATGTGGATACCCTGCACGAATTTATGGTGCAGCTGGGTGAGTTGAACTATTTATGTATTTTATACTACATTTAATATATATCTTCACTAACTCAAAGATGTATGTATGTAGTACATATACAAAGAGTCTCTTTCTTTCGACTTCATCCTCATTTATATGAATACCCTATATATCGCAACCCTTCAAAAAGTACTCCAATTAGATATATACATACATATGCTTTACATCTGTATTTCATAACTCTTGGCCGACATTTCAATTGATGATTTAATGAGTGTGTTTTGATTGATGTATCTTTTCAGAGCAACATGGATATCAGGTGACGCCCTGTGCCAATGTCTCGGCTTGCAACAGTCATTTTTGCCGTGATCACACAGCTGCCGTACAGATCGTGTGCATTAAGCGTTAAAACTAGTTAGTAATTAGACAACAATACCGCAAACGACAACAACAATAATAAGAAGTATAGTAATGAAAGAAACTGCATCATTGGCTGATGGTGGGGATCGTGCCATCGTTTAGCCAACGCACATTGAGCTGCTCGATCTGATGCTTCATGAAGATAATGCCGTAGACCTCGTGCTGTATGTCCAGCAGCTTGGAGCGATGGGTGCGCGGCACCTTCATGCCGACGACCAGCGCCAGCAGAGATGTGATTATCATGAAGACAAAGCCCTGGGCAATCAGGGTGCTCTCGTCCTTGGCATAGAAATACGAGTTCTTCACATTGGCCACGAAATAGTAGTAGACGACGCTGGTGCTGACCAGCTTGAGTGTGTAGGAGGCGAAGATGATGCATTCGGTAAAGCGTAGATGCGTCACCTCCAGCAGCACTATTTGCAGACTCGAATAGCCGAGGCCAAAGAGCACCAGGAGCAGCCAGAAGGTCACCTTGGAGCCGGTCGCCCCATAGATAATCATGGCCAGCATCGTGAGCAGCAGCAGCAGCCCTTGGGTCGTCACAAAGTGCACCTTGGCGGAGTAGAAGCACAGGCAGATGATGGCCAAAACGCTGCCACCAAAGATGACCCAGAACATGGCATCGATGTTGGCCAGATCATTCAGACGCATCGCATCGTTCAGGGCAAACCAGAAGACCAGGAATATGAAGAGCGCATACTGAATGGCCTCCACAAAGAGCAGCAGCAGCGTCACGTGCCACTGCTGATTCTTGGTCACATAGAAGAACTGCAGCCGCTTGATCACATCCGAGCGTGCCTCAAAGATGCTGCCATTCGCATTGGCAATGCGCAAATCACTGTCCAGACTGTTGGTCATGTCCACCGTGCCCAGCATGTGCAGCACCTTGAGGCCAATGAGTACGGCCAGCATGACAATTGCAATGGACAGATAGGTGGCGGCAAAGTTCACATAGATGCCATCGATTAGCTGCTCCGTGGTCGCCACCTGACCCGTATAATGCTTCACATTCTCCACGTACTTGGCGCCAATCAAACTTACCGCCGAGGCGATGCCCAGCAGATAGCAGCTGCAGCAGCCAGATATCATCAAGGCGCGGCTGTTCTTCGAGCTGATCGTGTGCAAAAATCCATAGCCGGCCACAAAGGTCAAACTGTGCGACACATAGGACATGTAGGCGCCCACATGATCTGCGATCGAACAATTTCCATTCCAATCAGACCGTTGATGCAGCACGAAGACGAACACATAATTGACAAGAAAGACAAAGAGAGATAGAGAGAGAGAGAAGGAGAGAGAGAGGGAGATAAGTTATTAGCATTAGCAAAACAGTAGAACAATTATAAATTAAATTATATTATAATGTGAGACTTTAGACAATCTATTTATCCCTTTGATCATTGAATTTGAAACTAAAGCCTAGATACAAATTTCACTTTTACAGATAGATATTTTTGATATATGTATGTCTAAACCTTCTATTTGTATTACCTTAACAAAAGCTCAGTTTTTATAAATTGTGTATCACTAGTTGATTTTATACATGAATTTTAAATAAATCATAAGAGCCAAATATATATTTTTTATACGCTACAAATCTTCCTAGTGAGTTATAGATATAGTTAATTGTAATGCTGTTTTATACTATTTTTTATATATTTTTTTTTTTTGCATTTATATTCAGTAGCTATAAAACATTTATATTTTTTCAAATAAATATTTCAAAAAAATGTTTTATTAATGTTTTATATAATATTTTAAAATAATATTTTATTAATATTCCAAAGATGCAGGCTAAGATGTTATATCTGGAAACTTATATGGCTGGTAAGGTTTATTTTATAAAGCTACATTTTTTCGGAGTTTTTTTTTTTATAAGATTTAGATTATTGTAATCCAGTATGGTTTTATAGAATTGTTAAGATGTAAATGGGTTAAAAAGGCAGTAGAACATATGTATATGATATATATCTTCACATTTGCCATGATCTTAGCTGTGTTTGATGAAACATATAATATTAAATTTCTGGTAAAACCTTTTGTTTTTGGATTGATTATTCTGAAAGAACTCTATTAAACAAATCAGTAAAATGTTGGAAATTTTTGATTATATGTTAGGAGCATTAAAATTGATTGAGATATCATGAGATATTATTGAAAATTAAATAATCAAATAATTTTAATACTATTTGCTTCAAAATTAAGACTTGCATTGAACATTTTTCAACTATGCAAGTTAGCTCGCTAAATTATTTAAAAAAAATAATTAAAATTAAAATTAATAAATTTTTGGACTAAAATGATTAAAATTTTACATTTTAATTATAATTTTAATCAATTAATATTCAAATTATAAGATTTTTAATTTTATAAAATTAAATAAATTTTTTAATTATAATTAAACGGAATTAATTATTTAATTAATTAACATTTAAATTATTAAATTAAAATTTAAATATAATTTTAATCAATTAATATTTACATTTTAAGATTTTTTAATTTTTTAAAATTAAATTAATTAAAGCAAATTAAAATTTAAATGAAATAATTTTATAATTTCAATGTGAATTATTTTTTGTAAAATACTAAACATTTACAATTTGATCGAATTATCTTGCATAGCAGAAAAAAAAGCTTTCAATACAATTATTAATTTTGTAGCAAATTTTTCTAAATATCAGAAACTGGCATATGAAGAGTAGAGGCGAGACAGGAGACTCTGATCTCTCATCAATAATCTAAACTCTATATTCAATACATTATATCCCATATATATATACTATATACTACACTTTTCAAGTCTTTCCCAATTCGCCCGCAATTCGAAATTGAAACTTACCCAGGCCATCGGCAAAGTAGAAACAGCTGGAGATTAGATGGAAGACGCCCGCGACCATTAGGATGTATGGCTGCCAGTAGAGGATGCAGTGCTTGATGTACTTGATGGCCAGAATGCCGACGGCACAGAGCAGAGCCAGACAGGCGCCCAGTATCAGGGGGCCATAGTCAATGAGGTCGGCGCTCAGATTCCGTTCGGCCACAAAGGAGCAGAGCGTGTAGCCAAAGATCAGTCCGCAGGGCAGGAAGCAGAGGCAAACTGCGCAGAAGAATCGGATTAGATTAGCCGAATTTGATATAATAAATCTTCCGTCTGCTGGTTGTCACTCACCCACATAGCTGGGGACGTATTTGAAAAACTTGTGCACACAGGTGCTCCATAAATTCGTCATTTTCGTGCAAATTTTGTTCGATATGCGCAACTGTCTAATGCATAGTTATTAAGATCGATACACTAATTTAATTGTTTTTCTATTGGCTATGGTTTCTCTGTGGGCCAGCTAATGCCAGCGTCGAGGTTAGAAGCGCGAGTGAGCCAAGTTAGTCAAGTGTCAAATCAGTCGGCGTTGATTCTGATTAGATAAGGACACACAATGAGGCAGCACCTGCATGATGACTAATCCCAACTAGAATGATATAGGGGCCCTGACGTGGATAAACAGATGCCAACGTTCACTGATAACGAGGCTAGTTAAGCTGCTTTTCAAAGTGCAATTTATTAACTGTTGCCTTACAAGAGAGAGAGAGGAGATGGAGAGAGAGAGAGAGAGAGAGAGAGAGAGAGATGGAGAGAGAGAGAGAGAGAGAGAGAGAGAGAGATGGAGAGAGAGAGAGCGGCGACACACTTGAAAAGCTTCGAAGCAGCTGATAATTAGCTTAATCTCTTTTATTTTCTTGGCTCTAGCTCCGATAATGCCCCTAAGCACCGGCAGCTAAAAGCTCCCCCGAGAGCGTGTAAAGTGTGCGCTGCTTAAGTGGAACAAAAGCCCACCTTAACGGCTATTCAGCCATCAACATCTGCTCCCATCTGCGTGGGCCCCAAGGGGTGGGTGGGCGCTTGTTTAGGGGGCTTTATCAGTTTGTTTACTTTTGAGCACAAACCTGCTCAAGGGTTGTGCAGGAGAGGCAAAGAGAGAGAGAGAGAGAGCGAAAGACAGAGAGAGAGAGAGAGAGAGAAAAAGAGAGAGAGTGCAGGTATGCAAAATATCAAGATTGTCTCAAGTTTTAGCAACTCTCTCAGTTAGATAATCAAAATGATTTATAATATAAATAGATAAAGTAAATTTAATAAAAATAATAAATAATAATCATAATAATAATTATTATAATTAAATTTAATAATAGAAATATTAGCTAAAATTGTTTAAATTCAAAATGAAATATTTTTATATTTCTTTGTCTAAAAAACATGAAAAATCTTTACTAAAATATTTATAAAAATTATGTATAAGTATTTAATTATATTTTTAATTTTTCAACTTTAGATTTTAAATTTGTTAAAAAATGTTATAATCCAATAAGCATGTATATATTCATATATGTATATATTTATGTAGAGTCTTTCAAGATAAGGTAAGATAATAGATTGAGTAGAAAAGAAGCCACGACTACATAAAAGAATAGAAAAATAAGTAAAGACAATTGAAGAGAGATGAAGAAGAAGCAGGAAAAGAAAGTGGTGATAAGATAAGGGATTCTTTGCGATATCTTAATAAAACTATCATAAATTTATTAATTATCAGTTTATTATTCTTATCAATATATGTGAATACTGACATGGGAAGTATGTGCCAGAGTAATCTGATTTTTATAATTTCTACATTCATAAAGCAACAGCAAATTTATCAATGCAGAATAAAAAAAAATTTACCAGAAGAATTTCTAGATATAATCGTATTATTGAGTAAGAAAATTAAATAGTCATTAAATGATTTGCAGACATATAAACAAAAATAAATATTGATAGCAAGAATCTGTGACGTCACGGGAGAGTCGGCAAAAAACTCTTGCTTACCTTTTTGGGTCAGGCAAAGGACGACTGAGGATATCGAGTGCAAATGCAACAAGACATACAAGTTATACAGAGAAAGGAAGTGAGGGAGAAAGAGACAGAAACAGAGAGAGAGAGAGAGAGAGAGAGAGAGAGAGAGCGAGAGTAGTGAGAGCTTGCGTTTGCGCCTGTGACCCCAGCAGACGACCCAGTAACAAGGACTTTGTTTCCTTTGCCCGCCTGCTATCACTTCCGGAATTTAGCTGCGCTGAACAACAACACAGAAACTTTGCATACAACTGCCGTGGCCAAAGGTGCAGGTGAATTAGTTAGTTACTAAATGATGGTTGGCACATTGTAGGATCCTGAACGCTGCCGCTAGGCTTTAGCCAATCCTGATTTTATCCTAATCATGGCACTAAATTGTATACAAAGCGGCTAACTGGCCAACGGCTCTGTGTCTGTCTGTGTGCGTGAGTGTTTGTGTATATTTGGTTGCCGGTGTGTGTGTGTGTGTGTGTAGGCATAAGTGGCCGTGCGTGTGTGTGTGTGTGTGTGTGCAGCACAATGTATGTGAGCATCTGGTGCCATAGTTTGAACCTCAGCAGCCGCAGCCTGGCCATTGTCCTGGTGGTCTGCGTGACGCTCGTCTACTTCTCGTACAGCTTCAATGCCTGCCTCCTGGCCAGCATCAGTCGCACCCTGCAGCAGGTGAGTCTCCCTTATGATAGGAATTCTGTTTACTTGATTGCTAACTTTATCTCTAGCAGAGCAACCTACGCAATTTGCTGACGCTGCAGCAGCGCAACGCCAGCAGCGAAGCCGAGGCCAGCAGAGTCACCAATGCCAGCAGCAGCAACTCCAACTTGAACTCCAACTCCAGCTCCAGCTCCAGCTCCAGCTCCAACTCCAGCTCCAACTCCAGCACGACAACAATCTTGAATGGCACCGTTAGCAATTTCATTGCCAGCGTGGATGGCGCGCCCAAGTATCAGATGCTGCGCCAGCAGGGCTTGCGTCCCTCTCGCCATCTGCCCGACACGCTGATCATTGGCGTGAAGAAGAGCGGCACCAGAGCTCTGCTGGAGTTCATACGGCTGCATCCGGATGTGCGCGCCGCCGGCTCCGAGGTGCACTTCTTCGACAGGCACTATCAGCGCGGTCTGCGCTGGTATCGCCACCACATGCCCTACACCATCGAGGGCCAAATCACCATGGAGAAGACGCCCAGCTACTTTGTCACCAAGGAGGTGCCGCAGCGCGTTTATCACATGAACACGGCCACCAAGTGAGTGACTGAGACTGTAGGTCTCCTCGGAAAGTTTACAGTTTTATAGATTTATTTATAGACTATACATATAGAGTATATAGTGTATAGAGTGTATACATATAGAGTACAGAGATCCATGTCTGATATAATACTTTGTATAGTTTCTGAAGCTGAAATTTGTCTTTTTCCTAACCGCATCTCAAACTTGGTTTAAAGTATCAAACATCTCTCTGAAAAACTTAGGAAGTCGAAGTTTTCGTACAGTCAGTTTCTTTTGGAATGTCCATACTTGTATATAGCTTAACAAAAATAATAATTTCTATCAGTTTAAAAAGCTCTATCTACTTTTTTGTTTTAGACAATCTATTAATCTAGTCTATTATCTAGGGAATATTGATCAAACAATTTAAGTATACATATTATATATTATATGTTTCATTATATATACAAAGATTTCTACTGTGGAATTTTAATTTCTTTCTTTAGGCATGTCCATGTAAGACAAAAACAATATGTTCTAATATTTTTGAGTGCTCTATCCATGATTTCGACTCTTATCTAATAGATAATATCCATAGAATATATAGTCTATTAAGAGATTCAAAAATTGTATTTTTTTATATTATATATATATCATATATATTCAAGTGATATAAACCTGCATAGATTTTTAATGTGAACTTTTAAATCGTAAATTTTATAGTCTTAAAAACAAAAAGAATTCAGTTTAGACTATCAAAAATTTCTTTAAAAATAATCAAACAGTCAATAATTTCGTTTAGATTCTGAATTCCCATATAAGAATAGAGGAAAACTTTCTATTTATTTGCTGTATACTCTAAAGTAAATATACTTTCATCATATACTTTCATTATATCATCATATAAGCATAAAGCTGTTGATCATTTTAGATGTTTCCTAAAAACATGATATTTTAATATTTATAAATATATTTATTTATGATATTATAATTTTTATAAATACAAATATTTAATATTATATTATTTTTATTATTATTATTTTTATTATATTATATTATAATATTTATAGAAAATATCTAAGTTTAATTGTTCTATAGGTAAAATCTTAGACTTTTGAGCAACCAATTGATACTCATATTATATATATATGTATACTTATCACACAATATAATATAGATCTGGTCAGTTTTCATCAACAAATACAGCTAAGACTGCTCAAATGGTTTTAAATTATATATATGTAGCTATACCTAAAAGTTCTCTCTATCACCGTTTTCTTTTTCTAGACTCTTAATTGTAGTCCGCGATCCGGTGACTCGGGCCATCTCGGACTATACGCAGGCGGCTAGCAAGAAGGCGGACATGAAGCGCTTCGAGCAGCTGGCCTTTGTCAATGGGAGCTACTCGGTGGTGGACACCAATTGGGGTCCGGTCAAGATTGGCGTCTATGCGCGCTATCTGGAGCACTGGCTGCTGTACTTTCCGCTGTCGCAGCTGCTGTTCATTAGCGGCGAGCGCTTGATCATGGATCCGGCCTATGAAATTGGACGGGTTCAGGACTTTTTGGGCCTGAAGCGTGTGGTGACCGAGAAGCATTTCTATTTCAATGCCACCAAAGGATTTCCCTGTCTATTCAAATCGGAGGCACGCTCCACGCCCCATTGCCTGGGCAAGACCAAGGGTAGGAATCATCCGCATATCGATGCCAATGCCATTGAACGGCTGCGAGAGTTTTATAGGCCGTTCAATAATAAGTTTTATCAACTGACGGGTATTAACTTTGCCTGGCCCTAGACAGAGACAGGGAGACAGAGGCAGAGAGAGAGAGAGAGAGGGAGAGGGAGAGAGATGTTGTTGCTGCGGTATTAAGCAACAGACTGATATTGTTGATTGCATTTTTTTATACATACCATTGTTCTTATACATAGAAAATATATACACTCAATTATATATATATATATATATATAGTATTTGCATAGCCTATGCAAAGATAAAGAGACGTTACGTAATCCTGTGACGTCAGTGCTCAATTAAATAATGCAACAATACAACAGACAAATCGAACAATACTCACACTATCAAACGGTTCCTTCTCTCAATGCACACACACGTACACACACACACATGCACACACTAATACACACTACTACAACTACAAACTCCTACTATATACATATATATATGAACGCATAGACAAATAGAGCTTAATAAGAATTCCTACAGAGTATGAGCAGCTAATTGAACAGTGAGCTACGCCTCCACATCCTAAACTAATGAATTATTAAATATGAAATACATATAAATGAAATGTACTGATAGCATTCGATTAGGCACAGCACATGCACCCACATAATCCCCACATTTAAATGGTATGCAATTTATACGTACTTACATATATACAACTACACCTACAACTACATCTACAACTATATACATATACATATATTATATATATGCATAGCTCAAGATCTAAATTGCATGTTACAAAATGGCCTAGCTGAACAAATTTCAATTATTACAATTTAATAAAAATATTTGATATAAAATAAAAGAGCATTTGTTTTACAGAGATATTTGATGTGAAGCAAGCTAAGGTTGATTTTATATTATAATTTATGCTGCCCTTATATTATAATTTATAAGAGTAAAAGTATTTGAATATGCTGAAGCTAAAGTTGACTGAAGGTATTAACATTTCAAATAAGTTATAGGGCTATAAAGCTATATGACACAGATTCAATTTATACGACTTTCATGACCGTTTTAGTTACAGCTTTTCAATTTTATATAAACTAAAGTCATCAGATAAGTCATAAGATATAGCAAGATGAGCATCTTTTTGTATCCAGTGCCTTGTTTAAAATCCAGCTACACCACCAATTTTACGATAGTCCGAATTGATGGTAATGCTCTCGTTATCCTGGGCAATGCCGCAAATGACTGAGCCACGATTTCGATAGCGTTCGCATTGATGTCCCTTGGCCTGGAGGCTGAGCAAATGAGCTTGCAGCATGCCGTATTCATACTGCAGCACATTGGGCAGCATTTGATGATGGAATCTGTTGGCATCGATGGCCGCCTTGATGCTCGCCCGTTGCCACAGCATGCGAACCAGCAGAGGTACTAGAGCCGATATGATCTTTGTGCCACCCGCTGCGCCGACAACCAAACGAACTTGTCCAGTCGCTCGCTCTGTAACAATGATCGGACACATCGAGGACATGGGACGAGCTGCAGCTGATATCATATTCGTGCCATCGATATAAGGCAAATCGAAGTAGTTCCTTAGCTGCTTCATTGAGAAGTCTGACATGGCATTGTTGAACAGCACGCCCGAGCGCTTGCCCATGCGTCCGCTGCCGAAACTGTACGAGGAGATATGAATATGAGCGAGTCTTCAAACTTAGAGAGCTCTTTTTACTTACTAAAAGTTAATGGAACTGGTTACTGAAACGGCATCATTGTTGTGCAATACAGAAATGTGCGATGTGCCATGCTCATCACGAGCTTCTATATCTTTGGATGCTCCATAATGTTCTGAGTTGTTATAGGTTTTCGCTTGATCCATCAGCTTGGCTAGGCGGGCGGCAAACTTTGGGTCTGTCAGCTTGGCCAGCAACTGAAATGCAAATGTAAAATTAATTAAATGTTTATGTCTATAGCATAAGGTAAGCTTACTTTACTTGAACTTACTTACTTTACTTTATAAAATCAAATGTCTCTTAATAATACAAATTCATTTATAGTTGTTTAAGTAAAATAAGTTTGCCTTATTGCATTATAATCATCATATCATATCATCTATAGATTATAGATATAAAATAAGTTCTATATTATTATAAATATGTACAATTTTATATTATTTTTATATTTTTCTCAGCTTGCCATACAGCTAAAATCCATTTTTAAATAGCATTGGCAACCAAGAGCCTTGGCTAAGACAATACTATACTGTCTAGACATGACATCTAAGACTCCATCTTCGATGACTCGGCCACTTAGACGACTGATCTACTGAGAACAAAATCCTTTTATAGGCAAACGCATAATTTATAAAAATAAGTTTGTTCAAAGTTTTCTTGTTCATAAAATGAACAGAGATAGCAAGATACTATGATGATCTCACAAGAAAGACAGAGATGGCTAGAGTATACATATCTCTTTCTCATATGTGAGTCCGTAAGAGACAGCTTACCTCTTCATCAGCCTTATCATCCAATTGCCAGCGCTGAACAAAGCCAAATTTAAAAGCCTCAACAATGCGATGGATTGCTAATGCATCTAAATCCTTTGCTGCTGCAAAGTCCGCACGATATGCATGCAGTATGTTCATTATAAGGCCAAGGATGTGACCGCTGCCTGGTGGCGGCGTCAAATGCAAATCATACTCATCCAAGGGTATTACTATTGAATCCCTTAGCTCAGCTTGGGCGTGCGTCAAGTCTTCCTTAGTTATGGCGCTGCCAATGTCGTGTAAGTCAGCGTACAGCTTTGCCAGCAGCGATCCTTTATAGAAGCTGCGAGGCCCCGCTACAGATATTTGTTTATACGTATCACACAGCTGCTTGGGCGGCTGTATGTGACTGCCAATGGGCCAGAACTGATTTGTCGCAGGATCCACAAACATTTGATGCAACAATGCATCGCTTTTGATCATGTCCGCATTCAATATGAGCGCATCGTACTGATGCTTATAGAGCGAATAGCCGCTGTGGCATAAGGAGAGCGTAGGTCGTACCAACTCCATCCACGACAGCTTGCCGAAACGCTCGTGAGCCAAGGCATAGCCCAACAGTTCGGTGGGCACAGCAATTGACCAACCAGATTGCTTCAACTCTTGCTCGCTCACAAAAGCCGTAAAGTTGTCCGCATGCAGAGAGCGTGGTGCCATCTCTCGACTGAGGATCGTATATGCTCGTCGCTCTCTGTGCATATAAATGCTCATAATCATGCCGCCGCCGAGTCCCATGCTTTGCATACCAATGAGCCCGTTGCAGAGCAGGGCAGTTAGTGCAGCATCCACTACACTGCCGCCAAGTTGAAGCGCTTCTCTATAAAGAAACACATTAATATATGAAACTATATGACTTTTAGAAGTCCATACCTGGCCATCTGACTGCAGGACTCGTTATCTGTGGCTATGCCAGCCTGCTTGAAGCGGTGCAGCGGAGAGCTGGAGGCCGGCAAGGGTTCCTCAGGATCTGGCGGAGTTCTAGCTGCATTTCGTTTGCCTGCCATTAAAATTAATAAATATCTTAATATACTCTTACTCTATATTCTTAATACTTACCGCTTCTTGCCGCAGGACTATATGCATATATCGCAATCAGCACACAAACAAAAGCCAAGCCAAGCACAATTCGATTGAAAATCCATTGCAAGTGCATAGCGCTTTAGTTTATTCATACTTTCATTCACATTTTAATGCAATTTGTTGCATGTTGTGTTTGTTCTCCTCTCCACTCAAAATGTAAATTAAACACAGTTAACTATCGACCTATCGATAATTGGAGTTACTAATTGGCATATTTTTATGCGATACTTGTGCAAAAAAAGTACTCATTGAATAAATACTCGATGCTTTTGGCGGTATTTTGTGGAATTCAAATTAAATTGGTTTAAATAAATAGAATATTTAAAAATTGTATTTAAAAATGGAAAATGTGTGATAATATTAAAAGTAAAATAACTTTTTGGAAATGTATAAATTTGAATTGCTTAAGGTCTGATTGAATAATTAATATTTGTCCAAAATAAATAAAAATTAAAATATTACTTTTGATGAGAGTTCATGCAGAAACATTTTTCCAGGGCACAATGATTTACTATTATATCCAACATACGATTTTTTCAGCCTTAACCAATGTACACAATGCTCATATAATATTCGTAAATATATATTTTACATATATACTCTTTTGAAATGACAATGCCAACCATTAAAAATATTATAAATTAAATAAAAAAAAAACATTTTGAAAAATTATATTATAGTATTTATGTATGTTACTGCAATATAATTTTAATTATTAAAGTATGAAAAACTTTTAGTACATTTGCTTTAAAGAAAGTCTTATAAAATCTAATAGAATATTGGTTACCTCTAAAGTTTGCATGATTTGAAAGCGCTCGTTTCATTATATTCATATCTCATTGCTAAGTCTTACTATTACAAAATTAAAAACTTTACGCTATGAGTTCCATAGTTGTCAATGTGGACTAGAACAGCATCCACTTTTTTTCCTGCATTGCAGTCGTAAAAGTAACTGCAAAGTTCTGGTTGCATCAATGTTGACCTCAAGAAAGAACATCTACATATGTACATATATATATTTTTTATTCATATTTATACATATATATATATATGATTGAAGTCGTGACGATATTAAATGCTGTCAGTTGGCAGAGGCTTAATAAATAAAAGTTATGGCACCTTTTGTAATTGGATTTTCTTTGGTCACCAGCATTGCCAGCGTTTCCCATATTCGCAAGAATTGTAATTGATTTGTGCATCCGCTTGCCGTAGAGCAAATCTGCAAAATATTCACACTACATACATATATGTATGTATCTATATGTATATGTATGTGTATATTATTGTATTTAAGTACATACAAATCAACACGAATGTGAATGAAAATTTAAAAGCCATAAATCTTGCGTTTTTATATCGCACTAGCGCGGCAATCAAATTAACTGAGCAGAAGAGCTCCATCAAACAGGAAGAGACGGTCCGGTTCGTTGATCGTTTGGCTCATCTGGGATTGCAATGGATGAATGGATGTCCCCCTTTCTCTCTCACTCTGCCACTTTCTGTGTGTGTGTGTGTGTGTGTGTGTGTGTGAAGATTGGAATTGGTTGGCATCTCGTCTGCCAGCATGGCTAACTAATTCCAGCACGCGTCTCAAACAACTCTCGCATGTATGACGAAATGTACACGCCAAATGCCTCTATCATGGCACCTGTCAGACGTCAGCGACGGCTTAACAGCTTAAATGACTCAACCGGCAATGCACAGAGATATATAGAAAGACAGAGAGGAAGACAGAGAGAGAGAGAGAGGGAGAGAGGTTGGGAGAGGAAGCAGGAGGTAGCTGCTGCTCCAGATTGTCAGCCTCGTCAACACCTTGGCTGCGACAACAACTCAACCCAACATAATTTGCCTCAAGTATTTGTATGTGATGTAGTATTTATTTTTAATAGCACTGTGCAGCAAAATTATTTAAGATTTAATATGAGTGGGCTTTGTATATACATCTATATTATATATATATATATATATATATATATATCATTATAATATAGAACTACGTATGTATATTCATATGGAATAACAATTATAAATTTCTTTAAATTAAAATTATTTTATTGTCTTTTTCTCTTTCTTCCTAGCTTTCTCTTATTCTCTTATTCTCACTATAATTTTCTAACTTTTTATATTCGTACTCTCTCATTCACATTTTCGCTCACTTATTCTCACTTTTGTTACTCTCCAACACTTCCTCTTTTATTTACCCTTATTTTTCTGACTTTCTCTCATTATCTCGCAGTTCAACTAAAACTCTATTTCTCTCTCTTATTCCCTCTTCCCCCTTCTTTGTATTTATATATGTCATTCTCTGTGACTCGTTTTTTCTCTGAGTCTTTTTCTGACTCTATTTTTCTCGCTCTACAATAATAAATCTATTTCATTCTCATTGATTCTCTTTTATTCTCTCTCAGCATATCTGACTTCAATTATCTCTTTCATTTACTCTCACTCTTTCTCAATCTTTCTCCGCCTTTCATTCCCCCTCCTTGCTCACTTAATTTCTCTTTCTCTCTCACTCCTCTGCTACTCTTTATCTTACCTTCATCTTGACTTTTCTCCTTTCTCTCCCTCGCCTCTCTCTCTTTCATTCTTTCTCTTTCTTCTACTACCCCCTCAAACAATCTACTGTCAAATGCCTTACTATGCGATTCTCATAAAATTTCTACCCTCTCTCTCTTTCATTCTTTCTCTTTCTTCTACTACCCCCACAAACAATCTACTGTCGAACGCCTTACTATGCGATTCTCATAAAGTATTATCCAAATTTTGTTGCCTTTCAGTTCAGGAAATTGCTAAAGCATCACTTCATTTGTAGCCTGTCCAATAGATGTGTGTCGTGTGTTGGACAGTGTTGTGAACAAACGTTGACAATGTTGCCGGTGATGTGCAGACGGCAGGTGCAAACAGGCGCATTGCTGGAATTGCCTTTTAATTGTCTTTGGCTGCTTTGATGTTTGCTGCTGGCTCCGTGGCATAAAAAGTTGATGCAGTTAATCTGGGCAGGCTTAGCGGGCGCTTTTCTGCCGACTGTCATCGATTGCATCTCGATGCAGGCACGCTCCACGACACTCCTCGAGTGTTTCCAAAAATGAAAAAAAGTAAAACTCAGAGAAGAAGAAGATGTAGAAGTAGAAGTAGTGCATGTTATGCTAAGAGTGGGGCAACCGAGTGGAGTGGAGTGGGGTGGGGTGGGGGGAGCTCCTATGCGTGTTGTTCGAGCAAGTGAAAATATTTAGTTTTTCGCGCGTAGATCCCGATCCCAAAGACAACGATGACGACGACGTCGACGGCTGTTGCTGCCGCTGCTGCTTTTGTTGCTGACATGTTGTTGAGTTTTATTTTTAAGGGACGGGCCCACCATTCCACAACAATTGCGTCGCATTTGTTGTTGTTGTTGTTGCTGTTGCTCTGTATTTATAGACCTGGCCCTGAGGCCGTTTTCACAGTTGGCTTCATTCAATGGGCCTGCGGCTCACGTCCACGTCCAGCGGCAGCGACTCCCTGATCTTTTGCATGTGTCGACGCTAGTGCTGCAAAAAAATCGATATTTGGCAGTATCGATATTTTCGATATTTCCAGAGAAAAATATCGATCATATCGATATATCGACCACTTTTTTTTTTAATATTTATTTTCTTGTAAATGATCTATTTTAATGCTTATATGAGTTATAACTTCTTAATGGATAAAAAGGCAACCATTTCAATATTTAAATAAAAGCAACAGCTCAAACAAAAACAAATTTATTAAAACAAACAAGCCAAAAACTTTATAGTCGTATAACTGGATGTTTTTTTTCATTAACCTAAATCCAACAAATAAAAATAATTCATTTAAACTAAAAATTTAAATCCATTATGCGTTCCTTAAAATTAAATAATAATAATAATAAAAACCAGTGCCTCCATGGCAATTTGAGCGAGATCATATACTATACATTATACATATATATATACTACTACTATACATTACTATAAAACTAAGAGAAAACTATATTATCAAATCCCGATGCTTGAAATTAATTAATAATTAATAATAACAAAATCAATTGCCTCCATGGCGATTTTAGCGAGATCTTTCGCTGTATTTAGAAATCTAAGAGAAAACCCATCGGTTCTTATTCAGAAAAGATAGCTTTTTAACTGTAACTGGTTTTAACGATGCTCGTCTAGAATTAGCAATTATTCCAGCTTTACTGAACATTCGCTCACTTTCGGCAGATGTTGCCGGAATGCATAAATGTTTTTTTTTGCCAGCGTTTGAAGAGCTACGTCGTTGTTGGCGTTCTGAAAAATTATATATTCATGAATATAGAAATATTAATTTGTGCATTAGTGCAATAATTACCTTCCAATACATTAAAGGATCCTGATTCTCATCCAAATTTTTCTTTTTTAAAGCAATAAAATTAAAACAATCCAATTTTTATTGAAAAATTTAGCATAATTTGATAAATGTGCTACATACCCATTTAAAAAAACGCAAAGATTGACCGTTTTTTCGATACATCGATACTAAGAAAACCATATCGATGTTTTTCCAAATTTCGAAAATATCGATTATATCGATACTGATGCGATATTTTTGCAGCACTAGTCGACGCCCCTTCGTTTGTCCCATTTAATGTGCCCGCTGTTAGTCGGAATAGTTGCCTCTACTTGTACAACATATTTTACTTTAATTGCGTTTAATTTGAAAATCACAAACACTTGGTGTTCACTCACACTCCCTCTCTCTCTCTCTCTCTCTTTGTATTTCTCTCTGCGTCTCCCTCGCTCATTGTCTGCACTTATTGATGTCTTGCTGATTTGTAAAGTTCAGCGGTTCAAGCGAAAACATTTTAGAATGCCGACCACGGCTGTGTCAATCGCAAATAACATTCGAGATTACAAACCTCAGACATAAATCAGTCAGCCTGCTGCAAACGTAATGCCAAGAAGCAAACCTGATATATGTAAATATACATATGTATTTATGTATATACATATATAGTCAAATGAATTGTTTAAAATAAAACCTTCAAGCAAATTCATTTAACTTCTATTTATTTCCTTCTATGCATCGAATCTTTATGGTAAATTTGTTGTTTCTAAACCAATATGAATCCAACTTTGTTTTTCCTTCAAAAATAGTTCAATTTAATTAAAATAATTTGCTTTTTTTTTATTCAGTAAATGAGCTTCTATAGTTGCCTTCAGTTGATAAATTCAATTTGAAAAATTCCAAGTTTATTGAAAAAAAGTTGTTTTTTTTTATACAAATTTGAAAATGTTACCTTTTTTTTTTTTACATACATATGTCTAACTTGTTTTTACCTTAAACTAATAGTTCAATTTTCGTTCGAGATCATTCCAGCTTCTGTGCAACATTGTCTTCCACAGTTTTAGTTATAAATTCTCCATGATTTGCAGATGGATTGTCTTTGTTCTTCTCTACACTTCATATATGCACAAGTGCAGTATGAACTATGAACGAGTATTATAAATTATGAATTGATTATATACTACATACACATATATATATATATATGCATATGTATATCATATACATAGATGATAACGTAAAGCTAATACAAACTAACATCAGATACTCTTATTAATTGGTTTGAGTCAACATAATATCAACATAAATCCTTGTATCCTCAAGCTGTCTGTCACTTCGTGAGAGTGAGAGAGATGGCTAAGATGTGAGAGAGATGGCTAATTGGGTAATTCAAAGAGGATCGATATGGCTGTCATTTGAGATTTAATTTTTCATATGTCAAAGCTTCGTTTTACTTTCCATCTAGTGTGCCTTGACTTCATTGTAAAATTGATTTGGGGCTCGTTTGTACAGCCTCTAGTCATTTGTTAATACACAGTCCTAAGTTAAACAGCTTCAGTAAATACACAAAAAAACAAGTGAAAAGATAGTTGAGTCCAAATTTTTAATAAATATTTAACAATTTTTGTAGTGAGAACGTATAAGACAAGTCGAGTCGTGGCAAATGATGCTTCGGCTTAAGAGACGATTGCGCTTCTTGGAGGCGTCCGTGCTGAACAAGGAGTTGATCATGAAATATGTGATTCCGACCGTGCTGCCCATCTCTGTGGTCTACAGCAAGGATACGTGCGACAAGAACAAGGAGCCGGGCAAGCCCAGTGAGCCGAGCAAACCCAGCGAGCCGAGCAAGGCGCCCGAGATGAAAAAGGATGGAGACAAGCCTCCAGGTAAAGAGGAACCGCCAAAAGCTGGGGCACCACCGCCAGCACCGCCGCCGCCTCCTAAGGACGAGAAGCCGCAGGGGCCGCGCATCAAGACCTTTGAAATATATCGCTGGCATCCAGGCGGCAAGCCCAAGACACAGAAATACGAGATCGACTTGAACAAGTGCGGCACCATGGTCCTGGATGCCCTAATCAAGGTGAAAAACGAAATGGATGGCACGCTCACGTTTCGTCGCTCGTGCCGCGAGGGCATCTGCGGCTCCTGTGCCATGAACATCGACGGCATCAATACGCTGGCCTGCATCCAGCCGATCGACAAGAATGTGGGCAAGTCGTGCAAGATCTATCCGCTGCCGCATCTGTATGTGGTGCGGGATCTGGTGCCGGATTTGTCGCGCTTCTACGATCAGTATCGCTCCATTGAGCCCTGGCTGCAGCGCAAGAATTTGAAGAGGGAAGTCGGGCAGGTGCAGTATCTGCAAGCGGTCGAGGATCGTTTGCTTTTGGATGGGCTCTACGAGTGCATATTGTGCGCCTGCTGCCAGACCTCCTGTCCGTCCTACTGGTGGAACAGCGACAAGTATTTGGGGCCGGCCATTCTGATGCAGGCCTTTCGCTGGGTCATCGATTCGCGGGACGAGGAGACCGAGAAGCGCTTGAACATGCTGACGGATCCGTATAAGCTCTATCGCTGCCACACCATACTCAACTGCACAAACACGTGCCCCAAGAACCTGAACCCAGCCAAGGCGATCGTCCAATTGAAGCAGATGCTGGTTGGCATGAAGAAGAAGGAAAAGCCAAAGATGGAGGCCGAGCAGGGCTAGAAGGGAAGATATCAAAATTTTTCATTTTTAATTATATTTCTTTTAGAAATAATATTTTTTCCACATGCATTTGAAGAGTTCTTAATGGGATATGAGATATTACATGAAATATATAAGATATAATTATGAAAGATGTAGGATATTAGATTGACGATATAGAATATAGGATATAAGACATAAGCTATAAGGTGTAGGATATGTGATTTAGGATAAGATATAAGATATAGAATATAAGACACAAGATATAAGATATAGCATATAAAATATAAGACATAAATAAGATATTGGATGTGAGATGTATAACAAACGATAAACGATATAAGATATAAGTCATAAGATATGGGATATGGGATTTCAGATATAAGATATAAGACATAAGACATTGGATATAGGATATAAAGTATAAGAGATGTAAGATATAGGATATAGGATGTAGAAGATGAGATATAAGATATAAGATATAGCATATAAAATATAAGACATAAGAAATAATATATAGAATGTGAGAGGTATGAGATAAGATGTAAAATATAGGATATAGGATGTAAGACATAAAATATAAGATATAGATTATAATATATAAGACAAAGAGATAGGATCTGGGATATGAGATATCAAGATATTTTATCTAATAATCATATTATAAATTTTATATCTTTATTATCACAGGATATCTTTCAGGCCCATATTCCCATTCATGGCCTGTGAATCATTCACTTAAACGAAATGACTCAATTAGCTAATGCGGCTTGAGTTATTCTCGCGCTCTGCTGAATCTATTTTCGCAGCAGTTAATCGCGGCGCAGATTGTATAGAATATTTATAAATGAAATTTCCATAAGTGCTTTCAGACCCATGCATTCATTCACCGTAAAGCTCTCTGCCCTGAGATTTCCTATGCCATGAATCATGTCTGTGGGTTGATCTTGAATTGCGTTGCGGAACTTTTACACAAACATCTATACTATATACGTGTATATATCTAAGTGTTACGGTTGACCAAGTTTGTTACTGCTGCTTGCTAAAAGCTTTTCCACTGCCTCTCCCTCCCTACCTCTCCATCTTTCTCTCTGCCCATCTCCCTCTCTCTTTCATTCACTCGTAGGCAGTTGCTCTCTCATTAGCGAGCAAAACAAATACATTTCTAAAATACTCGCTTCAAAATATTTACATATGCGTAAGTGGGCGGCTCTCTTCTACATGTGGGTGTGTTTACCTCACCCGGTATCCCTCCCTCCCTCTCCCTCCCTCCGTCTCCCTCCCTCTCTCTCTCTCCGTAGGGTCTGTCCGCGTCACCACGTGCAGCCAGCAAAGCCAAATCGCGTCGGCAAAAAGCTCATCGTCTACGTCACCGACACTCGGGCCGGAGGTGGCCCGAATGGAGCTTTCGGACGCCTACAAAAACCAACCCCAAAGCGAAAGCCGCTTTGCAAATCAGTCGCAAAAAGTCCGTCGCCAGAACGCAAAAAATAAATAATACCGAGAACTGGGCGCTGCTAAAATACAAGAATTCAAGAGAAAAACAGACAGCTATATATATATATATATGTATATATATATACATACATATATATATATATATATATAAATTAGAAATTAAATTGAAATTAAAAGTATAATATATTTGATTGAGAATTCTTTAAAATTAAATTGTTCAGTTCAAATTTGGCAGACAAACACACGCAAACATTTATACACATATAATATATATTATATATATATTTATCTCTAAAAGAGTCCGAGACGTGTGTTTTCGCTAAGAGGTGCGTTTTTGGTCCATTGCAATAACAATTTTTTTTTTCAAGTGTGTGCATCGCATAGTACAAGAGATTTGTTGTCATTCGAAGCGAGTGCAGACTGTTGCTGTTTCTGTTGCTGTTAACGATTATCATCTATTATTTATATTTACTCAACACCTGAACACAAACAACAAACAGCGAAGGTAGCCACAGCAACGCGTAGCGGGAGCAACGAACCAGGAAACAGGACCAACAGCAGGAGTCGCAGGAGTCGCAGGAGCAGGCAAACGAGGCAGCTAACAAGAAGGCCAACGCACACCTAAGACACCCACACACACCCAAACACACACACACACACACACACACACACAGAGCAAATTTATTAAGATGTCATGGAGATATGCGGTAAGTGGCTGAAAGCAAAATTGAAAAATTCAAGTACAACCTGTTCCCAAAAAGTGTCCAGAGTGCGCAGAGTGTGCATTAGGCACAACTCTGGGCATGATTAGGATGCTGGGCAGCTCCAGTGTCAGCTTCAGCTTCAGCTGCAGGATGACCTTGAGCGCACACATTCATTGTGGTTGACCCAATTTGGAGGCTGTGTTGGTTGCTGCAAAGGCAAAGGCCATTTCCACATAACCATTGCCCACTTCACCTGTATATAAACTGCATAAATGTATACATAAATATATGTATATATATATATATGCATATGTGTGTGTGTGTGTGTGTGTGTGTGTGTGCCATTTTCCAGCTGGCAGCAGCAGCCACCTTGTATGCAGAGCCTTGGCACACACCCAGGCCATCAAACGTGTGCTGCACAACCCTTTAGCCCTCTCAGTCAGGCAAGGCCTCTCAAATGCAAATGCAAAGTTCAAGTGCCTTTAGCACAATGCTTGACATACACACACACACACACACACACATACATATATATTTTACATGTATTATATATATTTCATTTCTATATACAACAAGAATCGTTCTTTTTCCCAGCTAATGCAAACATTTCCATTGCATTAGACGCGTCATTTGAAACTTGTCTAAAGTTTGAAATTTCATATTCTTTTTTTTTTTGTTTATCAATTAATTGTAGATTATTTGTTTGTAGTGCTTTAATTACCTGCCTCGCTTTCATAAAAATTAATATGAATTCTACTGAATCGGATCATTGACATTTGTTTAGTTTGACTAAGTTATCAAATTAACTGAAACTTAAATCTGAGATCAAGCTGGGGGCTTAAAGTTAAAAAATATTAGAATTTATTTAAAAATTATATTTAGTATTTATTCAGTATTTTAAAAAGAATTTTTCAGCTATTCATTTGTATGTGTGTATTATAGTAATGCTCACATACATACATATACACAAACAAATGCATCACTGAAAATGTATTTTTAACATACTAAATAAATACTAAATAAATAAAAAAATTAATTTAATCAATTCTGATCTTAGCTTAGTCTGAATAAATACTAAATATTAAACTAAACAAATTGTTTTGACTTTAGCTTAGAGCCTATAGGATCTTCATTATAATAGAGAATACTTATAAGTAATTATCTGATAAAGTATCTGATAAAGTATCTAATACATGCATATGTACATACATATGTGTGATACTTGCTTATGTATATGATAGAACAGAAGTTTAATTTGAAAATGTATTCGGTTAAATTTCTTTGTATTGTAATTTTAAAAAATTTGTCTAAATTTGTAAAATTTTATGATTTATTGATAATAACCCTTATCATATTATTATTATTATTATTATGGCAATTCAGACTATAATATTTTTGTTTAAATTTGGGAACAGATAGGAGAGACCCTATAATAATTGAATTTTTTATCAGGCTCAACAATTGAAGCGATCAAGATCTCTCTCTCTCTACGTCCGCTTGTCTGTATGACCAGACTTTATATGTCTATATAAACACACTGAGTTCGAAAGTCTATAAGAAAATTTGGAATCTTATATGCAGAACTAACAAGAATCTGTAAATTTTTGCTGTGTTTCCTGATCATTTCGAATCATCGATCGATTCATGGAAAACTCATGATCATAGAAATATCGATTGATGATTCGAAATGAAATCGATCAATTGTTAGCTTTAGCTTTTTGGGCACATTTCACACATTCCACAAACTACAGCTAATGCCAATTAAAATTGGATTTTCCTTAAGTAAACACAAATTAGAAATATTCCACTTTTTGTATACCAAAGTCTACAGACTACAGAGTATGCCCAAGTCTAGCAATCAGAGCAGCTCTTGGCCTGTTTATTTGATGTAAGCCTAGACTTATAAAGAGCTTATACATGTATATTTATATACATATATCCATAAATCTATCTGCACACATGAATAAAAACTCTTCAAAATTTGTGCCGTGCCAAAAGTGCTTACCTGAAAGCAATCTCAACTTCTCCGTGCAGCTGAATGTGGGCCAATGTGTTATTCAATTACCGTGCCAATTTTGATGGCTGCATTACAGCCATTGCAGCTATTGTGGACTGACCCAAAAAAAAAAACATATATAGAAGAAAAACGGATATATGTAATAGGCTTTTGGGGCTAAGCCTAAGCAGATTACTCATACGTCGCGTGGGCCAATTAACTTAATTACAAACGAAAATTGCTGTAAAAAAAGCTGAAAATTTCTATTACTAGAGGGAGAAGAGAAAAATAGGGAGCCAAACAAGGCTAATCCAACACACTCCCTCTCTCTCTCTCTCTCATTCTCTCTCTCTCACACAGCGTGAATCAAACATTTTTGGCGTCGACTTGGAGTCGCACAGCTATTGAACTTGAAAATAAAAGAGGCAGCCGAATGCAAAATTAATTAAATTGAGCGCGGGGCACAGACGAAAGCTGAAATTTGCGTCGTTTCGATGGCCAGCGAAGCGAATGAAGATTTCTGGCAGGCAGGCGCGGGCAGAGCCCCACCTTTTACATGGGGCGTGCACTTAATTGGGCAGCCGCTGGCTGCTTCCGTGTAATGTGCATTAAAAAAGGCATCCAAAACACATAGAAAAAATGTGGAAAAAATACCCATTATATATATACATATGTATGTGTATGTATATATGTAAGTGTAAAGCCCAATCGCTTTGGCTGAAATGTCAATGTCACTGCTGCTTGTCAATGTTGTTGTTGTCGCTGTTGTTGTCGCTGTTGTTGTTGTTCTTGTTGTTGTTGTTGTTGTTGGCATTGTTGTTGGGTTGGCTTGGTTCAGTGTCAGGCGCTGAGCGCGCTAATTGAACGATCGATAGAGCGTTGTACATCTCCGGACGGGCAGTATGTTCTATATATACATATATATATATATATATATATATATATCTATCTCTCTATATATATACATAGTATATCTGCCTATATATGGCCTATATATACATTCAACAACAATCATGTGGGCGCTCAATGTGGGCGTGTAGCATCGCCAACGGTCGTCGATTGGCAGCTGTTGCGCCTCATTGAGCAAAAGCGAAAGGCAAACTGACGAGCGGCCACTTAAAAGCGAACTGTTGTCGCTATTGTTATTGCCCAAGCCATTGTCTAATAGAAATAATAATAATAATAAGAAAAATAACAACAAAAATACCAACAATTATCACCAAAAATGTAATCAGTTAGTTAGGCACACACACACACACACACACACACACACACACACTTAGACATCGACAGCTCTAAAAAGGTAATTCGTATTCATTCAAGGTTCTACAAGTATTTTCCCAAGCCACAGCTATTGTGTGTGTGTGTGTGTGTGTGTGTGTGTGAACACAGTACTCATTGTATTCAAAATACTCGAAGCATTCAAATGGTCTCAAAGATGTCATATGCATGTGTCTATCAGATATTCACATTGTGTCTTTGAAGTATTCTAAAGTATTTCAAGTACTCGAAGCACTCAAATGCTCAAAATAGAGTTGTGTATTAGAGCGTCTTGACATTCAAAAAGTATTCAGAGTGTTTAAAGTACGCTAATTATTGACATACTTAAGATTTCTCATGTTTATGGCATTCGAATTGATTTGAGCTCAGCAGTTTTGAAATTGATTAAAAATAGAGTGAAATCTTCGTCTGAATCGAGCTTTTTATTTTTTATATTTTTTTTTAGTATAGAATTTTCAATTTAAATATTAATCTGAAGAAACTTAAAGTTCTCTATACCTAAATACGAGAGTGGTATCAAAAGTTAGAGATTTGTATAAAACTATACAAAAAAAGATAACAAATTTATAAAGTAATTTGAATACATTTTTATAAAAAATAAAGAAAAAATAATTTCTATATTTAATTAAATAAATATAATTTAAATGATAAATAAAAAAAAAGATAAATATAAAAAATAATACATATAGTAACTAAATTTATACATTATAATAAATTTCAAAATAAATGTATATAATAACAAAAAAATTTTCAATAATTTTTCAATAAAAAAAAAATTAAAAAATTCATATATTAAATTTTAAATTTTTTTTTAATGTATACAAAAATGTATAAATTGACTTAAATAAATTTTGAAAAATAATAAATTTATAAAATATATATGTGTATATATTAACATTATAAAAAATAAAACTGATCTCTTGCCTTCAAGTCATCAATTTTTCAAACTGCGTTCGATTTATATATTTTATTGGCATACAATATCCATTAATTATATAGAACAATCCCTGGTATGCATTTGTATTTGACATCATCTGACAATAGCTCAACTATCTTATATATTTCATTAGCTAAATTCACTCACGTGTCACGTGCTCATCTCTAGCTTCAGCTCTTCAATCATTTCAGCGTCACATTTCGAACGCTCCCCATTTCGGCGCCCTATTGGCCTTGATCACTGCATTTAATGCATAGATTTGTTTAACTATAAAACAACAACAACAAATAACTTGCTGAACAACAAATAGTAGATAATTTGATGAGCTGTCTAGCAGTTGCCTCCACCTCCCCACTGTAGCCACCTCCCTCCCACTCTCGCTCTCCCTCTCCCTCTCCCTCCTCACTCTCCCTGCCTGAGCTGCACACCTTAAATGGCAAAATAAAAAAAATAAAAAAACAAAAAATACTGCGCATTAAATTTGCACAATTTTCATCAAGTTTTTCACATTTTTCGAGTCGGTTGACTCATTGAGCAAATGAGCGACAAATATTTTTATAGCTGCCGACTTTTGGCGGATGATTCCCTGTCCGCAGCACGTGATGTCGCTTGACGCGGCGCATTAACAAATCTGGGAGAATTTTTAATAATTGCTGATGCCTTTTGTTTATTTATTTATTTATTGCCTTTGGCTCGTCTTCTGACGGCCTGTTTAATCAATAAATTTGTCTGCAAGCTTGCATGTCAATGCATTCTCGATTGTCCTTTTCTTGTTGCTTTCAGCCAATGACGCTGCACTGTGGGCCTAAAATTGTTAAAGATTGATAGAAAACTAAATTTATATTTATTATAAAATATGTTAAACAATTTATTATGAACAGCAGTTTGAATTGAGAAAGTGTTTTTGGGTTTGCAATTTTCAGCAATAAAACATGTAATTAGCCCACTGTACCTCGCTAGATTCCAGTTAGTTGAATATTCGAAATATAATTCGTTATTTACATAAAACATAGTTCGCGCTCTCATTCTCTCTTTCTCTCTCTCTCTCTCTCTCTCTCTCTCTCTTTCTGCCTCTCTCTGTCTCTCTGCCCTGAAGATTTCTTGCCCACTTTCTGAATTATTAGGCTAATGCAATTCGCCCATAGCTAAATATTTCAATATCGTAGAATGTACCTGGCTTTTCAGCATGCCAAGCGATTTTTCACACTTGTTTAAGAATTCTGTATAATCATTTTTAAGAATTTCCCATTCTGAGTGAAATAAGGCCAACAGTAAATGAAATGAACCATTAATATTTACGTATATACGAATTCCACATAAGTGCTAAATAGTTTTATATACATATATATATATATATATATATATATTCATTCAAATTGTTTTTAAAAGTGGAATAAATATCTGTTGAGGATTATATGGTAAATTAGCTAGCTTGAGTGTGCCAAGTGGAAACTAATTTATATTTCAATTAAAAATGCTTTTAACATATTATAAATACACAAAATAGTTTAAATAGTACAAAAAAAAAAATTAAAAATAAATAAAAAATAAAAAAATTAATAATAAAACGCTATCTCAAAAGGCAAGAATTTTGGGTACTCTCATTTATTAGATATTCAAAAAAATATATTTGAGCTACAGTTATTTTTAAGAAGAAGAACCATATGAATAATTTCGGTAGAGATCGCCGTAGCTTAAATATATTTTTTATATGATTCGTAATAATAATTCTTCAATTTCGAACATTTGTATACCCTGAGCCCATTAATAATGGGAAATAAGGGTATATTGGTTTTTTATTTTATTTTATTAAACTTCGAGACTTGAAATTTTATATATTTTTGTTGTCTACCCTGACAAACAAAATTTTGGTTAAGCTTTTTCTACAAGTTTAAACATTTTATTTAATTATTTTATAACAAAATATTGTAAACCAAAATTCTTACTTGAAGTTTTTGTAAAATCGGTAGTTTTTGAGCTCAAAGCTTTATAACTTTGTTAAGTCTCAACTAAAAAGATATTTTAGATAAGTTTTTAATAAAATGAATAATGAATATTTACAGAGAGATTTTAAATATTCATTGTAATGTATATTTAAAGAGGGATTTTAATTATTCATTACTAATTTACCTTAAAATTTTTCTAAAAATTTTATTCCGTATCTACTATCTATCTCTTTTAACTTAGCATAGTTGGGAAACCCCAATTAAGTAAACTTCATGTATGTTTAATAGGAAGTTGCATATAAAAATGTAACTTTCCAGCTTTTATAGTACTCGAGTTATGCATGGCTTTTAATGATCATTATGTAGTAAGGCCGTTGAAATCCGAGTGATATAGACTACTCAAGGGAGTAGCTGGGTATCTGAACAGTCGAGACCATAAAAATGCTCAGTTAAAGGATAGCCCAAAGGACCTGTTCGTTGGCTGAACTTTCAGTGTAATCTCAGTGATGTTGGCACTTTGTTAGCCCTACCATAAAATTGGTTTGGATTGATGGGGCCAGGCCAGAGCAGGCCAGGTGTCTGATGTTGTCAGGCAGTTGTTGCACACACACACACACCGACACACATTGCTTGGCCTCTAGAGAGCGTTGCAACAGTTTGCACTGCAGTTGAGCAAGTGGTCAACGCTTGACCCGACCTGACACACTTTCTGGCCGGTGTGCAGGATGTGCTCGATGTCAGAATGATGTCAGACTTGGGTTAAATGCTAACCCACATCGATATGGCGGAGGCGACCCACTGACTAATAGATGCAACAATGTGGCCATGCACGTGTCGCCTTGTTGTTGTATCTCAATTTGCGACAGCAATCAACTATGCCACACACACACGGACACACACATACACAAGTGTGTCTATTAAAAGCGCCGAGAGACGAACAAACAACACCTTGCATAGACACTGGGCTCGCGGCGCAATGCCAATAAAAAAATGTACAGAAAATACGAAAACGAAATTCTAAATATACGTGATTAGATTGAGTGAAACACAATGTTGATTGGGTTTCCATTTGTCTCTTAAACACTGACTAAATCCAGCTAATTGCCTTGGCATGCGGGCTAGCAAACAGCCTCAGCCTCAGCCCCAGCATCTGCCTCAGCCCCAACCCCAACCCCAACCCCAGCCCCATGACTCATAGCTCGGCAGAACAAAGCAAATCAAATCAATTTGTAAAGCACAATTTTCAGACTTTTGATAATATTTCCAAGCACTCGAAAGAATGTGTCGAAAATGTACATTGCTGTGCGATTTTCATGTATTTTTAGACTTGATATATATATATATATAAATATATCTTTATGTATATATCATGTTGTTTGTGTTTAGCGTAACAAGGTCAAGGCGTCGGCGGTGGCCAAAAAGCAAAGCCAACGCCAACGCCAACGCGTTGCACACCTCTCTCAGCACACCTGAAGGCAGGGAATGCTTTTGGTCTTCTCTCATCTTCCTGGCAGCAGCCGTCGCTACTCTTTCAGTTTGCCACCTGCAATTTGGCCTCAGCGAAACATTTTCTATCTATATTATATAGATATTATATATACGAAATTGATTTAAATTTAGCTATTACTAGACTTCTATGTGGGCGGGCTATACGTACTTGGATATTCATCACATTTAATATGTTCGAAAAAGAAACTTCCGAAATTTCGGTTTATTTTTCGGTTTTCTTGTTATTTTGTCTCTAATTATAGCTATAAATTATAGAATTTTCGCTGTATTCGTAATGCTCATTGATCAAGATTAATGTATTTTTGTGCTAAATTTAGCTATGCCTGTCAGTCTTCAGTCTTCAGTTTTCTTTCAACTTTATAGCTGAATTAAATTTGAAATCCGTTTATAATTTGATTTACAAACTGTGTTTGAAGTCAGCTTACCTAACTACTTATGTGAGCTAATCAGAGATGCTATATAAGCACAAAATTAATATAGTCAATATATTCAAAAGTCTATAAAATATATAATTTATTGCTAATAAATTACTACAAAATTGTAGTTTCTATTTTTTAAATTATAGTATAATTTCTTGCTTTTAAATTAATTAAAAAAAATTATATTCCATATTTTTTTCTTTAACTTTATAATTAAATACAAAATATAAAAAAAAATATATATATTAATATAAATTCAAAAGTCTTACAAAAAATATTCAAAATTAACGAAATGAAAAAATCCATTTCAGTAATAATTAAAGTATAGAAAAAAATTATTTATCGCTTTTAAATTACTAAAATAATATATTTTATATCTTTTATATTTTTGATTTTCTATTATAAAATACAAAATAAAAAAATTGAAATTTTTGTAAAATTTAATGAATTCCATTTGAAGTTTTTATAAAATCAAAAGTACATTTTCCATTATGTTCAAAATTTTTCTAACTACCATACGTTTCCTAATACTATTAATACCAATATATTCAAATCCATTCTATTATTAAACATATTAATAGATCATACTAAGAGTTCAACGTTTTTTATGCTGCCCCAACTTATTTTTATAAAATTCATATGCATAATACTATTTAAAGCTATCCAAATATATTTCATTTAGGTTTTTACCATATATTATATAAATGTTACTTTAACTATTATACGCTTATCAACACTATATATTTAAATTTTTGTAAATCATCATAGACAAATATTTAATACCATTTAAGATATCCAAGCATTTTTATTTTTTTTTTAGATTTTAATCCATACTCTATATAAGCGTTACCCTTGACTATTATGCGTTTTTCAACACTATTTTGATTATTTTTGTTTTTCTTTGTACTCCTGATCTTCACCAACTGTTTTGCAGCTACTCACCGACAGATACAGCAGCAGCATTGGCGATAGATATAGTCCGCACTATTATCAGGTTTGTTTTTGCCTGCGATCCATAGCGCAAAGCATGCTGTCCAGTGTTGTGAAATGTCGTTCGTTATGTGTGTGTGTGTATGTGTGTGTGTGTTTGTGCAACACACTTGCTTTGGCCAACTAAAAAATTCCCATTAAGATGCTTGCAACTACATTTTGTCAAATAAATAACAAGTATATATATATATATATATATGTATATATTTTAGTATATATATATGTCTAGAGAGAGGCCTTGGCCACATCTAACTCAAGATAAATATTCCATAGACTTATAGCTTTGGCTGTGCTGGCCATAAATCTTCTAGCTGAACATATAAAATGTTCAAATGTTGTGTATAAATAAGCGTCTAACATATGCAAATGTATCTATTAAAGAATTATATATCTATATATATATATATATATATATATATATGTGTTCTGTTGTCGTGTCGTGTATATATGTATGTACTTATGTGTATGCCAAAGATCAGTCACAATAGATCAAAATCAAACAGAAAAGTGAAAGAACTTTTGCTCTGATGATTTTCGCTTTTGCTTTTGGCTTCTGTATTCTGCTCAGGGTCGAATGCCTCGACAAAAAGTAAAAGTTTTCATACAAAACGTGGACCAGGCCCAACCGCACTCCCCCATTGTCTTCTCTCTCTCTCTCTCTTTCTCTCTCTCGCTTCTCTAGCTGTCACTAACAGTTCCTGGCCCGCCTTCTGCCCACACCGCCTGCTGCTTGTGGGCGCCTGGCTGTCGCTGATTTTATTTGAATATGTTATGACAAAGCAGACAACCGATAAGCAAAACCAAACTAAAAAAAAAATTATAATATATATCTATATAAATATATGTGGGGGAAAAAGAGAAGAAGGAAAAAACTTTCACATTCACTTTTCCCATTGACTTTGGCGACTGTCCCTGAAATTGACAAACGAGCGCAACGCGCCAAGGACGAGGGCGGCTCGAAGCAGGACGAGCGCGACCTTCGCCTCTGTCATCAATTTGCTTGGCCCGAGCTTTTGCTCTGCCGCAACAAAGGGGACCGGGTCCCAGAAGCCCAGCCTGAACTTGATGCCCATAAATAATCGCCGCTGCCAAAACACACACAAATTTACATATCAAAATAAATAAACTACAGATTCCAGATGAGCACAAATTATGCCTATCATACTTCATCATACTTGAGATCTGCTAAACAAATGTGCATGGCATGCATGCTGAGATAACTGTACTCAGAGTTCATACTATAGCTCTAGTAGTATTATGAAAACTTACAAGTTAGTGATGAGTTTGTATGAACATAGTCTACATAGTTTAAATGCTATATATATGTAGAGAGTTTTTCGGATAAAAAAAAAAATAATAATAATAAATAAATTTCTAGTTAAATTGTTTTTAATTTTTTTTTAATATTTCCATAATGTTTTTGAATATAGTAAAATTTTTATTAAATACTAGAAACATTTATAAGTTTAGAAAATAATTAATATAGTCCACTTGTTCAGTTGATACCGGCGTAAGCTTTATATGATGATGATATAGAGAGTTTTTCTTATATTTATATGTTTTAAATTTTTTTTTGTAATATTTCAAAAATGTTTTTGACTATAGTAAAAATTTTATTAAATATAAGGAACATATATAAATTTAGAAAATAATGTATATAATCCACTGGTTCAGTTGATATCGGCGTAAGCTTTACATGATGATGATATAGAGAATTTTTCTTATATTTAAATGTTTTTAATTTTTAAAATATTTCCAAAATGTTTTCAATTATAATAAAATTTTTATTAAAACATTTATAAGTTTAGAAAATAGCTTATATAGTCCACTTGTTCAGTTGATATCGGCGTAAGCTTTATATATATCTTCAGCTATGTTTTTTAGACCAACTAAAATTTTTATTTACATTTTATTTTGAATGTTTTTTTTTTTCGCCTTACCTTTTTTATGAGGTAAGAAATTAGAGATGAATCTCTTTAAATTTCCATATAACTACAGATCTAGATCTATATAAAACACATACAAAATCAGAGGAGCTGCGCTTTATTCCTAACACAATCTAACAATTGAGATGAAGTTCAGCTTAATCGAATTCAACTTCGCATGAAAACTAATGCAAGCAATTGGCAAGCTTAACTGATTTGAGTTTAATCCCCATGTGTTTGCTTGCAGTCGCCCAGCCGCCTGGAAACCTCGGAGCAGACGACGGGACGGCAGCTGCAGCGTGTGCTGCACTACTCGATGGCGCCCTGCCGAACACTGCCTGGCCTGAGGCGGGCCGAGTGCGCCATACACGATGTTGACTGTGATGAAGTCTATCCGGGCATTTACATAGGCGATGCGTAAGTCTATAGCTCTCACTCTCCCTCACTCTCCCTCTCTCTCTCTCTCTCTCTCTCTCTCCCTCTTGAGCTCTTCTAATACTCTTCCTTCTTTTGCTCAGCGCTGCGGCCAAGAACAAAACCTATTTGCGCTTGGCGGGCATCACGCACGTCCTGAATGCCGCGGAGGGCTGTCGCTATGGCCAGGTGGACACTGGACACAGTTACTATCGGGATATGCCCAGCATCAGGTGAGATCATGATCAGAATGCAGGGATAGAGGCTCATAACATGCTATGCCATATACTCTATTAGTTTATTGATTTCCTTTTGGCATTTTGGTTTATCACTTTAAAAAAAAAGCAACAAAAAAACAAAATTTTCTTTTTCTCTTTTTATTTATTCCACTGCACACTTTCTTTGTATATATGTATACATCTCTGTTCATACATACACACATGCGCACACACACACACACACACACACACACACACACACGCATTCTTCATCCTTCACTCTGGGTGCTCCATTGTCGTTGTTGTTGTTGTTGTTGTTGTTGTTGTTGTTGTTGTTGTTGTTGTTGTTGTTGTGTGTCCAGACGTCAACATAAGGATTGCTTTTTTAGATATATGGGCTTCCCCATGATCGATGCGCCAACGACAGATATATCCCGTTACTTCTATGTGGCAGCCAAATTCATAGATAGCGCCATTAGCAGCGGCGGTGAGTAGCGGAACTAAGCGCGAGCAATTAATGGGGAAGTAACTAAAACTCCTCTCTCTTTCATTCTCTTGATCTCTTTAGGCAAAATCCTGGTGCACTGCCTGGTGGGCATGTCACGTTCGGCCACCTGTGTCTTGGCCTATCTGATGATCTGCCGCAAAATGTCCGCCGTGGACGCGATACGTACGGTGCGCATGCGCCGTGAAATACGACCAAATGATGGCTTCCTGCAGCAGCTGGCCGATCTCGATATGGAGCTGAAACGCAAAAACCTTTATCCCTACTAAAAATTAATCAAAAAACCCCAACACAACCAAAGATATATATATGTATATGTATATATATACACACACACACACGCATAGTATATATGTATATATACTATGCCTAGGCTAAGGCAAACAGAATGCTGATGATTGGCTGAAATTAATGAATTGTTGTATTACTAAGAGTTATAAAAAGAAAACACACATACATACACAATTACTGCGCTTAAGCAAAAATCGAACTATGATTGAGGTATATACATATATATAGATATCTGTTTATATATATATATTCAATTTGTGGATATAGCTGCAGTTATATACTCACACAAACACACACACTCACAAGTGCTACGTTTATACGTTGAGCCCAAATCATGATATGAATTGTGATTATATACATATATATATCATATATATAAAACAAATCTGAATAAAAGTTGTTTTGCCTTTGGCAATTTGAAGATTTTGCCACAGTTCCATATATATGTAATATAATATAATACAATATGGGTGCAATACACATACAATATACAACACATCTACACACTCACACACACACCTACAACTACACACACAAGCGTTGTTCTAAAATATTTATAAAGATTAAAAGCTAACGACTTAATGGTAACTTGGTCTTCTGATATATAAAAAGCTGTTGAAAACAAATTGTATAATCGTGACATTTAGTAATATATATATACATATATATATATACGATACGATCGTTTTTCCATTTAGTGAGTATCAAGTTACTTATCAATACACACAAACACACACACCCACACCACAACACACACACACACACATGTATACCCCTTCCCTTCGCTGCCTCCCTACCCATAGCACATAGCTGCGTAGGCATAGATCATGGATCTACAAATATGACGTAACAATAATTTCAAGGCTCGAGCTGTCATCTGAATACCAGGCAATATATATATATATATAGAGAGGAATCAAACATGATGAATTAAAGAAATGAAAACTATGAAAAAAAAAAAAAAACAAAAAATATATAGAACTTACCTAGAAACATATATACACATATATTGATATACATGTATTCCTATGATATTTTTTGTATGCAACTCTTTGTTATTTTACGGTTCATGTCCTACCTGCATATATAGCCCACATACAAGCATATATAACTTAAGCGTATATGCACTTTGGCATATAAGGAGAGCTGAAAAAAATTAAGAAACAACACAATGAAACAATGTATAGAACACAAGATGCAGATATATATATATATATATATATATATATATATATATATATATATATATATATATATATATATATATAGAGCAGAGACAACTGATATAGAAATCTGTATAATGTATAATTAGTATATACAATATGCGTTATACACACCCTATATTAAACTGATATATACAAGCGGGCATATTTGTTTGTGCATGTTTGCCCACATATATTCAACTATTGTACAATGAAATAGCAAAGCTAACGAACAAACAACAGCAACATCAAAAAACAACAACTACAGCAACAACAACAAAATACCAACATACATCCAAATGTGTATAAAACAATGAGAGAAAAAACCAAAACATGAAATGCAAAAATATTAACAATTTAAAAACAAATTCATATTTTCTAGAACATGTATGAGAAAAGAAAGAAAAAAGAATAACGAAAACTGAAATGAAAAAAGAAATGGAAAAAAAACTAAACTAGTCCTAAGAAGTGATTAATAAAAAGAAAAACCAATAACAAATTATAAAAGTTTTTACAAGATTTTTTGAGTATGGTAACTATATAGTCATATTTTATATAGTCATATTTTCATATCAAATGAAGGACTCGAAGTATTAAATCCCATATATGTTCAGTTATTATGCATATAGGGTGTTGCCGTTGATTACATTAGTCGATATATTTATGGGTATACTATATAAGCTCTGAATTTATTGAAAATCCGGGTTCCTTAGTCCGAGTACTCTTAGTCGGGCACTCCCGATCGCTACTTTCTTATATATATATATATATATATATATATATATAAGTACATTTACATTTACATTTAAGTATATGTAGTGCTTAAACCACAGTCTGAAAGAAGTCCCATTGTGATATCTAATTTCTATAGAAGCAATTTGAGGTATTATAACCTATATAGAACTGTTTGATATCTAGTTTCTATAGAAACATTTTGAGTTCTTATAAATTATATTGAACTAGTTACATGAACGATAAATTCTTTGAAGATTCGACAATTAGTTTAATGTTAGCCGAGCTATTAGACAGATAGGTAGAGATAGATAAAGAGATAGGTGGGTGACTGCATTTATTGAGCCTGGCAATTTGTAAGACTATTCAGGAGTTTCTGAGTTTTAGACACTGTAACTCATGACGTGCTGAAAGCTTACAGTGTTGGGTGAATGTGTTCAAAGAATCATAATATAATATATACTTTAGGAGAGACTTTTTAGGAGATTGGGTATTTCTAGCTCTGCGAAATGTGTAAAATATGCTCTGCTAACCAAAGTTTAACATAGATTTTTATTGATTTTCATGGAATTACGAATTTCGATATTTTGAAACAAATTTTCTATAGGAGAATCTATATACTAAATTCCACAATTCAAGCTGTGAAAACGTGTCCAGTTCACTCAGCTTACTAAAGATTATAAAACGATTTTGAGAGCTTGGTAAAAGTTATCTATAATTTAATAAGACTTAATCAACTTAGTGGAATCTATGTCTTAAGTTTTAAGTTTATTACAGTTATAGGTTTCGAGATTGACGCTTTCATACATATAGTATGCTATACAGAGGCACTCAGAGTGGTACAGAGACAGGCCAACTCGCCTGTTCAATCTGATTAAGAATATACATACCTTATGAGGCTGGCGCCGTCTTCTGCTGTCTGTCACATATATTTTTTATTACCAAATATGATGTAAGATATATGTGTAGACCTTGCTGAGGCTTAGTGCTTGTTCACCTGATGGAAACTTTGTTTTATTTCATAATCTATTAAAGTAGCTAGATACATGTGTCCATCTGTCTCTGTCCCCCTCTCTCTCTCTCTCTCTCTCTCTCTCTCTCTCTCTCTCTCTCTATCTCTCTCTCTCTCTCTCTGTCTGTCTGTGTGTGTTATGGATAAGTATATTTCGTAGCTTCCGCCACCAACTGAGAAAACGCTTAAAATTTAATTTTGTGGCTCATACTTACAAATTGCCACCGTAAACCCAATTGCTTCTGGATGAGGTTCTCTGGGACTTGGTCGTGTGTCAGACCAGTCTGCTGGGGGGTCGTTGGTCGGCGGGGTCAGCGGGGTCGACGGGGTCGGTAGAGGCCATTATCTAGACATTAGTTGCGCCTGCTAACTGCCTGGCAACACCTGCAGCGGCGACGACTGCTTAAAGCCGAGCTTGTAATTAAAAGAAATTGCTACCTGGAGCATGCCAAGAGCTCAGCAACCTGTGCAACTGGGCAACCGGGCAACTGGGCAACTGTTGAACCTGACTGCTCCAGCGCATTGTTGACCCTAATTTAAAACTATCAATAACTGCGCGCCACACAGAACACACTCAAGACTCGGGACTCAAGACTCGAGACTCGAGACTCAAGAGATTTCGATCTCGCGCGCGCAGTCTAAACAATAAAATTAATGTCTCCGGCGGCTCTGGTCAACCAGCAGGCCACTTAGGCGACCCGCACACCATCATTCCATTGCCATTCCATTCCACTCTATTCCATTCCATTTGCCGAACAGGTAGCAGTCGTAAAGAGTCGTTAAACAACAACAGTAACAGAAGGACGGACAGATGGACGGACGGACGGGCAGTCGGTCAGTTGAGCGTACATGCGTACAAATTTTGTGTACGAAATTTAAATACTCTTTGAGTGTAGGAAAAGGTCATTAATTTGTTTACATTGTTGATTATTATAGTAGGCTTCTTAAACAAGTAAATAGAGACTTGTCATCTGTGTAGCTAATACATATGTACATGATTTTGTATATAAATATTTATTTATATATGTATACACAAATACAAATATCTTTGAATTATTTTTGATATAAGTTTAATTTAATATTATACAAAATTTCTTACCGAACGTTTTTGTTTTAAATTGTTTATATTATTATTATAGTTTTTTTCTTTCTTAATTTTTTAGTAGTTTTAGTAGTCTTTAACCACAATTTCTTTTATAATTTTTTTTAAATATTATAATTTTATTACATATTTATTTTATTTTAAATATACATTTCATAATTTATTTCATTAATTTATTAATATATATTGATTACTAATTTTTTGTAGCACATTTTAAATTATTTGTATTAAATATTATTATTGTTTATTTTTTCTTAATTTTTTAGAATTCTTTAACCACAAAATTTTTTTAACACAGTTTAATTTTTAATATTAAAATTTTCTTACATTTTTATTTTTTTAAATATACATTTCATAGGTTCATTCTTTCATTAATTTATTTATATAGTATATTGATGATTATTTTTTAACATAACATTTTTTATTTATTTTTGTTTTTTATTTTTATATATATTTATTTATTTTTTAACATAAAGTTTTTTTTATATTGTATCCTATAATTATATAATTTTTTTATATCTTTATATTTTTTTAACTTAAATTTCACAACTAAATTCATTTATTTATATATATTGATTATTATTTTTCCAACATTATTTTGTTTATTTATTTTAGGTATTTTGTGTTTTTATATATTTTTATTTTATTTTATTTTTTAAACATAAAGTTTGATTTATATACTTTTCTTTCAATAATTAGTATTTTTTATATATATTATATTTTTTTAAACATATTTCCGAATACGTATATGAATTATGCAAAACATACTACAATAGACTATAAAAAGCTTTTAATAATATTTTATAAACTTAAAAAATTGAAGATTTTTAATCGATATAATCCCAGAATCCCAAACTGAATTCCTAAACAGAACACAGCAGAAAACATAGAATACGTTTATATTTAGCTTCAGACAAATTTCAGTACGTAAAACTGGAATTCAATGCCCATCTATATATTACATTTGACTCACAGATCTCGCATTAAATACTTAAATTCTGTTATTTATATATCTTCCCATAGTTAGTCCATCAACTCTATTGCCTATAGAGCATATGCACTATTTTAGCCTGGTCAAATGGCAAGGGCGTCCAGCGGCGTAAACTAGTTTGGGTTTCTCTTCTCTGGTTTTTTTTCCGTTTTTTTGGGGGTTGGCGTTTTGAATTCGGGTTTTTCCCAGCCATATGGATTGCATTGCAGTTCCCTGGGCTAAGCTGCTAAAAATCATTTTTCAAATACACACATTTAAGCCCCGCTGCGTGGAGTGGACGTGGCCGTAGACGTAGACGTAGACGGGCGAGTGATCCGGCAACTGTGACACATGTTCCGGGCCAGCAAATAGACGAGCAGTTGTTGGCCCAGCAAACGCACATGAAACAATTATTATTATTAATAAGTTAGTTTTGCTCCACGTGCGTAGCGAGTCGGGGCTGGGGCTGGGGTTGGGGTTGGAGTTGCTGCGTTGATGAGCGCCAAGATTAAGCATGAAAAATGTTACGAATTTTCCTATAATTAATCTTCATCTGAGCTAAATGGAAGGAGGCAGACACGGACCAGCACCCACTGCCAAGCTGGGGCCCATGCAAAAGAGTTAAAATAATAAAAGTACACACACTCACACACATACACACACACTCACTCCCTTTGGGTGCCAACTACCCTTGGCTGCTGGTTGTTGGCGCCCGAATTCGAATTGTCCTTAAGCTCAACAAATAGTTAAAGGCAACAGCTGCATACGGTGCCATCAAGCTTCCCTCTCTCTCTCTCTCTCTCTCTCTCTCTCTGGATAGGTTAATGGCAATGCAAATATAGACACACATACATATATATATATATTACACTCTATATATGTACATGTGTGTGTGAATGTTACTGGCATAGCGTTAAGCAAACAGTTTTCGTTTTCCATTGCCATTGTCTATTCGAGCCAAGCACCATATACCAATTGACTAAATTTAAGAACAACAAAAGCATCAACTAGAATATATAGCTAGAGTACATACCATAGATGGATATATATGTATATATAGATCGATAGAGTAAAGCTCAGAGTTAGCAAGTTATTTTGTGAGTTGGGAATTACAAGCATTTGAACTACCTACGACCTTTTATCAGAGCGTGTTCTGGCCTAGGTTAAAGGATTGAGTTCCTGCTGCATGGTATTAACGGCCTCATTATTCGCATCTCTTTATTTACCATGTAGACGCCTTCAGAGTTGAGTTATTTACAATCATCCTTGATATACAATATACCATTGAGTAAGCAAACATCAGAGAAAAAAACTTGTGTATGGAGCATAGGCTCCACTTCACTCCAGACGCCTTGGGTAACGATGTCAATAGCCATAAGTTTTTAGATAGGATCGTCGATCACTTCAGCATAGGTTGTTCTACTTCACTCATCTCACCAATCAGACTTAGTACTCGAGTGACTAATAAAGTTCTGTTGCAGCAACCAAAGCCTAAACTAAAACGAGTGAAGCCACATGAGGTGGCGTAAGCCCAATCAGTTCATATAAAAACTTTCACAATATTTGCTTTTTTTTTTTTCTAATCGCAACTATCAGAAACCTAAAAAAATGAGAACATAAAAAAAGGAATAGTAAAGCAGAGCTGAGATAATTTTATAAAGCCTTTTCAAAAGCATAAAGACTAAGGAATACTAAAGATTCGATAATAAGGGTTAGAGAGATTATCTGATTATCTTAAACATATTTAGAAAATTTTGATTTATAGACTTACACTCTTACAGAGTAGACAAAGTTTGGGGTATTTTATTTTTGTTGCGGACACTTAAATATTTTAAGATATTACTGTTAAGAACTGTCTAATCTGAACTAAAAAAATGATTATATCACTGCAAAAAACTCAGCTAAAATACAAGGAAAATGATAAGAGAGCGCATAAAAAAGATATGCATCAAACATTTAACATTAGCTCATCAAGGCAGAAGAGAAAAAATCAATTATTGAACAGCTAGAAAAATGTTTTAAATACTCATTCACGAAGTGATTAAATATAAGTGAATAAAGTTCATACATTATAATAAACATATATATAAATTATGTTCATCAAGAGGCAATTATAAAAACGTTTAAGAATTTCGCACCAAACAGAATTAAAACAAACAATGAATTAAACCAAAATCAAAAGTAGTCATAAAAGTGAAAAAAAAGAAACCTTTGCTAAAGTCTAACTGAGAATATGCAAACTGAACTGAGTAAAGATTTCATTACAAATTTGACGCTAGAATAACATGTTCAATATTATGTTTCATTAAGTGGATTTGTATATACAAATGTGCATATATTTTTGTATATAAATAAATATGCATACATGACGAGCAGCTCTTTGAACTGTATGCAAATGCTGAGTCAGTCGCTTGATGAAATACAGTGCCAGAGACATAAATCCCAAGTAGATATGAGTGCATAAATTATCGTTTCATTGGCTACTGAAGCTTCTACTTCGTAAGAGTCGAGCCAATAAACAAATTAATATGACAATTTGCGACAATTTATGGCAGTTATAAAGCGTTTATTTATATATGTGGGATAAATACGAATTTTTGTTGTTTTTTGCTTGTATAAATAAACACAGTACTGAGAATCAATTGGATACCCTGGACTTGAAGTAGTTGTTGCAAGTGAGGTTGCTTGAAGTTGCTAAAAATGCAGCTGGGCAATTAAGATAGGTTATCGATATATAATATGCTATCGATAGTTGTATCTACATACACATACATTAGCAGAGTGCAGCTTTCATGTTGTTTTTTAATGTTGAATATTTTATACAGGGTTGTCTATATACGACGGACCTATCTGAGATTGCCCATATTCAACGGACCCATGTTTTTGTTTTTTTTTTTTAAATAAAAAAAATCAAAATTTTTTTTATATTGAATTATCACATTCAAATCTACTTGAGCCAAATAAAATGATTATTATCGTCAACATTAAATTAATTGTGCTTTTCCTTGATAAAAAAAAAAAAAACATGGGTCCGTTGAATATGGGCAACCTCAGATGGGTTCGTCGAATATGGACAGCCCTGTATATCATTTGAGCAAACGATCCTATAACTTCTTTCTATTAAGCTCTAGCTTGTTGGTTTTAAAATTAAGCTCAATTGCAATAAATACTTATACAAAATTTTAATTCAAAGGCACCTAAGAAAATCAACTAAAAATGTTTTAAAAAATATATAAGAAAATTTTGGTAAGTACTTTGAGTCACCCAAAAACTTGATATACATATGTATTTGAGAAGATCTATTCCTTATATCTATATATCAAATATATATATATCAAATATATATGAAATCAAATATATATAATATATCTCAACTTTGCATATGAGAAGCGAAGATAAGAGTTGCTTTAAGCGTATCACATTTTGAGCGTTTGTATCCAAAGAAAGAACTATTAAAGGTTGTGTAAACAAAGAAGTGTTTAGCATAGCAGTTCAGACTTTCACTTTCCCTTTCTTCAATGAGTTTGAATATAGAATAACAGCAACTAAAACCGTTTTAAAACAAATAGAAATCACAATTGGAGTAGGCCAGCATATAGCTAATTACAGGGTATGCACCGCCCATATACGCTTCATTCACAAATTCTTGTTTACAATTCATGTTATACATTTTCAAGTATAACAAAATATTTGCAAGCTTTCTGGCCTGGCCTGGTCGGTTCTTAAATCGCATAAATAAAAGGTGTTTATCAAATGTGAAGTGCAATGTTTGTATTAACAGCTAGCCAACTACAACACCCTCCAACAACCCCTCCCCCCTCATGCCATCCGCCTCCTGCAAACTTGTTTGCTGCAATATAAATTATGAGCTTGTAATTTGACCAAGATTTTGAAGGCTTACACTTCGGCATACAGCAAATATCAAATGTAATTTTTGAAGTGCTGCAAATTTCAGCTGCACGCATCGTGTGAGCTCTGACAAAAAAGGGCGGACAGCGTGCGCAGTGGGCGTGGCCGCTGGTGGGTGTTGGTCGGTTAAGGTTGTCGACTGTGGCACGGTTTGAAAATGTGGGTCTGTGGTCGCCGCTGGCAGTTCGGTGAAGTGAAAAACAATAAATAATGCAGCCAATTAAAACTTTGGCTGTTTGCTTGCCACGCACAGCAACAAGCGGCAGCAGCAACAACAACAGCAACAACAACAGCAACAACAACAGCAATAGCAACTGCAGCAACAACAACAGCCGCCCACACATCTGAACACCAAGAGGCAGCGACTAATTGACAAACAACAGCAAATTGAATGCAATAAAGCACACACATACATACACACACACACACACATACACTCTGTTACAGATACAGAAAGTTGTAGTATTCTGGGCATGTGCATTAACAATGTGATTGACTGACAACAATCAATTAAAACGCAAAAATCAATGCAGTTAGCTGCAGTTGCTGCTGCTGCTGCTGTTGTTGCTGCTGCTGCAATTGTTGCTGTTGCTGTAGTTGCTGCTGCTGCGGTTGCTGCTGAAGTTGCTGCTGCTGCTGCCGTTGCTGCTGCTGCCGTTGCTGCTGTTGCTGCTGCTGCTGTTGCTGCTGCTGCCGTTGCTGCTGCTGCTGCTATTGCTGCTGCTGCTGCTGCTGTTGCTGTTGCTGCTGTTGCTGCTGCTGCAATTGTTGCTGTTGTTGCTGCTGCTGCAATTGTTGCTGCTGCTGCTGTTCCTGCAATTGTTACTGCTGCTGCTGCTGCTGCTGTTGCTGCTGCTGCTGCTGTTGTTGCTGCTGTTGCCGTAGTTGCTGCTGTTGCTGTTGCTGCTGCTGTTGCTGCTGCTGCTGTTGCTGCTGCTGCAATTGTTGCTGCTGCTGCTGCAGCTGTTGCTGCTGTTGTTGCTGCTGCTGTAATTGTTGCTGTTGCTGTAATTGTTGCTGTTGCTGTTGGTGTTGCTGCTGCAATTGTTGCTGTTGCTGCTGCTGCTGTCGCTGCTGCTGCTGTTGCTGCTGCTGCTGCGGTTGCTGCTGCTGCTGTTGCTGCTGCTACAGTTGTCCATTTCGAATGCGCCGAAGCAACAGCAAACTGAACAGGCAAACAAACTTGTGCCAGCCTCTCTCCCTACTCTCCCCTGCTCTCCTTTGCTCTTCCCTGCTCTCCACTGCTCTCCACTGCTCTGCTCTGGCCTGGCTTGACTGTTCAAATTATTATAAACTTCTTCACTTTAATGGAATTGTTATCAAAACACATTATAAAAAGCAACGAGCGCCAATAAATGCACTTTGTCAATGCCAATTCACACAATAAATCTACAGCCAGATAGCAACAGCCACGGCTCGACCCGGCCCGGACAGCCCAGCGAGCGCAAGAGTGAGAGAGAGAGAGAGAGAGAGAGAGAGAGAGAGGGAGACAAAGAGCAAGTGAGTGAGAGAGAGAGGGCTCATGCCAACGCAGATCCAGGAAGCCAGTCAGACGGTCTCTGTGAGTCTGACAGCCCAACAACTGCAACGGGCTGGTTAAACGAATGCAAAAAAAGCAACGAATTTGGAATACCCTATATATTTGTACTCTATGAAATGATATAGATATTATATAAATTGAATAGAAGTATTTATTAAATAAAATTCAATTTTTCATGATGCTAAAAAGTATTTTTATTTATTTTTTTTTATATATTTTTATTTTCTATAATTATAAACAATATTCTTTTGTTTTTTAATATAAAGCATAATTTGTAGAACAATTTTCAATATTTTCATTTGCTACAATTATGAAAAGCTTATCTAAATCCTTTTTCAAGCCTTTCCTTAAAAAATTAAAATTTTCTTTATTTTTGATATATTAAATTTCAGCAATTGGATATTAAAAAAAAATTTTTTTTTCTAATATTATAATATTTAGCTTGTATGCCCAGCAGCTCCATAGTTTACCACGTTACCAAACGGCCAACTTAGCTAACGCAATCTTTGCTGTTGGCCAGGCCAATGGAACAAAATGCTGATATGAAGCAGACTTCGAGTTCCCAACAACAAAAATGCGCAACGAGTTTTGGATTTCGTTTTCGAAGTTCCAATGTTGTCTGCAATGTTGAATGCTGCGTGTTGCTGTTGTTGCAGTTGTTGTTGTTGTTGCAGTTGTTGTTGCATTTATTGTTGTTGCTGTGCGTTGCGACTGCGGCTGGCTTTGGTAAGCTTCGATTTCCGGCGCACAGTTCACGCACAGAGCATCTTTAAGATACATTTGTATCTTCGACGTGCGATCGTGGCACACAAAATGCTGGCCAGATATATATATATAAACGGATATATATATGTGTGTATATAGAATTTATCTTTTAACATAAATCAAGTTTTTTGGGTTACTTAATGTACTTTCAAAACTTCTTACATATATTTTTAAAACGTTTTTAATTGATTTTCTTGAAGGGGAATTGAAATTGAAATTTGTATATATAATATATATATATTTAATATATATAATATATATAAATTTAATATATATACTTTTTGTTTATAAATCATATATATTAAAGAAAATATTTTATGAAAAATATTATATATATTTAATACAGTATATATATGTATTAATATATATATTTTCTCTTTAAGTTGGCCTTAAAGAAAATAACTTACATAAATTTAAAAACATATATAAGAAATTCGAAAAGTACATTAAGTAATCCAGACACTTGATTTATGCAAAAAGTAAAGTTCTGTATATTTCACATATGGTAAGTTTTGACATATGAGAAGCGCAGAGAAGGGTTAGTTTCAGCATGTAACAATTTAAGATTTTAGATAAGACGGAAGAAGGCTGTGAGTGGATATAGAAATAGAGAAGCTTTTATGATTGGGTAAATATTTCATAATATAGCTGTTAAATGAGAAGCGAAGAGAGAGGCTTTAAATAGAGCATAGCAGTTCAGACTGTTATACATATATAAAATATAAATATTTACTCCGATATTTGTTAAGCCTAATTATAATAGAAGAGTTTGAAGGTTTGAGAATCTCTTACAGGTCTTTACTATTTTTTATATTATTAATTTATAGAAGAGTTTGAAGCATTGAGAGTCTGATAGATGTCTTTATTGTTGATGATATTATTTCAACAAATCTTACAATTCCATATACCATAATCTATTCTATAAAGTCCCCATTAAATTGCAAATGAATTAGCACCTCTGAAAACTGTTCCCACTGCTGTAGAGTGTCATGAGCCTTGCATAGCTCAAATTCACTTGACTAAAAGTGTTCCCACTTGAGTCATCTGTCTCCATCCATAGTTTTTCGTTCACACTTCGAATGCTTTCGACTCAAATAGTAGCTTGATCGATTAGCCCATTAAAATCGAATAGTTTTTCACATTTCGCCGCAGTTGGCTTGGCCAATAGCTGTTCCCACTTCGGCAATCAAATGTGTGTGTGTGTGTGTGTGCATAGTTGAGCTGTGATTTGCTTGGCCAAAAGGTGTTCCCACTCGCCGAGTTAACTGTATACGTGGTGCGCTGCGCTGGGCAGGCTGCATTGAGCAGCAGCAGGCATTGACCTCACCACGCCACGTGCCTCTGGCCACATAAAACTTGAGCAGCAATTGGATGCTGTGCAGCTTCTGCCGGCTACCTGAGCATCTTGGCCAAATTGCAGCCACGCCCCACAGCAAATTGCGTCTGGGCCAACACGCACGGCAGTTGGCCCGATGTGGATGAACGAATTCCCGATCCATAAAAAGTTTCACTGTGTGAGTATTTGTGTGTATTATGTGTGTGTGTGTGTGTGTGTGTGTTAGGTCCAAGCACTTGACTGAAGACTGAAGATCAGCCTGCTGACACCCTGGAGTCCTGCGGCAGGTGCTGGAGCATTAGAGCCCATTGTGCTGACACTTTGTTGATTTCTCGCGGACATTTTGTGGATTTTGTGTCCGCTTTCCAAACTGACAACTATTTATTGTTGTCTTTTCATTAATTTTGTTTTTTTTTTTTTATTGTTATTCTGTGTGTCCGAGACGCAGTCGAAGTCGAAGTCGCCACGCTTCGTCGCCGCTGTGAGCTGGCGTGCGAAATAGAAGAATTGTCTAAATTAAAGTTGAAAATTAAAAACTTCACACGCACCCAGCGCAGCCCTGAAAAGGTTGCCAGCTGGCGGGGGCAGCATGAGGTGGCAACTGCCAACTGGCAGGAGGCAAGTGACAAGTGGCAAGTGGCAAGTGGCAAGTGGCAAGGGGAAAGCAGACAAGACACAAGCCCACGCAATTCGAAGCGAGTCGCCGCCGCCGCCGCCGCATTTTGATTGACGACAGCGGCAAGTGTGATAAGAGCGGGTCGTAAAAGCAGCAAAAAGAAATTTTATATCCAGCATGACACAACGCAAATGCGATGCGCCCTCAACCAGTTGAAGTTTTCTTTCTCTCTCCCTCTCTCTCTCTCTCGTCTCTTCTCGCTTTTGGTTTTTCTCTTTTATTTTTAATTAAACGAAATGCGTACTTTTAGCTCGTTTTGTGGGTTAAAGTTTTTTGGGAACGCTAAAAATAGTTTGTGATTTCCCAAAATCTGATTAGGTTTTAGTTTTATTTTGTTCTTTTTTCTGGTTTCTTGCGAGAAATGGCCCTGTTTGAATTGAGCTGAGAAAGAAGTTTCCAGATATGTCTATAATAAATGTCATAAGCGTATGAGGGGGAGAGGGACAGAGAGAGAGAGAGAGAGAGAGAGAGAGTAAGAGTAAGGGGGAAAGGTAGAAAGAGAGAGAGAGAGAGAGAGTAAGGGGGAAGGGTAAAAAGAGAGAGAGAGAGGGATAGAGAGAGAGAGAGAGAGAGAAAGAGACAGAGATAGATATAGAGAGAAAGACTAAGAGTACAGAAAGGAGTCTGAGGCAGATATATGTAGATAGAAAGTGAGTGTGATAAAGAGATTGAAAAAGAGACAGACGCAAAGAGAGAGACAGAGAAGGAGTGAGAGTATCAGACGAAGAGAGTGATTTTTAGATAGCAATAGAAATAGATAGAGTAGACAGGTGAGTGAGAGAAAGAGAAAGAGAAGGAGACCGAGATGGACGGGCGAAGGAGGGAAAGAAAGAGAGGGGGAGAGACCCCAGTGAGAAAACGAGTGCGTGAGAGAGAGAGAGAGAGAGAGGGAGTATAGAACAGTAGATTCATACTTAGAGAGACTTAGAGATGATGGACAGGCAGAGTTTTGACAGATAGAGAGATTGACACAAAAAAAGAAAATAAAGAGAGAGAGAGAGAGAGAGAGAGAGAGAGAGAGAGAGAGAGAGAGAGACTTTGAAGAAGAGAGGATTAGGCAGAAGGAAAGAAAGATATTACAGGTGAAAAAAGAGCGAAAGAGATATAGAGATCTTCAGTAAGGATGAGATCAGAGAGAAAAGAGTGCAGGTCTGTAGTCCATAAAGAACTTTATTCCATAGAGAAATATATGTATATGAGCAAAGTGTTTGCTCTTCGCCTGGCTGCCAGCTGAGTTGCGCTTAATGTCGCGATGGAGGCCTTCGTCTGTCTGCCCGGTCGACTGCAAAGCCTTGCGGCTGTGGTGGGTGCCAGAGTCTTTAACCAATTAAGCAAATCGCCACGGATGCGTGTTTCGCGTTCACATCCGCAGTCGTAGTCGCAGTCGCAGTCGCAGTCGCAGTCGCAGTCGCATCCGCAGCCAAGGGGTGAGTGGTGCAGGAACGGGGGGTGGGGGCTGCGGAGGTGGAGGGTGTCATGCGTCAGCGATCAGAAAAAACGTGAAAAACTAAACAATGAGAATGCGTGGCTGATGAATTACACGAAGCGTTCGATGCGTGGCAAGCCGGCAACTTGGTCAAGTGGTGGTCCAAGCAAATAGCAAACACCACAGGCACACACACACACACACACACAACACACACACGCACACCCTCTCAAAAAGTGACGAATTGCTGTGCTGCCCCTGAAAAAAAGTGAAGTGCAGCCAAAATACACAATACAAAAAAAAAAGTAAAAGAAAAAGAAAACGAGTGCAACGTTTTACGAGGGGCAAAGCAACAACAAAAGAAGCTAATGGTGATCAATCTTAAGAGCTTGCAGTTATGTCTGCATCTCTCTCACACACACACTCGCCCTCTCTCTCTCTCTCTCTCTCTCTCTCTCTGTCTCTCTGTTTTGCGGCTAAGCCCGGCTCCTTACCAAACATATTTCACATGTCTGGCAGCGCTTAATAATTTGACAGCTCGTTTGACAGATGAGCCCGCCTGCAATATAGCGTGGAGAACAAGTAGCGCGCGCTCTTAAACTGACACCCCGTCTGACACAGCCCCCTCCCCTCCTCTTCCCCCCCTTGTCACGCCCCACCAAATCCAGCCGAATCCCAATAATAAATTAGCCCAAAAACTGTAAATGCGGCGAGCGGGAGCGACAAAATGCAATTTGGCTTGGGAAAAACGCATTGCGTTGCACTGAGCTGGGAGTCTTGGACTTTTGGAGATGCTTTAATAGCCATTAGCCGGGCACAAATACACACACACACACATACATATATGTAAGTGTATATGTATGTATATGTATGTGTGCTTGTATATAATAACAACAAACAGCTCGTTGAATGTTTTTGCATGCGTAGCACTTGCATTGCTCGCAGAGAGAAAGAGAGAGAGGAACAGACAGAGAGAGAGAGAGAGAGAGAGAGAGAGGGAGAGAGAACAGCTGCAATCTATCAACTGGCAAAACGCCTGCAGCCCAAAACCAGAAGGAAGCAGCTCAACATGCACCACAGACGAAAACTGGCAAAAAAAAAACGTCAATATGGAATGTGAAGCGGGTGAGGGGGAAAGGTGGGGGAGAGTCGGAGAGGGGGTATTTATGGGAGAGCTGGTGGAGAGATGTTTGGCTATGGGGCTAATGTCAATGCCCAAAAAAAAGAATTGCTTTACAACAACAAATGATAACTGTAAAAATATAAGGAAAATAAAAAATACCTAAAAATGTTGTCTAATATGCACGATTTATAAATACCCTTTAAATATGTTATGCATAGTTAAAATGAATGTGCAAAATATGAAAAAAAAACAATAATAAATATAAATAAGTATATTGAATAAATAAACATAAACATAAATATTGAATAAATATAAATATAAATTTAATAAAATAAAAATTTAATAAAATATAAATATAGAAAAAAATGAATTAAGATATATAATGAGAGAGATATAGAAATAGCTTTAGGATTATATAGCTATATAGCTATAGGCTGTACACAGAGTCAAAAAGAGAGCTATAAGCAGAGCTATCAAGAAAGCTATAGAGTTATAGAGCTCTAGACTCATAGAGCTGTAGAGCAATAGAGCGAGCTATACAGACTGAGATCAGGACAGAGCTATAGAGAGCGATATAGCTATAGAGCTATAGAGAGCTATTGACAGAGCTATGAAGAGATATATATATAGAGACATAGAGTCATAAAGTCATTGAGCTAGTTATTGAGAGAGCTATAGACTGAGCTCTAGAGGTATAGAGCTATAGAGCGAGGTATGGAGACAGCTATACAGAGATATCTATAGAGCTATATAGCTGGTACTCCTATAGAGAGGTATAGAGAGAGCTAAGAAGACAGAGCTAAACATTTAACAGCTATAGAGCTATAGAGCTATATCTCTAATAAAAGAGCTATAGAGAGAGAGAAAGCAATAGAGGGAACTACAGAGCCATAGAGTTAAAGAAACTACATATGTGTCTGTTGATAGATCCAAAAATATATATTTTCTACACAAGGATATATTATTATTCAGATTGAGTCTTCCTATGACTTGTAATCTTATATACATACTTGTCATATTATATAACATATATAATTCTAAAACCGAAACTTTAACTCAACTATCGATGCTGCACAATAATTTATAACAGTTATTGAGTAATACCCTCTAAATTCATGTTATTTTACAAAAAATTAGCAATTTAAAAATAAACAATCAAAAATTCTTCAATTGATTCAAGCTAGATACATATATCTGACTACGAAATAGGTGTTTTATATAGCCAATAATGGAAATCAATTAATTACAATTTTTTCCATTTGCTTTTTTCTTGTTTTTTTACAGCACAGCCAAAGCGCTTTTTGTGTACAGGGTATAGAAAAACTGTGGCAGTCAAACCAATGTATGCAAATATTCATACAGAAAAAAACAAATGTGTGTTTGTGTGTGTTTTTAAAATTTGCCAATTAAATAAAAGCCAAAAATAAAGGGATTAAGGCCCAGCGCGCTTGGACAGCGCTCATTGAGCTAAATAACAAATATGAATTATCCGCAATAAACACAAGTGAAACAAATGGAAACAAGTAGGAATATTGCAGTCGGGCGTTACCGACTGCACAATACTGGTTGATTGACGGCTTCAAACAGACCAAGCCAGATCTACTTTTCGATTTGCCACGCCCCCCATGGGCGTAGATAAATCCGACAAATTTCAACTCTCTAGCACTTCAACTATCATGCATTTCCCGATTTGCCACGCCCTTAGTGGGCGGATCGGGAAAATCTTCACACTTTATAATGCGAGGTATATATTTCATATTTCAAATGTCAGATGGACATTGCACAAAACCAATATACCCATTTCACTGTCATGAATGAGTATAAATATGTTGCTTATTTTTTGTACGATTTTTAATTTTGTGTATTTTTCATTTCTGTTTGAGAACTTAATGTATCATGCTGTCAGGCTTAAAATAAAAAAAAAATTTAAAAAAATATATATATATTTATATATATAAATGTATATATATGAAAAAAAAAACAAAGGCTGAAGATAAATAATTGCTTTTGTAAAGGTAGAGTTTTTACGTATGTATATGAGCTTTGCTTTGTTTTGTGTTAAAAATTATGTGTTTTTGTGAGATTTTCCATTGTTCGTCGATAATGAAAAGTGAATGTTTATTAGACTTAAGCGAAATATTGCAAATATGTCGAAAATATGGATATATATATATATATATATATATATATATATATAGCTATTTGTGGCATTATTGATGTTTTCTTTTGGGCCAATAATTTATCTGTATTAAATTATTTGCTGCTTTTTTTCGGATCTTGCAGTCGAAGAGTAGCCAAAACACGTCCAAGCAAAACAGTTGTCAAAAATTAATTGAACATTTCAAATGGGAGAACTTTTTGCCACGCCTCCTTCTGCCTATTGCATACATTTAACAAACCATGATTTCCCATTTTTTTTTTTTTTTGCTTCAAGGTATAAAAATAATTAATCGAATTTACCCCATCCGCGCAAATAAAAAATCAGAGCTCACAATACTTTTTTAACAGATTTCGTAACTATACGAAATACTATATTTTTTTATTATATATATTTTAAGTATAAATTTTCATGGGTTTGTCATTTTTATATCTTACAAAAACTAGAATACATTTCAAATTTTTTCTAGTATATATAAATTTCATAAAAAAAAAAAAAAATTATGAGTAATAAAAAATGAGTAAGGCACAATGAGATATTCAGTTGTTATTTATTTATAAGATTCAATAATATAAATATATATATAGGTTTTTTTAAACATATTTTGTATGAGATTTTTATGATATTTCTATACAAAAATTTGCTATAATTTTTTAGTAAATTCAAAAATTGTTGAAATTCAGTTGTAATTTGTTTGACATATTTTATAATAGCAATATATAAATTTATGATCTATATATATATATACTTTATGGTATATAAGTATATAAATATATATATTTATTTATTTTTTAAATATTTTTTTTACTCATATTTAAAACAAAATTTTTATTCTAAACTTCTTGAACATTTATTAATTTTTTATTTTTGCAGAAAATTCAGTTTAGCGGTTAAATTAGTTAGTTTAATGTTAGTTGGCGTACAAATTGAGATAGCTTAAAATTCATAAAAGGTACTTAAGGCTAAAGTTGCACTAAATAAATATATGTTTCAACTTTAATGCAACTTGTATTTATTTGTCCAGCAGGACATTAATAGACCTCCAGCAAGTTTAAGTTTGTTTCTATATCAAAATATTGAAATGGCAAATGGAATCTAAGAGAGAAGTGACTAAATATTGATGCCTACATATATAGTATATACGATTTGTATTCTATTTATAGAGTGCTTGGTTTATTTATAGAAATGCTTTAAGAACAAGCAACAACTGCAAAACTCTTTGCTAACGCGGCTGGGATGTCTTTGGAATGCAGTTTTCGCACTGCATGTAAAACTATTTGATATTTTCAATGAAGTTCTGAATGGGTTTTCATTAGGGAACAGTCTTTTTTCACACACACACCTGTACTATATACATGTATATGTATATACATATATAGAGAGGCATACCTTTATATATTCAGCTGATTCAGTGCTGCGGCATCAGACGTTGCGGCTCATAATTACGCTTGCAAGTGGCGCACTCGCATTCTCACTCGCACTCTCAGACGCTCTCTCGCTCGCACTTGCAGTCGGTGCCGAAAAGGTGTTAAGTGCTTGTCGCGGCGTTTGGGCATTGAAATCAATTACGATCGAATCATTGTTGTTATCTTTTTGGGTCGTTCGGTGCACGTGACAAATGAAGCGGCTCTGAGGAGCTGATGATGGGCTATGCCATGAGAGAGAGAGAGAGAGAGAGAGAGAGAGAGAGAGAGAGAGAGAGGGCTGCAGGGCAGGCAGGAGAAGAAGAAGGAGGAGGAGGAGGAGGAGGAGGAGGAGGAGGAGGAGGAGGAGGAGGAGGAGGAGGCGGTGCTGAAGCGTGGTTCGGGTGGCGAGCGGGTTGACTGCACTTTGCCTAAGTGCGTCCGCGGCAAGCAATAAAAATAATAAAAAGAGAGAGGGAGAGAGGAAGAGAGGGAGAGGGAGAGAGGTAGAGAAGAGAAGAAGCAGAAGAGCTGAATGCGCCCGGCTAAAGCCCGAATCGTAGCCGAGAGCCATGGCAGGCAGCGTCCCATAAATTGGACACATTGTTGATAAAACGCAACTTTATATGTTTTATATGAAGCTGTTCATATGTGTGAGTGCTGGTGTGTGTGTGTGTGGACATGAAGAGAGAGGGACAGAGGGGAGAGAGAGAGGGGCAAAGAGAGTGCGGCGAGTGCGACATCAGCAACAGCGTCATCATCACAGCTCACAGCTCACAGCTCACATCAATGGCTTTCATCATCAACATTGTTATCAGCATTGACGGCGGCAACAGCAACAACAACAGCAGCAACAACAACAACAACAACAACAACAAGAGCAACACTTGTCGCACTCCAACTTCGTAACTCCAAACGTGGACGCCAACAGCGTCTCTGATTCCCACTTGGACTCCCACTCCTCCTCGACACGACTCTGGCTGTAGCTGCGGCTATGAAATTACGCTGGAAAATAGCGAAATAAAAACCAAGAAAAATAAATGCTGATAATGTTGAATGTGGCGCATAAATGCTGCTCAAATGACGCACACACACACACACACACACACATAGCACACACACACACATACAGTGGCAGCAAGAGCGACATAAGCCAACAGACGCAACAGAGAATCGCATCAAATACAACGGCTAATGCGATTCTATATATGTATATATATAAGTATACATATATATATAGTCAAACAGAGAGAGAGAGAGAGTGAGAGAGAGAGAGAGAGCATCTATAGAGAGAGCTACAGCGAGATAGAGCAACTACTGCTGCTGGGTAATTGAGCGTTGATAAAACTTGGCCAGTTAGGCAGGCAGGCAGGCAGCCGCCTTTTTAGTTAGTCACTCATCTTAATCTGTTGGCATAAAACTGCAAGCCATTTGGCAAAGAACACTCTCATATCTGATAGATAACGAAAGTCGCTAGACTAAGCAAATATTTGCCCAAAACACTTAAAATATTACATACTTCATAATATAAGTATACTAAACAAAATATTTAGCTGGAAGTGAAGACAAAGCTGAGCTGGCTTTGACGAAAGACGATGTATAAACATAAATAAGAGAGAGAGAGAGAGGGAGATGGAAAGGATAAATAGTGAAAGAGAATATGGAAGGGAAGCAGGGAAATATAATGAATCAAAGAGTAAGAGAGGCTCAATGATGGAGAGAGAAAGAATCATTAATAAAGGAGAGAGAGAGAGAGAGAGAGAGAGAGAGAGAGAGAGAGAGAGAGAGAGAGAGAGAGAGAGAGAGAGAGAGAGAGAGAGGGAGAGAAGGTGATAATCAAAGCGAAGTAGGAGTTAATAAGAGAGAAATAGAGAGATACATAATCAATACGGAGTAGGAGTGAAGAAGAGGGAATGAGAGAGAAACATAGAAAGAGAGAGAGAGAGAAAAAATAAATAGAGAGAGATAACTTGAGAGAGAATCACAGAAAGTATTAGTTGAGAATGACAGAGAGAGAGAGAGAGAGAGAGAGAAAGATTGACAAATTGAGTGAAGGAGAGAAAACAATCAAAAAGTAAGACCGAAAGAATCAAAGGAAAATATATGTGACATGAAGAGAGATAATTAGAGAGATAGAGAGAGTGAGGGTGAGAGAAAGTTTGGAAGAGATTTCGATAAGTCGAAAGAATCAGAAAGAGTTTGTGAGGTTGGGAGAAAATCAGAGTAAGCGAGTGAGAGTGAGAGTGAAGGAAGTGGAGATAAAGAGAGAGAGAGAGATAAAGAGAAACAGGGAGACTGAATGAGAATGAGAAAGAGAGATAATATGAGTGAGAAAGATAGAATCTGAGAGAGAGACAATGAGAGAGAGAAAAAAATCATAAAGAGTTTGTGAGAATAAATAGAGATTCCAAGCAGGATATAGAGAAAAGAAACATAGAGAAAGAAACACTGAGAGAGAGAGAGAGAGAGAGAGGGGGAAAGATACGAAATAGAGAGAGATTTATGAACTGAAATGGAAGAAGAGGGAAAAATAGATAGAGAAAATTGGAGAGAAAGAGAGAGAAATCAGTGACAGAGATAAAGCCTTTTTATTATTATTATTATTATTATTATTATTTTTTTTTTTTATGTCTGATTTATTTATTTAGATTTTTCTAATCCAATTTACAATGGATTCCAAATATGTTGGAGTAGATTAGCAAAGAGGCTCAAATGACTCACTTGACTGCCCAGCGAGAATTGTTGCTAGTGAATGAACAGTGAAGCCTTTCAGCAGCAACTGGTAAATGTTAAACAATTGGGCTGCTGCTGGAACAAGTTGGCTGCGAGGCAAAGTTGTAAAATTCATGAAGTCAAATGAAAAAGGAATGAGAATCCAAATGGAAATACAAATATCGTTTACATTTGCAGGATTAGGATGGCCATGGGCTGTGAAACTGATATATGTACGTACTATATGCCAGCTGCAGCTGGAGTTGGAGCTGCAGTTGGAACTGAAGTGGGAACTGAGGTGGGAACTGAAGTGGGAACTGAAGCTGGAACTGCTGCAATGGGCGTACGCCTGGGGCCCACACAGCCCACACAGCGAGCCCTGAGTCGCGGGGCTGTTGTTTTCTGTTCAGTTCAGTTCAGTTCTGTTTGCTGGCCGTGCCCACCAGACGACGCCTGGGCAAACGCCTCCAGGCTGGCTCAGTGGCTCTAGCAATGAGTCGGCGTGTCTCTGGTGGCAGTTTGTCGTGGCTGCCGCTGTCAATTAAGTCAAATATGATCGAGTGTGCGGCGTCATAAATCTCATACAACTGTCAAATTTAGACAACTGCAACAGCAACAGCAACAACAACAACAGCCACTGCCAACTGCCAACTGCCAACTGCAACTGCAACTGTGATACCCAACTATGGGCACTTGTGCTCTGGGAGAGGCGGCGATGGCGGAGGTGCAACTGCAACTGCCGCATTTGGCTGCAATTAAGCGGAGCTCAGGCAATTGGCATAATCAGCCAGCGATTGGCAGTTGAATCCAGGCGACAGACGCTATACAATGCCAACTTTGCAATGTCTAGTGAAACGCAATTCATGCTTGGCTAGGACGACTGAGGCTTTGAATCAATTCCCACACATGCGATCTACCATAGCTATAAGTTGATTAAAAGTGAAAAGAAGCTATGCATAAAATATGCGAAATATATATGTATGTATGTATATGCCCAAGTATCCTAAGAGATATTCCTATTCAGTATGTATTGTGTAAGAGATACGGATAGAAAGATAGGAAAGGAAGAAGAGGGGAAGGGGACAGAGGAAGAGAGGAATATATATAGTGCGAGATCGAGATAGAAACAAAAAGAAAAGAAATGGAGATATATATAGAGAGTGAGAGAAAAAAGAGGCAGAGAGAGGGAGATAGGGAGATAGGAAGATAGGGAGAGGGGATTGTTAAAGAGCGACAGAGAGGAGCAGTGAGCAAAATAGAGAAGAGAGAACACAGAGACAAGAAAAAATGGACAGCGAAACAGAGAGAGAGCACAGAGAAAAAGTGCAAAAGACAAAAGAGAGAGGATACAGAAAGAAAGTGAAAGGCAGGATAAACATTGAGAGAGAGTGAGAGAGAGAGAGACAGGGAAAGGCAAAGAAGAGAGAGAAAGAGAGAGACAGGTTAGAGAGAAAGAGAAGAGAAATATGATAGGCAGTGAGAGAGAGAGAGAGAGAGAGAGAGAAAAAAAAGAAGTAAGACTAAAAAAAATGGTGAGACAGCAAGAGACGGTGAGACTTACATAGACAGCAAAAAGAAAGAAATAAAAAAAATCAATTAAAAAAAAAAATGTTTACTGTCAAAATTACTTCTTGCATAATTTTTAAGACACCCTGTAGTCTATAAATATATATATAAATAATATAATACAATTACTAAAACTCGTATATTTAAAGTGATAATGTATATTATATAGACAGTTTCATTAAATCATCAAAAAATTTATATATGTATATAAAATTACCATGTAAAGGAAAAACTGAAAATTACTTGAATTTAATGAGAATCTAGTAGAAGAGCGTCCGCTAAACAGAAATCGTTTTATATGTGTAGTAGAAAATCAACTTGATCGGCAGTTGTTAAAAGAGAATAATAAATATACATATATGTATGTAAATATATACTATATATACATGTACACATATATATGCACTTGTATATATATAATTACATAAATAATCACGTAACAAGTAATTGAAAAATATAACCAAACACAATTTGATTACATGAAAATATGCCAGACCTTTTTCAATTATTAGTTTGAGCAACTTTTTGTATAACATTATAATAATCAACGATTCCCAGTCCACCACTGCTCTGACTGCCGCTCTCTGCGCTTCTCAGCCACTGCCTGCTAGCTGCATGTTTATTGTAATAGCTGCTGCGATCTTTGCCACATTTGAGAGCAAGTCAGTCACCTACCTGTTGATTAGCTGCTGTTGCTGTTGCTGTTGTTGCTACATGCTTAAGTTTGAGTTTGAAGTTGAAGTTGAAGCTGAAGTTGAAGCTGAAGTTGAGCTTGAGACTGTGGCACACATCACTCGCATCAGGTGTTGCACTTGCGCTGCCATTTCCGCTGCACTGACAGACTAAACGATCTGTCTACAAAACTAGCCAACGCCCAGTCTACATATATATATATATATATATATATGTATGTATGTATGTGTTTGTACTTGCTTATTCACGTTCTATGAGCATGCATGCAGCAGCATAAGGTATTTATAAATTCAAATTTCGTTCTCAACTTTAACACTGACTCGTAGGCTTCGTGTGCTGCAGACACGTTCACACCACCAACAGCAAGCAACAGTAACAACAATTGCTGCAACAACAACAACAACAACAACAGTGGCTGCAACTACAAAACTCAGCCGCTTTTGTCATTAGTTTGTTGTTTCAATTACGCGGTCTGCCTTTTAGTTTTTAGCGAGTCTTATTCATAGCTTCCACTCGAGAAGTTTTAGTGCCATTCACTAAATTGACTCACAGCTACAAATATATTGGAGCACTCGCTACAGCAAAATAAACAGTTACCCCCTCTACCTCCTACCTCCCTGCCCCTTCGGCTAAGAGTTCGAGCTCAAGTCAGGCTGTCGGCCAATCCCATTCCCCTTCCCCTTCCCATTCCCATGCCCCGACACCAACTGCCTAATAAGGAAGGCGCTTGTTTTGTAGCTAGCTAAACGATTAACACACAATAAACCCATAATCAGTTTGGCATACGATATTCAAAAGACTCTTGGCATATTGAAGCCTCTATGGGGGAGTAAGAAAGAGAGGGAGGGAGGGAGTATATAAGGAGAGGATAAGTCGAAAAAATAAAGACACAAAGCGAGTAAGAGAGAGCGATAGGGAAAGAAAGGGAGAGAGAGAGAGAGAGAGAGAGAGATAGAAAGAGAGAGTGAGAGAAAAAGAGAGGGGCAGGGAGGAGAAAATGAGAGGATGAGTGGAACAAAATATAGACACAAAACGAGAAATAGAGAAAGATAGAGAGAGAGAGAGAGAGAACACACACAGAGATAGAAAAAGAGAGACAATGAGAAAGGGAGGGAGAGAGAGAGAGAGTGAGAGAGAGATAGAGAGAGAAACAGAAAGAGAGAGAGAGAGTGAGAGAGAGTGTGAGAGAGTGAGAGAGAAAGAGAGCGAAGAAAAGAGAGAGATAGAAAAAGAGTAAGAGAGAGAGCGTGAGAGAAAGTGAGGGAGAGGTGGAGATTGAGAAACTGAGAGAACATAAAAGAGAGCAGAGTCAATGACAGAACGATACGGATATTGAGAGGGAGAAGGAGAGTGGTAGCGAGAATGAGTGATCAAGGGGAGACAAAAGTAGAGAGGATAGAGTAAAAGGATAAAGGGGAGAAAGAGCGGTTAAGAAAGAAAGTGAGAGAACGATAAAGCGAGAGAAGGGAAAGAACAAGAGTGAGATTGAGAGTATAGAAAGAAAGTTAAAGAGGGGACTTAAGAAGGCGAAAGGAAAGAGAGAGAGATAGAAAGAAAGAGAAGATAACAGAGGAAGACAGTCAAAGGGATAGAGAACAAAAGAGAGAGAGAGAGAAAGAGAGAGACAGAGACAGAGACAGAGAGAAACAGAGGCAAAGGGAGAGAGAGGTAGAGAGAGAAGGAGGGAGACGAAGAGAGAGAAAGATTTAGAACATAGTTGCGAGAGATCATAAGCGAAAGAGAGCGAGGTAGAGCATCAGAATTATTTCGAGTGTCTACAACAAAATTTGTGATTGCCTGTAAAATATGAAATATGATATGAAAAATAATTTTGTTGTTTCACAAACGTTACAAAAATTCAAATATATATATTAAGATATGTACAAAATTGTAAATGTTTGTATGTATGTGTGTGTGTGTGTGTGTGTGTGTGTGTGTGTGTGTGTGTGTATATGTAAATATTTGCATGTGAAGAGCTTACAAGTTGATTCCCATTTGCTTCAAAGAAATATTCATGCCACAATGTTACCTGCCACACACACACACACAGACACACACAGACACACACACACACGCACACATACATACAGAGACACAGCAAGTGAATGCCTTTGTGCACTCTGCGCACTCCGAGTGGAGCTGCATTGAATGCAAGCGCCTGCTGTTTGATTAGAGTCGAAGTTCGATAGTGACACAAGAAGTTGAGCGGAAAAACAAATTCAAATACAAAGTCGAAAGCGTAGTGCAATACGCCTTTTCAATATGAGCACACACACACATACACATACACATATTTATATATATATATATATATATATATATATAGATTTTTTTCTTTTCTTTTGAATTTGCCCTAAGGCAATGTTAAAGCAGCTGCTGCTGTGCTAACAGCATGATGCCATCAGCAGTTTTGACCATGGCCAAAGAGCCGACAGTTGTCAGTCGAGAGCGAGACAGAGAGAGAGAGAGAGAGAGAGAGAGGGGGGGAGAGAGAGGGAGAGAGAGGCTAAAGCTTTATCTTTGCATTGACTCTCTGGCCTTCAATCTATGCGGCTATGAAATGAGCTCTGTGCACAAAAGCGAAGGCAAATGCCTAATGTGTGTGTGTGTGTGTGTGTGTGTGTGTGTGTGTTAGTGTGTGTGTGTGTGCCCTTCCCGATCGCTGCCAACTGAGCTGCGCTGGCCTTGCTCGCCTTGCTTGGCCATGGAACGCGCACCGTTATCTCCCAGCATATTTGCATAACTATAACTGCCTGCCCGCCTCCCGCCCACCTCCTGCCCGCCTCCTGCCCGCCTCCTGCTCCCTTCACTCCACCTCCCAGGCTGGCTGCTTCGCCTCCACTGCTGCAGTCTTCATTCCTGCCGCATTCCACGGCACTGCTTGCCCTTGAAGTTAGCCGCGTAACTAGCTGGCTGCCTGGCTACCTAGCGCATCCATAAGATACATTTGTATCTTTCACTCGCTTTGAACACAATGCCAGCAGCCTCTCTCTCTCACTCTCGCTCTCTCTCTCTCTCTCTCTCTCTCTGTCTAACGCGCATTTGTGAACTGCATTCACTTAGCGATTGTCACCGCTATCAAATGCACCTATTCACGCCCACTCACACAGGTGACATTCATAGTTTTGAAAGTTTTAATTCTATTCTATTGCATTCAACTGTGACTGCAACTGTGACTGCAACTGTGACTGCTACTGCTACTGTGACTGTGACTGTGACTGCAACTGTGCCCAAAATCGAAGTCAAGAACAATATCGAAACACTCCAAGTCAAAGCAGTTGGCAAATGATTCATAGATTTGTCGATAAAGCGATTCAGAATACAAAATCAGGGCTGCTGCACAGTGGGCCGAATTCTATTTGATATGAGTGAAAATATATATGAAAATGTATCTGTATCTGTATCTGTATCTGTATCTGTATCTGTATCTGTATCTGTATCTGTATCTGTATCTGTATCTGTATCTGTATCTGTATCTGTATCTGTATCTGTATCTGTATCTGTATCTGTATCTGTATCTGTATCTGTATCTGTATCTGTATCTGTATCTGTATCTGTATCTGTATCTGTATCTGTATCTGTATCTGTATCTGTATCTGTATCTGTATCTGTATCTGTATCTGTATCTGTATCTGTATCTGTATCTGTATCTGTATCTGTATCTGTATCTGTATCTGTATCTGTATCTGTATCTGTATCTGTATCTGTATCTGTATCTGTATCTGTATCTGTATCTGTATCTGTATCTGTATCTGTATCTGTATCTGTATCTGTATCTGTATCTGTATCTGTATCTGTATCTGTATCTGTATCTGTATCTGTATCTGTATCTGTATCTGTATCTGTATCTGTATCTGTATCTGTATCTGTATCTGTATCTGTATCTGTATCTGTATCTGTATCTGTATCTGTATCTGTATCTGTATCTGTATCTGTATCTGTATCTGTATCTGTATCTGTATCTGTATCTGTATCTGTATCTGTATCTGTATCTGTATCTGTATCTGTATCTGTATCTGTATCTGTATCTGTATCTGTATCTGTATCTGTATCTGTATCTGTATCTGTATCTGTATCTGTATCTGTATCTGTATCTGTATCTGTATCTGTATCTGTATCTGTATCTGTATCTGTATCTGTATCTGTATCTGTATCTGTATCTGTATCTGTATCTGTATCTGTATCTGTATCTGTATCTGTATCTGTATCTGTATCTGTATCTGTATCTGTATCTGTATCTGTATCTGTATCTGTATCTGTATCTGTATCTGTATCTGTATCTGTATCTGTATCTGTATCTGTATCTGTATCTGTATCTGTATCTGTATCTGTATCTGTATCTGTATCTGTATCTGTATCTGTATCTGTATCTGTATCTGTATCTGTATCTGTATCTGTATCTGTATCTGTATCTGTATCTGTATCTGTATCTGTATCTGTATCTGTATCTGTATCTGTATCTGTATCTGTATCTGTATCTGTATCTGTATCTGTATCTGTATCTGTATCTGTATCTGTATCTGTATCTGTATCTGTATCTGTATCTGTATCTGTATCTGTATCTGTATCTGTATCTGTATCTGTATCTGTATCTGTATCTGTATCTGTATCTGTATCTGTATCTGTATCTGTATCTGTATCTGTATCTGTATCTGTATCTGTATCTGTATCTGTATCTGTATCTGTATCTGTATCTTTATCTGTATCTTGTATCTTTATCTTTCAGCTGTATCTTTTAGCTCTATCTGATTTCGAGCTGCTTTGTAGTCTTGTCCCACTGTGCCGCCGCTTGCCTTGGCCTGTGGCAGTCGAGCAAAGTGCCCTTGAGAGTGGCTAAAAAACACATGCTCCTCTTTTTGCTGTCGCCTCCCAGTCCATTTTCCAAGTGAAGTTTAGTGAGTTGAGTGCAACAGCAGCAGCAGCAGCAGCAGCAGCAGCAATTACGTCGAGACGTGGCAATGTCTCTGGCCCTGTTGGACTGCAGCGGCGTCTGCAAACAAATACAATCATAAATAATATGATTATGATACTTTTTCAGGCTGCAGACGGCGACGCTGCGCATGAGCAGAGGGCATGTAAAGGGGAAATGCCAAAGTCAAAGTTAAAGCCAATGCGCAACAGCAACAACAACAACAACAACAACAACAACAATGAGTAGAAGTCTGAAAAAAATGCTGCGTTGCTTGCATTCTAAAGATCCCAGAGCAGCAGCAGCATCGGATCGCCGTCGCTGCTTTGGAGTCGTTTGACAAAAGGAATGCGGCGCGTTGTTGCACGTTTCAATGCAGCCGCCACAGCAGCAGCAACAACAACAACAACAACAGCAACAGCAACAGCAACAACAACAAAAGCAACAGCAGCAACAACAACAACAACAACAGCAACAATGACAACAACAAACTATGCCACATATACTCGCTTATGCACCTTCAATATAACTCGCCAGCCCCTCCTCCTGCCGCCCACCTACCCCCTACTCCTTACCACTACCCTCAATATTTCAATTTTTTTTTCTGTTTTGTCGAAATGAAACTTGGCACAACGAAAAACAAAAAAAATTATCTGAACAACTTTTGAAGGTCTTTCGACTGCAAGATACTCTACCTACTATGGGTTATGCACAGTTGTAGAGTGACTGTAATATGCGAGACTCTGAAACTGTGAAATTGGAGATCTGAACATGTAAAACTGTAACAGTTAGAATGTGAATATGGTAAAGCTGTCAAACTTGGCCCATTACAAATGTTAGCGAACCAATGACTGCAGAACTGTATATATATACATATATATATATAACTCTAAATATAAAATTGTATTCAAAAAACTGTGCTTCTAAAACTGTTTTGAAAAAATTTTATATATTCAAATAGAGCTAGAAAACTGTATTTATCAAACTGTGCCTCTAAAACTGTATTATTAAAACTAATTATATTAAACTATGAACGAAAAGCTGTATTCATAAAACTGGGACTTCAGAAGTGTAGTAATAAAATTTAGGCTTTAAAACTGTAGTAATCAAACTTTCCACATTAAACTGTAGCTGCAAACTCTTCATAAGTTGTTGTTAGTTAGTTAGTTGGTTTTATTCGTCATTTATATAACTGTAACTTTACCATATCTAAAACTGTGATAGCTGTAACACTTAAAATGAGACTACATCAATTACTGTCAAACTGTAAGCCTGTAGAAGTAGCTCTGTCGAACTGTAGCTTTGTCAAGCTGTGGCTCCACAACTATGGCTCCAAAATTCTAACAATTACTATATGGTAACAGCCGTGACTGTCAAACTGTAGCTTCATCAATGTCGATGTCCAGTTGTTAGGTCACATCTCATGACTGTCGAACTGTAGCTTTAATTTTGTTGCTCCACAGTGGTTGAGTCTCATGTATGACTCTCAAACTGTGGCGCTATAGCTGCTATATATCATCTATTACTCTCAAACTGTAGTCTAATAGCTCTCGCTCCATAGTTGATAAGTCACATTTATGGCTGTCAAACTGTGACTTTATAGCTACAGCTACTAAGTCTCGTCTGTTGTTTACTGAGTGGTGTTTACCAGTTATTGTTCAACTGTAGCTTAAAACCGTTCTCTTTTTAACTTTAGCTCTTAAGCTCTAGCAGTGGCTTTACAACTGTAATACTTGGAAGATATTACTGTAGCTATTCCCGTCAAACTGTAGCTGCCCTAAAATTGTCTGTCTTCAACTCTGGCAAAGCTAATGAGTCTATATGACTCGAAAGTTCTATCTATGGCTGTCAAACTGTAGACTGCTATCCTTTTGTACATTGTACATTTTGGAATGTACATTGTGAACTATAGTACACTGCCTCTAAAACTGTTATACACGTAATTATGTAAGTATTACGGCTACAGTTGTCGACCAGTGACTGTCAAACAGTGGCTGTAAAACTTGAATTTGAGCTCTAACCTCTAGAATTGTGTCAGATTCATATATCTATATATAAATATTACATATATGTGTATATTTATTTCCATTTATCTATGAGCTAGATCAATCAAAATGCCTCTCAAACTGTAAGAGATACAAGCTAACTGCAGTAGATCTCAGTTTATCTCTTGTAAGCAGACAAAAGTCTGGTTTAAATATAATTCTTTGATAAATAATTTTTTATATATAATTCTTTTGGTTGCCAAAACCAATATACCCGCTTGCCTGCCACTCGCATCGTACAGCGTATAACAAGTTATTTCATTATCGTGCCGTGACAATCAGTCAACGGCTGCGGCTGCGGCTGCGTTTTCGACGCGTTTTTGACTTGGCTTTCTGTTGTTAAAAGTATGTTTTTTTTTTCGGTTTTTCGTTTTTTTTTTCTCTAATTTTTTTCCGCTCATTTTTTTTTCGTTTCGTTTCGTTTAGTTTTGGGACGTCGTCACGTTGTTCTTAGGTGTTAGCCATGCTGTACAACATGACCGGGCCAGCCCAAGCCAAGCCAGGCCAGCTCGGGCCAGATCCGGACCATGAGTAATATTTGTTTAACAACAACAACAACAACAACAACAAGTCAAGCAACGCCCTTTTCTGTCGGCCCGCCCGCACCGAGTTAGCCCATTAGCGATCTGAGCGCCGCTCGCATTTCGATTTGTTTACGGCCGCAATTTTTTTTTCGTTTTTTTTTATTTTTTCAGTTTTTTCTGTTTTTTTTTCTTAATTTTGGACTCGCGCTGACTTCATAAAACTGGCCGAAAAAGCAAAAAGGCAGCAAGCATATTAGCTGTGGGGCAATGCCTGCGACACTCGAATCGTTTGTCATAAACTTAACATAAATTATGCTGGACGCGCTGTCAATCAAACTGATTGAGAGTCTGCCTGTCTATCGTGGAGTCTTGAGAGCCCACAGTAAAGATAAGAGCGGCAAAAAGAGGAGAATACATGAAAATAGTAAACTGAGCTGAGTGAAGATTCTGCATATCTTTAAAGGTTGTTGGAGAGAATGAAGAAAAAGGAGGATAAATCATAATGGAGTGCAAAAGAACTGGATAGAAAGAGAGAGACAGGGAGAGAGGGAAAGAGAGAGTGAGAGTGTAGAGGGAAGAATCAGATGGGAGAATGATATGGGAGGGGAGAGGCAGAGAAAGGTAGCGATAGAGAGAGAGAGAGAGAGAGGTGGAGAAAACTACTTATATAGATAGTAGTCATGATATAATAAGGAGAGAAAGAAAGAGGGAGAGATAAAAACAGAGAAAGACATGGAAGAAGAGCGAGAGAGAGAGAAAAAAGACAGAGAGAAGAGAGAGAGAGAGAGAGAGAGAGAAAGAGAGAGAGAGAGAAAGAAAGAGAGAGAGAGAGAGAAGGAGAAAAATACTTATGTAGATAGTAGTCATAATATAATAAGGAAGGAAAGAAAGAGAGGAAGAGATAAAAACAGAGAAAGACATGGAAGAAGAGCGAGAGAGAGAGAGAGAAAAAAGACAGAGAGAGAAGAGAGAGAGAGAGAGAGAAAAAAAGAGAGAGATAAATGCAGAGTGGAAGATAAAGAGAAAGGTATAGAGAGAAATCGAGCGAAAAATGTAGAGATGGAGTTAGAAGAAAGAGTTAGAGATATAGAAAAAATTACAGGGAAAGAGAGAAACGAATGAAATGTGAAAGCAAAGACAGAATATGAGAAGCAGTGAAAGACACAGAGCCCAAGGCTTGGAAGAGGTGAGGCACAGAAAATCAGAGAATGTGAAACAGGAAATAAACAGAGAGAAAGAGATAAAGAAAGAATGAGAGAGAGAGAGAGAGAGAGATAGGGAGAGGGAGAAACAGAAAAAGGGATGGTGAGAGCAAGAGGGGGGAGAGAGAGAGGCGAAGACAAAGTGTAAGGAGGAAGCAAAAGGCACATTAAGAGGAGTACTGAGAAAGTGCTACAAAGACAGCGAGAGAATAGGAGACGGAGAAATCGGAATATGAAATTCCAGAAAAAAAGGCAAATAGATACAGAGAGAGAGAGAGAGAAAGAGAGAGAGAGAGAGAGAAAGGGAGAGAGAGAGAGAGAGAGAGAGAAAGAGAGAGAGAGTGAGATAGATATATAGAGAGAGAGAGAAAGAGAGAGAGAGTGAGATAGATATATAGAGAGAGAGAAAGAGAGAGAGAGAGAGAGATAGAAAGAGAGAGACTTGCATAGAGTGTGTGCAGCTGTAATATTTATCCATCAAAAATACACACACACCCATAAACAGCTACATATGTAACCTCAAGTGACCATCAAGCCTAGGGTATTCGCTAGTCGATCATATGCAGAGAACCAAATCTCTCGGCTGTAATTTGTTGCTTTTCCAATGACTTTTGGACGCCAGTTGATTTGTGGCAAAGTTTCACGTAACGCCCGCACTTTTTTCCACTGGGCCGGCGAGGGGCAGGGCTAGTAGCAGGGGGCAGGGGGCAGGGGGCTGGGGGCGTGGCGTTCGCAATGCGAGTGCAGCTGCTGCACATTGTTGTCGGTGTTGTTGTTGTTGTTGTTGTTGTTGTTGCTCCCATTGTTGCTGGTGGCATTTTTCAAATTTGCGCATTTGTCTGCGCTTTGCATAATTTTTTCGTAGCACCCAAGAAAATTGTTTATTTATTTCATTATTTCTCATTTTTTTCCGTTTTTTTTTTGGGTCAGTTTTTTTTTTTTTTTTTTTTCTTTTTTGCTTGCCGCATGATTTTTTGTATTTTTTTGTTGCGGTTTCTAATCGGCAGCCGCAACAATGGGAAACTCAATCGCCCGAGTCTCGAGTCTCAAATCGCGAGTCTTTAGCCACAGAAGACAAAAAAGATCAGAGTTCGTTCGTAAGTCGAAAATTGCAACAAAACAAATTTAACTTCGAAAATCTATTTGTGTATTATTTGTTAGAATAGCAAATGGCATATTCCATGGCCGATCAACTGATAGATAGATGTATATATGTATGTATATGTGTGTGTATATGTTTGTATACATCTAAGTTGATATACGATCTAAGTTTGCATACTTTGGGAACTTAGACTAAAGAGACTTTGGGGGTGGTAAGATCATATGATCATATGATCATATATAAGAAAGAAGTTGCATACATCTATACATCAATGTGTATATATGTATGTATATATGTATTGTATATGTTTGTATATATCTATGTTTGGATATGAACTTAGACTAAAGTTACTATTGGGGGTACAAAGATCATATAATCATATGATGAATAAATAATATGATGATGAATAAAGTTACGTTATATATCCATACTTATATGACTATAGAGTCAATATAACTCTCTCTATATACTATATAGATTCTATATACAACTGAATAATCAATTTCCCAATCATTCCATTCACCTGCTAACAAATCAAGCTTTACATATTTAACTAACTCATTTAGATTGCCAATTGAATATTTCACAGTTCCTAGGAAAGCAGAGGCGGTTAAGATTAAAAGAAAAATACCTTGATATGACACAGTTATGTATAGTATAGAGATTTATGTATGGTATAGAGATTTATCTCTATATATATTTATAGTTTATATTTATGTATTTATCTATAGTATATAGATTATTGCGTTGCTATTGATTTTACCTTCGATCTATTCGTAATTCAACTCTAAAGATTCATAACACAATTTATTGGCGATGAGTTTCTCATTCCTGGAAACGACATGAAATGAAATTCATATGAGCATAAATCAAACAAGAAGCTAAAGCGCAATGAAGTCTAGTTTGGCTTGAGGTAAGTTGCGTATAAACATATGATATAGATAAGTATATATGAAGATATAGATGGAGATATGAATACAGATATATATAATTACACATATATTTTCATATATGTACATATGTATGTATCTGATTGTATATATAATATGTAATTTGATCTATTGTGTAAACAAATTTACTAATCATTTGGCTGCAAATTAAAGAAATTAACACATTTTTATTCGCCCTTCTACGCGATGCTCATGAATTTCAAGTTTAACTCATCTTTGATAAAAAAATATATACATAGAAATAAATTTAGTATTTCAATTTCAAATTTTAGTATCATTCACTTTTTATCTCTTTTTTCTTTCTATTTCTATTTCTTTCAATTCTAATCTCTGATTTCCCTTTCTATTTCTATTTCTTTATATTTCAATCTCTATCTTCATCTCTCTCTCGCTCTCTCTCAATCGTTCTATCTATATAGTGGCCTTATACTCTCTATCTCTATCTCTTTCTCTCTCTCTCCTTATCTCTGTCGCTCCTTATATCTCCCTTTCTCTCTATTTCCTTCTTTCTCTCTCTATCCCTCTCTATTTCCCACTCTATCTCCATCTATCTCCATCTCTCTCTCCATCTCTCTCCATCTCTCTCTCTCTCTCTCTCTCTCCCTCTCTCTCTCTCTATCTCTCTATCTCTCTATCTCTCTATTCCTCTCTCCTTTTGCCTCTTTCTCTCCCTTTCTTTCTCTCTTTTTTCCTCTCTCTCTCTTTATTTCGCCCTATATCTTTCTCATTTTTGCTGCTATACTCTAATCTCATTTAATTCCTAACATATTTAATTATTTTTATTAAAGTGACAAAAATATATATGTATTTGTGTATATTTTGATATTCTTATGTTTGACATATGAATAATAAAAATTAAAAAAAAAAAATAAATAAAAAAAATATATACTTTATAAAACTAACTTCTATATGCACTGTTAACAAATGTCGCATATTATTAACAATTTTGTACTATATACATATACCGACTATTTTCATTTTAATTGTTTCTCTTTTATCGATTATCAACAATTTTTCACCAGATGTTTACTTCTTTGCAAAGTTGCATATATTTTTTTCCAATTGGAATTATTTTGGAACATTTGAAAACATAAATATGCTGAACTCATTTCCATTATCCCTCTCCCCCTCTCTCTCTCTCACTCTCCCTCTCCCTCTCTCTCTCCCTCCAACAACAATTTCTCATCACATATTGTATTTCTTAGCAAATTTTCATACACAATTTCCAATTGGAATCCTTGTGGAACATTTGCCAACATTAAATACACTGAGCTCATTCCCATTATTCCCATCTATCTCTCTTTCTCTCTTTATAGCATTATCATTATTATTATTTTTGTTTGTTTTTCTTTTGTTTATTGTATTTACCGTTATGTATGGCCAGCAGTTGGCCTGGCCGTGTAACAGTAATCCAGTTGCAGCCTTGCAGTTGCTCGCTGCGCCACGTTCGTTGCTTAAGTCTTTTGTTGCCACGCAGATTTATGTCATTTAGCCAACAACAACAACAGCACCAACAACAACAACAACAACAACAACAACAACTTGGCTAGTTATCAGGCTTCCAGTCAGTTGCCCCTTCCAGTTGCAAGTTTTGCAAACTCTTTGACTTTTTTTTTCTCGTTTTTTGTTTGTTTTGCTTGCACGTTTTTTATTCCTCATTTTTTGTTGTCTTCTTTTTTTTTTTTGGTTTAGTTCATTGCAATGCATTGCACGCTGCATTATTTCTGCCTCGGCCTCTGCCGACGCCGCTGCTGCAGTTGTTGTTGTTGGTATTTTGTGCATTCCTGCGCTGTCAAACCGGTTATTCCAGCAGCGTTGCCATTTTCACTTCAGCATTGTTGTTGTTGTTGTTGTTGTTGTCGCTACATTTTTCGTCTTTTGTTTTGGTAGCTTGTTTTGCAGCGCACAACATTCTCCAACTCCCTCACACTCACTCTCTATTTGTCTCCCTCTCTGTCTCTCTGCATCCTGTTGAACCGGTTCAGTCGTTCCTGCAGCCCACATGCAACTCGAACTCCCTTCAACGGGAACTGTTAACAAATATCGCCTAAATGCTCTTTTGCTAGCAGAACATGCAAATTTTAATTGTACATTTTTTTTTAATGTTTCCTCAATTTTGAAATAAATTCATTTGCTCTTTGAAGTTTTTCGCTTTGAAGTTGCTTTGTTAACAGCCCAGGTTCGAGTTCCACATGCGTTCCACAGCCAACTCGAACATAGCGCACAGCGCTGTTGCGCTCGGCGACCATAACAGCACGTTAACAGCGCCAGCATGTTCGACTGCAACACATTTGGTGCGCGTAACAGGAGAGTAACAGTGCCGACAAGTCAGCCACACGCGCTGTTAAATTAACATGAACAGAAGCAAATTCAAAGCCGAACGAGGCGGTCGTGCAACGGACGGTAACGGTTGAATTAATTGTGATTTGTTGAAAACGTTTGTTGAACGAAACGAATTCGCTGCAATTGTAAATGCCGGTCGCCCAGGCGCTGTCCCGTGTAAATGTAAACCGGTTATTCGGCCACTGCGTTCGCGACGCCTTTGTTGCCGTTCCCTCTCTGTGTGTGTGTGTGTATGTTTTGAGATTTAATTTTTTTTTAATAATAATTTTTTCGTCTTCAACATACCACAAATTAGTTGATTTATTAACGCATTTTGGGACAGTCGCGTGCGTGTGCGAGCGTGTGTGTGTGTTAGAGTGAGTGCGAGAGCGCTGACTCCCACGCCAAAGTGAACCTTTCAAGGATCCGGTAGCTCGACTCGGTAACGGTACGCGTTCACCCAACAACAACAGCAACAACAGCAATAGCAACAAATTGCAAAAAAGATCCAATTTTTTTTTCTGGTGTGTGTTCCCTAAATGAAATTCTAAGTGCTAAGCAAAAGAAAAAAAGAAAAAGAATATGAAGTAAAGTGCAAGAAATCTGAATGCAAAAGAAATAGCAGAAAATCGCGAAATAGTCAAATGCAAAATACAACATATGCAAAAGCTGTGAATTACATGAAAGAGCAGAAACACAAACAGAAGCTGTAAACAAAGTAATAAAAATAAAGAAAACTCAAAGAAACCGAGTAAAAGAACAACACACACAAAAAGGTAATGCAATTTCTAACTGTTCTTCTTGCATAGGCATAAGCATAGGCAGCAACAACAATTACGTGCATTACAAAAGCAACTCAAAACGCAGCTACCTGCTGTCCTCTTCTCTTTGCATTCGCTCTCTCCTGCTCCTTCGCTTTGCTCGAGCAGCTTGAAAGAGCGCCTATGTGTGTGTGTGTGTGCGCGATCAGTTTGGACTAAGCCTCGCTATTATCGTATTCTCATTTACAATATGCCTTCGCTGCTGCTGCTGTTTTTGTTGTTGCTGCTGTTTGTGCAGTTTCGTGGTTTTTGCTGCACACCCTTTAAAACAAGAACAACAACAACCACAGCAGCAACTGTTTTGTATGTGCTGTAATTGAGCGGCAGGCTAATAAAACTCATGTCCTCTCTGTCGCACCCGCACTCAATTTATTTCCTATATTAGTTTTTTTCGGCTATTCTAGTCTCTCTCTATTTTTTTGTTTTTGTTTTTGGCAGTTTTGCAGTCGCGGCGAGCTGCATTGGAAAATTGGTTTTAGTTTTTCGCCGCGCCAAGTGCATGACATTTTAATGGCTCTCTGCATTAGGCAAAGGGGTCTATGGAGAGTAGGTGGAGGGGACCGAGCAGGAGGAGGATGGAGGAGGAGGGGGAGGTGACAAACGTTTGACATTGTTAAGTGCCTGCTGTGAGCGTGTGTGTGTGAGAGTCAGAGTGTATGTGTATGTGTGTGCAATTGGGGATTGGGGTTTTCTCTTAATGAGCCGACGCGTTTTAAGTGCTGCTGCATAGAATAAACCAAAAACAAAAACAACAACAAAAAAAAACTTAATTTTTAGCGTCGGTTTTGTTGGTTTTGGTTTCAATTTGAAAAATTTATCATGCTGTGCAAATTGTGAAATGCAATAGAATTATATAGATATACATATCTATAGATATGTAGATATACATATAAAATAAAATAATATAATAATATAAATGTTAACACAAAAGTCGCCTAACTTTTGTTAATGTTCTTTAATGAAAAACACCAAAAAAAAAACTGCAAATTGACTGTAATTTATATAGATATAAATCTGGCAGATATCGATTAGAATTTTTTCTTTTAAAAAATTTACTATAAATGCAGCTAAACATATTTCTTTTTTACTTTGAGTCTATAAGCATTTTTCATATTAATATTTTTATTGTTGAACTGAATTTTAAGCTCTGAACTCTATCCCAATCCCTATCCCTATCTCTTTTTGCGCTAACCTTAAATGTTTGAGTTTATCTAGTTTATCTTTATCAAAAAATATTTTAATATTACTTTCTTGATTGCTTTAAAAAGTATTTGGTATAAGTTTTTATTATTCATATGATGAAAATTACAGTTAAGTACTGAACATAAATTGATTATATATTTTTTTATTATATTAAACAGTTTAATATTGTATCTGAAATTTGTGTTCAATGTGAAATTGTCATTAAAGCTTACTTTATATATATTTTTAAATTAAAATAACTTTGGTGGTCTTTGGATGGTTTCATTTGATATAAAAAATGATTACACTTAAATAATTCATTAAAATTTGTTTTCATAATTTTTCTAAATTTAAAATTTGTTTGGTCTTTCAATTGTTTTATTTAAATTTTTTCACTTAATTAATTCACTAAATATTTTTCAAGTAACAATTTTATAGGTTTTTGAATCTCTTCAATATTTGTCTTGAAATATTTCACTTTTTACAATTAATTTTTTATTTTTTACAAATTAAATTGTAAAAAATAAAAAAAATATGTAAAACAATTTAGCTTATTTTTAAAAATTTTGTTTAAATATAAAAAAGTCTTAAAATTAAGTTTTATATTTTTGTATGTTTGAATTTGGTTGGTTCACTTAATTAAATTGTAAAAACAAAAATATATTTTATAAAAAAATTCATTAAAAAAAATTATATCATATATAATTCTGTCAAAACTTATCAAATGTGCTTAGCTTTAGTATACATATATTCATATATATGTATTTTGTTTTAAAATTAATGTATATTTTTATATTGGTATATACTTATATGCTTCAATTTTCCATAGCTTGCTTTTGCTTATAGCCTAGCTTGATTTTCTAGATTCTAATTGGAAATTGTGTGAAGTGGAAAAACACACACAGCTGCAACCCCTAATTGCAAAAGCCAACCCCAACTCCATCCCCAACCCCTTCGTCTTATCAAAAGCTCAATTTTCAGTTGCAATTTAGCTGCTTTTCAGCAGATTTTCTTCATTTTCTTTGGCTGCTTCCTTTAACGACTCTTTATGATTGTTTATTCATCTTTTATGGGCTGCAGCCACGCCCGCGACAAACTAAAAAAAAAAAAAAAAAAAATTAAAATAGAAAAATGGAAATATTTTCTATTTATGAAAAACTAAAAACGCAACTACTTTGTATACCCAAAGCATGATAAGCTGGTGAGGTATATGCGACTTGAGAGCTCACCTGTTGACAGAGCATTAAAGCCAAGTTTGATGGGAAGCTAATTAGTATAAAACATAAAGCTATCAGAAATATAATTATTAACTTATACATATAAATATATGTCTATATATTAAAAATAAAATACATATGTTAAAGAAAAAATAAAAAAATTAATAAAAAATAAATATAAATATAAAAAATAATATGTTAAGTATATAAATGCAAAAATAAAAAACGTAAAATGTAAAATATAAAATATAAAACATAATACGAAATTAAAACGGAAAACATAAGATACAAAAAAATATAAATACCATGTATATAAAAAATAAATATATATAAAATAAATAAATATAAAAGAATAAAATTTATAAATATAAAAAATAAAGTGTATAAATACAAAAAAGGGTGAATGTGTTATATCTAAAAGATAAAACAAAAAAAATATAAAATTATAAAAAAATATAAATATATATATATATATATATATATATATATATAATAAATAATATATTTATAATATATATACAATAAGTATAATTAAAAAATATATTAAATAAAAATAAAAAAAGAAATAGAATATATAATTTATATGTTAAATGTGACCAGTAAAAATAATATTAAAAAAAAAAAAAAATATATATATATATATATATATATATATATATATATATATATAAAATGCTAAAATTTAAAATCTCTAAAATTTATTTAACTCCAACTATAAACAGCTTTGTCTATATATTTACATATTGTAATATATTTTCTAATTAAATATGTTCTATGCTTCTGCATTATTAGTTTTTTTTTTTTTTCAAACATATATCTAAAGCTCAATAGAAAAATAATTAATCCACACTTTGTACAAAAGTGAACAAAAATGGCCACAGAAATAAATGCAAGAAAAAGCAACTAAAAAGCAATTTCATATTTAATAATTAACTCTTAAACTAGCTTTTTTTTAGCATTTCTCATTTGCCAGATGTTTGAGCAGAGCTAAATGAGCATTTAATCAGCAGCGAGAGAGAGAGAGAGAGAGCGAGAGGGAGCGAGATAGGGAGAGCGAAAGAGATTCGCTTTGATTTGCTGATAAGCGCATTGGACTGGGCAAAGGCTTGACAAATTGTTTTTGTTTTGTTGTTGTTGTTGTTGTTTCTGCTCTACCGCAAAAAGCGTTTCGTCATCGTCTTCCTCTTTGCCATGCTGTTCCCGCTTCCCGCTACCCGCTTTCCGCTTCCTGCGTTCCTTCTTCCCACTTGGCATAGAATGCACCGTTTAACAATTGTAGCTGACTTTCTACTTGCTTTTGTTTTTGTTTTTGTTTTCACTTTTTGTGCCTTTTCATTGTTGGACACTTGACCAAAGCATTTTGATGTAGTTGTTAGAGCTGCTCTCTATCTATCTCTCTCTCTCTCTCCCTCTCTACATCTCGCTATAAAATATATATATGTATGTTTGTATACCCTGTACTTAATTAAAATGTTTGAGAAAAGGGGCTTGATGGAGTTGTGAAAGTATTTTTTTAATCAGAGTATTCTCTTGATTAGCGCAGTTTTTAAACCCAAAGATGTTTATGTACCACTGTGTTCACAACAATAGCAGTGCAGTAGATGTTAACAGAGGTTGCAAAAATTTATTTAATTTAAAAATGAACTAAAATTTAAAGTTTCGATTAATTTGCAATCGACATATTATATATTTAGTAATCACTGCTATTTTTAAATATATAAAATAAAATAATAATAATAATAAAAATATAAATTTAATCAATCTTTAAATGAACTTAAAAATTTTCTTCACAGAATTTTGTGAAGCTATTTAGTTATTTTGTAAATAGTTAAATTTTATTTTTAAATTATATATTTTTATTTTTGTTTTCCTGTAAAATGTTTTAAAAAATTAAAAACAAAATGTATATTTTATTATTTTAGTTCTTCTTTAAAATGCCTGAAAATTTCTTACAATAAATTTTCTCAAAGCATTGCTGTGTGTAAAGAGAGTTCAAGTCTTTTGCTTCCGAAATTATTGAGACAAATCTAATGCTGATTGACAGTTGATTGAAACGAATCAATTTGATTTGAATTGAATATTTGCTAACCAAAAGCTCTTTGGCTCTCTTTTGTTCTCTCTCTTCTTGTTGTTCTTTGTTTAAATCTGTTTTGCTTTAAAAAGGGTTTTATGGAAAAAGGAAATTGTGTGCTCATATATTATTATGTAATACTTTAAAGTCGATGAATGAGAGAGCCTTGATTAGATGTTAGATAGTAAAACTGTATAGAGAGATAGAGCGAGAGCGAGAGAAAGAGAGAGAGAGCGAGAGAGATAGAGAGAGAGAGAGAGAGAGAGAGAGAGAGAGAGAGAGAGAGGGAGATAGAGAAGAGGTAGAGAATGAGCCAGAAGAAGAAATAGGTAAATAATATCTATAAGAAAGATATAGAGGGAAATCATTTTGAGAATATTAGAGGATTAGGTTTGCAGAAAAAATATACATTTATAATGAAATATTCAGTTACAGGTTAAAGTTAAAGACAAAAAAAAAAAAAATAAATAAAATAAATAAATATATTATCTATCATATGTGCTCAAATGAAATTTAATCTATATACAGATATATATGTATAGAAAAGATATAGAGAAAAAGAATCTATTAATCTATTACAGGGTATCTCTCAACTAATTAGCATATCTCTTTGTCCAAACATTTAAACTAGTTTCCAAATTCTTTCGCTGTTTCTAATTATTTCAGTGATTTATCACGCATTTAGCTCCAAATTTGCTTTTCAATTAATTTCGCAGTCGAATTTCTGGCGAACAAATCTAACGTTGGGCTTAATGACGAGCATAATAAATAAATATGAGAAATATGAATACGTGCTTATGCTAATACATTGATCATCATCATCAAAATCATAATTATGATAATCATCATCATCAGCATCATCATCATTATAACTGATTTGGGCTCTGAAATGTCAACCATGTGAAATCTCAGCAAAAGAACAAAATGAGCAGCATAAGAATGAAAAAAAGGCGAACAGAATGTAATATATATATATGTATATGTATATGTATATATGGGTGTATATATGTATGTATGTGGATACAAAGTGGCGACCCAGCCAACATAAGAAATCACAGCGTTTAATCATTTAAAAGCATCTTTGTAAGCCAAGAGCAAAAAAAAAAAGCAAAAGCAGCTAAAAAAAATATAAAACAAAACGCGGCGAATGAACGTTCAAAAGCAATTGGCCAAGAAGCTGCGTTCTGATATGGAGCAACAACAAAAAAAAAAAAAAAAGAATTAAGCTGAATAGCAATTGGGGGCGTAAGCCAAAGTGCGCGACTAACAGTTACCCTGTAAAAATTGGAATTTTTTTAGTATAATTAACTATCGATAGTAAACTATATTGTGTTCTCGATACTTAACTATAGTGAGAGATAAGAAGAATATCATTCTGTACGAAAAGCAAAGCGAAGAAGATAGCAGCATAAGCTTGTATACAATTAAAGGAAAATTTAACTAAAAAGTTTTTCACAATTGTTTAGTCAGACTCGTGCTTACTATATGTAGTACAAGCTTATCATATTTTTTCGATACCTCATCTCATTTCTTTTTATCGATAATAATCGCTAATCAAATAGACTTTGCTTGTTGGAAATGTTTTTTTATTTATTTCAAAAAGCAAAGTGCGAAAATAATTAAAAAACACCTTTTGCCTTGACTTTGGCCTTGATAAGGTCAAAGCTTAATTGAATGCATAGCTTAAATATGCTTCGGGCAAAGCATGCTTAAATAATTGTGTCATATTAAAGTTAACGGCTTGAACCAATTGCCAAAGAGGGCTTTTTAATGCGTAAGCCCAGCTCTCAGTTCATAGCTAACTAACTTGGCTCAAAGTGTGATTCGTCATAAAGAACTTAAGATTTTTCAATTTCCAGTTGGAATTAACTTAAATGAGACTAAATTATATTATAATACTATAAAAGCATTGCAGTTAATCTACGGCTCTCTCACTCCCACTTGACCTTGAGTCTTGGCATGCTCCCCTTAACAAACACTTCACAGGGTATATGCAAAAAAAGAGAGAGAAAAAAGGAAGCAGTGTTTAAACACGGAAAGGGCAGCCAAATTTTGTCAGAGGGTGGCCCCAAAAAATCTTGAGGATGCCCAGATTGCTGAAGGGTGGAGATGAGGGGAGAGGCTGGAGGGTGAAGGGTGGGGGAGGCAAGACAATTCAGCTGGAAGCCAGTCAGTGTAGTCAACGCAGTCAACCAGCGATTGAGGTCAGAATGAAAATGCGTCGCAGTAGGCGCGTGTCGTGCGCCTCCAAAATCCCGAAGAAAAAACGTAAAAAACCCCAACGCCCCACGGGCCTGATAGCGCCGCATTGAAACAGCATGCCACATGCCTCATGCCTCATGCCTCATGCCTCATGCCTCATGTCTCAGCAGCATGGCCGTTGTCTTCGCAGCTGCGGGCAAAGTTACAATAACTTTTGCCACAGTTTAAGCCATCGCCAGCTGCCCCCCCTTGTTGCCCCCTCCCCCTCCCCTTATCTTGTATCTGTGCTGCCCCGCCTCGTTTCGCGTTCCGCCTCAACTTCGTTTCTGGCCCAAACACAAATTTCTTTTCCTTCTTTTTAATTTTCTTTTCTTCTTCTTCGTTTCCTTTTTTGGCCAGTGTCAGTGTCATTGCTACTCGAATGCATTTTAATTCGATTGAGTATCCGATTGGCAGCATCTTATTTTTCGCATTTTTCTCTCTCTCTCTCCTCTCTTACTTCTCTTTTGTAATACACTGTAAAGAAGCCATAAGAAAGTGGCTATGTATTACATATAGATGTGGGGAACGTATATATGTATACATATTAAAATATTTAATTTCATATGAAATATATTGAATTTAATATTGAATTCAAATTGTTAAAAAAAAAATAGACTTATCACTAAATTTTGAAAAGTTAAAAATAAAATAATTATATAAATATACATACATTTCTGCATATATGTATATATATATATATATATATATTACATAGACAAATAAATATACATACATAGGTAACAACATTAAATTATATAGATTTTAATTTGTAAGTAAAGAGTTTTTGTATTTTACTTTTAAATTTTATAATATAATAATTTTCATTAACATTACACACAAGTAAATATATATAACAAATATATATATATATTACAAAAGAATCTTTTATACAAATAAATATATATAACCGAAGTAAATTATATGAATTTTAATTTGTAAACAAATTTGTTTACTTTTAAATGTTAAAGTAATAATTTTCAATAAAAAATGTTTTTAAATTTTTGAATTAAATTTAGTATTAAATAACCAAATAAATGTTAAAATATTGAATTGAATATTTTGATGAATTATTGAATGAAAATTAGTATTAATAAAATAACAAATAAATTGAAACAAACAAAATAACAAATAAATAAAAAAAGAATATATATTTTATCTTAAAAGTTAAATAGAAATATATGTTACCAATAAGAAATAATCACAAGCTAAAGCTGTATTTTGTATATATATAAATTTACAGTCCAAACTTAAGCTTATTTCTTATTGGAAATATATATATATATATATATATATATATATATATATATATATATATATAAATTTGTTTTCTTTTCAACTTTTCTGATTGCTTAATTATATATCATTGAACTTGTTTATGTTAGTCAAGGTATTTACATCAACAGCAAACCGGAAAAAACATTTCTTTTCTTTTTTCGCTATTTTTGTTCGTTTTTTTTTTTTTTTAGCTGAGAGTTTGGCAATTTTTGCAAGGCTAGCAAAAGTTTCAACTTAATGTTGTAGCTGTATATATATAAATATATATATTTCTTTTATACTTTTTTTAATGAATAAAAAACACGAACAAAGAAATTGAACTTGGGCGAGCTTCGCTCTTATTATATTATTTTGTTGTTATTCTGTTTGCTGCGCATAAAAAAAAAAAAAAAAGTCAGGGGTCAAACGGCGCTTGAGCCCAATGAAGATTCAGCAGCATCAGTTGAATTGAATTGAGAACTGAACTGAAAGCACAGTGAACACTGTTCAACCAAATGCTTAAATTGCTGAAAGATCAAACATTGAAATTTGCATTTTTGCTGTCAATATTCTTTATCTGAATTGCCTAAACAACCAAAAAAAAAAAAAAAAGATTATAAAATAAGTCCAAAAATGCATAAATTCATGAAAGTCTATATTTTGTTATAATCTACTTAATCCATAAATTGTTTGAGAAGTTAAACCCAGTTTGACATTCACAAATGAATTGACATTTCGAATCCTCTTTAATCTTGCATTCAAATGAATTATAGAAAATTGTCAAATTTAGTTTCTATTTATGATACCGCAAAAATATATATATATCTATTTTTTGTATGAATTTTTATATTATTATTTTATTTTATTTTTTGGTATGAATTTTTATATTATTTTTTTTATTTTATTTTTTAGTATGAATTTATATTTTTTATTTTATTCTCTTTTATTTATTTTTATTAATATTGTTGTTTGTTTCTCTCTCTGGCTGAAATTTAAAATATTTAATTAATTTTCTTTTTCTCTAAATAAAAAAAGTAATTAAATGAATTCAACTCTAATGTAAGACATTTCTTCTAGCTAAGCTCAAAGCCAACTAATGCTTACCTTTTCTTCTTATTGCAATTGCAGGTAACACAACCATACAGGCATACATACATATACATATATATATATATGTGTGTGTAGTATATATGTTTATAGTGCCTCATATATCTAGCTAGCATCTAAGCGCATTTAGTGGCAACAGCAGCAAAGGTAAGTGGACAGCGGGTCAGGTGTTGCGATATCTTGAGTCAGTTTCAAGTTGCCACCTGTTGTCAACCGACGAGGGCGCCTTTTGCCAGCAATCTCTATCTGTGTGTATGTGTATGTGTGTGTGTCTATTAGTATGTGTGTGTGTGTGTGTTGGCATGGAGCATCTTTGGCGCCGCTTTGTTTGCAGCGAGGTTCTATCTAATGGCTGGGGCTAAGCACACGTCAAAAGTGAGCGCAAAACTTTGCGCTTCAGTTTGCTTGCTTGCTGCTTGTTGTTGTTATTGTAGTTGTTGTTGTTGTTGTTAAATGGGCCGCTGCCAACATCCGTTCGTTGGCTTTTGTTATGTTTGCCTTCAAGATTTTGTATCTTTGAGTTAGTTTTGCGGCCATGCAGCTTCGTTCGCAGCTGTAGTTATTTCTTCTACTCTCAATATATATATATATATATATATATATATATATATATATATATGTTTTTTTTTCTATCTATATCGCAGCTCTGCATCTGTAGAATTTTGTTACCTTTTGTTTAGTTTTGTCTCTTTTTTTTTTCCTGTGAATCAACGGAAACCTAATACAAAATAACCGAAAAAAAGAGGAGAAGTGAAGAGAGGGGGTAGGGGGTAGATACTCAGATTTCAACCGCAACTTGATCATTAATTATTTATTTGGATTTCGTTTAAATACCTGCGAAAAGCAGAGACAACAAATTACTTTGATTTCATTCTGGCAATAAGCTAAAGCTTCTGGGTAGCATCCATTCCATTCCACTCATTCCACTCACTCCACTCATTCCGTCATCTTGTTTGCCTGGGAACGTATTTCTTCTCTGCTTGCCACAGATTTGCATATCACTTGAGAGTTGTTGTTGTTGTTGTTGTAGCTGGTGCTGCTGCTCACTTGATGGTCAGCTCGGTGAGTGAGTGGGTTGACCTTTGGTGTCCCTCTGTAGAGGGACTCGATGCAGCATTAGCATAGCCCAAAGGTCAGCCTCACTTAGGGAATGTCAAGTCTCTAGCTCAGCACTCAGTTGCCACAGCAACATCTGAGTAGCTCTGGCAAACAATGTTTTGTTCGCTTTGATGCCAAAGCAAATCTGCACAACTGAAAAACTGCAAAAACGACAAAATTCTGCGAGTTCACTTCCAACAGAATCTATGTAAGCAGCAGCTCAGTTCAGCTCAAGTTCCCAGTTCCCAGTTCCCAGGCTTTCAGGCTCTTAAAGAGGTGAACAAAATTCCATAAGGGAATCAACTGCGAATTGTGGCAGTATAGAGCTCTTGAACTAGTTCATTTTACATATTTTATATATACGAATGCATATATTTTTTAAACTCGTTTAAAAAAGCTATTAAGCTTTTCTTGTTTTTATATAAACTGAAAAACGAATTCATTGCTTCACATGAACTATTGAGGCGAAGAACTTTTTAAAAAGGTGTTTAATAATATTTTTATATTTCGTCAAATAACTAATATTTATTTCACTGAGTTTTATACATAGATACATATAATTGATTCTGCAAATATATATATATAGTTATTTTTATATATGTATATGTAGAACAAAATCATTTATGGAACTAGTTCTATTTGCTCGTATGAGCTATACAAAATTATCACAAAATATAATAAAATATTTGACTCACAAGCCAATCAAAATTTTAATTTGACTAAAAAACTTACTAAATTTTGAACTAGTTCAATTGTTCACATGAGCTATAGGTAACATGAACAACTATAGGAGCTAAAAGTTACTCAAATATATTCTACTCTAAACTTGGCCTTATAATTCTTGATTTGGAACTTGCTCTTGTTGTTTAAGAATTATTTAAAAACATGAGCATTGAGCTTCTTTTTTTTATTATTCAAAAATAATCAACAATTTTTTGGTAAGTTTTCCACTCCAAAATTTGTTGTTTCTGAACTAGTTCAATTGTTCATATGAACTGTAAATAGCATTAGCAACCATACGACTTGGAGTTACTCAATTACATTGTATTCACATGCTCTCTACACTCAACTGAAACTAACTACAATCGCGGAGATGTATACTTGAGTTGGAACTAGTTCCAGATTGCTCAAGTACTAATCAAAAAGTGGGCGTCTACCTACTACACTTTGTTTGAATAATCTATAAACGTTTGTCAATGAAAGTTTCCCATTTCCAAAGTTTCCCACTTGGAACTAGTTCAATTGCTTACACGAATTGTAAATAGATGCCAGCCATTAGCGCCTAACTGTTGATTGTAAATCTAGCTGAACTGAAGGGTCTCTTCTTATATTTTCCCATTCAAGTCTCGATGCTGCTGCTGCTGGGTAAATAGTTTGCGCAGCTGCTGACAATTTTTGGTCTTGTATTCAAATTGATTTCGAGCTAATTTCGAACTCTTTTCTCTCTCTCTCTCTCTCTCTTTCGCTCTCTCACCCTCCGACTGTTTATCTCGTTTTGTTTTGTTTTGTTCAAATGTTATGCAAATATGCGTTATATCTTGCGCCTCGTATATCAATAAAGACACGAATTTCCAACTATTTGTCGGCTTCTTCGTCCATTTGCGTGGCCATAATTTAGCCGAAAAGAAGCTAAGATTGACAAAAATGAGAAAAAAGAGAAAAAAGGCCGCAGCAGCCGCAAGATAACTACCAAATGGTCTAAACAACAACAACAACAACAATTGGTTGCCCCTGCTTATCGTTATTTTTTTTCCCACTTTTTTTCACCTTTTGCTGCCCCGCCCCCGCCCCCGATCACGGCACGCACTTTACTCGTCGAACCATTCAAATTTAAATCAATTTGATTCTGATTAGCCACACACGCAGTTTCTCGAACTGTTTGTCGCCCATGCTTGAGTTCTCTCCCTGTCTCCCTCTCTCTCTCTCTCTCTCTCTCTCTATATATGTCTCGACTCCTTTCCTGCTCGCTCCTCTATAGTTTTTTTTTTGTTCTTTTCTTTTCATTTGTGTGCGTTTTGTACCTACTACAACTAGTAAATAAATTAGTTTTTATTATTGGGAACTGGTTTCGTCTGGGTGCCTTTATTTTTTTTTTCTCTGGCTCTTTACACGATTTGGACTCGGAGACTCCAGACTCGAGACTCGAGAGTCGGACTCGCGACCGCGACGCAGGGCAGGTTAAAAATTCTTCACAGTTCGCTGACAGAACCTGTTCGGAGTCCGGTTCTCTAGGGTTTTCTCGAGTGCACGCACACACACACACACACACACACACACATATATATATAAATGTATATTTATTTTTTTTTTGCCTGGCTGCTCGCTTTCTTAACACTTTCATGATTTGAATTTTAAACACGAAGCCAGCGACTCCGCGAGTTGTAAAATCAATTAAATTGGGAGCCTACACAAAATTGATGGCCAGCATTTGTCGCTTCCTTCGCAAGTGCTACACAAATAAGAGAAAACAAAACACATACCGAGAGAGAGAGAAAGAGATATAGAGAGAGGGAGGGGGAGTGTGGTAAAAAAAAAAAAAACAGAAAATTAAATCAAAATAATTTGATTACAAAGTGGAACTACATATGAAAGAACTATGCGCTCTGTTTGCTTTCATTATGCTGCCCTTTTTTTTATTATTTTTATTTGCTGCTCAAAATTTATGCGCCGTGTCTAATGACAATTTTGTAGTCATTATATGTAATATATATGCACGTCTATATGTATATATCTGTAAAATGGACAAACAAAAAACAGATTCATTTTGACTGCGTACCAGGCATATTTCATGTGTTACGAATACTTCAAAATAAGCACATTATTCGCATTAATCGCATTAATTGACAACATGCGAATCGCTGCTCTAATCCTATAAAAAACTCGAGATATACCCTGTAAATGCTGTGTAGTTGGGTTAAAGTATCTAGAAAGAGACTCATGTGGGATATAATATGCTGGGTATTTTTTTGGAGATTATATTTTTATGTACTTTACAATGTTATCTATTATGATAATTATATACACACTAATGATGCTCTATAAATGAATACATGAATATATATCTAGTATTTATTTTAATTTTTATCATATATGTATGTATGTTTTTATATATGTACTATACTAAAGTAAAACATATTAATGTACTAAAGTGAATACTAAAATAAAACATATTTGAATTATAATATATGGTTGTATATATATGTATATAAAGGCAACTGCTAAGAACTAAAGAAATATATATATTGAATATGTATTTATGCTTGTCTCTGTTAAGTTTAATCATCTATACTAATGTAGTCTCTTAAGCAGCTTTGTAGTTCATACACATATACCAAAACTATAGTGTATTATATACTATTTTTCTATTAAATACTAGTATAAAATATACCACAATAAACATACATATCTCTTGCTATATATCCAAACTACTTTACATAACCATAAATGTTAGTATTTACTATAATCATATACTCCTTCTCTCTCTCTCTCTCTCTCTCTTTCTCTTTCTCATTCTCTCTCCCTTTATATTTTGTACTCTACATTCTGTATACTGCACATTCTCTACATTCTCCACACATACCCTATAAATTCTTTTAGTTTTTTCTTTTTCTTTCATTTTTTTTTTAAGAAACTGAATTCACATTTTGTGCCAATTCCTTGAGAGGACAAATTTGCAATTAAATGTCGGCCATAAATTAAATGGCGTCTGCCTCTACAAAATGTATGGGAAAAAGAGATAATAAAAACTGAAGAAAAAAAGGGAAATGAGAACAAAGACAATACCAAAAAAAAAAAAAAAAAAACAAAATTAATAAAAAAAGAAGAAGCAGAAACCCCAGCATCGATAATAAGCATGTCGCCCAGAGCCAAATAGCGCACTATATAATCATCTATATATACAAAGTGTTATATATATATGTGTGTACGTGTGTGTGTGTGCATGTGTGTGTGTGTGTACAGTATACACTGTCAGCTGAGGTCTATGGGCTGCGCCTTGGCTCAGCCTGAGCCTATCTATGCTCTCTATAAATGATGATGCTGCTCATTTCTTGTGCATTGACGCGTAGTTTGTTGTTGTTGCTGCTGTTGGTGTTGTTGTTGTTGTATGTGGGCCGCTTTTGTTGTTGAAATGCCGCTGATAAATGAGTTTTGGCTTTTATATACATATATATGTTTTTAATTTGTTGTTGTTGAAACGACGTGGGAAAATGTGTGTTGATTTACATACCTATGCATACGCACACACACAATTACACACACACACACATACACATACAAAAATTTATAAACACATTGAAGCGCGCAAACTACACACTCAACGACACTCAAAACAACACTCAAAGGAGTGAGCATCTTGAGACGTTTCACAGTCTAGACTCTAGACTCTAGGCTAGCCCCGATTCAGGCAGCATACTAACTGCCAAAGTGGCTAGTGCCAAAATGGTTTTTATTCAAGCCAAATAATTTGTGCCAAATGAGTATTCGAATTGAGCTAATTGTGAGTAGTCATGAATAGTAGCTGCGAGCATTCACAGTTGAACAGAAAAAGTACGTCAACAATCATGTTTAGCTAAAATCATGTTCTTATAGTTTGAATACACTCATGAATATATTCATATTCACTCAGGTGAGCTAAGCTCAGTAAAGTGATATATAGTTTTATGTATCATTCGATCAGTTGAAAATAATTTTAAAATGTATTTGAAAAATCTATTTGATTGGGGTTATGAATGAAGTGAATAAGCTACTGGTACATTTGAAGAGTATTGAATAAATACAAAATTTATATAAAAATTGGCTTTTGATTAAAAATAAATGTATTCAAGTAATGCTGTGTGAATGCACCCATGAATAATATGAATCATGAATCATTCAAGCACATCTGATTAAGTGGAAATGAAAATTTGTATTTAACTTAATTTGCAAGTCAATAAGTAAATGCAAAAAACATATTCAAATGTAACGATGTGGGTGTATTCATGAATCAAGTGAATAGGCCACAAATGTATTCATGAATAAATATAAAGAAATTAAATCGTTTCTTAAAATAAAAAATGAATGAAGCTACATGAATGTATATTTAGGCAAAATTCTCTTATATCTAAATATACTCATGAATAATTTGAATATGAACTGGTATTCTTAATGAAATTATTATATACCAAAATATTCAATTTAATGAGAAATTAAAAGCAATATGAGTATATTCACAGAAAATTCTGTAAATGCACTGACTGAGGCAAGTGAATAATGTGAATATTACACAATGATTCACAAACACGTTAACTGGTGCATTACCAAATAATGTAAATGTTTATGCTGATTTTTTATGACCTGCCTGAGTCAGCGTGTCAACATGAAGTGTGGCCACGCCTCCCCACGCTACACGCCCACCTATATTTTGTTTCTGTTTTAACTGCAATTGAACGAGTTGCGAATGCGATTCTCGGAATGTGGCCACAAAATGAAAACAATTTTTAGCCAAAAAAACACTTAAAAAAAAAAAGGAAGGAGTAAAAAGAGCATTGCAGACGCATGAGTTGGCTCGGATTACCATTACCCATTAGCCATTACCCATTGCCCCATGTCCCATTTTGGCCATTACAGCATAGCCGGTACCCGTTGCCCGTTGCCTGTTGCCCGTTGCCCATTATCCATTAGCCATTAGCTTTGCCATTACCTTATTACCTACGTGGATTTAGCGCTGCACGCTTCAGTTCAAGTGTCTGGCGTGGCCCTCATCAAATTTCGCACTGTGTTTGGCTTTTCGGTTATGTTATGTCTTTTTTTTATACCCTGAACCCATTGAAAATGGGAAATTAGGGTATATGGTTTTTGTGAAAATGTATGTAACAGGCCGAAGGAGGCGTGGCAGAGACCATCAAGTATATATGTATATAAATTCTTTATATATTCTTAATCTGTTCATCTGTCTGTCTGTCCGTTTGCTTGAACGCGTCGATCTCAAATATTATAAGAGCTGGAGACTTGAAATTTGACATGTATACTCGTGTTTCTATACGCAGTATAGGTTTTTCATATTTTTTTGATAGCTCATCCCATTTTGTTTTTATCGATAATAATCGAAAATTTGATATCGTTTTTTAAGCCTAATTTGAATACTGTTGGACCTAGAGACTTTAGATTTACTGTGTAGATTTGTGTGATGAACACAAAGATTTTTTAATTTATAGATTTTGTATAACACGCCCCCTTTGACCCAAATTTGAAAAAAAAAGTCGTATATCAAGTACTAGAGACTTGTGCTTTGGCAAATACACCCATTTAAATGGTATTATCTCATTCTGGTAGTTTAATGATGATAGTCCCACTACAAGATGATTTATTCAACAAAAAAGCTCTCATAATATAGCTCAAATTGCATTCCAAGTGTAGTCGCTGCGTCAACTGCGCAGTGAGCAGAGCACGTGCTTATGTGCATAAACAAAGCGTAGATCGATTTTAATATTAGCTCTTCGGGGTATCTCGCAGTCGAGCAGTCTCGACGACAGCTTTCTTACTTGTTTATTACTCCTTTTTTTTTTCTTCTCGAGCGAGTGAGTGGGAGAGGTGGGGCAGCAACACCTTCAGCCAGCAGCAGCAGCAGCAGCAGCAGCAGGCACTTAACATTCCAATCTGCCGCAAATGTGGCGTCAAACGTGCAACGCACGCGCACCAAATCGCCAAAAGGGCCGCGTTCAATTCACAATGGGGCCAGAGCGATGATTGTGAATGTGCCATGAAGATGAAGGTGTATTGAGGCATTGAGATTCGCCTTGTGGCAGTTATTCAACGTTAATTAACTGTCAAAAAAAAAAAAGAGGCAACAACAATAAGTGTATTTATGTACGCGAGTCGCGCGCGATTTGTGGGCGTTTTAAATCGCTAGCTGCACAACTGATTTGCAAACAACTTCGGCCCGCTTGCAGCAGCAGCAGCAGCTGCATGTCAGGCCATAAATTGTGCACTTTCACTTTTGTTGTTGTTGCTGTTGTTGTTGTTTGTTGTTGTCCCGCATGGCGAAGTTTATCATTAGACGAGCGCGGTTTGGTCGCGTTTTTTTTTTTTGGATACTCGCCTTGGCTCTTCCTGCGCCCAACACCAACAATGTTGCCATTTTTTAGTTGTTGTTGTTGTCGAAACCGGAAATTTTTGTCATTAGCTGGAAATTTTATTTTCGCTTCGTTTCGTTGGGGGATATACTATACGATTTTTTTTTTGCTCTTCACGTCGTCTTCTGCTGCTTCTTCTTCTTTGGTAACTTTGCGTCCAATGCTCGACTGTGTTTTCGTAGCTTTTCCTGACCTTTTTTTTTGCAGTTTCCTCAACTTCATTTTTTTCGGGGCGATAAATGCGACGAGTTGCCTTCAAAACCGAAAAAAAAAAATAAGAAAGAAAAAAGGGTACACTAACTTGGCGAAGATGTTTGCCCAACATGCAATTAAAAGCTAATTAATAATTAGTGGTAATTACATTTACTTAATTACGCATTGTGCTGCGTAATTTAACGCAAGTAATTACATTTTAAGTATGCATATAAATAGATGATGCTGATGTAATGCCAAAAATTAGAATGAAATTGCGGATTAAAGATGATCAAAAAGGATAAGTTTTTAAAAATAATTAATAGATATTTAATGGGCAGGAATTGAAGGAATTTTTGGGCTCAACTTGGTATTCCTCTAAATTACTTAAGGTTTTCTAATCAATTTAAGCGTTCCTAACTCGTAGGAAATGTGTTTTCATAGGAACAACTCATGGCGAGAACTTTTGAATAGGAGTTGCTCTTCATAATCTCATAAAGTTTAAGTCTCATAAATTTAAAAGACAATTAACTTTAAAGTGAAGTGCTTAAAGCCTCATCAAACTAATAGATCGTTATATATCGTATAGACAGCTATATAAGAAACTTTAGATTGAGAGTTGCTTACATCTATGGATGTAGATGAGACATATGCATATCATATACATATATATATATATATATATATATATATATATATATATATATATATATATATATATATATATATATATATATATATATATATATATATATATATATATATATATATTTAAAATATTCATTCAATATTAAAAATATATGTGTATAAATAAATCGATTAATAGTAAATTATCGATTACTTTTTATCATCAATTTTGTTTATTTAGTTTATAAACTAATCTAATTGAAACTAATAACATACAAAAAAAATCGATAATTTTAATCTAATTTGGAATAATTTCTGTTCTGAAAGCATACACACATATTGATATGTATATTTATATTTGGATAAAGTTCCATCATATCATATAAAGAGCAATCGATATATTTATAATAATTTAAATTGATCAATGAGATCTATCTGTCATCGATTAATTTTGGTTCTGGATATACTTTCATATCAAATTCATATCAATTATTTATATATAAAAACTACAAATTTATTGAAGAAAATATAATCTATTTTAAATTTATATGTGTAAACCTCTCGATAAACTCAATTTGCTATCGATTAATATGCACTCTAAAAGTGTATTTTCATATTCGATCTGCCGCAATTTGTTTTCTCCTATTTTTCTTTCGTTTCTTTATTTTTCTTTCGCAGCCCCTCAAATAGGTTTTCATTTTGCCATGCAGTTATTTTCTTTCTTTTTTTTTTTTTTTTTGACTAGGGCGCTTTGCTTTTCCGCCAACATTTTTATCGAGCTATGTGAATTTAAGTCCCTTCCCGCCTATACCTCTCTCTCTCTCTCTCTCTCTCTCCTTCTTCTGGTTGTCTCTTCTCGCTCTCGCTGTGTGTGTTGGTCTGGCTCCTGGCTCATGGCTGTTGCTTTATCATTTTTCTTCGTCTGCCGCCAGTTTTTTCGGGGCTTAGTTTGTAGCGGCTTCCTCACACTCTCTCCCTCTCGCTCTTTACTCTATGCATAGCTCGTTCTCTCTCTCTTTCGATTTGGATTCAGATTCGCATTCTCAGCATTCGCTTTGCTGCTACTGTGTGTATGACGACAAATGATAAATGAATTTGTGATAAATGAAGCATGTGGCCGAAAGTTGAAAATACTTTTTAAACACAGACAAAGACGGCAAGAGAGATGGAGAGAGGGAGAGTGAAAGAGAGAGAGAGAGAGAGAGATACAGATAGAGATAGAGTGAGTACGGGTAACAAGGAGACAACTATTTGTGGCCCCAATTCTCCTTTAGCTATTCCACTTTACACTTTTTGGCATCTGTATCAAATTATGAATGGAAAGCGAATGGCCCCAGCAATGACAAAGACTCATTCACCCCCAGCACGCCCCCTTTGCTGGCCTCACTTATTGGCCATTGGCGTCTATTTCTTTTTTTTTTCTGTGTTTTTGTTTCTGTCTTCATTTATCGCTTTGGCTTTGTTGTTATGCAAAAGTTTTGTCGAGTGATTGGCGTGATTTACTCTGGAATTGTTAAGGCGGAGGCGTGCACGTTTTGTTTTAGTTCTTCTCTACCCCCCTCTCTGTCTCGCTCTCCCTCTCTCTCTCTCTCTCTCTCTCTCTCTCTCTCTGTCTGTGGTCCATTTGGCGCGAGAAAGTAGCCAAGCAAGTGACTCAGCCAGGCAGGTGGACGGACGGACGAATAAACGAATCCATCTATCGTGGAGTGAAGTGAATGCCTTTTGAGTAATGCGGGCACCATTAATACATATCGTAGTTGTACTCCGGAGCACGACTATTCAAACTGAGTCACACGATTCACTAAATTGCTGTCAAAATGTATTCAGCACACAGCATGAGTGTCTATGATTCATTTGAGCTGGTTTTAAGAGAAATGCAAAACAAGGCAAACATTCAAATGCAGCTTGACTTACTTATTTATTTATTATTATTTATTAATGTGAATGTAATTATTATTACTTTTTTTTGAATATATCTATAAATAACTGTATATATAATAAATATTTAATAATATATATAAATAAATATTCATTTAATTCACAAATTACATTCAATTTTACTTGAATTTGTGTATTCATAAATTAATATTAAAAAGAATTTAAATAGCTTTTAAATAGGATTAAAACGTTATTAAAAGGGTAGTAATATAGTAGTATAGGAGTAAAATAGTAAAATAGTAGTATAGTAGTAAAATGGTATTAAAATAGTAGTATAGAAATAAAATAGTAAAATAAAAGTAAAAAAAGAGTAAAAGAGTATTGAAATAAAAACTAAAATATTAGTATAAGAGTAAAAGAGTATTAAAATAGTAGTATTGGAATAAAATTGTATTAAAATAGTAGTTTATGAATAAAATAGTATTAAAATAGTAGTTTATGAATAAAATAGTATTAAAATAGTTGTACAGAAGTAAAAATAGTAGAATAGTAGTATAGGATTAAAATAGTATTAAATTAGTAAAATAGTAGTAGTAGTAAAATATGAGTAAAATAGTAGCATTAGCTCACATGAATATAATGCGCTCAGGGTATTGAGAATGTTTTTACTGAAAATTTATGTAAGAGGCAAAATACAAAGTATATCTATTATTGATCAGAACAAAGAGCTGAGGTGATCTAGGCTTCAACGTTTATCTACCCGTTCGTCTATGCAATTGTGTGAATACTCAATAGCTATTCATAAATACTGTATATAATACACAGTAACATTTGCTTGTTATCGATAATAATCGATTATCGAATATCACAAAGACGAGGGAGCTACTCTCTAAGTGAATAAGTGAATACACAGATTATGTTTCACTCTGCTGGGTATTTCTTAGTCGACCATTCCCCGCTGGAGCACTCTTACATACTCTTCTTACATTGCTATTATAAATGTATTCAATTTGATTCACATTTAAAACATTTCACTTCAAAGATCTGTGCGTTCACTTGACTTTTATGCAAATGTATTTGATTTAAAACAGATTTTTGTTTATATTTATATATTTATAGATGCACAGCAGCTGCTGCTGCATATGAACCGAGAATAATAAATTATGAGTTATGCAAATGAAATGAATTCGCAATGAATACACTCAGTTCATTCAGATGTAAAGCAGAGAATGAACTTTTAAAAATTTTATATAGATAATTATTCACAATTTATTCATATTCAAAAAGCCGACAACAGATCTAGCTATTTTCTAATTGGAATACGAATTTATAAATGATATATTTTTATTATCACTTATATTATTCACAATTGATTCATATTCAAAGAATTCATATTAGATATGTGACATTATAATTGATATATTTTAAAACATTTATCTAGATTATTATTCACAATTTTAATAGATGTATTTTAAAACAATTATCTAGACATTTATTCACCATTTATTCATACTTATTCATACATATACTTCGTCAGCTCTAGCTATTTTCTAATTGAATTATGAAATTATTATTTATAAATATTAAAACCACTATACATATGTAATTATTCTCAATTTCAAGAGCTCTCAACAAATTTAGCTATTTTCTAATTAAATTATGAATACTCATTTATTCACTGTCAATTGCATTAAAACATTCATTCATAGTTGGCAAATTATTTATATATTTACATGAGTTATTTTTGCTGTTTAGCATTTAATGTTGTTGTTTTCCGGTTTCTATTTACATTCATATGTACATTCACACTCATTCATTCACATTCATTAACAATGGTCTCCAATTAATGTCAACATCTGTTTGCTGCCAATTTAGAAAACAGCTTTCAATTTTGGCCCAGCCACGACACAGGTAGCAAGCAGGTAGCACGCACTCAGCTATACACACACACGCACACTCATACACTCACCCACACACCCACACACCCGCACTCAACCACACACACTCACATTTCGCTCGCGTTGACAAAGTTTCGCGCTCATTGCAGTCCTTGCTGCACTTAATTTTCATAATTAAAAAAGTTTATCTTGGCAACCCCTTGCCTTTGGGTCCACGCATACCTTTGGCCACGCCCCCCCCCCTCTCTCTCTCTCTCTCCCTCTCTCTTTGTTGCCCCAACCAATATCCAATTCCAGTTACGCACATTTGGACTTGGTCGCCAACAAACATGGCCAACGGCTGCCGCAGCGTTTTGTAATTAATTTATGCAAATAATCCAATGGCTGGGGATGGCAACTGGGGCTGGGGCTGGGATTGGGGCAGAAATTGGGGCAAGGATTGGATGGGGGGCCAATTGCTGCTGCTGTAGCTGGCCATGCGTGGCGGATCGTGTGGCATATTAAAATGAATGACCCTTTAAGTTGGTGGCGCGGTGTTAACTCCCCCACGCTGGATTAAGTAGACAAGTTGGCAAAACAGCGTCAACCCTGAACCCGGCCACACTGAAGCCCTGCAGCCCTGCAGCCCCGTTAGCTCCCTGCTTTGGCGCTGTTCACCTGTTCCAGTCCTGGCGCATGTCATCGGACGACTTGCAACAAACTTTTGCCTTTTGCCACTGCAGCGCACAGTTTATTACATATTATTTTCATGTTGTGTGTCGTGTGTGTGAGTGTGTGTGTGTCGTGTGTGTGAGTGTGTGTGTGTCGTGTGTGTGAGTGTGTGGGTGTATGAGTGTGTGCCGCGCCCTTTGCTACAAGTTTATTATATTTTTCTCCATTTTTTTTGTGAATTTATTATAATATTTTTTATACCCTGAAGCCATTGAAAATGGAAAATCAGGGTATAATGGTTTTGTTAAATGAAGGTGGCAGGCAGAAGAATACGCGGCAGATTCCATAAAATATATATATTCTTGATCAAGCGCAGATCAAGTTTGTTAAAAAAAATGTTATTGATTAAAAACCATATCGAAAATTAGTTATAAAAGTATATCACCTTTAACTCTAGAGCTAGAGTCTCCAAATTTGAGATTTAGATTCATATATATTTTATAGCATTTCGATTTTTAGTATATTCCGCCCCCACCCGCAATCCACCCTCTTCCCTCCAAATTTGCAAAAAGCGTATATCAAATACTAGAGGCTTTTGTTTTGACAATTACACACATTTGAATGTTTTTATCACGCTCTGAATGGTTTGATGGAAATTAAAAAAGAAGCGAAGAGCTATTTTGATTGAAATATCAGTTAATCGAAGGGTGCAGAGGATCTCGTAGTCGAGCAGTCTCGAGCACTAGAGCTTGCTTACTTGTTATAATATTTTTTTGTTTTGTTTTTACTGTTGTTTTTTTTTTCACTGTACGAGTTGTTACCCTCGCTGGCTTTGGCGCTTGACTTGGGCTCCTTGGGCGAGCGAGCGTTCTCGCATGAGCAAAAAATTAAGCGCGCTGACATTTGCTTCCTGCCAGCCACGCCCACAACTAGCCGCACACCCTTACAATGCTTATTTTTGAAAAAGGGAATCGGATTCCTTTGGCTAAGACACACTCACATACACACACACTATCACACAATGACTGCACGGTTCTTTTCTCTCTCTGTCGTTTTTTATACCCTGAACCCATTGAAAATGGGAAATCAGGGTATAATGTTTTTGTGAAAATTTATGTAACAGGCAGAAGGAGGCGTGGCAGACCCCATAAAGTATATATATTCTTGATCAGGATGACGAGCTGAGTTGATCTAGCCATGTCCGTCTGTCCGTCCGTCCGTCCGTCCGTCCGTCCGTCCGTCCGTCTGTCCGTCCGTCTGTCCGTCCGTACTAACGCAGAGATCTCCTAAACTACAAGTGCTAGAGACTTGAAATTTTACATGTATACTCGTGTATACCATACGCAGTACGAGTTTATCATATTTTTTCGATAACTCATCCCATTTCTTTTTTATCGATAACAATCGAAAATCTGACTTGGTTTTTAAAGCCTAGTTTGAATACTGTTAGACCTAAAGACTTCAGATTTACTGTGTAGATGTGATGAATACAAAGATTTTGTCATTTACAGATTTTGGATGCCACGCCCCCTTCGCCCCAAATTTAAAAAAAACGTATATCAAGTACTAGAGACTTGTGCTTTGGCATATACACACATTTGAATGTTATTATAACGTTCTAAAAATTTGATGAAGATAGTCCCACTACAAAAAGATTTATTCAACAAACAAATTTTCGTAATATAGCCCACACGGCAGCCCAAGCGCAGTAACTGCGCAGTTAGCAGAGCAATTGTTTATGCGTTCGTATGGATGCATGAGTACGGGTGTGTGTATGTGTTTTTGTATATGTGCATGAAAGAAGTGTAGAATTGTTGGAATCAGTACTTTGCAGGGTTCAGGGTATCTCCTAGTCGAGCAGTCTCGACTAGAGCCCTCTTACTTGTTTTTTTTTTTTTGGGCACAAAATTGTCAAACAAAGCAGGACTAGGACTACTTCCACGCGCATAGCCCATAGCCGAGCCTAATGACTTGAGCCCCAAGTTTCGAGGTACGTCCCATCAGAGTCCACAGGTTTCGCTGTCACACAGAGGCTGCCCCCAACTAAGAGTCGCCTCGGCGTCGCTTTTGTGTTGGAGCTTGGCTGACTGGCTGGCTGACTGGTTGGCTGCTGTTGCCTCTCAATCAAAGCCCAGGACTTTGGGTGGAGTGAAACAAAAAAAAAAAAAAAAAAAAAAAAAACAAGTGAGGGAATGAGAGGAGAGCGAGGGACGAGGGGGTGCTGAGTTGGTACTACCAAAAATAAAGAAGGGAAACTAGCAACCAACTGCGGTTGTTGGCCCTTTTTATAGCCCCTGGGTGAGTATTATGACGGTGTCAGCCAGCTGCAGAACTGCACACTGGGCAAAACCCAGCTTTGATTTCGGTTAGAGTATACAAAACATCTAAGAGCGGTAAGGTAGAGGCGTTACTAACCCTATATATAATGAGAAAGGATATATATTAAGTCTGATATGGATGAAAGAGAAAAGACTGATATTAAAAATAATTAATTTTAGATTAGCGAAGCCAATTATTGAAGCTATCGATAGTTAAGCAAATACAATCGAAGTAATTGATAAATTAATAATTTGTGTAACCAAAAATTAATATCTTTACTTTAATTTCATTTAAATATAATTATTTGTAATCTTACGGATGTTATATTTATTAAGAGGTAAATTTTATTATTTAAAAAGTAAAGTATTGTAATCGATAAATAATCATTTTTTTGTAGGCTGAAAAATAAAATTTTTATTTTACTTTTCTTTAAATATAATATTTTTTAACATTATGGATTTTTGTATATTTATCGATTTATCGATAAATCAATCTTATCTAATCTAAAAAGTAAAGTAAAATCGTAGCCAAATAAACTTTTTGTCTTGACCACAAACTAATATTTTTACTTTACTTTTCTTTTAATATCATTTTTTGGGTTGCTAAAGAATTTTTTATATTTAAAAATATATCGATAGGCAATTTTATTAATATTAATATGTACATCAGTTATTAATATAATTAATATTAATACATCAGTAGGCAGTGTGGATACATAATATAGTATCGATAGTGAATTTGCCGGCATCAATAAATAACCGAGTATAATAACATTAAATTTTGTTCCTATGTAAATTAATATACTTGGTTTAATTTATGATGATATATATAAGTATGGTAATCGATTAAGAGATTTTAACGTATTTATCGTTATCGTTATCGATATATACTTAAATATAATGCCATTAAATTCCTTCAATACTACTTCTTTAAGTTTCATTTTCGCTTAAGCAAAGGAGAGCAGCAGCTGTGCGACTTGCCATTAGCCTTAGTTCAGCCCTTGTGGTCGCCTTTGGCTCCCCTCGCTAACAGTAGGGTTAATGCACTGCTCCCTACCGAAATACAAAAAAAAAAAAAGAACACAGAAAGGGGGAAAAAAATTGTTGAGAGAAAACGAAGAAGAATTATATGCAACCCGCACTGACTCGCTTTGAGTACTCGACAGTGTGTTGCACCCAAAAAGGCAGCGCTCCAAACTAAAGAGCAGCAGCAGGAGTAGCAGGAGTAGTAGCAGCAGTTGCAGCAGCAGCAGCAGCAGCAGCAGCGAGTGCTGGCATTAAAGGCAACCTAGGACACAGGACACAGGACACTGGGACTCGGGACTCAATGTTTATTTTGCGTGCCAGGGCACTTAGCGCAATTTCCGTTCACAGGCCGAGCTATTTGTAAATGTATCTGTATCTCTCTCACTCCCACACTCACTCTCTCTCTCTCTCTCTCTCTATCCCTCTGTACATTTGTATCTGTATCTGTATCTGCGGCTTGTTTTAATGCCGAATCGCTGTTGCGCGTATCTGTTGCCCGTCGTCTATGCACATCCTTGAGGCGCTGCCACAGGCGCTGCTTAATGCTTCATTAACAATTGCCTCTGCCTGTGTCTCTCTCTCTCTCTCTTTCTATCTCTCTCTTTCTCAGTGCGCTGCTCTCCCACGCATCGTTGACTACCTGCCGCCGGCATATCAAATGGCAGTTAATAATTGCCATAAGCAAATCGCCAGAGTCGGCAACTGGTATTCGCCTGATTTTCTTCTTCTTGTTGTTCTTATACTTATTCACGAAAGTGAATTGAGTATATTGGTTTTGTTTGTTCGTATTTATATTGTCTGTATCTCTATTGCAAAAGTTTTTATAAAGTAGGAGAGCGAGAGACTTAAAAATTGGATAGTTTAGTTACTGGAGGCCTCCTCTATCGATAACCCCTTCCATAATTTGTACGCCTTTTTGAGGGCGTGGCACAAATTTTCAAATTTTGCATTTATGTTACCTTAGACGTATTCTAAGAATTGGACAAATTTGACTTGTCTACGTCCACGGGGGGCGTGGCAAATCGAGAAAAACAATTCATAGAAGCTCAAAAGCGGGAAAACTCAAATCGGGAAAAACTATTTAGTTTGAGAGCTAGAAACTCAAAATATAACGAATAAATTGCTGTCGGCATGCTCTATTTATGTGCACAAAAGTAATATGTAAACCACTTGGGGGCGTGGCAAATCGGAAAATGAAACAGGCACCCTTTAAACCGTGAATGAGCATTCTGCAGTCGGTAAGGCCCGACTGCAACGTTTTGACTTGGTTTTCTGTTGTTGTTTCAGTTCTTGCCAGCAACCAAATTTGCTCAAGTGGCAGAGATTCGTTTCGGGCCAGTCTCATTGTGTCACTGTGTGGCACTCATTGAAATTTGAGGCAAGACGCTTGCTCGCTCGCTCGCTGCCTGCCTGCCACATCAAATGTCAAGCAGCAGACGCCGCAGCGTCCCAGCGTCTCAGCTAAAATGCCGCAGGCAAAAACCCAAATGCGAAAAGGAAATTTTACCAAAAATAGAAAGGCAAAGAGAAGAAGAAACAACAGAACAGAGTAGAGTAAAGCAGAGCAGCGTGCCATGGCGTCGCCAGCGAGTCTTTGACAAAAGGCTCATTGTTTTGCCATATGGTGCCGTAATCAAATATCAATGAAAAGGTTCGCTCCAGTTCCTCCCCCACTCCCCACTCAGGCAGCTACTAAGTGCTGCGTCAGCATTGGACTCTAATTAGGCAACGTGCTCCAAAGCTGGCTTCAAGTGTGTGGCCAACAACAGCACTTGTGTGTGTGTGCCTCTGTGTGTGTCTGTGTGTGTGTGTGTAGCAGATTTTTTATTTTTTTTTGAAGTTATTCAATTGTTAATGCTTACATCAGCTTATTTGTTTATCTCTAATCAAATCTTGAGCTTAGCCATGAAGAGCTTTTTTCAAGCTGTTGACGGCAAATCAAAAGGTCAAAAAAAAAAAAAAAAAAAAAAACAAACAGCAAAAGTTATGTTTATTATAATAGTAGTGCGTGCATTAAATTTTTTGGGCAACAAAAATTGAGCAATAAAATTAATATTTTGAAAGCAATTTGAGGTGTATATAAATATTTGATATATTTTGCTGTTTTTCTTGTTTTTACAAACTTGAAAGAAAAATATACAAAATTTAGCTGTTCATGAAAATAATAGTGGGCAGTAAAAGAAAACAAACAAATATTTCATTTATTATGTAAGTGAATATAGAAATTTATATACATTTTTATGTCACTTTTAAAGACACTCAAAAGTGATAAAAAAAAAAAAAGAAAAATTAAGAACATTTAGCTGCTCATGAATATAGTAGTGGACACGAAAAGGGAAAACAAATAAATATTTAATATGTTATGTATGTGAATATAAACATTTATATATTTTTTTATATCACTTTTGAAGGCCCTCGACAGAATGACAAAAATGGAAAAATTAACCAAATTAGGTTGTTCATGAAAATAGCAGTGCATACAAAAAGAGAAAACAAACAATGTTTAATTTATAATGAATTTATATAAAGATCTTTATATGAATATATTTTATATCACTTTTGAAGACACTTGAAAAAATGACAAAAAGAAAAAATTAACAAACGTTAGCTGTTCACAAAAAAGCAGTGCATACAAAAAAAAAAAAAAATAAAAATAAAAAAAATAAATAAATAAATAAAAAAAAAAAATAAATAACAAAAAAATAAAAAAAATAAAATATTATGTATGTATATACATATTTATCTCAATATATTTTTTATGTCAAAAATGCCAAAATAGGAAAAATTCACAAAATTAAGCTGTTTATAAAAATAGTAGTGGGTACAAAAATATAAAGAAAATATAAAATATTATTATGTATATACATACATGTATATAAATCTATCTGTATATATATTTAATGTCACTTTTGAAGACACTTGCCAAAATGACAATGAAACTGAGCAAAAACGCTTTAAGCTTTACAAAAACTTTGCAAAACCAGAAGCAGAAAAAAGAAGCTGAAAATGAAAACTAATAAAAATATAAATAAGAAAAACACGCTATGAAAATTGCAGTCGTAAAGTTTAATTGTGGCCAACGCAGACATGAGAAAAAAAAAGAAAAAAAGAAAAAAAAAAAGGAATTTAAATTTTACAAACAGTCAACAGCAACAAGAACAACAATGAAAAGTGCGAAAAGCACAAACAGCAGCAGAAAATATAAAATAAAAAGCAAAGAAAGGGAAAAGCCAAAAAGAAAAACATGAAAAACAGAAAAACTCTGGCAAAGAAAGTGCATAAAATTTGCACAAGAAGTGTTAAAATTGTGCACAAGACGCATGCAACTTTTAGCCAAGGGGCACAAAGAGCAAAGGAAACGGAAAAAGCGAAAAGGGAAAAGGGGGCAAGGACAAGGGGAGGTTAGAGTGACTTTGGTCAATGGTAAGAAAGGCCGGCACAGGTCTGGTCAGGCAGGACGTGCGCCACTCGAAGGACCTTTGTGCAATACACAACCAACGTCTATGAAAACTGTCAAATAAATATTTTCGCTATAGACCAAAGTGCCAAAGAGTCAAACAAGTCAGCAGAGGGTCAGAGAAGAGGTAGGGTGGAGGGAGGGGAGGAAAGGGTCGCCTTGCGAATGGTGGGCATTCAGTCAACCATTTAACTGTGCTAGAGAAAGTGCAAAAAAGTTTCTAGCCAGGTGCTCAAAAGTGTTCCGTCAATGCAGCCAGAAATATTCCAGTGACATAAAAATTTACATTTGGCGCTCAACGCATAAAATGTGATGCAGAAAAAAAAAAATAGAAGAGGGAAAGAAAAAAGAGGAAGAAAAAAGAACAAAATAAGCAGAAAAACATGAATAAAAGATTTGAATTGTGGGACACCGATGCCAGAATGCCCTAATGAGAGCAATTTTAAGATAATTTTAAGATCGGTAGCTTAGTAAAGTTATAGGGAGAGAGGAAAAAAAGAGAAGAGAGAGAATCTTGAAAGAAAAGAGAGAGAATCTTGAAAGAAAACAGAGAGAGAGAGAGAAGACAGAGAGAGAGAGAGAGAAGACAGTGATTGGCAGAAGGAATAGAGACAAAAGAAAAATAAGTATATAAAGAAAGAAAAATAGAAAGAAAGAGAGAGAGAAAAATAAAGGAAAAGAGACTGAAAAAAAGAAAATTATAACAATAGGGAGAAAGAAACAGAAAAAGGGAGAGAAAAAGAAGAAAAGGGAGAGGGAGAGAAAGACAAAGGCAAAAAGTAAGAGAATTATAGAAATACAGAGAGATATAGAGAGATATGGAGAGATATTTAGAGATATAAATATAGAGTTAGAGTAAGAAGAAAGAAAAAGAAAAGGATAGAGTGAAGAAGGAAAGAAGGAAAGAAGGAAGGATAGAGTCAAAAAAGAAAGATAGAAGAAAGAAATGCATAGAGATAGAGAGAGAGAGGGACAATGGCAAAGTGTTTATATATATATATATATATATATATATATATATATATATATATATATATATAGAGAGAGAGAGAGAGAGAGAGAGATGTAGAGAAAAAGAAAGAGCGAGAGAGACAAAGACAAAGAGTTAGAGAGAATTATAGATATAGAGAAATATATATTGTAGGTATAGAGAGATATAGAGATATAGAATGTAAGCTAAGAAGTTGATGCAATACAAAAGCCATGTCATGACCCTATGCTAGAATATAAATACATGTAATATATATATTTATTTATATATCTAGCTAAAATCGAAGCAGCAAGCCAACTGGCACTGTGAACATTGCACAAACAGAAGATGGCAAAGTAAAGGGGATTTCGCTGAGCGAGTTATGAATGAGGCAGTGGCAGTGGCACTGGGGCAGAGCAGCACGAGGGGCTGGGGATGCTGGTGGCATCTTTAAACTGCAAGCGAACAAAGTTGGCAATAAGTGCAACTGACCGACCGACCAAGCGACCAAGCGACCGACGGAGCGCGTCGGAGGCGTTGCGAATGCCAAAAGAGCAAAAAGTATATCATAAATGCATAGCCAAAGGCAAGCAGCAATGAGTGGGGGGCTCCATTGAAGGTGGAGGGGGAGGGGGAGGGGGTGTATGTAAGGAACTTGCTGCTGAGTGCTACGGATTGGAGTTAGTATTGCATTTCGTAGCTGTGGAACGACAAGCGGCGTCGACGCTTGCTGCGTTCGCAACTCTCTGACATTTATGGACCCGCATTTATTAAATAACTATAAGCTGCAAAAAAATATAGAGAATATGTTTCTTTGGCTTTTTGTCCGAATATTAGAATATTATGAGGCGCAAAAGAAGGCGAAGAGTGAAGTCGACTTGCTGTTGACCTAACTTGGGCAGATTTTGTGAATATATGTATAAAGACTACTATTAATAAGTAGATATAGTAAGTCGATATAGTAAAAGTCTAAGAATTAAACTTGTTTTGATTTTAGCAACAATATGGTATTATTTTTAAAAGCACTTTAAATGATTTTTACTTTGATTAAAATTTAATTAGATTAATGAAATTAAAATTAAAAAAAAAATATTTGTTTGAAATTTATTAACAATAATTGAATTCAAATTTATTTATTATAATTAAATAACGTTAAATAACCATATTAAAAAAATGCCTTTTATAATTAAAAATCTAATACAAAATTTAAAAAAAAATATTTGCGTAAAAATCTTATGTTCTATATATAAATTAAATTAATTTAAAATTGATTAATAACTATAATCAAATTAAATTAATTTTAAATTTATTCATAATTATAATAAAATTAAATTAATTTTAAATTTATTTATAATTTTATTACTCAGAATTTAAATTGTCTAAAAAATAGATAGAGTAAATGTTGGGTATTTTAAAGTCAAGCATTTCTGCCTGATGTGTGTTGATTTGACTTTCTTCATTATATTTTTGGCCTCTGTTGCTTATGTGTGTGTGTTTTCTTATGGTGTTTGATTTGCGCTTGATTTATGCGCTTTTTAAATGGCAAAGATTAGACATTTGTTTAGCAATTAATTTTGGATGACACTTGCCCGTCGAGCGTTACGAAAAACACAGAGAGAGAGAGAGAGAGAGGGCAAGAGAGAGGGAGTGAGTGAAAAAAAAAGAAAACAAAAAATGATGAGGCTACGCCACGGAGTTGGTTGACGAGGGGACGCCCACTGGCAACGATGCCGAGTTCCATTCTCGCCTCGACTCTTATTTCCCTTTGCCTTGGCGTTGCCCCTGCCATCATAGCTCATGCTCTCTTCATTCTTCATTCCCCATTTCCCGTCATCTTTTTTCCGTCTTCATTTTTTTTTTTTTTTTTGGGATGGTAGGCCAAGCGACCAGGCGCTAATTAATTTTCTTTTAAATGGGCTGAAAGGGGCGGAAAGGTGCTGGTGTGAGGCAGAGGAGGAGGGGCAGGTGGAGTGGGGAGTGAGGCAGGTGGGTAAGGCGACAGTCAGTGCCACACCTCATCAATTTCGAGTCCCTTTTTTATGACTTTGTCGTTGGCGTTATGATTGAATGCCGCTGCAGGTGGAACGCGGCATGTGGCATGCGGCATGAATGGAGACAGGGGCAAGGGACCAGGGCGGGCGATGGGCATTTGTAAGAGATGCAGTTCGGGCTGGCGTTAAGTTACAAAAACGAATGCCAAAGCAAATATAAATACACACAAACATATACATACTTATACATATATATGTATGTGTGTGTGTGTGAAATAAAAGCATTTTACGAAAACATTTGGAAAACTGTTTCTCTTTGAGTTAATTAGCTTAAAAGCAACATGCCACAAGCTTTTGCCACTCAAGTGCTGGCCATTTCTTGCTCTCGTTTTGCCTCTTACAGTCAACATACACACAAAAAAAAAAAAAAAAGAAACAGAAGCAACAACAACAACAACAACAGAAACAGAACAAACATTGCCATTGCACAAAAGACAAACAGCGTCAATAATTTGGCACAGTGGTACAACAATGTGGCAAAAAACTTTTACGAATTGCGAGAGGGAGGGAGAGAGAGAGAGGGAGAATGAATGAGAGAGAAGCGAAAGAAGTTTCTGATTTGCTGTTCGAGCTTATTTATGACTGCAGTAGCTTCTCTCTGCTGGAAGTGCCTTTAAGTGTCTCAAAGATTCTCGCTTCTCTCTCTTTATCACTTTAAGCTGCATTTGCTTCTCTCTGCTGGAAGTTTCTTTAATTTCTCACAACTTCTCTGCTTCTGGTTTCTCTCTCCTTGTTGGTTTTATGCTTTCACTTTCTTTTCTCTTCTGAAAGTGTCTTTAAGTCTTGTCGCTTCTCTCTCTTCTTTGGCTTTTTGCAATCACTTGCTTCTCCCTGCTTAGCTTCTAGTTTCTCTCTCTTTATGGCTTTATGCTAACATTTGCTTCAATTTGCTTTTAAGAGTCTCACAGCTTCTCGCTTTTCTCTCTTCCTTGGCTTTATGCCTGCACTTGCTTCTCTCTGCTTCAAGTGCCATTAAGTGTTTCACAACTTCTCAGCTTGTCGCTTCTCTTTCTTCTTTGGCTTGATGCCTGCACTTGCTTCACTCTGCTCAGCTTCTAGTTTCTCTCTCTTTATGGTTTTATGCTAACATTTGCTTCAATTTGCTTCAAGCGCTTTTAAGAGTCTCACAGCTTCTCGCGTTTCTCTCTTCCTCCATTAAGTGTTTCACAACTTCTCAGCTTGTCGCTTCTCTTTCTTCTTGGGCTTGATGCCTGCACTTGCTTCACTCTACTTAGTGTCACTGCTTCTTTATTCGCTCTCTTTTCTACAATTCCACAATAGTTTTCCATCTCTCCAATAGATTTTGCCAGCCACGCTCTGTGGCTCTCAATCACTGTGCCGAGTTCAAGACAGCTTTTCGTTATTGCTCTTGCTCTTTGCGTAGTCAAAAGTCATATACAAGACTTCAATTAAATAAAATATTTTATGAAATTAATTATGTATGAGCATAAGGTAAAGAAAACACAAAAAAAAAACAAGCAGAAGAAGAAGAAGAAGACGATGAAGAAGATGGTGGAGAAGAGGGAGAGGCAGAAGGCGAATGCAAATAAATATACAAATATCAAGGAAATAAAACTCACACATAAATGCAAATAGCATGAAGAACAACTGTTTCCAACAAGAGGGATGACTTTGGGCTGTTGCTGCTGCCGCTGCTGCTGCAAAAGCAAAAACAAAAACAAATTTTGGGAAATTCAAATGAAAATGAAAATGGGAAATGGAAATAATATTAACTTTTGTGCATGCCGTTTTCCTTTTGGCATAGCAGAGCAGAGCAGAGCAGAGCCGAGAGCCGAGGAAAATTGTTGGCATTTTCAAAGCTTATCACAGAGCAAATTTACTTTGGAAAATTGCTGAACAAAAGGCAGCAGAAATCGCAAAAATTAAGCCAGATAATAATGTTGCAACAAAAGTAGCTATTTTTTTCCTATTTTTAGTTGCTGTTGTTGTTGTTGTTGTTGTTGGCCTAATTGAATTGTTTGTCTTTTTGGGTTTTTAAAACCGAGATTACACTAAGATTATCCAAACTAACTAAGAAATGCCAATGTGTGTTATACTAGAGGAGGCAGAATGAAGTGAAATCTAAGTAGGAACGTGGAAGTTGGGCGATACCGACTGCAGAATACTCATTCAGTCCAATGGCCGTAGATATATCCGACTATCTTATTGATTGTGGGCTGTTGACCCGAGTTTACATATCAAATTTCTACTCTCCAGCACATTAACTGCCATGTTTTCTGAGATACCGAAAAATGCCACGCCCCTAGTGGGCGGATCGGAAAAATCTTGACACTTTATAATTCGAGGGTATACAATTGTATATGCTTACAAGCTTTTAGGTTCAATAGAAAAAAATATAATACATTAAAAATTAAATAAATATAACATAATCTAAAAATAATAAGAAATAAAATAAATAAATAAAACATTATATAAAAATATAAAAGAAAAATATTTCAATAGAAAAAAAATGTAAAATATAATACATTAAAAATTAAATAAGTATAACATAATCTAAAAAAAATAAGAAATAAAATAAATAAATAAAACATTATATAAAAATATAAAAGAAATATATTAACACAATGAAACAATATTAAAATATACTAACAAAAATCAAATAAAAATATATATAAAAAATTTAGTACAAAATTATATTTGAAAAAAAAAAATAAATAAAATATATATTTTTATATAAATAGATAGATTGTAAAATATATATTTTCCAAAATAGTTTTTCTTAACACAATTTCGTTCGCATTGTTTAAAAAAATTAAACAAATGTTCTATATACATATATTTTATGACTTATATTACGTTTGCCTTCGAGTATCTACGTTAAAATTGCATTAGTTAAAACCTAAGGCTAATTTAAGTCTATTACCTTAACAGTTGAAAGCCTTTCAATTCATTTTGCATTTCATGAATTCCATTTAAAACTGTCTTATTAATTAAATAATTTGAAATGCCTTAAAATATATTTTTAAAAACTTGAAATGAAATGTGTAGTAAATAAAGCGAGTTTTAAATGTAAAAGTAAAAAGTCTCATTGATCAATGATTAGATTGCATATCAAAGACAAATACTAAAATGCTTGACCCCTTCCCCCAAGTGGGTCTTACCCCAAACAGCGCCCGTCAAGCTGAGGCAAGCGAATACATAAGTATTTATTTTTAAACATGCGAAAATGTCAATGCACTAAGAGCGGCGAGACAGCGGTGCTTAGAGAAGCCGCTCGAGCAGTCGGATTTGTCTACGAGCGAAGTCGAATGGGCTGAAGCATTGGCAAATAATAATATGTATGGCAAGGCATACGTTTACAGCTAAATTACATTTATAGATAGCTAAACAAATATTGTTATATATTGTAATGGGAGTGGACTAGGTAGGGAATGAGAAGGGAAATGAGAATGGAAAGGGGAATGGGAATGGAAAGGGGAATGAGAATGGAAATGGAGTCAAGAGTCGCAAGTCGCGAGGTTTTTAGTTTATTTATTTCATAGTTTTTGTGCTGCATCATCTTCATTTCCGGCAGCAGCTCGAGGCCGACAACTTCCTACTGTGTGGAGGCAACGCTGGCTTGGAGTTGCTTTTGTTGCTTTTGGGGCGGTAACGAAAACATTTTGTTTTTATGCGGCAGTTGCGTGTGGCAACTGCATTAAGCCAAAGGCAGCGCGGACCGGACCCACCGCAGCCACCAGCCAAGTACCAGCAACTGGGTGGGTGACAAAGTGGCTGTGATTATGGCCATGGCCAACAGAACAGAGACAGAGAGAGAGAGAGGGAGAGGGAGAGAGAGCAAGCGAGCGAGGGACTGGAAGAGTCAGCGTTTAATTGAAATTGCCAAACGCACGCCATGAACATTCCAAGGTGCCGCATTAGTCGTCAGACTCAACGCCAACGAGAGTGAGAGAGAGAGAGAGAGAGACGGAGAGAGAGAGAGAGAGAGAGAGAGAGAGAGAGTGGGAGAGGGAGGTGAGGGCTCTCTGTAATGACAATTATAAACAATTTTGATTGGCCTGGCCATTTATCAACAACAAGTGGAGCAGGAGCTTAACGAATGCGTCTGCAGACGGGGCGGGGGGGGGGGGGGAGGGGTTGGGGAGCTTGTGGTGGGGGCTTAAATGCTGTGCATCATAAAAAACAGACATGGATGGCAATTAAGCCAGCTACTTTTGTTGGCAACGCGTTCTTTTTTGCTTTTTTTTTTTTTTTGGTCATTTTTCACTTTCGGCCACAAAAGCTGCCGTTGACTGAAGATGCCGCAGCAACAACAACAATATGAAATGGCAAAAGCATAAAGAAAATGACAAATATGCTTACGCTTGCTGCTGCTCTCTCTCTCTCTCTCTCTCTTTCACTCTCTCTCTCCCTCTCTCTTTCTGAATGCTGCCAATGATGTTGCAATAAAATGTGTTGATGACGACGATTATGCGGCGCATTTTTGCTGAACGCCAGCGCATAAATTTACAACTCTCGCACTTAGAGGCTAGTCGTGTTTAGCTAGGGGTGGGGACTGTTTGGGTACTGTGGGGGCTACGGAGCTGTGGCTATCGGGGCGTGTGCATGCCGCTGATAAGCATGCAAAAAGTTTGCCTTGTTGTTGTCGAAGACAGCTTTGAAAATTCAATTAAAAGGCAGCAACAACGTCGTCGTCGTCGTCGTCGTCGTCGTCGTCGCGTCATGCATCAATCAATGGCATCATCAATCATAAGCCGAAAACACACACGCACACACACATGCATATTCTTAGACTTTATATATATATATATATATATATATATATTATATACACATATATACATACCTATATCATATCCATTCATGGCTTATGCGCGTGTCGCGTGAAAAACTTTTACTGCCAAGTCATTGGCCACAAACATAGCCCAAGAGCCACACAACCCAACAACCCAACAGCCCGAGAGCAACCCTTGCGACCTCTGTCGACAGCATTCAAATTGATTAGAGCGTTAGGGCGTTAGGGCGTTGCTGGCGTGGGCGTGGGCGTGGCTGCGTTTAACTACTTAGCATAGTGCAGTCACAGCAGCAGAGCGACAGCAGATGCTTGAGTTAGTTGAAACTATAAAAAACAATTTTTTTCACTCGACAAATTATTTTAAAAAATATTTTAAAATTTAGGGAAAACTTGATAAACTTGCAAAGTATTATACAAACATTACAAATCATTTTTTAAACAAAGTTTAAAAAGTGTATACTTGTTTTTATCTAAAAATAATATAAAAGCATAACAAATTTACATTTTGTTGTATTCTATATTTAATTTAAATTTTATATTAAATTAAACTAATTTTATTGTTATTCTAAATTATTTTTCATTTATTATTTGTTTGTTATACTTTTGTTGTTTTGTTTAAATCTATATTTCAGTTTTCAATTGTTTATTTTGTATATCTTTTTTTTATATTTTTGTATTTCTTTGTTTTTAAGTATTTTTTTTATATATTATTATTATTTATATATTTTTTTATATATATTATTTTAAATATTTTATTTTATTTTTATTTTGTTTTTGTTATGTTTTTTTTTTTATATTTTATTTGTTTTATATATTTTATATATATATATATATTTTTTTTATATATATAAATTTTTTTTATAATATTTTTATATTAATATTTTTATATTTTTCTGTATATAATTTGTTTACATAGATTTTTTTTATATTTTCTTTCTTGTATTTATTTATGTTTTAACTTTAATTTGATTTATATTTTGTATTTATTTTTTAAATTCTATTTGTATTTAGTTTTTATTTTATATTTGACCTCAACATCTAAATTTATAATGAGGTTTTAACTTTTCAGTACATTTTTGCGTGCAATTTATTTTCAGTTTGTAGTTGTACATTGCTAAAACAATTAACTCTAATATAATACAAAATGATAAATTCAACAATTTAATTTACAAAATTAAGTTACAAGCCTAGGCAAAGTTAGCATACGTCAAGTGTATTGAATGTATTTGTTATCTTTTATAAATTACAAATGAATATAAATGGAAAATTTTTTGTAAAATATACTTAACAAGTTTTTTAATACAAATTCCTAAGCCAAAGAAGACTTTGGCAAGTATTTGGCGAGCAGCTGTCGAAATTGGCATTTGCCTTTGTTAGTTAAATGTAAATAGCCTGGGAACAATTTTAAGAATCATCTATCATTCCATTTGAATGGTGAATACAATGGCTATGTATATATACATATATAAATATATATAAATATGTATATATATTATATGTATATATATTATATGTATATATATATGTAAATGTTTCTTCTATTTTGCTTTGTGTTATCATTTAACAAGTTGCACGTTTACAGCTGCGCCGCCTAATGAGGCGTAACCAAGTATCGCGAGCATCGATTTCAGTTCCCAGCTTCCAGCTTCCTCCAGCATCGCCCACTCCCCAATTTGCGGTCTGGGCGTAGTTCCTCTAGCCAGTGCCTAATTGCTTTGGGATACCAAGATGTGCCGAAAAGCTGGAAGCGTAACTCTAGATCTTGCCAACAATTAGTGGCCAGTCGAACGGAAGCCATTTGATAGGCTCGCTGTCAGCAGATACCAAAAACTGTTCCATCTATCTATGACTATGTGAATTTGTATCTGTATCTGTATCTGTAGCTGTATCTATAACTGTAGCTGTATATGTATATAAATCTGTATCTGTATCTGTAGCTGTATCTATAACTGTATCTGTATATGTATATAAATCTGTATCTGTATCTGTATCTGTATCTGTATCTGTATCTGTATCTGTATCTGTATCTGTATCTGTATCTGTATCTGTATCTGTATCTGTATCTGTATCTGTATCTGTATCTGTATCTGTATCTGTATCTGTATCTGTATCTGTATCTGTATCTGTATCTGTATCTGTATCTGTATCTGTATCTGTATCTGTATCTGTATCTGTATCTGTATCTGTATCTGTATCTGTATCTGTATCTGTATCTGTATCTGTATCTGTATCTGTATCTGTATCTGTATCTGTATCTGTATCTGTATCTGTATCTGTATCTGTATCTGTATCTGTATCTGTATCTGTATCTGTATCTGTATCTGTATCTGTATCTGTATCTGTATCTGTATCTGTATCTGTATCTGTATCTGTATCTGTATCTGTATCTGTATCTGTATCTGTATCTGTATCTGTATCTGTATCTGTATCTGTATCTGTATCTGTATCTGTATCTGTATCTGTATCTGTATCTGTATCTGTATCTGTATCTGTATCTGTATCTGTATCTGTATCTGTATCTGTATCTGTATCTGTATCTGTATCTGTATCTGTATCTGTATCTGTATCTGTATCTGTATCTGTATCTGTATCTGTATCTGTATCTGTATCTGTATCTGTATCTGTATCTGTATCTGTATCTGTATCTGTATCTGTATCTGTATCTGTATCTGTATCTGTATCTGTATCTGTATCTGTATCTGTATCTGTATCTTTATATATGTATCTGTATCTGTATCTTTATATATGTATCTCTATTAATATGCGCTTCTTCTTCTTCCTTGTCTTTTCAGGTATGTGATCTAAAACAGCGACAATGTTACGCAAATAGTTTTGCCCATTTGCCCAGGCTACATGTAAGTGTATGTGCGTGTGTGTATGTGTGTGTGTGTGTGCGTGTGTGTGTTTGTAAGCAAATTAACAGTCAAGCGTTGTAATATAGCTTGGGCGGATGGCAAACGTCTGAGTCAAGCTTCGCCTCTTACTTTATATATCTTCTCTGCTTTTTTTTGCAATTGTTTCGTTTGGGGTTTTGGCTGTCTTTATGTTGTCTTTTTTTCGGCTTTTGGCTCTGGCCATCATCATCAACAGCAACGGCAACAGCAACAGCAACAGCAATAGCAACAACAAGAGCCTCAACAATCTTTGTCGCACACTATCTGGCTTCTCACATCGTTTAGCTTTTGTTGTGCTGCCCAGACACTCGCGGTTTTAATGTGTTTTTAATGTTATTTCCATGACATGCCGCCAACATTTAAGCTCGGGCCCACAGACAGACCAAGCCAGCTGGCGTCGGGGCCAACAGAAAGGGGCAAGCGGCATGCGAGAGCGAGATGAACGCATAGTTTGTTGCACGTTTTTCGCATAGCTCAGCCCCGTTGCTCGAAAGGTTGTTTCCATGATACACTCCAGCGAGTGGGCACACAATCCGACATTAGTCATTGCGTAACTGAGTGTGATCTTGAGAATGGAGAAGATATCGAGAGCGATCTTGAAGAAAAACTTTAGCTATGGCATATATCTTATGGAAAGTAAAAGAAATTGAAGTGTTAAATCAATTAAGCTTACTCTGTGTTATGGCATGTTTACTTATGAAACTACTCTTTTGTCTCCTATATATTTAAGATATTTTTAAAAGATCTTTTTTAAAAAATAAAAATGTATACATAATCAAAGAAGAATGTAATGGAAAAGAACTATGTATATAGTATCGTTTGCATATCTGCTAGAGCTCAACTACAGATTCTTAAGAATAATATTTATGTGACCTAATATGAATATCATATAAGAACTAGAAATCTTAAGATATAAATTTGCCGTCCTATACTTTTATGCTGACTGTCAGAAATCATGAGGAAATCTTTTCAAAAGAACATTTTTGAATTTAAATATAACAGAATTTATTGTTTATTAGAAGATCATCTAGAAAATTTTCTAGAAGTTATCTAAAATATCATCCGAAGATATTCTATAATTTATTAAATAATTTAAAATATCATCTAGAAGATTAATTAGATAATCATTTAGAAGATCATTTAGATTATTATCTAGAGTTATAATGTAGATGGTCTTATAGATAACTCATCTAAAATATCAGCTAGCAAATCATCATCTAAAAAATCATCTATAAGATGATCTAGAAAATTATGCAGAAGTTATAATCTATAAGACCTTTAAAAATTTTTATATGAGCATTAGGAAAATTATCTAGATCATTATCTAGATCATTATTATTAGACTATTATGTAGATCGTCTATAAAATCACCTATAGGATGATATCCTATAAAATATCCATCCAGAAGCTATCATGTGGATCATCTATAATAGCTTCTAAGTTTGTAGATGATCATTTAGATAATCATCTAGAAGATCATCAAGCAGACCATCTAGAATATCACCTTGTTATCTCCCGAAGTAGCAGTCTGTTCGCATTTATATCTCTGTTTATCTTTCTTGAGTAACACTATATATATCTGAGGGTATTTAAGCTGCGGTTTGTCAGCTAATAGCTGCTGCTGCTGCTCCTACTCCATCTTCTTCTTCTGCTTCAACATTTTGCTTGATTTCTTTTTGTAGTTTAAGAGGCGCGCGCTCGCTCGCGCCCACATTGCAGGCGACAACTGAGTGACGACTTGGCCCCTATGGTCGGGCAGGCAGCCAAGCGAGTCTCGAGCGTGTCTCGAGCCCCGCTGGAGCCCCTCGAGCAGCCGTCAGTGTTCCAGCTGATGCATTAATGTGGTACGAAGAAATATTTTGCATATTTACTTTGAAATCTGTGAGAAATAAGTTTGAGTTGCGCAGTTGGCTGCAGTTTTTCGATTTGCGAGAAATGAAAAGAAAGAAATTAGCAACAATTTCAATTTATTGGCCATGTCTGTTGTGTCTGTTGTGTGTCGCCCGGTCGCCCAGCCAGTTGGTCGCCCAGTCAGTTGGTCGCCCTGGCGGCCGTTTTGTACGTCTGCCATTTCCGGCTTCAACATTGTCAATTTGTGGCAGGCACTTCAAAGGCGCCCCCAACTTGCCTTCAACGAAAATCTGTTTCTGATTTTGTGCTTACTTCAGTCTATATATATGTATGCGTGTGTGTGTGTGTGTGTGTGTGTGTGTGTGTGTGTGTGTCCAAGGCTATTTAGCATATGCCCAGGGATTTGGCTTCGCTTCGCATCGCTGACTCGAAGATGTCAGCCGGGGCTGCATAATCTTTGTGTCTCTGCGTCAGTGTTGGCGTTTTGGCCTATTTAAGGCTAGTTCTAGCTTATATGAAAAGGGATATACTTGAAAAATCATTAAAATGCTTGTAGCCTTAAATCTAGCATTTTTTTAAAATGTCACTTGACTTTTTTTTAACGAATTAACGAATTATCTCTGGAAATAACAGAACTAAACAAAATCGGAAAAAAAATAAAATAAACAAAAATAAAAAATAAAATAAAATAAAACAAAAATAAAATAAAATAAAACAAAAATAAAATTAAATAAAACAAAAATAAAATTAAATTAAAAAAAAAAAACAAAGAAGTAAAGTTTATTAAAAAAATAGGAAATTATAAAAAAATATTAAAAAAATAAAAAAAGTAAAATTTAAAAAAATTTCATTAAAAAAAAAATATGTATATTTATATTAAAATAAAAAAAGGTCAACAAATGTTAAAATATCGAATCAGCGTTTCTTTTTCCCTATATCTAGCTTTTTATGCTCTCGAAAAAATATGGCAACACTGTTCAGACTGTGTGTGTGTGCGTGTGTATGTGTGTGCGTGTGTGTGTGGGCAGAACGTGGCATAAAGGGTGATACACAGATGCCTCTTTCAGCAGCTGCCAAGTTACGACATGTCTATACATACATACATACATATAATATATACACACATACTCATACACATACATATATATATATATATATCTGCCTTGTATATAGTTAGCAGTTTGGCTTAACTTTTAATGCAAATTTCAAAGTCAAATTTGTAAGTGAAGCCAAAATGAATTCTTTGTATTAGCTTAAACAATCTTTGCATTAAATTGAAGTTTGCATTTAAAACTATAGCCAAGGCTTAGGCTCTTAATTATATTATGATGGAAAAAGAGAGATAGATAGAGCGAGAGAGAGAGAGAGAGAGAGAGAGACAGCGCAGGAAATTGAATTCAATAAAAGCGCTTAACGAATTGATTGGCAAAAGGCGAACGAGTTGAGCAGCTTTTTGGGCGAATGTGTGCGTCCGGTCGGGGTTACGCTTCAATTGCATGTCCTTTGGGTATACTTGCCCATCGAGTCCTTGCAAATTGCCTACAAAAGTGTTTATCCATGGAGCTGTCTCTGGCCTCCTTTTGGCAGACCCACCCACCTACTGCCGTCCCCCTTTCTCGCCCACTTCAGAATATTTATTTCAGCTTCGACTTTGGGCTTTCGCTTTCTTCTTTCTGGTCAGTCACGCAATTAATTTTGCACGCTACGTCGCGCGCGCTTGCTGCATTGCATGTGCCTGCCTCCTGTCCCGCCTTCTGGCTGCCCCGCCCCCTGCTGTCTCTGTTACTTCAGCCAGCAGAAGCCAAAAGCCTTCGGCCTAAAATGAGCCCATTGCCAGCTGCTTATCCTGATTATTAGAAAAGTTTTATGCACATATTTTTCTTGTACTTTTGCATGTTGTTGTTGTGTCTATATAGATGATGTGTGTGTGGGTGTGCGTGTGTGTGTGTGTGTGCTTTACCTACAAAATGCTGGCACGACCACGCCCCCCGCCTGACAGGACAACCCCCTTGCAGGGTACGTGACTTGTTTGCCAGATGAATGCAAAACAGAAACAAACCAAATAGAAAACAGAACAACATGCGTTGAGAATCGCAGAGAAGGGCGCACATACACACATATACATATATTTATATATATATAGGCAGAGGAGACCGCGCCAAGTAGTAGTCAGCCCACATACGGCTGTGTTTGTGGCTACGGAAACTCGACGGCTGGAAAAACAGCGGAAAATCAACAAAATATTGAGAAGGAAGAGACAGCAGGAGACGGAGAGACAGGAAGGTAAAGATAGCGAGCCTTCCTCCCTTGGATAATGAGTCCAAATTGTGGGGTAATAATTGATGGAAAAATTTGATTCCTTGAGGCCTTAATCATTTTATTGATTAATATTAATATCATTTGGGCCCTGTTGTTGTTGCTTTTAATGCATATTAAACAGATGTAAAATTTACACTTCAATTACAACTTGAGCATGAAATGAAAAGGATATAAACAGAGGCTGAGGCTGAGGCAGAGCCAGAGCAGCAGCGGCAAATAATGATAATGATGCTTCAAGCGAAATCACTTTTAAAGCGTAAAACGTTAACAAAACAAAAAAAAGAGGAAAAGAAAAACAACAAAAAATAAACAACAACAATAACAACAGGAGCAGGAGCAGGAGCAGTTGAAGCGGCTTTCTCCAAAAGCCGAGCCATAATGTATTGAGGTTGCAAGGCAGCCAGAGCGAAAGGATGGCTAAAGGGCAGGGATAACACAGCCAAAGGACGACATGGCTCAGGCACCGGCATGCCCCTTGGCAATGGTGAGAATACACGCACACATGCACACACACACCCTCAATCGCACACCAACACACAAAAACACACACATTAGCAGACAGGCAGCGATAAGCATTGAACACTCGAGACGATAGCTAACTAGAGATGTGCGCAACAGCACAGGATGTGAGCAGCTGTAGTTCACGTGGAAGAATCGAAAACCGAAGATCGTACAAATATGCATATATAGTGATCTATATAGTATATCTATATAATACTAAATAAGGCTGCATAATATTATGTGGTATTTAGTCATATTCTGTTCAATATATGTTATTGACATTTATGTTAGGCATTGCTGTTATGCTAAAGTCTGTTAATACATTTACAGAATATTAGCTCACAGTTGATTCAATATCTTAACAGTAGCAAGTTTAACATTAAAGAGATATTAATTACATATTGTGTTTAGCATATGGTATTAAAATTTGTGTTAGGCATTTCTGTTATGCTAAAGTCTGTTAAGCGCTAGCAGCCTGTTAGTTTACAGCTGATAATAAATCTTAACAGTATCATAAATAACATTATGTAAGCATAAAGTCATTTCTCTTAAGTATATGTTATTGACGTTTATTTTAGGCATTGCTGTTATGCTAAAGTCTATTAAGGCTTCAACAGACTGAAAGCTTAGAGTTGATTATGAGTTTAAGGTAAACTTTGTTAAGCTTTCCTAACATTCATTTAATTTCCCACATAGCTAGGTAACCCTTAAACATTTTCTCTCTCACAGCATTTACTCTGTTATGACAGTTACTATCAGAAGAGATGGATTTTTAGCTCTTCGAGTTTGGTTTATAGATCTACTTTTACTCCTAATGAAATGTAAGCCCGCAGTCTGTAAATGTATTTAGCAGACCTTTGGACAACAGCTTAACATAAATGTTGAGAATAGCAGATCTGCTTAACATATATGTTAGCTATTGCTGTTGTGGAAGAGTCTGTTAATAACTTTACAGATTGCTGAAATCGAACTCCTCTGCTGATTGTTACTCTTATAACAGAGCAAATGCTGTGAGTGTTTTTTGAAGTCAAGCCAAGCCATATTAAAATTGATAGTAATGCTAATGTTAAGCTTACTTAACTTAACTAAGCTTTGACTATGCATAACAGATTCCAAGTGAAAATTAATCAGAGACCAATATTAGTTTAGATTATATAATATAATCTAACAGAACAAAAATTAGAATGAGTCATAAGATAGTCAAAAAGTATTTGTAATGTTGCTTGATCAATAAATCGCTTAGAGCAGTGCCGATCACGACACGCGTGTCACGCTGCCAGCTCTAGCAAATTGTCTATTTACCTGTTTCTTGAGCTCAGTGTGATAAAAGGGGGAACGTTGTAGTTGTAGTTGCTCTTGCTGTTGTTGTTATTGTTGTTGTTGTCGTTGTTGCGGCTAAAATTACAAGTAATTGAACCGAAGCAACATCATGTGTGTGTGTGTGTGAGGGAACCATGTGTGCGGCATCAGTTAAAAAAATATAAGTGAAGAAGGAAAAGAAAAAAGAGAACACAAAAAAAAAACTGAAAAAAAGCAGCAGGCACAGGATGCAGTTGCCGCCTTTGCCGTAGCCAAAATACCGTGACCTGCGCCCTCAGCAGCTAAATGTAACAACAACAACAACATGAGGCAGATAAACATGCATAAATAACAAAAGCAACAACAGCAACAACAACAACAACAAGAAGAGGTAGCACTCGGCCTGCCATAAGGGCTAAATACTGTGAGTGGAGCAGGAAGATAAAGAAGAAGCAGCAGCAGCAGCAGAGGCAGCAGTGGTAAAAGGAGATTTTTGCGAGCGCATGCAGCGCGATCAATTAGCCAAGACACGCACCAGCTGCCAAGGATTGTGTAACGGTAACACTAAACCCAAGGGCAACGCCTGCTGTAAGCTGAGAGAATATGCTTCAGGCTGTTGTTGTTACTGTTACTGTTGATGTTGTTGTTGTTGTTGTCGCTGCTTCATGTTGCTATTTAAGAAACAAGTTGGTAACAGAAACAAAAAAAAAAAAAAAAGGAAAAGAAGTGATAAAAATCTCAGCTACTGCAGCTGAAGTGCGAGAGAGAGAGAGAGAGAAGGAAAGAGAGGGTTCCTTTAAGAAAGAAAGAGATCGTTGAGCATATCAAAAACGTTGTTGGCTATGCCACGCCCCAAAAGGCAGCAGCAGCAAATGTGCAAAGTAAATCTAACTTGAGAACAGTTTAACAATGATTCAGCTGCTAAACATGAAGTTCTCAGTGCTTGCTTCGTCTCCTAGCGGGCTATCCATTAAATTTTTATCAACAAACACTCGAGCATTGAATTCTGATATGTCTCTAGCTAACTGAACATTATACAAAACCTATATACTCTATTCACTTCATAAACATGCTTAGCCTGAAAGTAATATAATCATATTAATAATATAATCACAATCATAGTAAACAATAATATAATAATTTGATAACTTTGGTAAATAATTCGCTCAACTATTAAATAACAATTAAAGAGACGTAAACACACCTGAACACAGCTCGAATACCATATACAGTTATTGCAATAAAATACTAGCAATAAAAGTCAACTGATATGGGCAATTAAATAATGACAAAGAACTTGAAACTGTTTGGATGTGATTTCAAATGAAATATAAACATTTATTGTTTATCTCAGTTATTATTGCGAAATGAGTGCGCAAATGATATAATGAGAGTTGTAATTACCTATATAGATTGCTGTATTAATAATTTGCAGTAGATAGAACTATAGATTGATAGATAGAGATAGATAGATATAGATATAAATATAAATTTAGACAGATAGATATTGATTTAAAAAAAGAAATAGACAGACAAATTTACATATGTGATTAAGCATATGCATAGATTAATTGATATATAAATATATATAGAGATATGACATTTCATATGTTGCTATTGATATAAGAATAATGATATAAACACAGATTCAAATTTAGATAAAAAAAATTTATATAGATAGAGAAATATAGATATTTAATATTATATCGTATTAAATAGATAAAAATGTATACGTAAAAAATATAAATTTATAAAGAGATAGGTAGAAAATATGGAAAATATTTTAAAAAATATTTATTTATATAAAAAAAAATTCCTTTTACTTCAATTTATTGTTCTGCTTGCAGAATTTGTAGACTTCATGGCTAGAAAACAAAGTCTAAATTACTAAAATTTATCTACTTTATTTACTATATTAAAAAAAAAGCAAACAACAAGCGTTTGTGATAAACACTATATTTTGAAAAAGTTCGAAATTTTTTATATTTATATTAATTTTTTTAATTGTCAACAATTTGTTTAAATTTATTTATATTTAAAATTAAAAAAAAAATAGATTTTATATATATATATATTTTTTTTTTTAAATTTAAATAAATATATATATATTTTTTTTGTATTAATTTTGATTTTTTTTTTTTTTTTTTTTTTTTTTGTTACCAACTTGGGAAGAAGTGCACTTGAGGGCTAGAGATAGAAAAATTATTATAAATTAACTAGTTCATGAAAATAGTAGTGCCTAGTAGTCTAACTATATATATTTAGTTAAACATAAAGTATAGTATATATATAATTAAAGTATTAAATATATAGTAAATAATTGAAGAGCTTCAGAGCGATGTCTCTTTGTGATAATATGCGCTTCAAGCCTTTGAGAATCGTGTTAAAGTATGTTGGGGGTCTTTCGAGTGCTTTGCACTTACAACTCAGCTGGCGCTGCTGCTGCTGCTGCTGCTGTTGCTGCTGTTGCTGCTGTTGTTGTTGTTGCTGCCTCCTGAAATGGTGGCACATATTTCACGCTCAATTAAATTGCCGGCCAGCTGCCCAGTTTTTGTGCAACATTTTTGCGGCCAGCTCTCAGTCGCAGCAGCAGCAACGAAAAAGCAAAAAAAAAAAACAACAAAAATAAGGCTGCGAGACGGAACCGCGAGCCGTAAATGGACCACGGCTCAAACGTGCAACTGACCTGCCACATCTGCCGCTGCCTCTGCTCTGGCACGCCCCCTTTGCTCACCTGCAGCCGCCTCGCTCTCTCTCTCTCTCTCTCTGGTTAGTCTGTGGGGCCATGCGGCCGCTGTCGACTGCCAGACTGCAATTTCCTTGGCTGCAAGCCGGGAATTTAATTCACATTGATTGCATTTCGAGCGCCGCATTGCGTTGCATTTTAAATAATGCCAACGGCTTTTCGAAAATATTTTGTGGCTCCAATTGGCAGAGCGCTCAGTTGATGCACAGAGTGCATGGGGAGAAGGAGGAGGAGGCGGCTGATCAGGGCGTAGGCTATTGGGCTGGTCAACTGGCAAACGGGTGCACGGCTGGCGCATCACTTTAATTAAACAAATGCCAAGCCAAGGAGTCAGATCAATTCAGGCAGCCCAAAGGGTATGCAATATGGATAATGATAAGGCAGGCGAGGATGCGAACGTAAAGGGAGTTGCGCAATTATGAGCTGATGCAGCAGCAGCAGCAGGAGCAGGAGAAGGAGCAGCAGAAGGAGCAGGAGAAGGAGCAGCAGAAGGAGCAGCAGCAGCAGAAGGAGCAAGTGAAAGAGCAGCAGGAGCAGCAGAAGCAGGAGAAGGAGCACCAGCTGTTGCTATTGCAAAACACTTTTTTTTTGTTCATTCTTCATTTTAATCAATTGCATAATCAGCGAAACGCAGCAGCCTTATCATTTATCAGGCGCATATGGCGCTAATAAACTAAAGTTACTAAAAACTTAAAGTGAAGCTAAATGTGTAGGAGAGCAACATCCGATTGGGATGCTTGGCTGGATGTGGAGCTGGCGAGCAAAATCTTGAATTTGATTGGATGTAAAGAAATTGGAAATTGTCTTTCGCTCAGTCAGTAAATTAATCATTCGAGAGACTCTAATGCCATCTATATCTCTTTATCTCTCTTTCTCTTGCTCTCTCCCTGTCTATATCTCCCTATGCCAATATTTCTCCTAGCTTATCTGTTTCTCTCTCATTCATTCTCCTCCACTCACCTTCTGTCTCTAGGTCGGGTTTTCGTCTCTTTGTCTTTCACTCAATCTTTCTCTCTCGCTCTTTCTCTCTCCCTCTCTCTGTCTCGCTCTCTCTCTCTCTTTCTCTCTCTCTCTCTCAATATCTGTTTATTTTTTAATTCTATTTGCTTCTATGTGAGCTGATGCAGCAACATCTTTGTTTCATTATCTTTCTTCTTTCCTTTCTCTTTCTTTCTCTCTATCGTTTTCTCTCTCTCTCTCCCTCTATTTTTCTCTTTCTTTCTCTTCCTTACCCTCTCTTTTCTCTCAATAAGTCATTGAGTTCATTCAAACCTTCAATTACTTAGTCATTCAACCATTCAGTCAGTAGATCATTCAATCAATCATACAAAGTCAATCAATCAGCGAGTGAGTTGTCAGTTAGTCGTTCAATCAGTCAGTCAATCAGCACTTCTATTCAATAGGACAATTTCCAAGTCAGTCAATCATTCAATCAATGGATCAGTCAATCATGAAGTTATACAGCATCCCAGTCAATCAGTCAGTCAGTCAGTCAGTCAGCTACTCAAACAATCAATCTGACAATCATCAACTAACTCTACACCTATAGAGAGAACGATCTCTTATCAGATGCAATTATGAAACATTTCCAATTGGAGATTCTCGTAATTCAAATAAGAATCGTATGTTCCATTTAGCCATTGGAATGCGAGTTAAAGCTGAAGGATTTCAGTGCGGTTTTTTTTTCATTGAATTTGTTGCTGCTGTTGTTGCTTTTGTTGCTGTTGTTTTTTCAGTAACAGCTCAAAGCGAGACAGCGACTATTTAATGCGATTAACTGGGGGATTCCAGGGTATATGCTGCGATGACAATACGCGAAAAGGCAGTGCGTGTTCAGATAGTCTTTAGCCAGTTCAGCCAGCTGTCCACTTCATTTTTAATTATCAGCATAATTATTTAATGAATGCGTACGCACACATATGCCTATGTGTGTGTGGGTGTGTGTGTGTGGGTGTGTGTGCGAACATATGTGCTGGTGTGGGTGTGCATAATTATAGGCTTTCGGGCCTGTAAATTGGCGAGGAGAAAAAATGGGAAAAACACAGCTGAATTGTTAAAAAACAAAAAAAAAAAAACAAAAAAAAAAAAAAAGAAGGAAAGCAACGGGAAAATCAATTTTAATTTTGATGGAAATGAAATCATCTTAAAATTCATGCAGCGTTTATCATAAATCGACGAGCATTGCATAATTTTAATCAGCTGTGCAACAAAAACAACACAGGAGAAGGAGTAGGAGCAGGGGCAGAGGGAGTAGCTGTAAAAGGGGGCGGGGCGTGCCACAGTGACATGCACCCACTGAAATAATAATAAATAAACATATAATAATTGAAAATACAATTAGCATAATTGCAGCCCACAATCAACCAGCAGCAGCAACAAAAACACACCTATAAAAGCCAAAACAGAAAAAAATTAAAAAATTTAATTAACATAATTTTTATTTACACAAATTTAGCCAGCGCTGCGAGAGAGTTTATTCAACTTTTTTTTACAGTTGTTTCTCTGTTTTTTTTTTTTTGTCAGTCAAACTGACATAAATGCATTTTGGTTAATGTAGATAACTGTTAATATAGCTACATAAAAAAGTTGAGAGCTTCACATAATATATATATATACATATATATAGAGTCTATTAGTAAAGCCAATTATTCAAGATGAGCTGCAACTATGTTTTATGTGCCCACATTATGCAGTTTATGCACATTTTATGATAATATTTTAATAATAATTGAAAATTAATTTCACTAATGAAGATTGACTTCAAAAGTGGTCGGAAATGGGCCAACAATAAGCCTCTGTTTTCATATAATAGCAGTTTTTTGTCATATTCTTATACCTACCTATCAAAACTGCAATTTTAGGGTATAATGGGCCCATAAAGTATTCTTGATCAAGATGATAAACTAAATTGATCTAGCCATGTGCGTCTGTCAGTCGGTCTATTCGTATAAGTATAGCGATCTCATGAATTATAAAAGCTAAAGACTTGACATTTTAAATAAAAATATTCTAGCACTAGAACAAGCCCAACTTTTTTTTCTATAACTCACCCTATTACTTTATTATCGATAATAATCAACTATATGCTTTTTAAGCGTAACTTGATTACCTCGAAAGCAAAATATTTACTGAATTGGCATTTTGGATTTGGAATACTTTGTGTTTTTCCCCTGTATTTTTTAAAGATTTATATGAAGATTATTATCATGCTTTGAAAATTCGATGAAGAAATCCATCTAGAACAAAAGTCATTAAACAATTAATACATGGGTTTTATGTAAGCTATGCAATCCAAGCAAAGTGCGTGCGTATGTGTGTAAGTGTGTGTGTGCATGTGTTGTTCTCGTATGTATGTGTATGTCTATGTGTGTATATGTATGTATGTGTAGAAGAAACTTATAAATGATATTGGTATATTAGCTCTGCGAAGAATTTAGGGTTCAAGGTATCTTCTCCTAATGCAGTTTCAACAAGACCTTTCTTACTTGCTTTTTATTATATTTTGTAATTATTATAAGTATATAGATTTATTATTTCCTAATAACATAGATAATAGATTTTCAGGTAATAATACAATTTTAACTACATCATAAATAAATTTATAAAAATTTTAGTTTATATTCAAAATTGTAGATTTCAGCTTTAAAGATTTTAAATTATAGTATAATATAGACTATATTATATAATATACTATATACTATGTAATATAATAATATAATATATACAGACAAAAAACGTTTGTTTCAGCTGCAATTTGATGCGTAACTTTATTTTTTATAAGTATTGTGAATCAGTTAATAGAATCTTATATTGATTAAAGCAATGCATCCTAATCTTAAATGGGTTTGTTTTCTCTAAATTTTGCTTTCTTTCGATTCGAAATGCCATTGCTTGAGATCTTTTTTGAAAATTGATGTTGTGGATACTCGATGTGAGTTGATGTGCTCTCAACTCTTTAATCATATATGAATATTAAATGAACTCTATTCATATCACACATCTCTTCTATTTATTTAGCATATGTCAACTAAACTTATGTTTTTAGCAAAGTTTTTACAGAATACACTTAACAGTTCAAAAGTGTTACTATTTAATATTTCACATCTCAATGCATTGCATATGAAATGTGGCACTCTAAGCGACCTAATTTAATGCACATTTATAAAATGTTGTTTACTTTGTTTATATATAAAATAATATTCGACCGCCTAGTTTGTATGAAATTGGCTATTTGATATGTTTGGGGCCCCGAACAAATATCACTTTAGTCCTGGCCGTGGCAATGGCAAGAGCAGAAAGCCAAAGCGCTGAGAGGAAATAAATCCAATAAATTTACTGCAAAAAAGATATAGAAAAAAAAATAAAAATAAAAATGAAAACGAAAATAAATAAATAAATACCACGAAATGTTGCCATAAATATCGTACACAATTTTCCCGGCCCAAAAATATTTGTATGCCATTTTTGTAGCCAGTTTTTCCTGCTTTTTTCCTGTTTATATATTTTTATTTATTTAACATTGTTTTTTTTTTTTTTTTGTTTTTTTGGTTATATTTTTGTAGTTTCGCTAAATCAACAAAGCAGATAGTTTAAAAAGAAATATAGAGATATATTTATTTATATATTTAAGGGGAAAAAAAAACAATTGACATAAACATTGATAATGTTTTGTTTGATAGCGCATCCGCGTGCAGTGCCATTAAATTATTTGTGGTGTCCGCATACTTATGCAGCCGAGTGTATGAAACATTTCTGGAATTTTTTTGTGTAAATTGTAAAGAATTTTGTTGAATGTTGCTGGCATTCGATTTGACATGCATGCATATGCATGTCACTTTTGTGTGTGTGTGTGAGGGTATTTAAAATTCTGCATGTATAAATAGTTTAATTTGGATGTTTACTGTGGACTCTGGAATTCCTGACTGCTGCCTCTTTGCTCATTTTGCTCATTTCTTTTTTGATTGCATTTCTGAAGTCATCTCACTATCAAATCTTTTGCAAGAGGAGCCATTAAAGTCTGCACTTGCAACTCATTATGGGCAGCGGGGCAAGACCAAAGACCTGCCCGACTGCTGCTGGACAAATGTCGTGTCTGGCTAAGACTCGCTCTTCAAGCCCCAGCTCCAGCTCCAGCCAAGCTGCGTACGTGGCGCAAAACAACAACAACAACAACAACAACAAAATAGCAGCAGAAAGGCAGCCAAAAACTTTTGAATAACAAATGAAGGCTGCGACTGCGGCATCTGTGAGACCTGAGCGGACTTTTTAAGCAGCAGCAGCAGCAGCAGCCAGAGGTATATTTCATATTGTTGTTGTTGCTGCCGCTGTTGCCGCAGAAGCCACAGCCAAAGTCAAAAAGTTAAGCACACAACGCGGCGTATACGTAATCTGCGGCTGTCTGATCACTCACACACAATGAGCATAGCAGCGACAGCAGCTGAAGCAGTTGCCTGCATTTGCCATTCGCCTGCCTTGCAGTGTTGCCATTTTGGCCTATTTTAGGCTAGATCTAGCTTATTTTAAAAAACGAAAATGCTTGAAAATGCCTTTAGCCTTAAAGCAAACCTTAAATCTTAAATTTCTTAATATCACTTGGCCTTTTTTTAGCCTTTCTAAATCCTACATATAATTTTAGGTATTTTTAAATGCAAACTGAATTTGTTTAGTTCATTTTGTATGTTTTTTTTTATATCAACTTTGAGTATTACAATGCAAAATTACCAAAATTATCTATAGAAATTACAATAAAAAAATATAAAAAAATTTAAAAAAATAAATAAAAATTCCACAAATGTTAAAATCACGATTCAGCTTTTTTTGCTTGCCTTTCCAGCTAGATCTGGCTTATTGGGCTTGCCGAAAAAAATGGCAACACTGCTGTCGGGCTCTATTCGGCTCTGCCTCTCTCTCTCTCTCTCTCTCTCCCTCTCTTTTTCTCTGTCTGTCTGTCTTTCTCTGTTTGATTCTTTGTCTGTCTCTCTGTTTGTTTGTTTGTTTGTTCGCTGGCATGCTGCTTAGCTTGATACGCCACTGAGTAGCAGATTAGTAGCGCTTATGCTTGCACCTACTACGTGGCCAACACACACACACACACAGGCGAGAGCCACACATGGCTCTCAGGTCACGCTGAGAGCGCTGGCTTGCCCGCTCGCTGTATACCCTGCCAAACGCATTGCCAATTACAGTGTAACAAAGTTTCTCTGGCATCTTTGATTTCTTCAACAACTTTCAAATCAATATATATATATTTTATTTATATATATATCTGGCTCAACAACTAAAGTTTTTAGCTTAGAACAAGCGATCAACTTATTCATACTCTGAATGCTTATAAAAAAAATGTGCGTGCATGTTTTCTATTGGGATTCCAACAAATTTGCTTTGTTTATCAAAGTTTTTTGATGTCATAATTTGAACAAAAAGCTAAGTTTATATTATATAAGTGATATTGTTCTTCTTATTATTGTTGTTATTAATATTGCTATTATTGTAGTTTCTATTAATTTGAGTTGTTCATTAAGAATATATTTTATTGCCATGTTCATTATTATTATAATCATTGGCATCATTATTACAACTAGTCAATTATTAACATTATCATTAGTACTATTATTTTTACCATTATTAGTATCCTTTTGACTTTTATTCTCATTTTATTTATACTGTCATTGTCATTTTCATTGCCATTCATATTATCAGTATTATATTCATAGTCATAGTCATTGCGATTGCCATTGTCATTATAATTTTCATTGTAATCATTATTGTCGTGATCATTGTCATTAGCATTTTCATTGTCATTGTCATTGGTCACGGGCCATTAGTCATTGGTCACGGGCCATTAGTCATTGGTCATTGGTCATTGGTCATTAGTTATTGGTCGGTGGTCATTAGTCATTGGTCATTGGTCATTGGTCATTGGTCATTGGTCATTGGTCATTGGTCATTGGTCATTGGTAATTGGTCATTGGTCATTGCTATTTTTCATTGGTTATTGTTATTGCCATTATTATTATCATTATCATTATCATTATAATCATGACTTTTCACTCAAAAAATGCATTTAAATGCCGGCATTTTGAAGCAACTGTTATTTTCAATTGTTCCTCCTAGTCAGCCTTCACTGTACTTACTGCTATTTTCAGCCCTAAGGCCAGCTTGTAGCCCTACTGTTTGAGTACTTGTTACTTAACTTATTCTCAAGTTAGAGTATTTGAAGTACGCCTCTTGATTGATAGCATTTGTGGTGGTTTTTGGGCGCGTTTTTGTCTGCCTGCCTGCCAGTTATCCTGCCACGTCGCCGATGTCTTCTCGCTGTCATCTGATCTCTGGCGCTGCTAAGTGGGCACCATCAGGCATCAGCATCCTCACTGCCTACGCCATTGCTGAGCACACGCCCGCCACGACATGATTCGCTGTTGGCTGCTGCGTCTTTTTACCAACTTCAGATTCCGCCTCCTACTTCTCCTGCTGCTGCTGCTACTACTACTCCTTCGCCCCCTCCTCCTCCTCCTCTTCCTCCGGCTGCTGCTGCTGCTGCTGCTGCTGTTTGCTGATCCAGCTTTTGCTACTCCACGTCTTCGTCGTCATGCTTGTCTGTCGTATGCGTTTGGAATTTCTGATTTTACCACATTGCAGACTGCAGTCAATATGCAGTGGCAACACGCCCCCGCCCCCCGCCCCCCGTCCGCCTCTCCTGCTCCTGCTGCCAGCAGCCGTGCAACTACTGTGCTGGCCAGCGGATTTTACTGTCTCTCTGGCTGTCTGTCTCTCTGTCTGTCTCTCTGTCTGTTTGTTTGTTTGTTTTTTCCTTACTGCTTTTTTGTAGCCAGCAGATTGAATTTTGATTTGGCGGGTAATTGAACTTTTACTACAGCAGTAGCAGCCGCTGCGCTTCTCTCAGGAGTTGCTGTTGCCTCTGCCTCTGCTGCTGCTGTTGGCCTGACTGGCGGCATGATTAATGGCTGGCAATGCGCAACGCACGATCTACGTTTTTGGCCTCATCATAAATTATTAAACAAGTCCACTTGACACATGCACACTCGCACACACATGCACACTCGCACACACATGCACACACAATATAAATGACCAGAACGAACAGCAACAACAATAATAAATAATAATACAACAAAACTGTACAAAACGCTGAGACGTTCGCAACATTTTTGGCATGCCCCATGCGCCCAAAAACGGTAAAAACGACATGGCTAAGTAGCCGCAGTCGCAGTCGCAGCCACAGTCGCCGTCGCCGTCGCCGTCGCCGTCTCAGTCAGCGTCGTCGTTGTCGTCTTGGCCCTCTGGTGAGCCTTACTTGGATTGCGGTTCGCTGGCTTGGGCAAGCGCATGTATAAATGATGATATACTTACTTATAAAGTGATCAGCGTTTTGTATAAATTGGCTAAAGGTATCTCTAGACGATGCCTCGCCCAGTTACCAGTTTCCCATTCCAGAGCTGAACCACTGCCCCCTTCTCGCCCTCCGCACCGCCTTAAACCGGCCGTAAAAACTGCATTGAGGACGTGTTTCTGCTCGTTTCTTCTTGATTTTCCTTTATTTTTATTTGTATTTTTTTGTCATAGCCGTAGAGAGTGTGTTGTCCAGGCTAATGTCATTTGATGGCACAGCTATGTCTTGTTCGGCGAGCGATCTGCGGCGAGCCGAACAACAACAGCAAACAGCAAACAGCATCTTTAATGTGGCATTTATGAAAATGAAGTGGAAACAGTGGAAACCACAGTGGAATCCAACAGCAGCAGAACGGTGGGCCATTGTATGTTATGTGCTCCACTGCCAGCAGTGGTAGAGCCACCAGCACCACCAACAGCCTTTGGCCTCGCTTTTTGTTCACATCCTTGCTTGCCACACGATTAAAGTACAAATTATGTTGCACATGGGAATCGGAATTGGCATTCGGCGTTGGACCTATGGCAGTCAGTTTTAGCTACAGCTACAGCTACAGCTACAGTTTCAGCTTTTAGCTTTTAGCTTTCAGCTTTAGATAAGAACTTTACCATTCTCATACTCATCAGCAGCATCAGATAGCAGCAAAGATTGTGGCCAAAAGGCGATTGAGACTCTGACAAAGGAATAGGCCGATTGTGCCCTGACTTATGTTTGGAGCAGCTTAGCAACAACAATTCAATTGGCCAAATGAAAATGCCTAATATAATAAGCAACAATGAGCAAGCTTAGCAAATATAATTCTATAGGCAGAGCAGTAGAAATATATATATATATGAATATTTAGAATAATTGATGGGAAATCAATTTGAAAATGAGAATTTTTAGACGAGAAATGTCAGAGTTTTGAAACAATGTAAATTTACCTATTAAATAAAAGTCAAATTACACATAAATAAAAATAAATATAAATCAAAATATGTAATATATTTAGACTAAATTAAATCAATATTATAGAAAATAGTTAGAGAGAGGGAGAGAGAGCGAATGTTAAAGTGGGAGATTTTTAAATACTTCATGCATAATTAAATCCCTTATATATATATAAATAAAACTATGCAAATTTTGGAATTAAAATTGTAAATTAATAAATATGCTAATCTAAATATGCATTTCAAATGGCTTTCAAAATATTTTGTGTTTATCACTAAATTTATTTGTTCAACATTTGTAAATTGTGTATTTAGGCTATAAACTTGTATAACAAAAGACGTTTACGGCCAACTGTATAGCCAAGTTATTTTTAAGAACTTAACCAACAATAATTAAGAATTTAACAAGTCGCTCTTCTCCGCGCTTCTCACACAAAAATTCCAGTAGCATTTTGTGCTTTTAAGTGCTAATTAAAAATTTATGTTAACGATTTATGAAGATAATGTTGGAAGCTGTATTCTCTTGTGTGTATGTATGTGTGTGTAAAAAGGCCTAACTATGTTGTATATATAGGTGTATATGTATGTATAAGCATGTGCTCGGTGTGTGTATATATTTGTGCATGTATATATGTATATGTATATATTTTATAGTAAGATCTTCAGAGCTATGATTGCTTTCGAGTCTCGATCAGAAAACTATGCAGTTCTCTATTCCTATTCCTTTTGAAGTGTGTTTTACCTCAGCTCTTCAAAAGGAATAAGAATAGAGAATTACATAGCTTTCTGATCAAGCCTCTATAGCAATCAAATCTTCAAAGATATTAATATAAAATAACTTTACATAACTTTCCAAATACAAAATCTATCTGCATACTATCAAATAAGTCTGAAGTACATATCCTAAAAACTTTGGGCTAGAATGTCTCGTAAAGTCAATATATTCTATTGCTACTCAAACTCAAATCTCAACAAATTTGATTAAATTCTTTAATAAATTCCGTATGATACCCATGCATAATAAACCAAATGCTAATGAATAATACTTGCGCAAAGAAAGCCAATTAATTGCATAGAAATATTGGAATTGAAGTCGACTTTAATGATAGACTTCAAGTAGTAGTTGGAGCTTAGATGCTTAATGAAAGGCAATTAAATAATAAATAAATAGCAGCGCATAATTATAGGCCGGATAGGGAGTGGATTATGGGGCGCGACTATTTATTGAGTCAATCGCAACAATTTAGTTCCATAAGTTGAGCAATGCTCAGCGCTATCTATGGTCGATCAGAGCGCAGCACCTTGGCGCGATGATATCCAATTGATAGCTGACGGCAGGCGGCGCACAGACGCGTAGCATTCGTGTTCGGACATGAACAAGATAAGAATTACGAGAAGCCAGGAGAGAGGAGCGGGAGAAGCGGTGTGAGCAGTGAGAAGTGAGAACTGGACAAGTTGTGGCTTTGGCTTTGGCTTTGGCATTGGCAACGGCCAATGCCTGTAATGATGATGGCTGCAACTGCAGTGCAGCAATCGTTGAAGCGGTGCAAAAACATGCCGCAGACAGCGGAACCGACACTAAATTGTTGCTAGTGTTGTTGTTGTGGTTGTTGTTGCTGTTGTTGCTGTTGCAAATAGTTGTTGTTGCTGCTTGTTTACCTAAGCGTTAACGGCTGCCCAGTGGCTGAGAACTATGACGACAATGGGGCGCGACAAGATAACAAATGCAATTCGGAACGAATGCGCGACGAGCAACAAGAACTGAGAACTCGACAATCGAGAGGCGAGAAGAGAGAAGCGAGAAGTGAGAAGTCAGCTTCAGCTTGAGAAGGTCGCTGATGATTTTTGCACAAGACAAAAAAAAAAACATACATATAATGACAATAGCAAAAGCCACATTTCATAATAATCAGCGAAGGAAGGAATGTCTTAAAAAGCAGACATACGAAAGTCACAAATATAAATGCCTCAATGAGCAATGCTCAACTAGCAGATACCCTGTCTTTTGATTTTTCTGTTGAAACACAGTTGATGTAATTGATGAAATCATTAAAGTAATTTTAATATGGACAGAGCTTATCTAGAATAACAGATGCTATAGTTAAACAAGTAAATATTTAATTTAAATATATGATGTATAGTAGTATATACTAATAATAAGTTCATTTCTATATTAACTGAGAATATCTGCAATATTAAAAGAATTGAGTGTATGTAAAATGCGACAGCCGAACAGACATAGAAAGCTAGAGGAATTGTTTAAGGGCTTGAGAATATTGGGTTTTTCAATAAATAAAAACACAATTTTTTATTTTTTTTATATTGAGATATCACATTTGAATCTAGTTGAACCTAATAAAATTATTATTATCGTCAATTTTAAAAATTTGTGTTTTTCTTTGATAAAAAAAAAAACATAGGTATATGATATATGTTAAGCATATATCGTGGAAATATTAATTTTTTTTTTAAATTTATAAAGAATATAATTATTTAAATTTAATATAATATAAAATTATTTTTATGTATTCAGAGACATTTAGAGCAAAAATTTAAAGCGTTAAGCAATTTATGAATATTGATTCCCGCTTTAAAAATTCTTCAAAATTCTACAAAAACTAGTTTAATATAAAAAAATATGTTCACAAACACAAACACAAACATAAAACAAAAAAAAAAAAAAAACATTAATCAAAATCTTCAAATAAAGTCGTATAACAAACTCTGATAGCTTTGGACTAAGTTTTAACAAGCAATACAACTATTTAAGCTCCGTTTGCCTGGCCAATTAAAGAAAAACTAAAGACTTTTTGATTCACACAAGAGCACGGCCAACTTTATGATACCCTTTACCAAATAAGGGTAAAAAAGAAGTAGAAAATAAAGAAGAAGAAGAAGTAAATTAATACAATGCATAGAGCAGGTGATATTGGTTGACAGGTTTAGTTGCTGAAAGGTAGACGGTGCGCTTAAAGCCCGGCTAGATGGTGCGGTTCAGTTCAATTCAGTTAAATGCGGCGAATGTCCTTGCACATGAATACTCGCATTCGCACTCGTTTGGCCGTCATGTGGAATGCCAATTTAAATTGCATCCCAAAGGACAAAGCGTCTGGGACAGGTGCTTGCTTCATGATGTGCATTCACTTTGCCGCCCCGTCTACCGTCTCCCTTCTCCCTTCTCCCGTCTCCCGTCTCCCGTCTGCCGCCCCCGTCACAGATTTTTGCCCATCGACGACATTTTATGGTTGCGGCTTGCTGCCTCAGCGTCGTCTGCATCGTCTTGACAGGACGACCCGACTGCGGCCCCCAATAGCTGGAGCTGGAGCTGGAGCTGGAGCTGGATCGTCTTGCCAGCTATCTGTCGCAATGCCTTGCCCTCAGTCTGTCTCTCAGTCTGTCTCTCAGTCTGTCTCTCAGTCTGTCTCTCAGTCTGTCTGACTGTCTGTTGTCATCGTCGTTGTTGTCTTAGTCGCTGTCTACCTGTGGAGCTGTCGGCATGTCCTCTGGTTTGTCCTGTCCCAACCTAACCCATCCACTCCTCTCCTATCCTCGTCTCCTGTCCTTTGCTATCCTGTCCAACGCTGTCCTTGCACTATGTCTGGCCGCTGAATTTATGGGAAAATAACTTGCTGGGAATTTATGAAAACTGCGACGCCATAATAACAATAATCAGACTAAGTAGTGACCGCTGCCAGACATAAACTCTGCCCAGATAAACCTCAAGTGCCTTCTCTCTGCTAACATAAAAATGCTAATAGCTGGTGGTGCGGTGGTGCGGTGGTGCGGCGGTGCGGTGGTGCTGCGGTGCCTGCAACAATTTTAACGTGAACCGCACAGCTTAATTAGCAAAATGTCGCTGAGCTCTGGAGCTGCGGAGCTACGAAACTGATGACGACCGACAGCATAAAGATACGCGAATCCAAACTATCTACAAGGGTTGCGCTGTTTGGGGCTGTCGGGTGGGTAGCTTAGCTAATGCACTGCAGTTGGGCATCGCTTAATAAGAATAGAGACTGCCCCATTCGCATGCTTATTTATAGGGTCAGCTTTGGCGACATTCAGGCGGCCAGCGAGAGAGAGAGAGAGAGAGAATCAGTCGGAGACTGTTGAAATTGTGAGAAATTAAATGTTTAATACTATTTGATTAGTTAACTGGGGTCACAAATATTCGGAGTGAACAAATTTTTGCACTCAAAAGTAAAATAAAAATGGAATTAAGAAATGGATTATCGATTTATGAGCTATTTTTGGAAATTTAAAAGGACTGAGTGTTTGCTGAGTTTTTTTTTTTTTTGTAAGTGAGTGCGTCTGTATGACAATGACATTGAAAATGACAATGACAGTGACAGTGACAATGGCAATGACAATGACTATGACAATGACAATGACACTGACCAATAACCAATGACCAATGACCAATGACCAATGACCAATGACCAATGACCAATGACCAATGACCAATGACCAATGACCAATGACCAATGACCAATGACCAATGACCAATGACCAATGACCAATGACCAATGACCAATGACCAATGACCAATGACCAATGACCATGACAATGACAATTTTTAATGATAATGACAATTAAAATGAGAATGAGAATGATAATGCTTTAATAATACAAAAAAAATTTGTAATAATAATAACACCAATAATTATAATAATTATCTAAACAATGACTATCATGATGTATAATAATATAATGATAATTTAAGTTCTAATAATAATGAATGAGACAATTATTGTGACAATGATAATTGAAAAGAAAATTATTATTAAATAGAAAAAAAAAAAAAATTAAAAGAAAATTAAGTTAAATGATAATAATGATAATAGAATCACCAATGATTATTCTATTGCTATTACTATAATATTATCATAAATAATTCATAAGTCTTATAAATAAACTCGAGCTATCATCATTTCAAGTTAAATATTAGTTTTCGCATCAGTATATATTTGCCACACACACACACACACACACACAAACACATCACACATGTGCTCATTATCCCCGTGTGTGTGTGAGAGTGTGTGTTGACACTTGCATTTCATAGACTCGCCTATGTCTTGTCTATGTTGTCTGCATTATAAATACCCAAGTGGCGATGCGGTGGGCAGCCAAGCAAAACTCCGGATTTTGAATCTGAATCCGATTTCGACTGGGACGACTTGTAGTCATTTGTACATTTGACAGACAGACAGACGGACGGACTCTTTGCACTGCTCTCTCTCTGTGTGTGTGTGTGTGTGTGTGTGCACACCTGTGCAGCTGCCAACCCCAAGCACGCTCCAGTAAGCCGCTAAGCCTCAGCTCATATGTGTGTGTGTGTTGATTGCTGTTGCTATGTGAAGTCAAGACATGAAAAATTATAATAATGACCAAGACAGGGCGCAGGAAATGTGAACAGGGGCAGCAGCACCTCACAGGCTGACACACACACACACACACACACACACACACCTCAGCTCACCTCACCTCAGCTCAGCTCAGCTCACTCTCCCTCTTCTCCCTCTCTCTCTCACTCACTCTCTCTGAAAAGTGACAAATTTTTTGTGCATTTTCAGCAAGTCTGTACAGATATATATATGTATATATATATATAAAGAGATATGATAGAGAGTGTGTGAGAGAGAGAGAGAGAGAGAGAGAGAGAGACTGAGTGAGTGAGAGGTGTCGGGTCGCTGGCCTCGTCGTCGTAGTTTTGTACTGCATTTAAGCGCAAATTTTCACTCGTTCTTGACATTCATTGTGCCGTGGTGGTGCCGGTGGTGGTGCTGCTGCCTCCTCCTACCTCCTGCCTCTTTGGTGGTGCAGGCAACTCTGACTGGCACTTGACATGGTGGCAAACGTGTTGACTTCGTGCCGCCTGCATTTGTATGTGTCGCAACTTTTAATGAGCAAGCAAATGAAGTGGCTGCCACCGCAGTGCATGTGTACATGTGTACATGTGTACATGTGTGTGTGTGTGTGCTAGACATGGCCACCAATGTTTGCCTGACAGCACCACTGCTAGCCTTTACCATTCCGCTCCACACTTCGGGCTATCCTTGCCTTTTGCCACTGTCTCTCCCATAAAAGTTTTGTGACACTTTTTGTTGTTGTTGTACTTTTCAAAGTCAAATTGCGCGCGCGCCTCTGTGTGTGTGCGTGTGTGTGTGTGGCAGCGGAAATAGAAGCCAAAAAGGCAGCGCGTGTAAACAACAACAGCCAGAAAAAAACACAAGCCAAAAAAAGCTGTGAAAAAAGAATTTATTTTAATAGAAAAAAACTGTAAGTTTTTACAGCGCGTAAGCAAAAAACAAAGTTTTCAGTATGTGATAAGTGTTGTGTGTGTGTGTGTGTGTGGGTGTGTGTGGGTGTGTGTGTGTGTGTGTTTGTGTGTGTGTGTCTGCACCACTTGATGTTGGCATAGTGCAAACTCTGCCAGCTCTGCCCACTCCATCATCATTGCGCCCCATTTGCCGTCGTCGCCAAACGCGCAAAATGACAAATTAATGCGACGCTTTGCCATTGCCTTTGGCTTTGTCTGCCGCTGCACTGTGTTCCATTCCATTCCATTCCGTTCCGTTGCGTTTCGTTGCCCCCTTTGGCCACGATCGTGTTTGTTGCATTTCCACACTCAGTTGCAGCAAACAATTTCTGGGTGGCCCTGGCAGAAGAGCGCAAATGTTTTTGACAATGCGTGTGCCACTCTAAAAAAAGATGAGAAGAGAAAAGGAGAAAAACATAGACACAGACATGCATAATGTGTGTGTGTGTGCGTGTGTGTCTGTGTGTGGGCTTGTGGCGCCCTCTGTTGTCGGCCTGTAAACTTTTTAATAGGAAAAAGTCTATTGTAACTATTGCAATTTCTCCTCTGCTCAACATATGAAAATGTTAACAATTTGTTGCGGATTTTAAGGTATTTCCTATTAAAATATTTTTGCTTTAGCCTGGAATCTTTTTTTGTTTTTTTTTTTACCTGCATACATAAATATTCTAAATGTATTTATAAGTATTTTTATACTAATGAGTTTTAAAATGTGTTTTTTTTTCTTGTTTTTTTTTTATAAATATAAATGCTGCCCTTAAAAATAAATGTAATTAATTTCAGCATTGGTAAAATTGCCTTAAGGCAGCTGCATGATAATCTGTGAATTTTCATTAATAAAAATGTGCTTATATATACACATGTATATATATAGTATTTAAATATTTGTACTTATCTGATATACATATGTATGTGTAGCATACGAGGCGTGTTCAAAAAGTGTATATATTTTTTACCTGCATAGATATTCTATGTTTATTTATTTTGTATTTTTTTATGAACCTCTGTGACTGGAAAATGAGCTTTAAATTTTATTTTCTCTGTAAATTTTATTTTCAATTAATTTCTGTGTATATATATATATGCATGAATATAATAATAAAAAAAAATATATATATATATATATTTTTATATGTATATACATATATTTATATATAAGTTTATTTATGTATTTCATTATATTTTATTATTTAACTATTATATTTATTTATTTTACTATATATTTTTATTTTCTTTATTTTGTTTTATTTATTTTATTATTATTGTGAAAGGCTTAATTTCATTTTATTTGCTGCTATCGTCTTCGGCTTTCGAGTTGAGTTGCCTTCTTCTTCTCTTGATGACATTCTCCTTGACTTAAGATATTTAATTATCGATAATCTTATAGTTATGTATCGATAGTTAGCAATAGTTTTATCCCTACTAATTCCTATTGGCTTCCTAGTAAATTAATTTTATTGATTTATATTTATATTTGATTCTACAAATATTTAATTGAATCAAATAGTAAAGCTAATTTTTGCCTTTTTTTTCATATTCATGATATGATGTTCACCATACTTTTCTAAGAGACCTCGCTTTGCTAAGTTCCTCCCCAGATTCAAAAACATTCACTGATTAACAAAATTGTAGCTCTGCCTCTCTGATTAGCTACAATTCAGCATATTTCTATTGCACTTCCTCACACTCGCTTACTCCCACTCTTTCTCTCTCTATAAATTGATCGAACAATCGTGGCAGTTAGTAACATATTATATATGCAGCTATATGGAGCACATATATATACATAACTCTCAAGTCTGGCTTGCTCAAGTGCCACTTGGTGGCATTTCAGCACCGCCATCAAATCAATTTGTTGGGGGCTCGCAAGCAAAGCTCAAGTGTCTCTCTGATACATGTGCCCATATATCATCATGATGTTGATGATGATGATGGCGATCTCAGTTCTCTCTGTTCCAGTTCTCTATATGGCTCTTCTATATGGCTGTTCAATCAGCGCCTCTTTGATTAACCCATGTCGCATTCGCTTGCTCCAATTCCCCAAAATCTCTACAGCACAAAATGTTCTTTGTTTGTTTGTTTGTTTGTGTTGGTTGTTTGGCATTCTTTGTGCCTGGGCACTTAATTGATTAAGCGTGAAATTATTTCTTTTGATTGACTTCAATTGAAATGAATTATTCTTTAATTGATTGCGCGACGTCTAAGCGGCATGCGCCGCCGAGCCACCGAGCCACCAAGCCACCGAGCCGCTGCGCCCAAAGGTGCCGCACCAGACACCAGGCCAAAGACAGACGCCCCGCATTGACTCATCTCAGCCTGCCCCCGATGCGAATTGTGCAACAGCAACAAATTCAGCGGGCGACAACTGATAGACGAATATTTTCGGGCCATAAATGCAAATTTAGCAAAAATTAATGAAGATGACGGCGAAGAAGAAGAAGATGTGAATCAAAATATTAGAGTTGTAGCTGGAGGAGTAAATACCCTGTATTGTCAGATTCTATACAAGATTTCTATTTTATATTTTTATTTATATTCACAATCAATAAACTTATATATTTTGAATTTTCTTTATTAATTAGTTTCCTTTTTCTGTTCATTCATTCACAATAAATAATTGTACAAATTTTTATGTGCCTTCATTCACAATATAAGTTTCTGTATATTTTCATATGCCTTTTCTTTCATTCATCATAAATAATTAAAACATTTTACGTTTAATTCATTCATAAGAAAAAATCGTATATATATATATATATATATATATATATATATATATATATATATATATATATATATATATATATATATATATATATATATATAAATAAATAATATAAAGATTTGTATTTTTCTTAACATTTTAACTACTTGTTCATTCGCAATAAAAAATTCTGAATATTTTGCTTTTCATTAATTTTAAATAAAAAATCTCATACAATTTAGTTTTCCTTTACATACATTCACAATAAATGATTTTATATTATTTCATAATCCTTTTCAATTATTAACAATAAGAACTGCAAAATATGATTATTTTTCATTCATTCACAATAACATTTCCTATATATTTTTAATTTTATTTTCCTTTTTATTCAATCACATTATTTGTGTGCCTTTCGATTTATTCACAATAAAAAATTTGGAAATTTTCCTTTCACTTTTTATTCACTCAAAATACAAAAATTTGTATATTTAATTTTCTTTTTAATTTACTCGCATTAAAAATTCGTATAACATTAATTTTTCTTTCATTCACAATTTATAATCCTACACTTTTTTTTTTTTTTTTAATATTTCTTCAAATACAAAAACTAGAATATTTTTCTTCTTCTTCACATTCAACTATTTCATTATTTCATTTTCCTTTACATTCATTCACAATAAATCGTCTTATATAATATCATTTCATTCGCATTAAATATTTTTTATTATATTTTTTTTTCATTCATTCACAATAATTTTCATTTACCATAAGTCTGACAGTCTCAAGTTTTCTGCTTTGATTGACATTTATAGGCATTTGGGCAGCCTCAGCAAAATATGCAAAATTTATTTGATATAGTCATGGCATATAAATTCTATAATCTATTGTGACTTAAGCATTGGGTAACTGAGAACTAGTAGATATTTTCTATTAGTCATCTTTATGCCTGCCTGTTGCTAAACTCACTGAGAACTTAGCTACTCTCTATATATGGCTAATAGGGTATTAATACTCTTTGACTCTATGGAGTCTGATAGGCTATTAAGACCCTAAAAGGTCTGATAGGGTATAGAGACTATTACTCTATGACTCTATAGAGTCTGATAGGCTATTAAGACCCTGACTCTATAGAGTCTGATAGTGTATTACGACTCTATGACTTTATTATCCTGTCTCTTCATACACACTCTGACACAGATAACACTCAAGCTCTCCGCCTGTTGCTCCAAAGCCAATATACCCGCTTAGCACTTTATGTGAGCGTGCATAAAATCAACTCAAAACAGGCAACTGACACTAGACGCGCTCTCCTCCTCCTCCTCCTCCTCCTCCTTCTCCTCCTGCTGCTGCTGCATGTCCCAAAACTCCTGTTACAGTTTGTGTCCCTCTTTTAGGACTTTGCCATCACAATGTCTCCTGCTGCTGCTGCTGTTGCTACCACTGCTGCTGCTGCTGCTGCTGCTGCTGCTCCTTCTGCTAGCTGTTGTCGTTGTCAAGAACAAAAATAATAATAAAATTTGCTGTCGCTGCGAATATAAACAGGCAATTTTTGTGCGCCGCTCCAAAAAATGCCACAACAGCAACAAAAATATCAGCAGCAACAACAACAGCAACAACAACAACAACAGCAGCGACAGCGACAATGGCAGCTGTTTTTAATGTCTGCACAGGCCGCCTAATGGCGCTCAACGGCCGCCAAAAACTGTTGGAGGACTACGACAAAGCTGCCACTGCTGTTGCCGCTGCTGTTGCTGTTGCTGTTGACGACCCCATTGCCACTTGGACTCGATTTGATGCCACTCGCAGCAAACACACACACACACACACAGAGAGCCCTGCCATGGCATGCCACGCCTCCTGCCTCGTGCCTCGTGCCTCGACCCAACTCAAATTGTATCGACGTAGGCGTTAAGCTGCCGCCAAGTGAAAAAAACCTAAAAAAAAATTAAAAAAAATAAAAATAATAAAAATGCAAAAAAAAAAGAGGAAAAAAAAACACAGTTTGGCGGCGTCTGTCTGGGTTCCGGATTTGTGGCATAAATTGAAAATCATATGCCACACACACACACATTGGGCTCATCCCGAATCCTCATTGTCGGACTCATAATCGTCAGGGGTTTGTTAAGTGCCTGGCATTTATGGCCAAAACGTTGCTTTAATTGAGCATCACTTGGGCACGCCCCACACTCCCCTAACTCCCCAAACTAGCGACTAATGTTATCGAATGAATTGATAAACATCGTTGAAATGAAAATCGAAAAAATAGAAGATTTGGCTTAAGTAGTTGAAGCTGAAAGTTGTTAGAGATAGAGATAGTTGGAGGAGGCAAGTAAACTTTAGCTTGAGTATTAGCAGGTTCTAAACGCAAGAGTTTCAAGACTTTTAGCTCTGCTGAGATCTGTGTAGGAAACAATTCACAGGTTATACAAAACAGCTGTTCTTAAGTTGGTTGAATTGTGGTTGAAATCTTGGTGCAAATTCTATTCTTATTTTCAACTTGATATGCTGCAATCTTTTAGCTGAAAAGCCGCTATAAATAGCTATAAATCATAGTTATTATAAATAACTATTATATAGTATTATATAATAAAAATAATATTTAAAAAATATATATTAAAGTAGACAGTTAGTGCAAAGAATGAATATTAGGTTAATCACTTTTATAATCAATAGATATCACAATCCACAAACTTTTCTCATTTCCTACATATTTTCTTTTGCATAAGAACAGCTGATCTATATAATAGATCATGATTTTAACTGTTTTAACTGTTATTATTATTTTTTTTTTTTTTCAAATTTATAAACTGATTTTGTTTTATCCCCCAACTAAAATACGCTGCATAAAATTCTAAAAAGATTTAGCATTCTCTCTAGTTTGCTAAATATAAGATCTACCCATAAAATAAGAACTAGTTTGGATAACTATTAGATTTACACTCATAATAGTTAAGATAGTGAATTCTATAAATCCTTTTGTTTTTTTCTTGCCTTAGCCTCAAAACAGCTGCTAAATAGTAGATAAAACAGCGGCATAAATAATGGAGCATGATTCGAACTCATTTTAATTTGTAGTCTATTTGCATACATAATTTTCTAACAAAGAACTTAACTCTATATCGTTTGAAAGTGTTTTCGCGCTTGCTAACTAGTTTTTAACTAAGCTCTAGCCATAAAAACCAATACCAATAACCATAACTATTATAGTTCTACTCATTATAGTTAAGATATAGTATTCCATAGATCTCTTTCTTTCTTTCCTTAACCTATGAACAACAGATAGGAGCATTTATAATATATCGAGAATATGAAGTATTTTAAATTTATATTCTGCTAGCGTTTGTAGCTTCCTAAGACCTAAGCTCTATAAATATTGAAAATGCTCTCGCGCTTGCTAAATATAAGTTTTAGTCATCAGAAACAGTTAGCTTGCATAACTATTACAGTTATAAACATATTAATGAAGATATCGATATATTCTTCTCTATATATCGATATATATTCTTCTCTATTTTGCATCCATCTCTTGTCTTAGAATAAGCATAAAAAATATATAATGATTCTAATTTGTTTATCTTTGAATGCTGCCTAAAAACTCAACTCGCTCTCCAAAAAAAAGTTAGTCTCTGCCACTAAGCTTAGTTAGACGCGCTCGCCTGTCTGTCTAAAAATATCTATTTGGCTTTTTAGCTAACGCAACAAAAGAGCCTCAACATAAAACAAAGCTTTTAACAGCTTGTTTTTTTCGATTTTAATTTTTATGCTTGTGCAATTAAAAGCCAAAAGTTGAAACCAAAATCCAAATCCCAAAAAAGCTAAAAAAAAAAAATTAAAAAAAAGCTAAAAACCCCGCTGGCATGTGCATAATTAACGTTTAGGGCTTATGAATAATGCAGTCTGCGTACCGAGGTAGGCGTTCAAATTTGATGGGCGTATTGCGACATGGTGGGCGGGGCAGCTGTGTTGCTGTTGTTGTTGTTGTTGTTGTTGTGAATCTTTCGGCTGGTTATATGACATGACATAAGCGCTTAAATAATACAAAGAATGAAAATTAAATTGGATACAAATTCTACAAAATGCATGGCTATGCATGAGAGTGGTGCGAGTTGGGCTGGGTGGTGCTCGGGTGGCACGGGTGGCACTGCTGGTTTGAGCGGCACAAGCCGAAAGCCAACATGTGACATGTGCGGCAATTAATGCCGTTAATTATTAAAGTTAACACCCAAAAGCGACATGCACAAGTCAAATAAATAAACACGCAGCCAACCAAACGAGTCATTGGCTTGGCACACACACCAGGCCAGGCCAGGCCAGGCCAAGTCGGCCTGGCTCCCACCAGACCCCAAGCTTGTTAAACAGCAACAACAACAAGGCAGCAAAGAAAAAAAAAAAAGAAGGAAAGAATGAAAAGCCCAAGCCCCAAAATGAAAACCCAAACGCCCCAACAATTAAGGACAATGCGTGCTAATTTCAAACGAAAACTCCCAACGTCGCCAACTGAAAAATACCCAAACTGAAGGAGGAGCAGGAGAAGGAGCAGCGAGAGGCAGAGGGGAGGTAGCGGAGGGAGTGGGTGGAGGGTGGAGCAGAGAGGGGCTGGAGAGGGGCTAGAGAGGCAAGAGCAGCAGCAGCAGCAGCAGCAGAGGAGAGGTGTAAGAGCTGGTGCAGAAAAAGAGAGAGAGAGGGAGGGTGAGAGAGAGAGGGAGTGAGAGAGGGAGAGGGATAGGAACAGGGAGAGAGGGAGCTGGAGAACAGGTTGTGCGAGGCAGCAGGAGTCCAGAGAGGAGGTTGGGTGACTGGGAGGGCCAGGGGTAGCAGCAGCAGAGCGACAGCAGAGTTGAGGGCGAGAAGGAGAGAGGAGAACAGGTTGTGCGAGGTCTGTGCCAGCAGGAGCAGAGAGGGAGGCGTCAGTTGAGGGAGCTGCGCGGAGCAGTCAGTAATAATGATTTTTATTTATAAACTGGCGGCAGCAGAGGACGACAAACAATAGCAGGAGTCGCAGGAGTCGCAGGAACCCAGCAGAACCCATGCGTGCCACAGTGGGATTATAAGAGGGGGCAGGGCAGGAGGGCGAGGGGTGCCGAGTGTGGAGTGTGGAGTGTGGGGGTGGGCGGCGGCAGCGGCGCTCATAAGAAGGACAGTTGGCACATAAATAATTTACACGCCTGGGCCGCAAGGCACATATCCTTGTTGCTGCTGTTGTTGTTGTTGTTGTTGTTGTTGCTGTTGTTAAGCACTGCTGACATAATTTTATAAACCAACACACACACATACCAATACACACGCTCACATATATAATACTAAATATTTTTAGTTTTTGACATTTTTTGTTGTTCTCAGGAAATGGGCGAAACGAACAAAACTTTGTTAGTTTTTGTGCTGCAACTTTTTGTAGTTGGCTTTTACGTGTTTAGTTTTTTTTTTCGTTGTTGTTGCTGTTGTCGACATTTTGTTTAAGGAAATTATATGATTTTTTTTCGTATTTAGAAGGGTTAGCTTCTAGACAGAGAGAGAGAGAGAGAGATAGTTGAACCTTATAAATAGCGCAGCTCATATTGATTTTGTATAGTTTTTTGTAGTTTTTGCTTATCTCTTTTTATTGCGTGTCAATCAAATTATTCAATTTGGTGAGTTGAGACAAGGCTTAGGCATTCTTGTTGCCCCATTTATCTACATATCTCACTGATCTGATCTATCAGCTACTCGGCTCTATTTAATGTAGCGCCATAAATTCACACGTGTAATCTTGGGCTGCATTTCAAAGACGAAACAGTTCTTTGATTGATATGGAAAGTGAGCCCCAAACATAATTAGCTGTAGATCTTAAAGATATAGATGTGTATATAAATTGTTAAGCTCTTGGCATTTGCATTAACAGATTTCGAACTGATTTTGTTTTATTTTGTTTTTTATTTTACGACCCAGTGTGCGTGTGTGTGCGTGTGTTCGTGTGTGTGTGTGTGTGTGTGTGGGTTGGCCCCCTTTTTTTTTTTGGGTATTTGTTTAATATTATTGTGATTTTTTATTGCTCTTGTGTAAACAATAAAAGCAGCTGAATAAAAATACTTTTCTTTTTTCTCTGACAATGACCAAAATTTAAAAACCAGCAGCAATGCTCATAATGATGATGTTGATGATGATGCTGATGACGATCGCATTGCCAAGGCGTTCATTAGTTCTCATTAAAGAAAGGGCAATGTGAAGAAAACAGAGATCGCATGAAGCGAATGATAAACGCATTTATAAACAAAGCATTTTTCAACCGAAACCATAACGAAAAAAAAAAAAAAAAACCACTCTGGAATTCAGGGAAAGAGTTCGAGAGACTTTTCGGTTAGAGAACTGGTTTCTCGTCTTCCTCTTCTTCTTCTTCATCAAGTTTGCTACGGTTCACTCGATATGTCCACTCGTTGTCTGCAGCTAATGAACTCTATTAATAATGATGGCATGCGATATCTCACAGATACAAAAGATGGCCATAGAAAATGTATTCACACACACACACACCAATACTCACACGCACACATACACTTGTCTATATATATATATATTTTGATTTGATTATTGCAATAATTTTGGTCGACTCTACTCGACTCGTCTTGGGTCGTGGGTGGCCCCCACAAAGCGAGTTAATTTTGTTGATTGAGCCAGCGACACGGTCACAGCGGGCTCTTATCTCTCAGCTTTTAAGCACAAACGAGCCGCAAATGAGGCGCGACCATGTCAAATATCGATAAGCACAAGAGCGGGACCAAGAACCGCTTTCTGTCCACTCATCGCGCGTGGGTGTTTACATCGAGGGCCGTCGAGCGGTGCGCAAGGGCCATAAAATGTATCGATAACAAAGTGCGCTATTTGTTAAACGTTTAGCCAATCGAAAGGCAAATAACGATTGCTTCGAAATGAATCAGAGTTCGATAAAGTAACTCTGAGCAATGCCAGTATGAGATCAGATTTCCGATTGCTTGATATTCCTTGGATCAATGCCTTTATGAGATTGAAGCAAATTTCTAATTGAATTTAGTAAATCTCCTGAAATCAGGTTGCTCGAAATGAATCAGAGTTTGATATAGTGACTCGGATGAAGTACTGTATGAGATTGCATCAGATTTTTATTTGGATTTCGTAGCTCTCCTGAAATCAGCTTGCTGGAAATTCCTTGGATAATGCCTATATGAGATTGAATCAGATTTCTAATTGGATTTAGCAATTCTTCAGAGGTCAGGTTGCTTGAAATGCCTCAAAGTTTGACATAGTAGCTTAGATGAAGTCCTATATAAAGTTGCCTAAAATTCTAATTGGATTTAGTGACGATCCTAAAATTGAAGCAGGTCTCTAATTGGATATATTAACTTTCACAAAATTGAATCAGATTTCTAATTAGATTTTGTAACTCTCCTGAAATGAACTTGCTTAAAATGCCTCCAAGTTCGTTATAGTAACACAGATCAATGCCTAAATGAGATTGCATCAGGTTTCCAACTGGATTTAGTAGCGCTCCTGAAATCAAGTTGCTTGAAATGCCTCATAGATCGATATAAGAGTTTTCATCTGAGCTTTTATTGGATTTAGTAACCCACCTTAAATCAGGTTACTTGAAATGCCTCATAGTTTGATATGCTATATCAACTCAGATCAATGTATATTTAAGGTTCATCAGAATCAGTTTCTAATTGGACTTAGTAACCCACTTTAAATCAGCTTTAAGACACGACCTTCTATAATGGTTGTTCACAAAACCTAAACAATTGCAATTGCACACGCATGAGAATCACATAGAGAGGCTGTCAGTAGCAAAGGCCCTTTGGGGCCCTGAGAGATAACTTATTTGTAGTGCTCGGCGTCCGGCGCAAACGAGTGCATTGAAGTGCATTTCAAGTACACTTCGAGCACTCGCATTCGCAGCAGCTGCTGGAAGGGTGGTCAGAGGAGCGGGTGGATGAGGAGCAGCAGGAGGTGGAGTACGAATACGAGTACGAGTACGTGAAGTGCGGACCATAAACTTGTAATGCTCAATGGATAAGTGTGCAGAGACCCTTCAACCAATCGCTGTTAGCTCTCATGTTGTTATTTTGTTGAATGCATTTTTATAACAATTTAATTATATTTATGTCGTTTATAAACGTGCCAAGAATGGCAGCTATTAGAGCGGGAGAGTGGTGCAGGTGGTGCAGGGAGTGCAGGGAGTGGTCTATCGAGAGGGTGGCTAGCAAAGCTCATTCAAGCCAAAGTAATGCAGACGGAAGGAGCAGAGCTCATGTTGTCCTTACGCTATGCCAGCGATGCGCTCGGCCCAAAGCCAATGTCAATGCACATAACGGCGTCCATTACACGCAACAGCAGCAACAACAACAAACAACAAACAATAATAACAAAAGAAAATGGCGTCTGGCGACAATATGCGTGTGTGTGCGAAATTATTTTTATTATTTTACACAATTTTTATATGAAAGTCAAATGCGAAACAAAAAAAAAAAACTTTACAACAAGGCATAAATATTTAGTATATTGCAATTGTTATTGTTATTGTTGTTGTTGCTGTTGTTGTTGTTGTTGCTGTTGTTGTTGTGGCTGCTCTTGTATTTAATGAGATTTTTGAACTTTTCCAAAAGCGCCTCAAGCGCTGCCCTGTCGCATACAAAACTTTGTTGTTTTTTTTGTTAACACTGCCATTCAATAAACACACACAGACACACACACACACACACACACACACACACACACACACTTGTGCACATATGCATACATATATACATACATATATTTATTTATTAAAATGTTTGCTTTATACAACCAATTTTGTTAGTTTGCATTTGAGAATTTCTTTAAACTAAAATATACAAAAAAAAAAAAAAAAAAAGAATAAAATAAAATAAATAAAAATAAAAATCACATTTTGAAATAAATATTTACTCTAATAAAATATAATAATTTGTTATTAAAATAAATTGAGCGTATATTTCTGTCAAAAATATTTGATAAAAAATATTACTTTGATTTTGTATTCAAATCTAGCCTAAATAAATTATGAAAACAAAAGTCAACTGTCTGTGCTAATAATTTTCATATGCATTAAAGCTGAAGCTAAAGTTTATATATGTTTAAGTCCGAAGCAAATCGAAATTTGATAGTCACTTGAATTATGTTTACCTTTGCCTGCCAGCTTAATATTAAATTTGATTTTAAGTTTAGCAAATAATTAAATGCAATTTTTTTCATAATTTTTTACGCACTGCAAATCAATAAAAGCATTAAAAAAATATATATGTATATATAGAAATAATGATAAAAATATATATATATATATATTTTTTATCATCATTTCTATACATATATATATATGTATATATTTTTTCTGTATTTTCATTAGTTAACTGTAGTTAATTTCAATTTGCATTAAATGCTTTTAACAAGGCAAATGAAATCAGACGAAGGCAGCAAAAAGTTAATTTCAATGGGCAATTAGCGCCAACTATTTGTTAATAATAATAAAGGATTTATAATTAGCCACGATGTAAATGTGTTTGATCCAAATGTTGTTAGCTCTTATGCTAGTCTTTAATTTCACAAAAAAATTAAATCTAATCAAACTTTTCATTTCTATTTTGCAGCTTTAACTCGTGCTTGAAACTCAGTTGACGCTTTGCAAGAGCAAAAGGTAAGTTTCATCTATATATATATATATATATATATCTGTATATCTGTGGGGCTGTCATTGCCAGAAAACATATTTCTCACGCAGACAGGCGGGGGAAGAGCGTGAGAGAAAGAAAGAGAGGGCAACAGACTGAGAGAGAGAGATAGGGAGCGAGGCAACTGCTTATAATAATAATACGATTTATCAAATGCACGTAAATTACAATAAATTAAAGACGAAATTAATATTAATGACCAAGACTGGCCGAGACACACGCACACAGATACAAACATGTGTGTGTGTGTGTGTGTGTTTATCTAAATACAAGATATATGTATGTATGTATATGTATATGTATAGATAGATACATATGCATATGCCTAGCTTCTGTTCTGCTTGTGTCTTATGCCTTTCGACTCTGTTGTCCTTTAGACAATTACCAAATTAAGTGCATGCCTGTGTCTATGGCTATATGTGTGCTTTTCTCTCTCACTCTCCCTCTCTTACTTTCTCTCGCTCCCTCACGAGTTCTTAAATATGAAAATTGTTCTTTTGATTGCAAATTCGCCTAATAAGCTTCGTACTCTATAATAGCGGCAAGGCCAACAAATCGCCAAGCGATTGTACTAACTGCCATTGTGTGTGGGCGTTATGTGACTAAGTGGGCGTGGTCTTAGACTCGGCCTGCCCGACGAGAGATGAGCAAGACGAAAGAACTTTAAAAATGCAGGCACTAAAAATTGTTTATGATTTATGCAAATGATAAAGATTAGTTAATGATCCAGCGGATTTAATATGAATATGTATATATATTAAGATATATATAACCTATACATACAGTTGCGGAAAAAAAAATCCCAAATGTTGTATACAAAATGTAGAGACTTAGTAATTTAGTAATTTAATAGGCAACCCTCAATTTGAGAGTCCATTTTTTCACGTCCGTTCCCATCTTATTTCGATTAAGATACAAACTTATATCTTTCATTTTATTGCCACAATGTATTAATATAAATAAAATACTATCTATATCTACTATCGACTGATTTTCAACATGTCGGAATTTTATGTTTGTAAGAAAATTTGAAAAAACTCTTTTATTTTTCGGGGGCCCACTAAAATCTGGGGCTCTAGGCAACTGTCTATTCTATCTACTTGTTATCTATATATTATTCTTAGTAATCTTTTCAAATTGTTTTAAAAATATTTAGTTTATTTTTGAGTCCAAGAGTACTACTTCTACTGCCACTACTATTACTACTGCTTTTACTACTACTATTACTATTACTATTACTACTACTATAACTACTACTATTACTACTACTATTACTACTACTATAACTACTACTTTTACTACTACTATTACTACTACTATAACTACTGCTATTATTACTACTATTACTACTACTATTACTACTACTATTACTACTACTATTACTACTACTATTACTACTACTATTACTACTACTATTACTACTACTATTACTACTACTATTACTACTACTATTACTACTACTATTACTACTACTATTACTACTACTATAACTACTACTTTTACTACTACTATTACTACTACTATAACTACTGCTATTATTACTACTATTACTACTACTATTACTACTACTATTTTTACCGCAGGTGTATATATGTACTTTCATATATTTGTGCTGTCTATCTATACTAAAACTTCGTCTAGTAAATCTTTACAAAGGCCATTCAATTCCTTACCATAATTTCAAAAATTTCTGCTTTTTCTCTCAAGTTTTTTCTTTTGCACAAATTAAATATCATATATACTTAATATATATTTCACTCCATTCTTCACAGCCGTCATTCATTTAATTTAAGTCTTCATTTCCCATTAAAGCCATAAAATGCCAATGCGAAAACTCAAAGAGCTCTGCCGCTCTCGTTGCGTATGTTGAAATACGTAACGTAATCTGATAATACACGCTTCAAACAATTTGGAGATATATATATTTATATATATATATACATATATTTATATGGACTTTGCAATATGTGCTCACATTAGATCACTGTTTAACATTATCACATATCACGCTGTTGTGCGTTGAGTCACTGGATATCTTTGGCGTGTGCAGCTCAATTGGTTGTTGCTACAGCCGAAGCAGGCAAATTTTGCATATTTGATGAGAGTCTGGTGTGGAGACAATGCAGTCAATGCTATCTCTCTCTCTGTGTGTGTGTGTGTGTGTGTGTGTGTGTGTGTGTTGTATGCACCTGTGTCTGTTGCTGAGTTTTCGGGCTCATTGTTGCTAGCTTGTTGAGTTGCAATTTGGCTAACAAATTATGCAACAGCAACAAGCCAACATACACAAAGACGCAACAGCAGCAAAAACAACAACAACAACAACAAGAAGAAGAACTGCACCACTGACCCAACTGCGCCCCAATTGCTGGGCCTTTTGCTTTGCTCTGTGGGCCATTGACTTGTGTCGGCCTCGTTCATTGCGGCGCTGCCTCCATCCGTCCGGCTACGTTAAATAATTGTAATTTATGGCATTTTACACATATAAATATATGGAAATCAATAAATTTAATACACACACACAGACACAGAGTAAGAGAGAGAGAGAGAGAGTGAGAGTGAGTGGGTAGTGGTGGGTAAGGGGTTTAGCGGGGGGCGGGGAGCTCACATAGTTACACTTGCATGGGCAATTTCCCCAATAGACCTGCGTTCGGTTTGGCTTTTTGGTCAGCAGTTCATTTACACGCACTATAAATTGCATTTGGCCAGCTATCCCCAGTTGCCAAGTGGTGTCCTTAATATGCCACGCCACCCCTGCCCCACTGGCCCTCGCACTGCCTTCTCTGAGTCATACATTTTGGTTATTGTTATCGGGCCTTTAACAATTATTTGATGTTGTCCAATTTGAATTTGAAGGTAAAATGCATCGCTATTAAATGCACCGCCCAACCGCTCAACCACCCGGCCAACCAAACCGCTGACCCATTGGGAGAGAACTAGCCTCTAGGCAATTTTTACATTGCTCTGGCTGCACCTTTTTTCAATGATTGCATTTTGACTTTTAAATATGCACAATATTTTGCATTTCAATTGCGGTTTTTACACACACACACAAATGCACACACACACACACACACAGGCACAAACACAGGCACAGAAAATGTAATAACTCTGTCAATTTGTGTTGTGCCTGCGGCATCTCATTCATGGCGTGTTGACAAATTGCGAGAGTTGTTTGAAAAGTTTTTCATCGAATTCAGTGAAGCGCAATATAAATATACAAATATTTTTAAACAAATTTTGAAATTTTATCTATATATTTATATTTATATTTATCAATAAATATATGAAAAAAAAAAAAAAACATTTTATATTGAAAGTAAAACTAATGAAATTGCTAAATAATGCTAAAAAAATATTATTTAATTTGATATACACATAATATTTTTTAAATTTAATAAAATATAATAAAAAACATTAAAAAACAATAATAAATATTATGCAACAATTTTGAAAAAAAGGTTAAAAATCATAAATTTATTAGACTAAAATATATGATATAAAATATATTCAAATTTTTTGTATGTTGCATATTATTCCCCTTCCCCTAAATTCGTAAAAACTTCTTTAACATACGGAATATAAGTGCATGATACATGTATATTATATATAAATATATATATGTCAAAGCTTGCTCAAGATTATCACATTCCATATTCATTAGCCATGCTCTATAACGAGTCTCCTCTGTACTTCTTCAATTCACTTGCTCTCTTATTATTGTCTCGCAATTCTTCTATATTGCTTCTTCTGCTTGAGGCCTTTTTATGCAACACTTGGGACCACGTTCAGCAACTGCTATGCTTGTCTCTCTCACTCTTGTGGAGTGCCCATTTGAGTATATTAAGAAGGGCGCTTCCAACTTGAGTAATACCTCTAACACTGCTCTAACAATGAGACGCTATGTTGTTAGACGTCATATTATATACGATAGGCATATATATATAACTTTTTTTTTTGTTTATTTACGCGATAAATTTAAAAACTTATAAACACATTTTATAAAAAAAAATACAATTTCTAAATATTTTTTTTTTTACAAATTTTTATAATTTTTTTTTTTTTTTTATATTGCAAAAACATAAAAAGTATTTGTAAATTGATATAATTCATAATTTCTTCACTTTCTCATCCATATATATAATAGTTCTTACTTCCCAATCTCAACTTTTCGTACACAAATTTCCAATTGCTGCAATAATAATAATACAACAAAATATATATACAAAAAAACATTTCAATCACAAATATTTAACAAGCGCTATGTCAACAATCATACCTCGTTATATATACATGTATTTTTTTCTTTTCCTTTTTTTTTTTTTTAATAAATTCTGTCGCATATTAAAAAAAGTGAAATAAAACATTTGCCGTGTGTCATCAAATTTCCTCGTGTTTATTTTGTGTTTTATTAAATTTCCCCCGTTTTTTCACATACCTTTTTTTTTCATTTTCTTTCTTCTTTTTTTTTGCTGTTTTCTGCTGCCAATAGAAATTTTAGTTGATTGTCATATAATTTACGTGTTTTTGTGAACTCTGTCATTAAAAGTCGAAATTAATTAAATTGTATCATTGATATAGGTTTTATTTTTTTATTTTTATTTTATTGTCACTTTTGCGTAAACAAACAATTGTGCAATGCAGACGGATGGACTGCCGGAGGGACGGACGGACGGACAGATAGAGCGACCTCAGGGCTACGCTCAAACAAGCGGTTTTATTTGAATTTGAGTTGAATTTAATTTATGACCGCGGGTTTCTAATATAATATATAGGGATAAATAGAGAGAGAGAGAGAGAGAGAGAGAGAGAGAGAGAGAGAGAGAGAGAGAGAGAGAGAGAGAGAGAGAGAGAGAGAGAGAGAGAGAGAGAGAGAGAGAGAGAGAGAGAGAGAGAGAGAGAGAGAGAGAGAGAGAGAGAAGGAATGGAAGAGGGAAAGGGAGAGGCAGAGGCAGAGAGAGAGAGAGAGAGAGTCATTTGCGCTTAATCTAAGCCTAACCACGCCACAGCTCAAATATCAATATGCACTGGGCTAGACTAGGCTGGGCTGGGTTGGACTGGGCTATAGTTGGTCGGTATGATATAAACCCTTCTTATACACTGAATCTATTGAAAATGGCAAATCAGGGTATAATGAACATTTCATTGAAAATGTAGGTATGTAATTGGCTAAAGAAGGCGACGCAGAACCCAGAAAGTATATATATATATTCTAGATCAGGAAGATTAGCTTTGTCGATATAGTTATATATGTATGTATGTATTTCTGTCTCTCTGCCTGGTTGTCTTTCGGTCTGTCTGTCAGTCTGTCTGTGTGCTTGTCAGTCTGTCTCTCTTTCGGTCTGTCTTTCCGTCCATATGTATGATCAGGAAGATGAGCTGAGTTGCTTCCTCTGTCCGTCTAAGTGTCTATATGTCCGCATGAGCACAGCGTAATGTTGTAAATGTTTATTATTATATATAATTATTATTATATATTATATATAATATGAAGTACAAGCATGTTGATACTTTTAAAAAAAACTCTCAAGAATAACTCTCAAAAAAAAAACCTTAAAAAAAAATCTCTCTTTCAAAATAATTCATCTCATTTAATAATTATCGATCATAGAGCTTATTTAAATTCGCTTCTTAAGCATAGCTTGAATACTGAAAAAACCTAAGACTTTAGATTTTCAGCGTAGATTGCTGTTCTAAATATAAAAGTTGTTTGTTATCTTTACCCGCCTTTAAGATGCTCTAACAAGTTTTTTGCGAATTTCGAAAAGTTTTCCTTTCAATTGTTACAGCATATTAAAGCAGGATTGAGGTTAGCTCCTAGGCAGGCATACCCAACTAGAGCATGCCTATTTGTTTTCTAAAGAGAAAGCATAGCAAACTAGATGAAGCTTACAAACTAGATGCAACTTTGAAGTGTATTAGATCGCTTAAGTTTAGAGTAGCTGAAACTTATGAAATTAAATTCTTAAAAAAAAAGTTAAGTTCAATTTATGCCATTTTCAGAAGTCTCATCTTCAAGGGATCTTAACATCTCTGTTGTTTTAACTTGAAGTATATCCCAACTGTGCCAGAGCCTCTCAGATTGAATGAAGAAGTGAGATTAAAGCAGCTGCCAACTTAATTAATTGACCATAAATATCATATGATATATTAAGAGTATTTAATATTCGGCAACTCAAGCTGTTGCCTCGTTCCCTTTTTGTTGCTTTTTTTTGTTGTTTTTGTTGTTGCTTTTGTTTTCGGGGCAACTGTGTCGTTTACCGCCTGGTGTGAAATGTAATTATGGCGCCTTCTGACAGCCGGCCAACTTCATTCAACGTCCATTAACTTGGCCCCACTTCACATCTAAGACAAGCGTCAGCCGCCAACCGCCAGCAGGCAACACGCCTACCGCCCGCCGCCCCCTTTGCCTTTCCTGCTCCTCTACTCTTCTCGTCCAGGGCAGTTCAGTCAGTCAGCTGCGCTTGTTGCATTTTTCTCGTTGCCTTTTGGCCTTTTGTTTATTTTCTTTTTATGTGTTGGCTCAGCTGGACATTCATGCAGTGTCTCCCGCCGCTCTCTTTACACAGCTAAAAGGTGGGCAAGGGCAGTGGCAGGGGCAGGGGCAGGGGCAGGGGCAGGGCCAGGCGGCTGGCAAGTCGAGGCATTCCAGTGCTGGTCACGTATGATGACCCAAATGTGCGCGGCACCTCCTTCGGCTCGTCCAGCGTGTTGCAGTGTTTGTTATTGCTGTTGCTGTTGTTGCTGTTGCTGTTTCTGTGTGTTTTTAATAAAATTTATTACACTCTCACATGACAAACAACAAACACCCCAACCGCCAGCCCCTGTGCCTGCCTCTGGCCCTCGACCCGAACGCCTTACATATTTGTCTAATAGAAAAATTATGGGCCAAGGCAAGCCGCGACGTTCTCTAGTGTGTGTGAGGGTGGGAGGTGTGTGTGTGTGTGTGTGTGTGTGTGTGTGTGGCGTAGGCCTTAATTTTTATACGCATTCCGAGTCTCTCTTTCTCCCTCTCTCTCGCTCGCTCGCTCGCTCTTGCCTTTGCCTCGTTTGCCCCATAATTATAACATAAAAACTTTTTATTGAAATGCTGAGGCATTTTTATTTACGTCTCATTGCGAGCTAGGGAAAAGGAGCAGAGAGAGAGAGAAAGAGAGAGAGAGAGAGAGAGAGCGGGAGTAGTGTGTATACCCTAATAACAGTTAACGTTTACACACACGCACACACACACATACACATACATTTAAGCACACGCCTGTGTATTTAGTATTAGCCACAAACCAAATTAAATAAAAGTAATAAACATTTATTTCATTAATTCATAGTTTAGCGCCTGCTGCATATTGTTATTTATATATAAAGTGGACATATACACATACATATACATATGATATATATATTGTTATTTCTATACATACATTTGAGCGCTGTTCGCTAGATAATAATCATTAAAAATGCACACACCAATTAGCCAAATTCAATTTGCCTTTTGACCCGGCGCTAAATACAAAATAGAAAAAAAAACTGGTAAGAACGTTGCAGGCGGGCGTGATTGACTGCCAGAATACTCATTCAGGGTCTAAACCAGACCAGGCCAAATCTATTTTCGATTTACCACGCCCCTATTATTACACCAAACCAAAATACTTATTTTACTATCGTGAATGAATATAAAAACGTCAGTCAAGCCCTAACGACTGCATAATACTCATTCATGACTCAAAAAGAGTCTAGTGGTATCTCTTTAGTAAATCTGAAGAGACAGACTGCAGTAATTTAATTAGCAAACTTTGCAAATTTAGCTACAAGAATTTTGCAAGATATTGTTTTTAACTCTATATATATTTCTATCAATATATATATATATATATTTTAGTTAACTAAGTAGATAAACTTCTAGCTCTAGCTACTATTGATCTAGCGCTTTCTTCTCCTTTGGAAGATTCAAAAATCGCATATAAGGGCATTGATATATTTCATATAGATATATATATTTTTTAATTCAGTTTTTTTAAGACTCTATAGTGAGTGAGCTTCTATGCCATTATATACTTGAGAGTAGCATTTATGTGAGACCAGTATATCTAATATAATTTTATCGATTTGACACGATCCTTGTGACCACTTGGGAAAAAAATACTATATACATATTCCAAACCTAGTCTCAAACGAGAGAAAACCAAAGCAGATATTAACTACTTTCACTTTGTGAACAAGAAGTGTTGAATGAAGAATAAATAAAATATGTTGCAGTCGAGTATGCTCAACTGCAGAATACTCTGCTCAGCTAAGCTTAAATGCACAACAAATACTATATATGCAATGCCAAAACCAATATGCCCCGCCTTCTACACCAACGAAGGGGCATGCAAAAAGGCATATGTGAAATATTATATTATTGGCTCAAAGCAATAATTTGCAGCTAAATTGAAACAATATCGCAATGGCAGCAGTCACAATAGCAACAACAAATAACAAATTCTATGCAACAAAAGGAAAACGAATTTTTGTCAATTTCAATTTAATATTTGCATTGCTTTTATTTTGTTTGCCAAATGCCAAAGGAATAAATAGAAAAAAAAATCAAATAAATTGAGAAACGAATTCCTGAAAATGTAAAATAATTAAAATGGAAAAAATCAAAATAAAATTGTATTTTTTGTTTTCTTATTTACTTCTCTGCTCTCTTTTTTTTTGTAGTTTGTGCAAAAATATTTTTGGTAATTTGGCTATTTGGCTTATGCTCTCTGGCAGCTGTCAAGTTAAACTAGCACATTTAACATGTTGTCAGGGCTTAACAAATAATATCTCACTTTCGCTGACAGCCCCAAATGAGAATGAATAGTGGAAGGGGGGGCTGGAAAATGCAATGAATACTTGAACAGAGAAAAACACTTTTATTAATAGTTCAAAATTTATGAGCTGTTGTTGCAGTTGTGCAGCTTTAATTGTGGCATTGACGAGCAGCAAATCGAAAATGAATTCAATATGGAGGAACGAACAAATGCAGTTCGGAACTTTGCAACTGGTTCCATTGCTGGTTCAAACAGATATTTGTTAGTTCCAAACATGCAATGGCCATTCTTTGCTGTTGTACAACATGATTCTCACATTATGAGTGGAGAGAGAGAGTGAGAGAGTGAGAACATTTAAGCAATGTGGGGGCTGAGCTCGTTTTCGTGGCGCTCATTAGTCTGCCTCCTGCCTTCTGCCGCCTCTCTCTGCTGTCTGCCGTCTGCCGTCTGCCGTCTGCCGTCTCCTGCTCCTCTTCTGCTCCTTTTACCTGCTCCGGCCTGGAAGCAGCTCGTTTTCTGCTATCTGCGCACACAATGCCAATGTGTAATGGAGTGGAGTGCATCAAATGGCAACGCGGCACACACGCCAAAGCTGCATTAGCACCACACAACGACGACGGCAAATCTGCTACGCAATATGGAGAGGGAGATGGGTGGAGAGAGGGCGATGGGGAGAGAGGGATAGAGACTCACTCTAACCAAATGTTGGCTGTCTGCGAGTTTTTAATGAAAAATTGCCAGGGCGTTATTTGTTTAATGCGCTTCATCAAACAAGGGCAGCAAACCCGCTGCTTGCCACATATATAGTTTCCATATCTACGGAAAGCAGCTCCAGCTAGCCCCACAAAACCCCATCCCAGACTACAATAACCCCATACCAAAGGTAGTTGCAGGTGCTGCTGCTGCTGCTGCCGCTATTCAATTTGCTTTCAATCGGGTTAAATAAAAATGCTGAAAGCGAAACCACTAAATGGCTGAGGTATGCGTGTGTGTGTGTGTGTGTGTGTGTTAGAGTATTCGTGTGTTGTGTGGGAGAGAAATGTTAATAAATTATTACATTTGTGGGATTTCGTCATGAAAAATTATACACACAGGCAAGTTTTTATTCAGCACCTTATAAAGCAGCGCTCTCATGTGTCACGATAGAAAACAATTTCAGTTGGACAGCAGCTCGTGTGTTCTTGAGTTTTGGTTTTTTGGTTTTTCGGGCTTTGATTCTTGCTCCTTTTTTTTTGTGGTTGATAGCTCACGGTATTCATATGCGTGTGTTCGTGTGCCTTATGTGTTGTTACATTTATAAAATATATAAATATATAAAATATATATAAAAAAAAAAGAACTCGGACTGCTGCGACTCTGACATGCGACACACCAACAGAAGAGAGCGAGAGCGCTGCATGGAAACAATAATTAAAAATCTCACTCTTTCATAACGTCGTCGCCGTCGCCGTCAACGTCGGACGCCAACTTGTCAGTTGGTTTTCGGGCTTAAGTTGTTCGCAGAGCATAATACACTGAAAGAAAAAGAGACGTAGATTGAAATTTCTCAATTCTCAATTTGCATATAAATATCAGGACTTACGTGATATGATAATTCTCTCTCAGGGAATTCTAGAATTTCACAGCTTCTCTGGGGTATGCGACAGCTCGAGTTGTAGACGTGAGTTGATCATATTTAGTTTAGTTTGTTTTTTTTTGGTAAAGGTTTTTCTTTGGTGCTGCATATTTTTTTTTGAGTTGCCTGTGCTTTGTTTTTTGTGATTGGTGAAAATTCCGGAAGGTATTTTAAGTGTGGTTCCAATGGTCGTTATTGCTTGAAATTTGAAATAGATTTGAAGTTTTACGAATATCAAAAGGTTTTTGCCCATGTGGCATTTGTAATTTATTAATGAGTAATATGACGCTTGGTCCTAGATGGAGAAGGGGAATTGATGTAAAAGATGGGATTAACAGATTGAAATGATCCAAGTTGATAATAATAATGAGAGCAAAAGGAATAATGATAAAAGTGCCAATGGAAATATTGATAATATCTATGTGATAATAGTAATAATAATGTGATGTATGTATGATGTATATATGATGTATGTATAATGCATGTATAATGTATGTATTATGTATGTATTATGTATGTATTATGTGTGTATTTTGTATGTATTTATGTATTATGTATGTATAATGTATGTATTATGTATATATGATGTATATATAATGTATATATCATGTATATATCATATCATATCATATATAATGTATGTATAATGTATGTATTATGTATGTATAATGTATGTATTATGTGTGTATTTTGTATGTATTATGTATGTATAATGTATGTATTATGTATACATCATGTGCGTATAATGTATGTATAATGTATGTATTATGTATATATGATGTATATATTGTGTATATATAATGTATATATCATATCATGTATATATCATATCATATCATATATAATAAATGTACAATGTATGTACAATGTATGAATAATGTATGTATTATGTATACATTATGTGTGTATAATGTATGTATTATGTATATATTATGTATATATTATGTATATATGATGTATATATAATGTATATATAATATCATATCATATATAATGAATATATAGTGTAAGTATTATGTATGTATTACGTATGTATTATGCATGTATAATGTATGTATTATGCATGTATAATGTATGTATTATGTATATATGATGTATATATAATGTATATATCATATCATATCATATATAATGTATGTATTATGTATGTATCATGTATATATCACATCATGTATGTATAATATATGTATAATGTATGTATCATGTATGTATCATGTATCATGTATTATGTATTTTGTTTTACGCACTTGGGCAATGGAGGCTTATACTTCATGCGAGTCTCCATGCGCTTCTTGGCCGATTGTAAGTCCTCGTTGCCGTGGCCGACGGTAAAGGAGGCTGTGATAGTCTTCTCCTTGCAGAACGACATATGGCCGTCAATGACTTTCTGGTTAAAACTGCGCTTACAATAGGGGCAGCGTTCCAATGGAGGGCTACCGAGGCGCTTGGTCAGCGAGGACTCTCGGCTCATGGATGGGACTGGTTGAGATGAAGATGTGCTTGCCGCTGCTTTGCGCTTGACTTTTCTAGACGAATTCGACCTGGTTGGAGCAGCTGCAGACGAGGTCTGTGGAAGAGCCGCATCGACTGTGAGTGCGGTCGAGCTCCTGTTGTTCGATCTAGTTTGTGAATGTGTTGTGGTGGGAACTTCACGCTCCCGATCTGCGCGCAGTCCAATGTTGAAGTATTTGAATGCTTCGCGTCGCTGAAGCGATGAATCAAATACCTCGCGTTTCTTCAAAACTCTGGCGCAGATGTCCGCGTGCTTGGTCAGGACAGTCGGATTGAAGGTGCGATTGCAGTGAGGGCACGCCTGCAGCTCTTCATCACAGTTCTCGGGTATCATCTCATTGAGTGCGGTTGCCATTTCGCGTTTTATTACTTCGAATCGAAATACAATAATTTGGAAGAACCATACACAATTTTGGAAAACAAAAGTAAAAAGCTGGCTTCAGTACAACGGTGCTAGCTAAAATGTATAAATGTAGAAAATGTATGAAAGCAGGTTGAGCTTCTACCCAGGTGAGCGCGTGTGAGTTGAATGTCAATGAAATCTTAGATGTGTCATAAGGAAAACTTTTTACAGCAAAATCTCAGAGTTGAGTTGAGATTTGAAATCGAAAAAATGTTATGTATAGTATCGATTCATGTTAAACAGTATGTTATGTAAAACTAGTCAAAGGAGTGAGGGAGATAGAGAGAGAGAGAGAATGTAATATTAACAGCCTATTCGATAAAGTCTTAAATCTGAAATCTCTCTGACTCTTTCTCAGTACATTAATCGAGCTTCTATACTGTAATCCATATATTATATAATCTATATAGTATATTAATGTTAACATCTGTATTGCAGTATTCTGTTAACAGTATTTATTTATACTCATATAAAAAATTTAGTTTATTTTCTTGCGTTACCCAACACTCTTTTTGCCATATTTAGTTGAATATAATTGAGTTTATTTATCTGCGTTACCCAACACTGCTTTCGCCATATTTAGTTGCCCATGTGCAATGAGTATTATCTGTAAACTATGCTCATATTTATAATTGCGTTTATTTTGTTGCGTTACTCAACACTGTTTTCGCCATATTAACATCTGTTAGCAAAGTGAGCTTATTTTGCTGTGTTTTCCAGCACTGCTTTTGCCATATTTAGTTGCCTCTGGATATAATCTGTTATCAACATTCATGTTAATAATTTAGCTCATTTTGCTGCGTTGTCCAACACTACGTTCGCCATATTTAGTTGCCCATCATCCGTTAACAGTACTCATATTGGTATATATTTTTATATACATTGAATTTTACTATTTTACTACTATTTTCGCCATATTAAATTGCCTATGGATATAATCTGTTCTCAACACATGCATAATTCAGCTCATTTTGCTGCGTTGTCCAACACTTTTTACACTATAATTAGCTGCCCACGGACAATTGGTATCAACTCTTAGCAATGCTCAAATTGGTATATATTTTAATATATATTGAGTTTATTGTGCAATTTTATATATAATAAGTTTTTTTTTGTCAAATTTGCTTGCACCTCGTTAAATTTCGCTCAGTGTAGCTGCACGCAGCTGCGACCCATTGCGATCGACTGGACTGACTGGGAACTGCTTCAAGTCGTTCATTGAATTGAATGTTGAAATGGAATTATAAGACAGACAGCGCTTTATACAAATTATGGCCTGGCCTGTGCTGGCCTGGCTGTTGCTGTTGCTTTTGCTTCGCACGCTGCCTGCTCGAGCACTTGACAGGCAGTCGCTGGCCTGGGCTGCATTATGGGCTGCCATGTTCCCTCTCGCTGGTCCGGCACTCATGTTGCCCCATTGCGTGGCACGTTGCCCTGTTCCGGGTGCATTTAACGAACGCATTTTTCATATCTCGCTCTCTCTCTCTCTCTGCTCCCACCTCCCCATCTGCCCGTCTGGCCATCTCTTCACCTCCCTCGGGCATCGCTTGGGCTTCTCTTGGCTGTGAAGTGATTTCCAAAATGATTATTTTTTGACACATGGGGCAACACCTGCATAGCATTTGACGTCGGCGGCCGCAACGTTGCAGCTGCCACAGAGCGGATCCCAATGCCAAAGAGCCAGCCGCCTTCAATATGCATCAAATGCCAGCTCCAATATCCAATCCCTACCCCATCCCCACCATCAGTCAGCTCGTTATATTTAAACACATGTGTGTTGGAGTACGACTGTGTGTCTGTGTGTGTGTGTGTGTGTGTTGTTTGTGTATAATTATATAATTTGACTGCTGCAATTATGTTGTTCTTCGTTAATTGAAATGTAAACGTCATCATTATGATAAGACGATGTCGAGGCCCGCTCCAATCCAATGTGGGCACTGCGCCCAGCTTGTTGTTATTATTGTTAGCGACGCTGACGTTGGCATGCAACTGCGACGCCGACAGCGAGCGTGTCAATTCTATTTGTGTGCGGTGCCAAACCTGGAGGCAGGAGAGGCCAGAAGGGAGGCAGGAGGCGGGGTCGCAGCACACGCAAGCCAGAGGGCCAAGACTCGATCGACGGCCCATTAGCAAAGCATATTTCATAAGCATCCAATTGTTGGGGATCTTAAGTGTTGGCTAACGTTGAGAGTATTGTAAATGCCTATCGAAAGTATTTTCGATTGCTATCGATAACTTGATTTACCAATTTCCTATAAGTTTGTCAACTATTGCTAATTATTCAGCGGGAAATGCGAATGCTTATCCAAGTATTATTGATTGTTATTCATAGGCATTGCATAAAAAGCTAGTAGATAAATTAAATCAAGTTCAAATCTCTTATATACTTTTGGCCTTTGCCTTCCTGATCTATTTAGTTCTTAGCATTTTATCGATAGCTATAAAAAGTTAACCATTTTTGAAAAAGTATTTCAGAAAATTTAGTTTTCTGCTTGTTTTTTTTTTTTAGGAATATAACAATAAAAAAATATATATATAAGAATATATAAATAAACCAATATATAAAACAGTATATAAAAATAATATATAAATATAAAAATGTTAAAGAATAAATAAAACAATATATAAAAAATAATAGAAAAATAATAGAAATATAATATATAAATATACAAATTTTTAAAAAATAAAAAAATAAAAAAAAAAATAAAAAAATAAATATTCAAAAAAGTATATAAAAATAATAAATAAATATAAAAATGTTAAAAAATAAATGTTAATAATAAAACAATGTATACAAAAATAAAACAAAAACAATATATAAATATAACAAAATAAAAATATAAAAATATAAAAATTTAAAAATATAAAAATTGAAAAAAAAATAAATAAATATCTATATAAAAATTAAGAAAAAATTAAATAAATAAATAAACCAAAATATAAAAATTATAATCAAAATAGGTTAAAATGCAAACGTCAGATTTATATTATAGTACATACAGTATATATATATTTTTATATTCATACCTATATATCTATGTATACATATATCATATATATCTATATATCTACATATATCTATATATATCTAATATATTGTTAAGGAGTAGACTTATCGAAATTGTTCACCTTAAGGCTAGTACTATCGATAGGCAGTAATGTAATGCATTGCTGCTAGTTGAGCTAGAGTCAATCATTTGGGAGCAGGCGCTGCAATAAACAAAATTTCGTTTATTTTAAAACTTATAAAAGTTTTTAAGTTTCACAAGTTTTCAATCACCGATTCATATCAAGTGCACGAGGTCTGCTCTCCACACTCCCATGGAAAAAATGCTAAGCAAACGTTTGGGCCAGCTCAAGGCTGTGGCAACGGCTCAAAACTTGACCTCGCTGCGTCCAACATTTGCTCAGCAACTGAGTCGCATTTACAGCACAAAGAAAATGCAAAATCAACAGCAGCAGCAGCAGTCGCCACAATCGCAGCAGAAGTCGCCCAAGCAGCAGCAGCAGCAGCAGTCGGAATCATTGCAACAGCAAGAACTATCGCCCGAGCAAACGCTGTCGCATGATGAGGAACAGAAGATTGGGGCGCCCATGTCGGAAGTGGATTGGCTGACGCAGGAGCTGGCCACCGTCAAGGTGGAGCACAGCGAGCTGCTGGACAAGTACAAGCGTGCGCTGGCTGATGGCGAGAACATACGCCGGCGACTCAACAAGCAGATCGACGAGGCCAAGCTGTTTGGCATACAGGGCTTCTGCAAGGATCTGATCGAGGTGGCCGATGTCCTGGGCCATGCCACGCAGTCGGTGCCCAAGGACAAGCTGAATGCGAATGCCGACTTGAAGAATCTGTACGAGGGCCTCAATTTGACATGCGCCTCGTTGCAGCAGGTGTTCAAGCGACATGGCCTCGAGATCTTGGATCCCATCAATCAGAAATTCGATCCCAATCTGCACGAGGCGCTCTTCCAGACCCAGGACAGCTCCGTCGATGCCAACACAGTGGTGCAGGTCAACAAATTGGGCTACAAGCTGCACAAACGTTGCATACGCCCAGCTCTGGTCGGCGTCTCGAAGCGCTAAACAGCAAAGTCATGCAATTAAAACACATATATATATATATACAAATCTGGACAGTTACGAGAGCCATTCAATTTCCATAATACCTGTCCACATAATAGCCAAGCACACATTGTTCGCAAAATTATCTTTGTCATGCCACAAAATTCACATAAAATTCACGCACTCTGGCAGCCGACGTAGACACAGCTCAACGTTCTCATAATAAAAGAAATAATTATATTCAGTTTATGCCAAAGGAATTTCAAGTATAACAATTTCAACGGTTTGTGGTGGCATGAGAAGCGAATAGAGAGGCGCAAATGAGTCATATATGCAGGAGAGGGCAAGTTAACTGATAGAGAACAACATAGAAAAAGGCGCTGAAATATATAAAGTGATATGTGAGCATGAGTTAAGTTCTCTATAAATATGGAGATATATATATGGGGTTATATATGTATATAGGGCTATATATAGAGTTATATATATGTATAGCTAATTCTAGATTAACAATTTCAACAGCTTGTTGTGTCATGAGAAGCGAATAGAGAGGCGTAACTCAGTCATATATGTAACGGAGAGCAAGTTTGCTGACAGAGAAAAATGTATAGAAAGGCGCAGAAATATATGAAAAGGTTTTTGAGAATGAGTTAAGTTCTGTATAAATAGAGAGATCTCAAGTTATATATAGGGTTATAAATATGTATAGCTATAGATAGCTAGTTCATGAGAAGCGCACAGAGAGGATTGAGTTAAGTTTCCTATAAATATGGACACATTGGGTTATATACAAGTATATATACATATATTGGGTTATATATATAGGGCTATATATATTTATATATACAAAATATATGTATGTAGCTATCTATCTATATCTATAAAAGTTCTGTTGCTGCCAAATAATTGCAATGGAAGTTGCAGTTGCTTTTGGCAACACTAGCTCTTGCTTGGTTTGTATGTCAATCAAATGGCTTATTTGTGAGAAGCACATAGAACGGCGCAATGGCAATTAAACAAGGCGACGGAAACCCATTAAAATGTTGAGCGGCCATTTGAGCCGTCTGCGGCGCTGCTTTTGCCCAAGAACTAGGCAAAAGTACGAAAAATGTCGAAAATAAAGAAAAACTTAGCAGACTAGAGTGTATGAATGTGTGTGTGTGCTGCTGTGTGTGTGTGTGTGTGTGTGTGCGAAAGTGCGCACAAATATTTTCAATTACAAATTGTATTTTTCCGTTTAGATAAGCAAAATTTATGGCAGTTCCAGCAGCTCAGGCGAGGCAACTGCTTGCAGACGCTACAGCCTGGCCATCTTCCCTCTCCCTCTCTCTCTCTCTCTCTCTCTCTCTCTCTCTCTAAGTTCCAGTTGCCGTTCAATGGCTTCGCCTTCGATCGTCCTGCGGCAACAAACACTTTTGCGCTTCGCCGGCGACGCAGTTGTAAACAAGGTTGCAACACACAAAAAAAATAAAAAGAAAAAGAAAAGAAAAATAGAAAAGCCAGAGGAAGAGAAGAGAAGAGAGGAAGAGAAAGAAAGAAAGAAAAAAAAAGTAGCAGCAGACGGCGCAAAGGACCAACGACGCCAAGCGGCAAAAAGCGAGCCGCCAGAACGTAGAAAAAACTACGGAAAAGATGAAATGACGTACAGATTTACAGAGTATTTTCTTTTACGTGCTTTTGTGGCGCCGCCAAATGTCACGTACGGCAGACACCGAGGCGCAGGTGGGGCAAGCTCTGCAAATATGTGTGTCTCTCTCTCTCTCTCTCTCTCTCTCTCTCTCTGTCTCTGTGTGCGTGTTTGTGTTTGGGAGGCGTGCCACATCGCTGGGATGCTTGGCTCATTCTAGTCTCGGTCAACCCCAGACATGAAATGCAATGCGAGCGAAATGCCTCGCAACTTATTACAAATGAAGACTCGACAAGGCCACGTTTTGCCCACCCCCTCGCAGCTGTAGTCATGCAGAGCCATGCCCCAAAAAATTCATGACACGCCCAGTGGACAGCGGTCAACCACCCGCCCATCGCCCATCGTCCAACGATTTGTAAGAAAAGTTTTCACTTGGCTTTCGGCCACAGTACGCAAAATGCTTGCACTTCAAATTGAATTAGAGTGAATATTTCGTGAGGTGGGTGAGGAGAGAGGGGGAGAGGGAGAGAGGGAGAGAGGTGGTGGTTGAGTGGGGCAGTGGGGGTGACAACGTGCTGCTGGTTGACAAAAGGTGCGGGCGCGTACAAAAAAAAAAAAAAAAGTAAAGTTTGCCATCAACGTCTGCGGCATATTAAAAACGAAATGTAGTTAAAGTTGAAGGTGTTGCAGCAACGACGGGGCGTGGCATCCGCAGCGCCTGGACAGGGCACGTTTGTCGCTGTCATTTGCTTATTTTTATTATTTTAAAGCTTTATTGATATATCGTTTATATACACACACACTCACACATATACATATATATATATATATATATATATATATATATATATATATATATATGTATATCGTATATTCAAATTTCCAAGCACGTGCGTAGCCTAGAGAGACGGAAATGACAGACGAGCCAGAGTGAAAGGGTGGGGAGGGAGAGAAAGAGAGAGATAGACACAGAGAGAGAGGGCACGCTCGAGCTGAACACTTTGGCTACATTAAAAAACTCTTAACACGATCGTCTCTTAAATGTTATTAATCCATTATCGATCAGCCAAAACATAACAAATGTCATCTATATGGGCATAAACAAATATGCGTATTTATGGCTATGCAAAGAGTCTTTTAGCTTTCACATAAAATCTACATTTCAGTGGAACATCAAGCCGAGTCGCGTCAATATAGATATCGTCATTCTATCTGTTGCCACATCTGCGTCTTTGTTCTTATAAATAAAACATAAGAAACTCGATACGTTGATTGTGAGAGTATTTATGTATGAATGTAGATGGATGCGTATGAATTTATAGAAGGGCTTTGCTGTTACGATATAGAGGTGAGAGTCTGTTTGCTGTGATATAAACGACATAGATGGGAGTCTTTATGCTACGATATGTACGATAAATACGATATAGGTGCGAGTCTTGCTGATACAATACATGTAAAAGTCTTGCTAATACGATATTAACAACGCATGTGTGCGTCGTTCTGATACGAAATTGATAACATATACGATATGTGTGAAAGTGTTTCTGATATGATATTGAGAATATTTACTATATATGAGAGAGTTTTTATGTTACGATATTAATAGTACATACGATGTATGTCATTCTAATGCGATATTGACAATAAATACGATTTGTCATATTATTCTGATACGATATTAATATTAAATACGATATGTGTATATAAAAGTTCTGCTGATGTGATTTAGACAATATTTAAAAGATATGTGAGAGCCTTTATGTTACGATATTGTTAGCACTTACGATGTATGTCATTCTGTTACGATATTAACAATTAATTTGATATTTGTATGTGAGAGTCTTTCTGTTACGTTACTGACAGCATACACGATATAAGGTGATATATGTGAGAGTCAGACTTATACGATACTAGCAATATATACGATTGATGTGAGAATCTTTTGATACGGTATTTATAATAGATACGAGATATGTGAGAGTGGCTATAATACGTTTTCATAACACGATATTCATAATATATACGAGATATGGGAGAGTTGCTCTGATACGATATTGTTAGTATATGCCACATGTGAGTCTTTTTCTTACGATACATGTGAGAGTCTTCTTCATGTGTACGATATGATATGTACACGATGTACGATATATGGTAAAGCCTTTCTGTTACGACATACGCATGTGAAACTATTCTTCATGTATACAAAACATGTCAGAGTTCTGTTAATATGATATGTAAAAAAATTAGGATATATGAGATACATATATGATATACGATATAAGAGATATATCTTACGATACATATGCTGCGCTTCCCCATACGATATTGACGATATATGTTTATCTGCCTGCTAAGATATAGACAATATATTATATATGACCAAGAGCTTTTTTTTATTTATTTACATACATGCATGTAAATGATGATAAATGATATACCCCCTTTGAGTGCCTTACAGGGTATTCGAGTGTGGCTAAAGCATTTAAAAGTTTCTCTAAAGATACATTTCAACTTCTAGTTCTAGCGGCATGCATCGCTGGGGTAAACAGCAGCAAATGCTAAGTTAATTTTCATTTGCCACAAGTGGGTTGTGCAACCGTAAGCGTAAGCGTAAGCGACAACTAGCAACTAGCTACAGTGAAGCCTCGGAGTTCCGCAAACACACATTTATTTGCTTTCCGAGCACTTTTACGCAACCTGATGCGCGACTTAACAAATTGCTCACACTTTCTGGCTCAAACTACGAATCGTTTTTAATGCGTTCTTAATTAGTCTCGATGCAATTATATTCCAGTGTGTGTGTGTGTGTGTGTGTGTGTGTGTGTGTGTGGGTGGTTGGGTGGTTGGGTGGTTGGCTGTGACGCTGTGTGCGCTGCCAATTTTGTGGCACATTCGATATTTACAATTGGCCGCATTACTTGAGTTGCAGTTGACTGGCGGATAAGGGACCCTTAGCCACAAGTGTGGCGCCACTTGGCAGCAGTTGCTGTTGCAATTAGTTGCTTGTACTTCATGTGTACACACACACGTGTGTGTATGTGTGTGTCTGTGTGTGTGTGTGTGTGCGTGTGTCGATAAATCCGCAGCTTGCTCAATGCTGAGCGTTTTAATTGTTTGCCATTTGTGTGCGGGCTGTGCGCTGGCTTGTGGCAAATGGCAAATGGCAAATGGCAAGTTGCAAGTTGCAAGTTGCAAGTCAAAGGAACAGCTTATGCCACCTTGCAGCAAGTTGATGTTGTTTTTTTACTCTCACTCTCGGTCTTTTTTGCTCAGCTTTAAGTTGCCACACACACACACACACACGTACACAGATGCCATGTGTACTTATATTCATATCCATATCCATATCCATATCCTTGTGCTGCAGCTGCAGCTGCCGCAAATTGCGGCACGACTTGTGGCATGCTCCACTTTTATTAACTTTTTAATGCAGCGTTGCCAGAGAAGTCATAGCTAAGCCCGCTCCTCGCTCCTCTCCACTCTACACTCTCCTCTCCACTCTCCACTCTACTCTCCTCCTCCTGCACCTCCTCCTTCCCGCTTGCCGCCTCCTGCCGTTGCATCCGTCTCTGTTGAGTTCGGTTCAAGAGTTTTGCTAGCTTTTATAAGTTCATGTCTAGCAGCTGCTGGTGGTTCAGCTCCGGTTCCTGTTCCCTGTGATGCCTCTCTCTCCCCCGCCTTGCTAGTTCCAGTTGCTAGCTTGCAACTCTTTCTCTGTCTAGCTCTCTCTCTCTTTCTCTCTCACACTCTCATTGTGCTGGCAGCTCCTGTTTAAGCTCGTGAAGTAGTTTCTGTGGCATTTTTGGTGGCTTTTGGCTCATCCTTGACATGCAAATGCCTCAGCTACTGCTTTTTCAGCTGCTGCTGCTGCTGCTGCTGTTGGCTCTTCACGGTGCTTGCTTTATTGGTTGGTAAAAACTTTTTGGCCGAATTAATTACATTTTATTGGGCTGCAGCTCTTTTGGCCGGATGAAGATGTTTTTTGTTTTTCTGTTTTGCTTTGCCTTGTTTTGGGCTGCGAAATTCCAGTGTGCAGTCAAGGGTTAAGGTTCATCTAATCATAATAATAACTTGATGCGCCCAAACGTAATATAAAAGAAAAGACAACAACAAAACAATAACAATAACAATAACAATCCATGCAACAACAAGAGAGACAACAACAACAACAGCAACAACAACAACAACAACTGAGAATCATCAAAAACATGCAGCTGGATTCGCTGAGCGCTGTCAGAGGCTGCGCGTTGCGAAGCTGTTAAAATGCATTTTATGACTTTCAAATACGAAAGCTCGTAAAAAATGTGCCACAAAATGTTGCCTGGCAGCAGCAGCAGCAGAGGCAGAGGCAGAGGCAGAGGCAGCAGCAGAGGCAGCAGCAGAGGCAGAGGCACGAGAGCAACTCTCTGCCAGTTGCGGTATTGACATAAAACGCCAGGCAACCAACAATCAGGAAAACAAGTACTTACTGCGTCGACACCAAATGCGCGTTTTTATGGCTAATCAAACCTTTGCCACAGACAAACAGACGGACGGACGGACGGACGGACGGACGGACAGACTGACAGACAGACTGACTGACAGACAGCAACGACAGCAACATCAGCCACGACTGATAAAATAACACGTTTCCACTGTCATGCAACAGCAACAGCTGCAACGCCAAGAAATAGAAACAGATTTTTAGAGAACAAATATCGAGAGTTTCAAGTTTTAAGCTGTCAAAAAAAAAAAAAAAAACACACACAACTTTTTTCTAGCACTAAATGAAGATTGCCGCAAAGCCTGAATAATTAAGATTTAAGATAATAATATAAATATAATATAATATCAAGTTGACCAAGTTGGAGTAGAGAAAAAAAGAATAGATCTTTAAGTATGTAGATTGATTGATTCTTCTTAGAGCAAGAAGAAATCAAAAAAAGACTCCTTGATTAAAAAGAGAAGATTAAAGAAGAAGAGTGTTCCCCAAGTAAAAATGAATTTTCAATGCAAAAATAAAATTGATGTAAATTAAATATTTGTCATTATGGATAATGGATAAAATTTATGGTTATTATTATTATTTATTTTTTATTAAAGAAATATATTCTTATGTATTTTCATTATTATTATTAATATAATTACTATTTTTGTTTCTTGTTTTTTTTTTAATATTTTTTTTTATAATATTAATTTTTCTTAAGTTTTTTTTGTAATTTTTTTAAATATTATTTTCTAATGAATTTTTTGAAAATTGTTTTTTTTTTTTTTTTTTGTATTCTTATTATTAATTTATTTATTTTATTTTATTGTTTATATTATTTTTTTATTTTCATTTTTATTATGAATTTTTGTAACTGTTTTTATTCTAATTCTTTTTATTCTAATTATTATATATTTTATTTTATTTATTGCTATTATTATTATTATTTATATATTAATTACAATGTCATTTAAAATTCTTATAGCATAAAGCGCCTATTTAGAAATAATAATTGTCAAAAGAAATTGCAAACAATTTTTTTTTTTCAAACTTTATATTTATATTTAGTAATGCTATTATTTTTAAATATTTTTATTTTTAATAATATAATTTTTATTTCAAATATATAAAATTTATCTCAAATTTAAGCTAAAAAACTTTAAATACTTATAATTTTCAAAGAGTTTGAACAGTTCTCAGTTACCCATAGTATATGTTTACAAATCTTTCAAAGTTCATCAAAACTGTTCTCAATTCAGCTCTCAATACAATTTTAAACAAATTTGATTGAAATTCCCGTTTGTAATATTTACGTGTCAAAATTCCAAAAACCCCTCTCAATAGGTCCGTCCATTGCATTAATAGAAAATTGAAGTAAATTATAAATGTCATCAAGTAATATCGGACTGAAAGCACGCACATATAAAGCATATAAAAGGCTATTCAAGTCGACATTAATGTCACGATGAAAACGTAAAACCGAACCGAAAAATATGGTCAAAAATAATGCGAATAGCGCGTTGCGCGGCTGTCGAGTGAAAAATCGGTGTGTTTAAAACTCTCTGTTGATAAAGCAGCATGTGTTTGTTTACAACAGTGTTTATGTGTGTGTGGAGAGTGTGTGTGTGTGTGTGTGTGTGTGTGTGTGTGTGTGTGTGTATGGAGTGTCAGCTGTTTATGATGCGTTTACGACACGTAACAGGACACGCACACGCGCCAGGCCAGAGCCAAGGAGCTCGCAGCGGCAGCTGAGGTAACAGCAGCAGCAACGACAACAACAACAACAACAACAACAACAACAACAATAACAGCAACAACAGCATCGTTAAAGGCGTCCCGTAGTGGGGCCCACAAGCTCGTAAAACTAACGCGTCCCGAACTAAAATAATAGTGAGACCGATTGCCGTTGCCGTTGTTGTTGTTGTTGTGATTGCAAAACACGCAAATTGTGGGCGGGGCGGAAGGTGGTGAGGTGGGGAAAGCAAATGCTGAGGGCGCCCAAGAATTCGGCAGCCGGCGCCAAGCGCCTAATAATAATAAAGCAAAAAGAAAATATAAAAAATCAAAATCAACAACCAGAAGAGGAGGATCAGGAGGCGGAGAAGGCGGAGAAGGAGAGGAATTTATTTGATTGCGTTTGATGCTCGTAAAAATCAATGAAAACATTTTCGAACAGCCGCTGAGCCACCTTTGCAAATCTCTGTCTGCTCCACCTACGAGCTCCAAGCTCCAAGCTCCGAGCTCCGAGCTCCGAGCATCGAGCTCCAAGCGCCAACTTTTAACTCCTTCGGCTCGCCCCATGTTGTTGCAGCTATTCCAATGAAATGCCGTTGAAAAGTTTGGAGCCAAGTTTCGTATGAAATTTGTAACAGCCTCAAAACAAACTATAAAACTCCAAAAGTTTGAGTTTCTTTGAAACTGTTTTTAGTTTTTAGCTGTTTGTTGTTGTTGTTGTTGTTGTTGTGTTTTTTATGTTGTAGGTAGAGAGCGAGAGAAAGGAATGTGTTTGATGCCAGTTAATTGGATTAACACTGAAGATGCGTGTGTCTATGTATATATATATATATATATATATATATATATATATATATATATATATATATATATATATATGTGTCTCTCTCTCCCTCTCTCTCTCCCTGTGTGAAGTGAAATTCGATTTATGACCAAAATGATTTAATTGCCAAAATGCCAAAGAAACTGCAGCGGACAATGGTCTTTGGATGCCAGGGCTGGGCTGGGCCCATGGCTGATGCTTTTGATCTCCTAAATGAACGCCTTGAAAGCTTTTAGTGCTCAGCAGATTAAGTGGCCAGAAAGACCAAAACTTTGTTGCCGTTGCTGCTGCTGTTGTTGTTGCTGTTTGCTTTGACGGCCATTTCGTAAAAATGTCAAAATAAAAAAAATAAATAAACTATTTGAGTTTTCGTTGCATAATAAATCAAGTGAATAAATCAGGGATGAATTTTTAAAGCTGAATTAGATATACATATATCAAAGATAAAAAAACATATATATATATATATATATATATAAATAAATATATATAAATCTAAATATATTTATATGAATAAAATATATTATATATATGTAAATATGTAAATATATGTATAAATATAAATATTTATATAAATATAATACATAAATCGTCTCAAAAAAATATATCAAAATATTGAAAAAATATTAGAAATATTGTAGAAATATTAAAAACACCAATTTAATAGATTTCAATTTTGTGTAGTGCAGCACTACAATTTTATTATTATAATTTATTTTTTTATATGTTAAAAAATATTTTATTTTACTTCAATAATATGTTTATTGAGTACACAAATATTATATTTTTACAAAATATAAAAAAAGTAAATACAAAATTTAAAGCTTACGAAATTTATATAAATATTTCTATATATGTATATATATATATATATATATATATATATATATATATATATATATATATATATATATATATATATATATATATATATATATATATATATATATATATATATATATGGTCTATTTAAAGTATCCCAGATTTTGTGTTTTTTTTTCCAAAATTTTCCATTTCATTCCAAATTTTCTTCATTTTCTTGAATATTCATTTCGTCCCCTTTAAAGTAATCTCCTTCAACTGTGCCAATTTTTCTTCCCAGCAATTTTTGTGACCTTGTTCAGCTCCAATTTCGATGACATTTTTATTTGCTTAATCGTATCATAGCATCGTCCTTTCATTTGCCTTTTCAGCTTCGACTCAGCCTGTGGCAACATTAGCCAAACATTTGATACAGATTCTTTGCAGCTTTCTTTTTGGCATAGACTAAAATCAAATATGAGCTAAGACATGGCCAGGCTAGATTGATATTGAAAATGAATAAAGACAAAGTTGTTGGCATAAGTAAGGCGCATAAATATCAAGAATAAGTTCGAAAATTATACAAGAATTTGAATATCGAATATACCTAAGTTACTTAATTACTTTATGCAGTTAAAAGTTCGATTTATAAATCAGATAAAAATAGTTGCTTCTACTCTACCTTTCTCTCTTTATATATATACATATTCTGACGCTTCTATACAATTGTCTTCAATTTACTTTAAAATCCATTTGCTTTTAAATTAATTTGATTTGATTTGAAGTTATTATTAGTTCTAACCTAAGCTTGGCTTATTGCCCGCGTTACTTGAGCCAGGGCAAGGCAACCCGAGCTAAAACCAACTCCAAAGTAATTGAAGCTCAACTGCTCAATTTTCATAAAAATGGATTCGTGTTGTTTCAAATTTGACGCAATTTGTGGAAATTATGTTTGCGTTGTGTTGTGACGGGTTTGGAGTTTGGGGTCTGGGGTCTGGGGGTTGGTGTTTTTTTTTTTAGTGCTGAAATTTCAGGCATTTCGCTGGTAAAGCGCATTCCCGCAACCGCCTTGTTGTCAGCTTACACATTTTTGCAGCTGTAATTAATTAAAGTGGCCGGGATGGAAATTACTGGAAAAATGGAAAACTGAATAAAGTGGAAAAAGGACGACACCATGTCCTTAACTCAAGTGAATCAAAGTTCAACCAGCTTGTCTGGTAATTTGATCAGCGCCATTGTTGTTGTTGTTTGTTGTTGTTGTTGGCTTTGTTTAAAGGACATAACACAAATTGCTGTTGTTGTTGCTGTTGTTGTTGTTGTTGTTGTTGTTGTTGCTGTTTTTGTCCACATTGTCGGGCATTCGTCGGGCTAATAAGTTAGCTAGCCGAGCCAACGGTCGAATGGGCAGCTCAGCTCAGTTCAGGTAAGGCTCGGGGCTTCAGCCAGCTTTGGCCTTTTGCATATGGCAATGGAATCCCATGAAATGTAAACGTGGCTCAAGTTGCCCTAACTTCTATGTATTAGTAAGTGTGTGTGTGAGTGTGTGCGTGTGTGTGGGTGTGCAACGAAATAAAATTAGTTCAATGAGCATTTGTGCAATCAACTGATTTTAAACAACAAAAATTGGGGGCTGTAATCGAAGTTGAGCAGTTGAGCAACCCTTCATGGCCGAAAGGGTTGTTCCCGGATTGTGGCAAATAAATTTCACACATATTTGCACACTCACATGTGTGTGTGTGTGTATAGACATATGCGTGTGTGTGCAGTCAATAACTTTTGCTACAAGGTCGTCAGCGTCTTGGTTGATTGTACTGGAAGGAATAAAGCGAACGAGTGCCCCCCACACCCCACACCTCCCATTCGCCCATCCCCCATCCCCCACATGGCCACGACAAGCATATGAAAATGCCATGTTATGTATGCTTAATTTTGTCGAGCGCCCATTTATGGCGGGCTGTTTGGGCTGGAGTGGTTGGGGTGGCAGCTAAGGCTATCTGCATGTAAACAGGCTCAGGACAATGCCAATGCCTTGCACGTGACTCATGAGGTAGCTCAACATGCACAAAAAAGGGTTGCCTGTGGGTCTTCACACTCACACTCACACACACACTCACACACACACACACACACACACTGGCACACACATGCTGTTGGTTATTTGTGGGACTTCAGGAAATTTGGTTGCCCGGACGATTATTGCATCACAGATCATTGGACAACAATTGTAAATTGATTAGAGCGACAAACTTGGCCATTTGATGCGGCATCGGGTTACGCTGCTGTCCATGAGTCATGGGCATTCAGGTGAACCAGTTCGTATGCTTACTCAGTTCCATATGCCTGGAACTAGCTCATTTGATTTGGGCCTCAAGCTATTTGCGCGCTTTTCACTTTTGCCTGAATGCTTCGCTCTGACTTTGCTTTAAAACTTGACTTTAAACATTTGCCTAGTCTACGCACGCAAAATATATATATATTTATATATGTATACACTCACACACCCGCCCACTCACGCCCATTCATACGTTATGCCAATATATAAATATATCAGTGCTGCCAGCTGTTGAGCTCCGAAATAAGTTAGATTGTGGCTAAAAGTAGGCTAACATAGGCTCAAATTAAAAAACAAAATAAATGCTGGAAAGCAAGCTAGATTAGAAATAAAAATATAGAAATCAACATGTTTTGAAAATATCAATTTTTTAATGAAATTTATAATAATAATATAGTTATTTTTATTTTTATGTATTTGTTATTTATTTGTGTTTTAAAATTTATTTTTTAAAATTTGGTTTCGTTGATTTCATTTTATTTTGCACTTTTTTTGCAAGACGTTGAATTAACTACTATTAAGCTAAACAAAAAAAGTTCAGCAAATTTAGGAATAAACTAATGATTATTATTATTATTAATTTTATTATTATTATTATTATTATTATTATTATTGTTATTATTATTATTATTATTATTATTATTATTATTATTATTATTATTATTTATATAATTGTTATTATTATTATTTTTTTTATTATTATTATTATTATTTTTATTATTATTATTATTATTATTGTTATTATTATTATTATTATTATTATTATTATTATTATTATTATTATTATTATTATTATTATTATTATTATTATTATTATTATTATTATTATTATTATTATTTTTTTTTTTTTATTATTATTATTATTATTTTTATTATTATTATTATTATTATTATTATTATTATTATTATTATTATTATTATTATTATTATTATTATTATTATTATTATTATTATTATTAGTATTATTATTATTTATTATTATTATTATTATTATTATTATTATTATTATTTTAAGTTTTATTTTTATTTTCATCATTGTTATTATTATTATTGTTATTATTATATATTATTATTATTATTAATATTATTATTATTATTATTATATATTATTATTATTAATATTATCATTATTTATTAGTATAATATGCTACAATACAACTATATGAACTTTCAAATATACCAGATTTATGTCTATAGGCTATTTAAAAATTTGATTGGCTCTTCAATTGCCAAATATGCTAGATCTAGCCTGAAATAGGCTAAACTGGCAGCACTGTTGTATGTATAGATATATATATATGTACACTGCTTCATAATCAACTTGACAATATCATGATTGCGTTTGATTATCATTGCGGGCCACATTCATTGCGCTGCTTGCTTTGCTTGCTTTAGACATTTTTGTCAATTTGCTGTGAACTCGCGTCATTTGCAAGCGCTGTCAGATTGGGAGGGGGAGGTGGAAAAGGGGAGGGGGGCAATGGCAAAGGGAAAGCTGAAGGCAGAAGGCAGAAGGCAGGCGGAATGTTAGTCGCATTTGCTACAACACGATTTGCTTTAACTGCCAAGGTTTCGCAACGGCGTCTGCTCGAGCACAGGCAAGCAAAGGTAACACACACACACATACACAGGCACATCTTATTTATTTCTATTTTTATGTGTCACACACGGCAAAGGAGAGCCACGCATTTTATTTTGCTGCGCATTTTCACTCCTTTCTTGTTGGCAAGCAGCTTCTGGTTGCCGACTCCTCCAACTGCTCTCACTTCTCCCACTCCTCTCACTTCTCTGACTCCTCTAGTTCACCTTTAACTTTTTTTCTTTCGTTCTTTCTTTCTTTCTTCTCGTCCTTTCAGCTCCTTTGGCATTTCGTACACGGCACGACATTCTCCCAATTGTGTTATAAATTCAAAAATGAATAACGCACGTTTGCCTGTGGTTTAAAATTCTATTTCATTTTATTGCCATTGCCATTGCCATTGCCGCTCGCCTCTCGCCTGTCCTCACCTCAGCTCACCTCAGTCCACCTGGCTGCGAACTGTGGTTCTAGCTGCTGTGCATGCTGCTGGCATTTGGTTTCGTTGCCTTTATGAAATGCTTTCACTTTTTCAACAGTCTCCACTGTATTTTATTCTATATTCTGTCGTCCCTCGCTCTCTCTCCCTCTCCCTCTCCCTCTCTCTCTCTCTCTCTCTCTTTTTGTGACTTAAATGGCACACATTTGTTCAGTTGCCTCCGTTCTTTCTGGTCTGCCAACACTCGCTCAATTAAAACATTTTTTCGGGGCAGACTGCTAAAAATTGTCCCAAACTCACGAGACCTCAGCTCGGACTTAGTGGAGGGGCAGGGGGAGCTGCCAGTGGCAGCATCTGCCCACCTCTCTCTCTCTCTCTACCTCTCTCCCTTTCTTCCCCGCTCACCTCTGAAAGGTAAAGTTGCCTTTTGTATGTGCTTGTTAAAGCTGCTTAAAGAGTTTCCACTGCCATCGAAACGCGCATTCTGCGGTCTGCTCTGACATTTCTTTTATGACCTCTACTCAGCGCTCTCCCTCTCTCTCCCTCTCTCTTTCTCTCTCTCTCTCTCTCGCACTTTGTGGATTTATTTTTGGCCCAGAAATTGATTTATTAGCCCTAAGCTTCTCACTGCTAGCCTTTTAAGTGCCTCAGCTTTGAGCTGCTTTCGCAGCACTCGGCGAACTAGTTCCAAATGCTGGCAATTGGCTTATGATATGATGGGCTGCATTTGCAGCTTTACATAAATATATTGAAATTTAGTTTTAATACTCATTCATGAGGTGTCCAAAAGTATATTGGCTTTGTGCAATGTCCGATTTGCTGACCGTTTCTCCTCCCGTCCGTTCCTCTAGTTGTTCGTTTTTCATTCCGTTGTTCCGTCTTGCTGTCCGCTCTTTCTTTTTACCGCCCGTATATATGTAAACCATTTCGCTGCTTTTGATGGTAGAGAATTGAAATTTATATCATCTTAAATTTATATCGTATATTGTCTGATTTAAGATGTTCCCACTAGGGGCGTGGCAAATCGAAAAACTCTATATTTGGTATATCAAAAATGCTATATTTTATTTGCTAGAGATTGAAATTTTGAATATGTATTCGGATTGACAATCTAAGATTCAAAACATATAGTAGATATATCTACGCTCATAAGGAAAGTGCATAAAAATGTCTAACCTTCTAAAGTCTTAGAGCTAAAGATTCCATAGTTAAGTTACTGTCAACCTCATCTATAGATGACCCAAACAATAAATTGTAAGCCCTTTTGGAAGGCGTTTTATATTGAAAAGTTCCCTATAATTTCCACAGTTTTGGAATGTAAGGACCAATATTTTACAGTTACATTAGCCTAAGCTCTTAAACTACTTCTAAGGATTTGCAAAAAAATATTTGTATATATTCAAGCCTACTAAGGGAGCGTGGCAAATAGGAAAATAGACTGTTTTAAAGTTACAAATTTTAAATGTAGCATTTACTATTATTATTATACTTACTGAAAAAACTATAACAATCAATGCTTTATATCTATAACTTCAAGGCACATAGCTAAAGTCACTGTGAATCCCTTCTTGACTCCTTTACCCCAACAGATTCAACTGTTTTAGTGCTGTGACAGAGTATGCTGTAGTTGTGACCACTCGACTGCAACATGTTTGCTTGTTATTTTAGATATAAACTCGGCAATTGTTAGAAATTGCTAGTTAGGCTGAGATGAGTTCGATCTAGGTATTGTCAGTTGAGCGTGGAGTGTTGAGCTTAGACTGTCCCTCCTCAGTCAATCATTCGCTTTTCTCTCTCTCTCTCTCTCTCTCTCTCTCTCTCTCTCTCTCTCTCTCTCTCTCTCTGTCTCTCTGTGTGTGTCTGCTCAAAGAGTTAATTCAATTGTAATGAGAGCTCAAGTCAATTGCAATTGGCAAATGCTGATGCAATGTTGATGTCAAAGGCAGCCAGAGACAGAGCCCGGGCTATGGCTATGTATGTAGTTCATATAAACAAATATCAGACAAACGAACTGCCAATTTGACATTCAGATATTGACAACTAATTGAGATGAATCTGTTCGACAAACATTCAATTAGCCATGGAATTTGCCCAAAGTACACAAAAAAAAAATATAGACTTTAAATTGTGCGTGTGTGTGTGTGTTTGTGTGTTTGACAGGCACTGTAGTTAGTATGTCATATTTATATAACTCAATTTCTTACGCTTGATAAAACATTTGCATTCCACATGCAAATTTCACTTTGATGAGTTTTTCATTTTCGTTTTCAGTTTTCAGCTGCTGCTGCTGCTGCTGTTACTGCTTATTATTATTCCCTTTCATAGTGTATGCCAAAAGTATACGCATGCTAATTAAATTGTATTTTATATATATATATATACAATATAGAATACATACTCACTCTCTCTGTCTCTTTTGCTCTCTATGATTACAGCATTTCCATATTTATAAGCAGCCGAGGCCAAGCACTTTGAACTGAAGATTTTGTTGGAGGAAATTGAGCTCTTCGACCTGCTGGTAAGTTCAAGAAAATACTGTAAATAGAGCGACCCACACATATACTATATGAAGGCGATTATCTTGTCTCTCGCTCTCTATGTTTGTATGTGTGTGTGTGTGCACTTTGTTGATTTTACCGTTTTATCAAAGAACATCAAAACAACAACAACAGCAAATGAAACTTATTGGAATTTGAAAATGTCGACATTGACATGCGTTGAAAGCGTTGTCAGCTTCGATATGCCCGCTGCTCCCCAATCTCATCTAGTCAGCCCCCCATCTCTCCCCCACTCTTTCTCTCTCTCTCTCTCTCGCTGTTTGGCTGCCCAGTGTGCGTGTTTTTTTATATCAGTTTTATTGTGTTTTATGTCGCAGCAAAGTCAACCAAAAAGCGGCTTACAAAAATTCAAGAGCAACAATCCAAAAGATGCGTATCATGTGGCTGGCTTTTTATGCGGCTGCCGCTAGCATTAGGCATGCCCACTCTGGGTCTCTCTCCCACTCTCCCACTCTCCCTCTCCCTCTCTTTCTCTGTGGCTGTTTAGCTAAAGATTTTCATTTTATTTTTCATAAATTGTCGCTGGACAAAAGTTGAGAAGCTGCAAGCATCTTTTTTTTTCCTTCACGTAGCGTTTGTCCTCGCTACCTCTCTCGCTCGCACTCCCGCTTTGTCTGATATGCATCTCAGCTGTGTGTGTGTGTGTGTGTGTGTGGTATTTTATTGTCATTGTGGCTTTTTGGGGCTCGTTGACTGCCTTTTTGTTGTTGTTGCTGTTGTGAGGCATCTCTCTCTCTCTCTCTCTCTCTCTCTCTCTCTCACTCTCTCGCTTTTGTTAGGCTCAAGTAAATCAGTCTGTCGGCTAAAGATACACACACAGAGATACATTCATATACGCTGAGATAGAGCTACAAATGTATTCGTAATTGCGTGCCGACCGCGCAGCTGCCTCGCCGACGCCGTTTTGTTTATGATTTGTCAAGATTTTAATCCCCGAAAATGTGTTTTAAATTGCAGCGCCTACGATAAGAATTGGGCCAGGCCCAGTCACAAGAGAGTGAAAGAGAAAGCGAGTGTGAGTGTGTGAGTGAGAGAGAGAGAGGGGAAGAGGTAACTGCAGTCAACGGCAAAATGCATAAAATGAAACGAACCAAAAAACCTGAAATTGTTGTTGGCCAACGAAAAAGAGTTGCGTGTGCACAGAGTGGGGCGTGGTAAGAGGTAGGAGGGGGGGGGGGGGGAGGAAGGGTGGCTGGAGAGGGGGAGGTGTGAGGGATGCTGTAGCAACGAGACAGACATATGGCATCCATAATTTGAAAGAAAGACTGAAAGAACTGACTGCGTGGGGAGTGCTAATAAATTCACCTTTTACCACAAAATATTGCCAACATTTGCAAAAGACAAACAGCTAAGCCCAGTACCCACATATATGTGTGTGTGTGTGTGTGTGTGTGTGTGTGTGTGTGTGGCTGTAATGTGTGGGCGGCCTGGCAACATAAATCTATCTCCAGTAACTGCAGCTACTCTGCCCGCCCGCTGCTTGGCTGACTTCTGATTGAGGCAAAGCTCCAAGAATGTTGTACGTCCGTCCGTCTGTCTCCATTGCCATCGCCATCTCCGTCCGTCCGTCCGTCCGTCCGTCTGGGTGTTGATTTTTGTCAACCTAATACAAAGTGCAAACAAAATTTGTGTTGGCATTTGGTTAGATTTGCCATTGCTTTGCTTTTTTATTTATTTTTTTTGCTCGCTTTTTCTTTTTCACATTTTTTTGTCGTCCTGAGAGAAGTGGCAGGAGTAGGTATGTGTGTGTGTGTGTGTGTGTGTGTGTTGGTGTGTGTTTGATAGCAGCTAAAGAACAAGATGAAGATTTTGATAAGTAAAAGCCATAGTGTGGCCAAATGATAGCGTGTGCTTGCTGAAATTCTGCGTAAATGAAAAATACGATGAGAGCTTAAATTAAGAAAAATGAGAAATGAGAAATGGAGAGGTGCTGAATCAGAAAGAGAGAGAGAGAGAGAGAGAGAGACAGAGATAAATAGAGATACAACATAATGAGATAATTGAGGAAATCTGTCAAGCATAAAGATGCAATAAAAACTAATTATTTTGATTTAATTATGATATTTAAGAATATAATTGGCTAAGGATATAATTGGGAAAAATTATATTGAGAAATTGAGAAAAGAGAGCGAGAGAGAGAGAGAGAGAGAGAGAGAGAGAGAGAGAGAGAGAGTGAGAGAGAGTGAGAGAGAGAGTGAATTGAAAAGGGAACTTAGATGAATATAAATTAGGCTGCAGCAGTGGGAAGTAAGCGACTATGAGATACTCAGATTCCTTTATATATAAAGCTGGGGCTGTATGGAGTATGAATGAAATCAATCTATAATTTCAGTAATCATAAATCAAATTATTGATTTTTTTTATCGATAATAAGTTTATGAGTTGAGTTAATGAAAGCAAAGGAAAAGCTCGTGCCAATTAAGGTATAGATAGGAATAGGAATTCACAAAAATAGCAGTGCAGTAGATGCGAACAGAACTATAAAGCCTTGAATGGACTAACAGCATTATAATATAAAGAGAGAGAGAGAGAGAGAGAGAGAGAGAGAGAGAGAGAGAGAGAGAGAGAGAGAGAGAGAGAGAGAGAGAGAGAGAGAGAGAGAGAGAGAGAGAGAGAGAGAGAGAGAGAGAGAGAGAGAGAGAGAGAAGTTAAGTTAAGTTAGTTTGAAATAGATAGGAAAAAATTAAGAATATCAATTACAAAAATTATATTCTATTTAAAGTTACAAAAAAATAGAAAATAATTATAAAATTTAAATATAAATATTTATCTGCCTCAAAAATATTTGCAACTTTATTTTCTTTCCATTTAAAATTCAATATAAATTTGGCTACAATTTTAATGAAATACAAATTGAAATAAAAATTGCCCAGATAGACAATTTCTTATTAGAGTTTAACTAGCACCGTTTATATAATATGAATGCATTCATTCATCCATTCACTTGACTCACTCAGTTCGTGTTGTATAGAAATTTGGGGCTTTATTAATTAATTAATTGTTCTGTTGTTGCTCTCAATTTGTGGCCTACATTTCGAATTGCAATTGCTCGCCAGCTGCTTCGCGTTTGCCAAAACTTCCACTTGAGCGAGCCACTTGCAGCTAGAGTGCAACACCAACGAGTGCAACAACAGCAACAACAACAGCAACAGCAACAACAACAACAGCAGCAGCAACAACAACAACAACAACAACAACAACAACAGTCAATGCATGTTAATTAAAGTCATTACGTTGAAGGATGCCTGAATGGGAGCAGGGCGCAGGAAGCCGGAAGCTGGCAGCTGTGGTGCCGTGGTGCTGTGGTGCTGTGGTGCTGCGACGCTACCGGCAACCAGCAAGCGGCAAGCAGCAAGCGGCAAGCGGCATGCCACAAATGAATTGGGCGTCTGGCAGCGTTGCCCGATCCCTGTTTTGGCCAGCATTACGGCTGCCATTTCAATTGGCCCGCCAAATTGGCCAATTTTCATATGCATGATGCGTTAGGGCTCAAGGCGAAAGGCGAACTGTCGAATGTCGAATGTCGAATGTTGAATGTTGAATGTCGATTGAATGAGTGTGTGAGTGCATGAGTGTGTATCTGAATGGGTGCACGAGTGTGTGTCGACTGAGTGGATGAGGCATGAGCGACGCTTGCCATTGACATCAATGAATTTTTGACTATGGCAGGCTGAGCTCCTGGGTGGCGTCGGGTGTGGGTGCAGCGTGTGGCACGTGTGCGGCAACAAAGCATCGTTCACATGCCACATGCCACATGCCACATGCTGCATGCTACATGCTACATGCCACTCGACAATGGCGACGATGCCTTGCAGTTAGATTTTTGAACGCTGTTGCCTTCTAATGATGTGCAACACGCACAAAATGTGCTAATGAGTTGACAAGACTAAAGGAGAGAGGGAGAGGGAGTGGCAGAGGTAGAGAGAGAGAGAGAGAGAGGTATAGAGAGGAAGATAGAGAGAGGGAACTAATGAGTTGTCACCTTATCTTGTGCAGCTCAAACCTGTTGCATTTGCTTCCAATTTTGTTTAGCATTTGCTGCTTGCTGCACATAATTGAATTGGCCACAGCTGGGACCATGTATCCATAAGATACTTTTAGCTACTAGATAGATAGACAGATACAATAGATAGATATATAAACTGCGGCCTTTTACTGCTTCAGCTGTTGGATGAAAAAGTTTAATAAAAACAACTTCAAATCATAGAAATAGCCTTGGCTAAATTGCTTTGCCTAAACGCCCACACACACACACACACACACACTCACACTCACACACACACTCACACACACACACACACAGAGAGGGAGAGGGAGTCACGCCCAGTCAGTCAATCAGGCCAGCTCTGAATAAAAAATGACTACCTGTACACGAGGAGTCCAGCTGAGTTGAAACTTGGCTAAAAAAAACAACAACAACTAAAAAACAAAGAAAAATAAGCTAATCGATTCAAACAAATCGATAATTGATATATCGAAAACACAATTTACGTAATTCCAGCAAAAAGCTAATAGAGCAAAACTAATTTAGCTCTGATATTATATATTCTAGCTCTTATAGCTTTCTTGAACTACTTTTTGTAATTGCAGAATATATCGCAATCAAAGGTAATTACATAACTGCTAAATAGTCATGGGAGAAATGGAGAAAAAAGTTGTAACAGGCTGTAGAATAAAGGATACAAAATCTAAAATATATAAAATGAAATATATAAAATATAAAGTATGAAATATAAAACATAAAAAAATATATATTATAAAAAATTATTAAATGTAAAAAATAAAAAATATAAAATATAAAATATAAAATATAAAATATAAAATTCAAAATATAAAATATAAAATATATAATATAAAATCAAATATATAAAATGATCAATGTCTATATAATATAAAAATGAAAATATATTATGTAAATATATATAAATAAACAAAATATATATTAAAAAAAACTACAAAAAAAAAAAATATATATATATATATATATATATAAATATCTAAAATATAAAAATAATAACCTAAGCAATTGTGCATCAAATCTCATTCAATTGCAAACATGGTCACAGAACCTGAACAAGTTCTTAGCTTCCTTTGATATATGAGCCAAGCGGCCAACCCATTCTATGCCTATGTGTATGTATGTATATATATACATATATGTATATATAAAATATAATATATATGTATATCCTTGCTTACCTGTTTGTTCAATTGGCAATTGGTGTTTGCGAAGCGCTTAGCAAAAATCAATTTTCTGCAGGCAACTCAATTATGCACTGGAAATGGAAATTGCATGGCCATAGCCATAGCTATAGCCATAGCCATAGCTATAGCCATAGCCATAGCCAGAGCTAGCTATATATTTTTCTTCTACTTCCATATATATGTATATATGTATATATGTATATATGTATATATATGTATATATTAGAGAAATGTTTTTATTATTGAAATTGGAAAAAATGCATTTGATCATTTGTTGGACATTTCTGCTCTGTTATGGCATTTAGCTAGTTTCTGGTTTTTTCCTCCTCCTTTTTTTATTATTAATCTTCGACATGGGCAAACTCAATCAGCCAAATCAAAATGTTGCCTGCAAATAAACGGCAATGATTTGTTGTTGTTGTTGTTGTTATTGTGGCAGGCGGCCATAGACGACCGCAAACAACTCGTTAAAATTTGCATGTGAAATGCAATCGCCTAAAACTGAAAAAGGCTAAACCAAAAAAGGCTACAAAACAGTGGCAAAACATAGCTAAAAAAAAGAGACTTGAATAGATGAAACAAATAAGCGCGCATACGCATTCAGACACACAAAACGCTGAGGGTGTTGCAGGGCTGAGGGATTGGGAATGGGAATAGAGGCAGCACCAGGTGGAGGGGCAGGAGCAAGGGTAGTAGAAGGGGTCGGAGTAGGAGCAGGAGGAAGAGCTGTGCCGCTGAGCAGCGACAAGAGCAGATGCAGGGATTGGGGCAGAGATTTTAGCAGACCCAGAGGAAGCAGCAGAAAGCAACAGCCTATTGGTGTAGAGCTGACCAGCTGGTAGGCTCTACTCCCATGCCCAGTACAATAACACAAAAAAAAACTCAACAACTAAACAACTTCTTTTTTTTGGCCATGGCACACACGGCTATCAATTTGATATATCAATCAGCGTGGGATAAAAATGATTGCCAGTTGCTCGATGGTTCGACAGACATTCCGCTTGCCTCTTCTCTCGATTGTTGTTGTTTGTAGTTCGTTACTGCTGTGCATTGAAATCGAAATGCCTCAAAAAAAGACAAAGAAGAAGAAGACGCCAAATATAACAACAAATAACTCAAAGGCATGCCGAATGCTAAATACTCTACAAAGAAAGTTCTAATCAAGAATTTACAGTCAAAGCAAATAGTTTTGGTATGCATATAAAGTAGAATGAGAACTAAAGAGGCAAAGGCAGACTTATCTATTAACTTATCTATGGACGACAAATTGCATAGCTGAGTAATCACTGCCCATATAGAAGGAAAGAACAACAGCAGCATCAACTCAAACAATAACATGCAATTTGTGGCGAGTGCAACATTCGGTGGCATGAAAAAGATTTGTATGCTGCCAGCCAGAATTGCAACGCATTTCAATTGGCTGGACGGCGTTCGCAACTTGGCCTTGAGGCAGGGCAGGGACAGGGCAGGGGCAGGACACTGGGCACTGGGCTGCCGGCTGCCTCAAGGATTAGCCAAGCTGCGGCTGGACGGCTGCGAGTGGCTCATAAAGGCGATCTGCGCCCAGTGCTCTCCTGATTGATTTATGGCCACTGGCTCGTAAAACTGGGTGGGTGGGCACTGGCCCAGTGGAAGAGCGGGCCAGCGAGCCAGCGGGACAGCGGGACAGCGAACGACGGGCGGCGGGCGAAAGGATTAACAGCGGGTGGGAGCGCGGCCAAAAACGAAGATAGAGCGGATCTCAGTTTCGGCTTTGCTATCAGTCACACACGCACGAGAAGAAGAAGCAGAAGCATGAAATGAATTGTGGAGCAGCGAATGAGTGGCAATGGCTGCAACGACTAGCAGGTGCCCTGTAAAAAGTTGAGTGTTTGATAACGGTTGAGAAACTTTATTGACTGTAAAAAAAAATATATGGAGCTTAAAATGTTTGTTTATATATATGATAAACTAAAAAATAATAAAAATTTGTATTATATATAAAACAAAAATTTATAAAATATATAAAAAAATGATAAAAGCATATAAAAAACAAATACAGATAAAAACATTTTTGTTAAAATCAATATAAAACAAATTATAACTAGACAAATCCATATGAAAGAAAAAAAAATAATTAAAATATACATACACAAAATAATATATATAATATATAATTTAAAAAAAATATATATATATATATATGTATATATATATATATATATATATATATATATATATATATATATATATATATATATATATATATATATATATATATATATATATATATATATATATATATATATATATATATATATATATATATATATATATATATATATATATATATATATATATATATATATATATATATATATATATATATATATATATATATATATATATATATATATATATATATATATATATATAAATATATATATAAAAGTTAAAAGGTATGCAAAAGAAAACATAAAAAATATTACAAAAAAGAAAAATAAATAAGAAATACTTATATAAAAAGAAAAACAAATTTCTTTATATAAAAGAAATAAATAATAAAAAAAAAAAAATTATAAAAAATATGTATTTGAAATTATATTAATAAATATTTATTCTACATAGACTACGTCTTTTCCGTCAATCATTCCCAAGAAGTTCTCTGTCTGAATTTACAAAATCAACATTTAGATCAATAAACTTGTATAATAAAGCTCATCACAGCTAAGCCGTTGAGCGATTATAAAATATGCCTTATCGATATTGTACTTTGTCATCACATATGCTTGTCTGAAAAGTGCATATACCCCTTGGCCACTGGCAGTTAGAGGGTATGAAATAACTCTGCCTGCGCTTGCCGCCTGTTAATAGCTTTAATGCTGTTTTATGGCATTCGTCGAGTGGACGACTGTGGAACTGGGAGCTGGTAGATGGGCAATGGGCGATGGGCGATGGGCGATGGGCGATGGGAACTGCTGCTAACTGGCAACTGGGAACTGAGAACTGAGAACTGAGAACTGAGAACTGGGAACTGAGAACTGGGAAATGGCATGCCAACGCCAAATGTTTTACATGCGTGTTGTTGTTCCTATTGTTGTTGTTGTTGTTGTTGTTGTTGTTGCGGCGGCAACAATGTTTTGTTTGGCGGTCGCATAAATAAATTGGGATTGGAGTTTTCGCTGGCTCAGTGCCTGCTGCTTCGGTGCCGGAGCAAAGCTCATAATTCCAGCTTTTATTTGTGGGATTTTGGCATGGCATGGCATGTCAGTCATGTGTCGTTCTGTTTCTGTTGTTGTTGCTGTTGTTGTTGCTGTGTTTTGGGCTCCGGCTCTGATGCCCCAACCATTCATCCGCCCGCCCGCATGCGCATTCGTAACGCTTTCAATTCCAACGCTGATTAATGGCTTTGTTTTCTCTCTCTCTCTCTCCCTCTCTCTCCCTCTCTCCCTGTTCTCTTCTAGACGATGTGCGCTTGAGTGGACCACTCACTCTTTCGCCACTGGAGCCGATAACGATAGCGATAACGATAACCGTGAACGTCAGCGTTTAATTGCCGTTGTGCAGCGAGAAGACCAAACAAAATAAGGAGAGCCTCAACATGTATCCAGGCAGCGCCAGCAGCACCGCCGCCGCAGCATCCAAATTTCAGAATCGATGCGCCTCGCCACAATTCGCCAGCTTTGCACCGCCACCGCCGGCCGATTATCCACCACCCACATTGCAGCAGCAACAGCTTCAGCTGCAGCAGCAACATCAGCTGCAGCAGCAGCAGCAACAGCAGCAGCAGCAGCAACAGCAGCAGGCACATCAGCAACAATTGCAGACACAGACCACGGTGGCTGTGCACAGTGCACCCGGACACGGCTCCATGCGCCACATTCAGCGCAATCAGCTAACTATGAGTGGTCACGGCCACGGCCATGGCATGGCACACGGCCACGGGCATGGACACGGACACGGACACGGTCATGGTGGGCTGGGCATGGGCATGGCCGGCATTGGACACGGCGGCGCCGCCACGCTGGGCCATCACCATGCCCATCGCGGCGATCTAATCTTCCCGGACGATATGGACAGCATTGAGTTCTGCATGCCAGCGCCGCCCTCATCCTCCTCATCGTCGTCGCAGCAAAACGGGGAGCTGCTGCTGCTCCAAGGCGGACACGGCGAGCCCTTCACGGAGCGACGACGACGCGGACACAGTCGTCGCAGCAACCACAAAATGGATGTCGAACAACAGGTGAGAAAAACGAAACAAACATTTAACTAAACGTAACTTAAGTCAAGAAAAGTGTACTCTGAAAAACAAATTTTTTAAGAAACAATTATAAATATTTTTTAAAAATCTTGAAAAAATATTTAAAAAACTAAAAAAATATTTAAAAATAATTTAAGCAATTACAAAAAGTATTAAAAACATCTGTATATATAAAACAATTTTTTTTTTAAATAATTTTTTAAATATTAAAAATTATAAAAACTGTTGAAAATAATTAAATAAAACTATTTGCATGAATTAAAAAAAATATATATTTATTTCATATCATTAACATACATAGATATTTATAAATAAAAATATTTGCTAAAAAGCATTATTAAATTTTTTTTACAAGATTTATAAATTTTTTAAATCTGTGAAGATAACCATATAATATATATAAAAAAAAAAAAAAAAAATGTATATATATATATATATATATATATATATATATATATATATATATATATATATATATATATATATATATATATATATATATATATATATATATATATATATATATATATATATATATATATATATATATATATATATATAGATTCTATATTTTTAGATTCTATAATCTTTATTTGGTTTTTTTTTATACTTTTTATAATTTTTTGTATATATATTTTTATATTTATAAAAATAATTTTTAAAAAATATATATATTTATATATATATATATATATATATATATATATATATATATATATATATATATATATATATATATATATATATATATATAAATATATATATTTTTTTAAAAATTATTTTTATAAATATAAAAATATATATACAAAAAATTATAAAAAGTATAAAAAAAAAACCAAATAAAGATTATAGAATCTAAAAATACATAAAAAAAATAAATCATTAATACAAAAGTGCTTATAATATTTACAACAAAAAAATATATATGTATATATATTTACACAAAACATATGTTTTTAAATTGCTGAAATATAATTCATATATAATATTTATTAAAAAAAAAAAAACTATTGACACAAAACATATTTTTTTAAATGGTTTATTTATTTATCAATTATATATAAATAATAAACTTTTAATTTTTGTTTAATAAATTGTTTTTTGTTAAAAAAAATGTATTAAATATATCTCAAAGTAGGCATACTAAACACGTTCACACTTTTACACTGCTCTCATTAACTATCCACATCATTAATTACAACTCGGCTATCGCGAACGATATTCAATCTTCTGCTTTAATAATTCACAGGTCAAATGGTCACGCAAGAACATAGCCGCCACAATGGAGCGCTTCGAGCCCACCGCCACCGCCCAGTCGTCGTCGTCCACCTCGTCGCTGGACTACGGCTTCGCCGCTGGCGTCATGACGCCCAGTAGCAGCAGTGCCACGCCCTCGCATGGGGCTGGCTCAGCGGCTGGCATGTCATCCACGGCCTCACTGCATGTGGCCTACAATGGAGGCGGAGGTGGCGCTGTTGCGGGTGGTGCCGGAGGTGGTGCAAGTGGTGGTGCCATGGGCGCCAGTGGCTCAGCTGGCGCGGCAGCTGCTGCACCATTCAATCACGTCTACTCCTATGCCTACTACGAGCCCGGCGCCGCCAAGTGCCATACGAATGTGCCCGCCCAGGGCCTGGGCCAGGGCCAGGGTCAGGGCAATGGACACCATCACGCACAGTCGAAGAGTCCGCCGCGCAACTCGATACGGGCGCTGCTGGCCAAGAGCTTCCGGTCGAAGTCATCGTCGCACAGCGGCCAGTCCACATCGTCGTCGCCCAGCGCCGAGGAGCGGGACAGGCACACGTACACCACACGCTACGGCACCACCGAGAACCTGTACGAGGAGGTTAGCGATCAGAAGATACGCAAAGTGCTCTCCGACAATCGCATTGCCACCTCCAGTGTGGGCAATGTCAAGGAGGAGCTGCGTCGCGTCCAGCACAATCATTTCCGTGTGCTGGACGAGCTCAATCTGTCGCTGGAGGCGCTCATAATGCCGCCTACGCCGCCCGACATCAGTCCCAGCCATGGCGGCCCGGCCAGCGCCAGCTCCAACGATGTGCAGCACGAGGCGCCAGCCACCAGCACCAGTTGCAGCAGTGGCAGTGGCAGTGGCAGTGGCAGTGGCAGCGGCAGTGGCAGTGGCAGTGGCAGTGGAAGTGCCAGTGGTGCCGTTGGCAACTCCTCCTCCTCGTCCTCCTCCGTGCAAGGCAAGAATGTGCTGAGCACGGGCCAGCGGCCGCGTCGCGGTGGTTTGCTGGGTGGTGCTGCTGCCAGTGCTGCGTCCAACTCCAGCTCGGCCTCGCACGCCAGCCTCGAGAACTTGTCGAGCACGCTGAACAGCATGGAGCTGAAGGATCATGCACACAGCAGCTGCATCAATCCGGAGTTCGATGAGGGCGACCTCGACAGTGGCTTCAGTGGCAGCGGCAGCAGCAGCGGCGCCAGCTACAATGAGAGTTTGCGGTACTATAAGACGGCCACGCCCACTAGCCATAGCCACAGCCATAGTCACAGTCATAGCCATAGCCATGGGCATGCCGCCAGCCACAATCCCACAATGACAAACAACAACAACAACAACAACAACAATGGCAGCAGCTGCAGCAGCAGCACACTGCCGCACAACTTGCGCAGCTGCCGCTCCTCGACAGCGTCGGGCACCTCCACCTCGAAGAGCAGCATGGCCAGCTGTGGCGAGGATCAGGGCATTGCCGGCATGGGCATGCCAATGGGCATGGGCGTGGGCGTGGGCATGAACATGGGCATGCCCATGCCAATGAACATGGGCATGGGCATGAACACCAACATGGCCATGGGCATGGCCGAGATGGCAGGCGGCGGCAGCTCCATGTCGCCATTCAATTATCCACGACGCTGCTCAGCGGACCAGCAGCGGGCATCGGGCCGCTCGATTGCATCCGCCACGGGCTCGGCAACGGGCGGCGCCATCTCAGTGGCCACCGGCGCGAAACCCAAAAAGAACTTCTGGAACATGAAACCGTGATGCTACAAAAAGGCCCTGCGTCACATATGCAAGAAATGGAGCATTGTTATGGTGAGTACAGCATTGAAGAGAATATATTTTGAATGATATATTACTAATTGGAGACTTTAAAATATATATATTAATATAGTATTATAAGTAGTTACTACTACTATATATAAATAGATTGGAATTGAAGTAAAGAATAGATATATATTATGGGATATTGATGATATATGATATGATAAGAAATGGAGCATTGTTATGGGGAGTACAATACTGGAGAGAATGTTTTAAATAAGGTATTACTAGTTGGAGACTTTTAGCATAGGTTTAGTACCTATTAGTATTATAAATAAATTGGACAAAGGTATTGAATTGAAGTAAAGAACAGATATATATTATGGAATATTGATGATATATGATATGATAAGAAATGAAACATTGTTATGGAGACTACAACAATGGAGAGAATGAGGTATTACAAGTTGGAGACTTTTAGCTAAAGCGTATTAGTATTATATATTAAAGTGGTTAAAGATATTGAATTGGAGTAAAGGATACATATATATTATAGGATATTGGTGATATACTACTATATTGATAAGGAAGTTAATTTCGAGAGTAGTTCGTTATTAGCTGTCCGCTCAACTTCATTTAATTGGAGCTACTTGAGATATGAATTGGAGACTTTTAGTTTAGGCATCTAGAATAAAGATATTGAATTGTATTGAAGGAAGGATATTTGTTATGGGTTATTATTACAATATACGTATAATAAAAAATAATATAATATATAAATAATATATATAATAATATAATAAAAAAAAAAAAAAAAAAAAATAATAATATATATATATATATATATATATATATATATATATATATATATATATATATATATATATATATATAAATTATAAATAAATAAATTAAAATAAATAAGTAAAGTAGAAATAAATAATAAAAATAAATGTAACAAAAAAAAAAAAAAATTATAAATAAATAAATTAAAATAAATAAGTAAAGGAGAAATAAATGATAACAATAAATGTAACAAAATATATTATATTATACTGTTTAAAATTTATTAGAAATTATTGAATTAGGAAAACTGGAAAAAGAATTATTAGGAAAATCTATTCTTAAAAAGAATAAAAAGAATAATTATATCTGTCATACTATAAAAATAAACAAAATACTTTGGCATAACCAAAGCAGCAAGACCCTTTAATTACTGCCCGCTTCAGTAATTAGGAGTTATATTAGCACTCACTCAACTTTATTAATAATTATGAGTAAATGAATGAGAATGAAAGAGCAAAACTCTGCAAATCCCTAAGTTCTCAAACACATCCAAACCTTTTCACTAATGAAACCTGCTAAACGCTTTAGCCCTGCCTCGGCTTTTGTATATATATTTTTCACTCAAAGCATCGTTTGTGACTCAGCCTTAAATGTTATGCTCGCCGTCATTGTTATCGCCATGGTTATCGTTATCGTTATCGTTATTATTATTATAACTACTGCTGTCCCAATTGCGTTTATTTTTGTATATACATTTTTTATGCTCGCCTCCCTCAACTCAACTCAGCTCAGCTCAGCTCAGCCTTGTTGTTGTCTCTCTAAATGTTGCAGCATCAATTTCAACTTTTCAACTTTAATCATAATAAATTTGCGGCTTGGCCCAGACCCAGGGCTCCATTTCAAATCAACGAGGCATTTCCGCTACCGATGCTGCTGCCGCTGCTGCTGCAGTCGCAGTCGCAGTTGACGTCGCTTTAGCCGCTCTCGGATATTCCCAAGATAATAAATTTATTAACAGGCAGCAACAGACAACAACAACAACAACAACAACAACATCATCATTATCTGTAGCGGGCAGCGCCCTCGCCCTGAAGTTCGCCCCCTTTCAATACCCACGAAATGAATCAATTAAAACTGATTGAACTTCATAGATTTGATTCTCTCTCCCTCTCTCTGTCTCTGTCTCTCCTTCTTCTTCTTCTGCTTCACTTTTTTTTATATTTAACTGAAACTGGGGTAATGCCGGATTCGGACTCGGATGCGGACCGCATCATCTGCCCGGACAGCAACTATGTGGGAACTTGCTTGCACACACACACACACACACACTCATACTTACACACATGCCCCCATTCTCTTCTTGGTCTGCCACAGGGATTATGAGTGAGGCCATTAAGGCGCCTGTTGAAATCGAAATCCCAATATCAGCATTCAAAGTCTTACGGCCTAAGATGCAATCCGTCTACGGCCAATATGCTCTATCGATTTCTCGCCAGCAGCAACCAGAGCGAGCAACCCTTGTGAATTGTGAACGGCGTTGCTGCCATTCATGTTATTCATTGCATTTTGTTATAAATCTGTCAATTTGCACAATTGTGCGTGCGCTTTGTGCATTCGACAGGGTCGCGGCTAGGGGGCGGAGGGGCGGGGTCACAGCACTTTTAGGGTGAATCAGCGAGCGTTGCGATTCGACTCGAGCAAGGGCAGCATCTGAGCCTGAGACGGAGACACTGTTCGAAATGCTTTTGGGCACATTCACATTCACACTCACATTCACATTCACATCCGCATTCTCATTCTCATTCACATCCGCACGATTTTGGGCACCATAAAAAATCTGTTGCAAAATGAAAGTTGTTGTTACTGTTGTTGTTGTTGTCCATGTGTTGATTTATTGTCTGCGGCGAAACTAATTTGCCTCGAGTGTTAAGTAGCAAGCGAGCAGCGGCTTGTGTGAGTGGGTTGACTGAAGGCAAGATAAAAAAAAAAGCTGAATGGAAATATAACAAAATTTTAGTATTTGATGTAAAATATGAATATACAGGGTGTCTCAAAAGTCATGCAAAAAGTTTATAAATCAATAAAAAATAATAATTTTTAATAAATCAAAATTACTTCTGTATAAATGTGAATTTGTGCCTTTAATTTTAATTTTTTTATTTTCATTTAATTTTGTCATGATGCAAAAAACATTCAAAATCAACAGCAAAAAATTCCAAAATTAAAAAAAAAATAATAATAAAAAGGCAAAATTAATTCTACTTTTAAAGCTAAAGCCATTTTCATAATTTTTCAAGCATTTCCCCTTTTCAAATAAGCTAGATCTTGCCTTAAATAAGCCAAATTGGCAACACTGGCTGTTACAAGTTTTCGTAGTTGCTAATAGCTCCAATAGAGTTCACACACAGTTGTCGAGTCGAGTCATCGAGTCGGATTCAATATAAATAATATTGCAGAACATGAATCAATTCATATGGCTCTACTGCAGTTGCAATTGCATAAAGTGTAAATGCCTAACACAAAGCATTGTGTGTGTATAGGTAAAGGTGTGTATTGAATACATCAACAGAATCACATTACTTCACCTAAAGTTAAGCTCAACCACACATGTGTTTGAATCACGTAATACTAAACGAGTCATCAGACTTGCTCAAACTGCAGTTGCTTGTTAAGTTATGTAAACCACTGACTTTCCCTCTCCCTCTCTCTCTCTCTCTCTCTCTCTGTCTCTCTCTCTGTCTCTATCTCTTTCTCTCTGTGTGTGGCTTAGATAAATTGTAATTGCATTTTGCTTACAATCACTCATTGATACGCTCTCAAATACGCATCAAATAGTCTTCAGTTGGATTCAATTCAATTTGATTCACCTTTGCCACATCCATCAATTATGCTGTGCTTGCGTGTGCTCTTAATTGAATATGCAATATGAAATTCAACTATTGCACACACTTGCACTCATGCATTATTCACTTGCCCTGCAATCTGAGTCCATTCACACACTCACACACACATATTGATCTCTAGGACTTCCTTCAGCCTAGCCGAAAAACTTGATCTGAAAACGATTTGTGTACAGTCCATTTGACAGCAGTTATCGTATGTTGTGCTCCCTCTCTCCCTAGCTCTCTCCCTGCCTCTCTCTTTAAACTTTTCCGGTGCCTGGCAACCCTTGGCGACCAACGACTAGGGGGAAAAAAAAAAAAAGAAAGCCAAGCGGCGCAGCTCACTTGAAAATCGTTTAAATGTTGCCAAATCGCTCGTAACCAGCAACATCAACAAAACAGGCTAATAAAGCAAGCCAACAACGAAGTGAAGGACGAGCAGACACAGCCAGACAGGGACAAGAGAGAGAGAGAGAGACGAGGGGCAGGAGCTGCCAAAAGGGCAACCCAAATAAAATCAGAGCCACATCAAATGCCAAACGTCTGTTTGCAAATATGAAAATGGATTTCGAATGGATTTCCAGCAGGTCTCCTCTGCAGTCAGAGCCATGGAGTTCCATCGTAGCTGGACAATGGCGGTCAGATGCCACATTTAAAGTGGACAGGAGGAGCAGCAGGAGCAGGAGCAGCAGGAGCAGCAGGAGCAGGGATAGGAATAGGGATACGAGTGCTGCCACATATGCAGGCAAATCGGACGCAAACATTCACTTAGCCATAATAAAAGAAATGAGCAAACGCAAAGCGGCCAACAACAAATGAGAAAAGAAAAAAAAAAACGTGAATCCAATTCAATTGCAATGCGAAGAGGAAGAAGAGCAAGAAGTAGAGAGAAGTAGAGAGAAGTGGAGAGAAGTAGAGCAACAAACGGCGAAATTGTTGAAATTTGTCAATTTGTTGTTGTCGCATTTTAGATGTGCTTTCCACATATTTCTATTTGCCATTTTCAAAATACACTTTGCTTCGGGTCATAGCGGCTGTAATGAGAGACTGAGCTGACTAGAGATATAGAAATATATATAGAGAGAGATTGATTAGAGATTGATTATAAGGAATAAGTATTGGCTTATATAGTTGACTGTTGAAGAAGACTTTATCTACTACAAAATCTGCTTGAAGCAGGATATCTATTATTAAAAGAGTATCTAATATTAGATATATATATATATATATATATATATATCTATATAGTTGACTGTCTAAAAAGATACTCCATCATATGTCTTCGTAAATTGAAAAGGGTTGATTAGAGACTGATTTGATAGGATAAGTCTTGGCCTATATAGTTACATTGCTAAACAGTCAAATACTTCAGCTAACACAGGATCCAATTGAAGTAGGATATCTATCATTGAAAGAGTATCTAGTATTAGAGATTGATAAGAGTGGATAAGTGTTGGCCTATATAGTTAACTTCCTAAACAGTCAAAGACTTCAGCTAACACAAGATCTACTTGAAGTAGGATATCTATCATTGAAAGGGTATCCAGTATTCCATCAACTAGCCTATATATGTGATTGCTTAAAAAGACACTTAGCTAATACAAGTTCTACTCTATCATATGTCATCAAAAATTTAAAGGGTATCTAATATTAGAGAAGTATTAGGAACTGATTAAATAGGATAAGTGTTGGCCTAGATAGTTAACTTCTCATTAACTCAGATACTTCAACTAACACAAGATCCAATTGAAGTAAGATATCTATCAGTGAAAGGGTATCTAATATTAGAGATTGATAAGAATGGATAAGTGTTGGCCATATTCCTAAACAGTCAAATACTTCAGCTAACACAAGATCTAGTTGAAGTAGGATATCTATCATTGAGAGGGTATCTAATATTAGAGATTGATCCGAATGGATAAGTGTTGGCCATATAGTTGACTATATTCAACTTCCTAAACAGTCAAATACTTCAGCTAACACAAGATCTACTTCAAGTAGGATATCTATCATTGAGAGGGTATCTAATATTCCATCAACTAGCCCAACTTGTCTGCTGGCGCTCAGTTCCGCTTTTGCCTTTTGTTGTGCGCTGTTGGCCAAATTCAACGCACAGTTGCCAGTTTCGATAAGCAGCTCGAAGCGGCAGTTGGCTCTAGAGTCTTGTCTGGCTGGTGAGATTTAGCCATGCTGATTAAAATTGAATGATGGCCAGAAGGACAGGGACGCGGACAGGCAGAGGGACAGCGACAGCGACAGCGACAGGCACAGCGACAGCGACAGCGAGTGACATAGAAATTGCCATGTCCCCAGCTAAAAATCTCCAGGATCCACAAAAACTGTAGCAAAGGGCGGGCAAGCGATTGGTATTGGTATTGCTCTTGGTCTCGGTCTTGGTCTTGGTTTAGTTTTGGCTTGGGCAATGGCCGTCATGCCCTTCAACAATTACAAACACACACAACACACAGGGATAGCGATAGAGAATAGAAAAAAGAAACCTTAACCCACTGATGGCGCCCGAAACGAAGCCGGAGACATAACATAATAAATTTGCAGACAAGGCACAGCTACGCTCTCGCCACGGTGGTGCACACACCACAAAAAAAAACTCTTGAAATACAAACACATTATTTTAAGTAAATTAAAAATCATATAGAAAATTTATTTATATAGGAGTATTTATTTATTTATTTCTTTTAATTAAACATTTTATATTTTTAATTTTTTAATATTTTAATAATTATTATAAATTTGTTAATTTCTTTTAATTTTATTGGGTTAAAATTGAAAATAAAATAAATGTATTTTTTGACATTTATATTTGTTTAATAATATATTTTATTTTTATTTTTATACGTTTCAAAATTTAAGCAAATATTGTAAATCCCGAATTTCTTTTCTTTCATTTCAATAATTTCAAATGAAATGAATTTAAATTAAAAAAAACACACAATTTTTTATAAGTAAATGTTCTTAATATCATATTTCTAAATATTCAAAGACATATTTAACAAATTAATTAAATATATTTAAATAAGATATATTTTTTTAAATAATTTGAGTTAAAAAAGTAAATTTTTGCAGTTATATTTATTTTAGAAAAAAAAAAATGAATTCAAGTAAGAAAATAAAAATTTTTAATAATCAAATACTTTTAAATATTATTAAATACTTTCTTTTTTTAAATTTCCAAATATTAAGAAAAAAATCTTACAAATTAATTTGAGCTTAAAAAAATATTAATTTTTTGCATAAATACTATTTGGTCAATTTAATATTTATTTTTGAATTAAATTTTTTTTATAGATTTTCAAAATCAATTTGAGTTAACAATAACTTAGTTTTTGCATACTTTCGCACCAGTGTGCGCTGGCAGGGCGCCAACAGGCGAGACGGAATGGTAACTCGCCTTACCAAGGACACGCTGGCGTGGGCAGGGCAGGGCAGGGCAGGGCAGGGACAGGGCAGGGGCCAAAGCGGACAATGGCAGGCGTAGAGCAATAACATGAGGGTGGCTCAACGGTGGCTCAGCTCAGTTTGGTGGTTGCTGCCGCTGTCGACGCCACCGCCACTGCCGCTGCTGCTGCTGCTGTTGGCGTGACATTGTCAGCCTCGGACTGAAACTGCGACTGTTCTTGGGGGTTGTCTGCAAATCACCCACCATTTGCGCCCATTCTTCTTCCTCTTCCTCTTCATCTTGTTGCTGTTGTTGTTGTGGTTTTTTTGTGAAACTGCGTCGTCTGCGGGCACAAGAAAAACTGTAGTAAATAATTCTTTAAAGATTTAGAGACACTTGGCGAACAGATGCGTTGCCAGCAATTGCAAATTTTTATGAGATATACACCGAAGTGGTGCTGGAGTGGTGCAGGAGGGGCGCAGCAGTGGCAGGAGCTGGCTGCGACGCGTGCTTGGCGCTGCTTTTTAGCTATTTCTGTTGAGGCAGCGAGCGTCGCCATAAGCGGGCCACATATCAAGATTAATTTTTTCCAAGATAATAAATTCAATGCAGATTAAATGGCAGACCATTAAATTATCGGCAGCAAAGTCGACTTGAGAGGATGTCACTAGGGGAGTGTGTATCTCCCTCTCTCTCTCTCTCACACACACTCACTCTCTCACTCACTCTCTCACTCACTCTGTGTGCGTGACTGCCAGGCGTATTTTGATAGTGCAATGTAATTATGCTTAAGCTGCAGCGAGACGTTTATAAGTAAATCGTATATGAAAATCAGTTAAGAAACTCATAAATAAAATGGCCAAAAGATAAAGTAGATAAGCGGTTTAGATAGCCCAGATAGCAGTTGATAGGCATGGCCTATGTATGGAAAATTTACAGCTATTACTTAGTTTTCCATGAATTTGAATATGTATCTCGGGAAAGGAGCATACTTGAGATTGTTGAGAGAGACTCGATGAAGAGCTGTGAAAGGATCGCTGAGTAGTTGAATGATGGCATTATAAGGTACATATATATATTCTTGATTAGGGCAACGAGTTGAGGCGGTTAGTGGATGGATCTAAGAAGTTGGCTGGAGTCCTGGTGTGCTCCTGTCGGGCTTTCTTCTTCTCTATTTGTTTTGATAAACATACCATTTATATATTATAGATATTATTAGAAAGATATTATTATAGATATTATTATGGATATTATTATAGATATTATTAGATGGCACACTACAGCTTCTTTATGCTCTATTATCTGCCTTGTGTTTTATTTATATTGTCATGATTAGATTATAAACGTGAATTTAGAGGAGTTTAATTACTGATTAGCAGATGAAAAACTTAGCAAAATGATAAAAGCTATGGCGTATATTTAAAAAGGCAGACTCTATAGGGCTTAGGATATCAGCTAGTCGAGCATCCCTGACTTGAGCATTCTTAATTGTTTTTAAAGTAATTTATTGCAGATTATTATCCTACGACTCTTTAGCGCATATTGCTTTCAATCTTACCTAGTTACTGGGAATGTGAGCCAGCATAAAGCTCTTATATTTGTTCTTATTCTAATCTATTTTGTTTAGGATGCTCTTGTGGAACAAAGAGTGTAGCGTCTCCAATATTCGCCTCCAGTTCTTTGCTCATGGTTTAAATGTGTTTTATTCCTTAAACTGTTCTATTACTCTACAGTATTTCAGGTTTATATTAATCCCTAAAAATGCAGAGCGTGTAATCTTCGCCTGTTGTTATTGATAGCCACACTAGGTATGAGCTAGTTGCTCTTCCAGAATAGTTTGGCATCTATCTGAAGCTGTGTCGCCTTATACAATTGTAAGAATTCCTAGATCCGAACTATGAAACACAGAGAAGCTCAGTCGGCTAAAATCCACATTCATAACACTTTGTTCCCCATAGAAGTATGCCATATAAGAAGCTTGTGAAGACTGAAAGATAGTTTGCTGGAGACTCTTAGCAGTTCTTTAATTTGGCTTTACTCACTGTAGTCACTTTGTTTCATAGTCTTTATAGAATTCCAACTACAAATTCTCATATTTTCGGGCATCTCAAGTTCAATTCGAACTTTAACTGAAATATTTGTAATATTTACATGAATCAGTTCCAGCCAGACATCACTAGAGACAGTTTTTTTTGGCTATAGAAATGGCAACAGAACTAAATCGAGGCAAGCCAGCGATGCAGACACATTAATTACGCTACGTTGGCCTGGCCCAGAGGCGAGTTCACAAATTTTTCGGCGCAGCTGCAATCAAATGTCGTCGTGTGTTTCGATTGTCGTTTGTCGCTTTGAGCCAAGGCAATAGCAAAAAAGAAAAAAAGAAAAAAGAAAAGAAGAAGACATGGAATGCAAATGACAGAAGCGAGCGCGCTAAAGTTAAAAACAAAAGCGACTCTCTCGCTTAGGCAGCATACGAAATGTGAAATGCGAATGTGAAATCCGAAATGTCGCTGCCACTGCCTCTGTCTCTGCCGCCACTGCCTCTGCCATTGCCATTGCCGCCCATCAATCAGGCTGTGCAAAGCACATCTCAAAGTCAATTTTTTTGGCAAACAAACAAAACGATTGACGGGATATCGAGGCAGAGCCACAAGCGTGTGTGTCCGTCCATGTGGTGCACAGTAACCACCGCCCACCGCCCACTGCCCGCTGCCGCTTCGCTTAATCAACGGTTGATGCACAAAATGTCAAATGGTCGGCTGATTGGAAAGTCGCGCGCGAAACGCGCGCAAATCGCGCGCGCTTTTAATGAGATCAGATTTGACAATTTGCAACATAGACAAACGTTGCTTGTGTGTGTGTGTGTGTGAGTGTGGCATAGTGTGTGTGGTGGTTGGGTGGCTGGGGCCAGATGATGCGGCACAGCCGCACAATCAGTTTCCGTTTCCGCTGGCCGCCATTTTGTTGCTCTCCGGCTAATAAAACGTCGAGCGACAATTATTTGCTTCGCCCAGTTTTTTTCTTTTCTCTTGTTACCTTTTTTCTTCTCTCTTGCCTTCTCTGTGGCGAGCGACGAAGTCGAACTTTTAGTTTGGCAACGTAACGCGATGCGGCGCTTGCTTCATTAACTGTACAAGTAAAGCAGCCGCAGCAAGTTGCTGCCAGCAACAATACAGCGCAGCGAGCAAATAATGCGCGAGAGCGTGAGCAGATAGATGACTGGTGGATACCCTGTAAAATTGAAAAGAGTGAAAAAGAACTTTCACTTGTTTTTGTTGCTTTCATTCATTTTGCAGTCGACTCAAGATTTGTTACTACCAACAATGTGTATGACTAGTAGATACCGTATAAAATAATTTTAAGTAAATAAACAAATGTTTTTTTAAGGAATATTTATTTTTAAATATTACAATTTTCAAATTTATTTAAGTAGTTTTTTTTTTTTAATTTTTTGTAATGATATTGACTTGCAGATACCCTATAAACTAATCAAAACAACTGAAAAAGTTGCGTTTTAATGGAATTTCTTAAGAGTTAATACTTTGTTAAATAAACAGTTGAGCTGTTTTTCTGCATGTTCAATATGAATGACTTGCAGATACTCTATAAAACAATTAAAGCCAACTGAACAAGTTGATTTTTAATGAATTTACTGATTTAAATAACATTTATATTTTAATCATCATTTATGTTGTTTTTCTGCAATATTTTATATTTGAGTGACTAGCAGATACCCTATAAAATAATCAAAAGCTATCAAACAGGTTTGCTTGTAGTGCTCTTCATTAGTAGTATTTTAAAAGTAATTGTAGGTATTTTTCTGTATTATATTCAATGTGAACGACTTGCAGCTACCCTGTAATATGATCAAAACCAACTAAGCAATACTATTTCTTTATGCTCGTAGCTAAACAAAATTTAAAAAGTTATTTAATTTATTTTGTTAGATTATTTTTAATGGGCTTGACAGTCAGATACCCTGTCAAATGATCTACATAAACTAAAAAATGTTCCTCCTATATGCCCATAATTAAAAAATATTTAGAATGTTATTTAATTGTTTTTTGTGGATTATTATTAATGCTCTTGCTGCCAGATACCCTGTAATATTATACAAAATTCACTAAGTAATGTTGTTTCCTTATGCCCATAATTAAAAATATTTGAGATGTAATTTAATTAATTTTGCTGGATTATTTTTAATGTGCTTGACTGCCAGATGCCCTGCACAAATACAAATACAATGCAATTTGATTTCTTCACATTATTCAAATTATTTTTAATTACTTTTCCAGCCAATTAAGCCTTTGTTTTGATTGTTTTCTATTCAGTTCATATTTAATAAAATTTTCTTTGTTCCATTTGGGCCGCGTATACTCCACTTGGCCAAAAACTGGGCGTACACAGCAATGCCACTTAGTTTGATGTTGTTTTGCTTATTGCTTTTTTGTTACTGCTGCTGCTGCTGGTGCTGCTGTTGTTGTTGTTGTTGTTGTTGTTGTTGTTGTTGTTGTTGTCCGCTTCACACCTATGTTTGTGCAACGGCTTTTGTTTGGGCTGCCTTTCGTTGTGCTTTCGTTTCGGTGCGGAATATAAACAACGGCCCTGACGCAGGCAGCAGACAAACAACCAACAGCAACACTCATCTGTGTGTTGCTGCTGGTGTTGGTGTTTGCAGACAACAACCAAGGCCCCCGTACCCCACCCACCACCACAACAGTGGCCGGCCAGTAGCTGCTGCCCGGCTGTGGATTGGCTTTGGCAGTGTGTGTGAGTCTGTCCGCCCTTTTTTGGCCCACTCGTGGCGCCAATTTATGACCTGTCAGAATTTTCCACTGGTCGAAAATCGCCAGCGCCTTAAAAAGAAAACAGAAAGGAAAAGCACACACACACACACAAGCACTTTAAGTGCTATGCCGCAAACCCCTTGCTCAGCTCAATTGTGTCAAAACTTTAGCGCGCGGATAAGTAGGCAACACTTTTTTGCAAACTGCTTAATTCAGCAAAAAGCTAAAGATATTATTGATGTACATAGTATTTGCAAGAGATATCGATATTCATATATAAATATATGTGTATAATATAGTATAAGCATATTTTAAGTGCAAAGCGGAAATGCCTTGCTCCGCCCACTGTGCGCCTTGTTGAATTTGTGTGAAAACTTGTGAGCCCCAAAAAGTAGGCAACAGTTCTTGTTAGTTTGCCAAAGATAAGGCTGCTATTGATATGTGTACATATATATATCTATATAGATAGATATATATATATATATATACTTAGACAGTAAATAGTAATAATTTAAAGACTCTTATACAATAAAATTTATAAATAAAATAAAAGCTACTTTAGGGAATGTGCTCAAGTTTATTTTTATTTATTTTGTTTATGAAATTTATATATATGTATTTTATTAATATATATATCTACTTAAAGCTATATCAATTCTAGCATAAGATAACTAACTAAGGGGAAGAAAACATATGCAATTTTATTTAATCAAAAACTTTTTTGGTTTTATTCAGTGGAATAAATATTATGGAATATATAATAATAATAATAATATATATATATATATATATATATATATATATATATATATATATATATATATAAATATATATATAATATATAGGCACAAGAAAACAGATATAAAACAAGTTGACAAAAAGGCATTCTTCTCTCTCTCTCTCTCTCTCTCTCTCTCTTTCTCTCTCTCACTCTCTCTGTATTTTTGTCAACTTGTTTTTCTTCTTTTTTTTTTTTTTGCTTATAGATTAAATATATATATATATTCATAGTCTTGACTTTATTTAACTCGGCAATTTATGTATATACATATATACATAATATATTATTCTATAGCATTCCAATGAATTGACTCTTGGACATGCCGAACTTGCAACTGCTGCTATTGCTGTCTCTCTCTCTCTCTCTCTACCTCTGCCTCCTGCTGCTGTTGCTCTCCCTCTCTCTCCCTCTCCCTCTCTTGCTGCCCTGATGCTCTGTGTGTGTCCTTTCATTATATGAGCATGTAACATGTGCGTGACACGCCCCCAACGCCTACATAGGCCATGCTTCTTTGGACACTAGCGACATGGCCTGATAAGTTGGTTAAAAGTTCAATGACGCTTTTTGACGGCTTTTGACTTCTGGCATGTTGTAGTGGTAGTTGTTGTTGTTGTTGTTGTTTTCACTGTTTGTTCTTTTCTTTTTTACATTTTCGGACATATAGTAAAGCCTTCTGATGTTGTGCTGATGTACAGGTGTCTGCTCGCAGGTGGGCAGGTGGGCAGGTGGGCAGGTGTGCATGTGTGCACAACTGTCTGCGTTGTCTGGCCAGCCGACGAGCCGCATAATTTCCGACGAACAGCAGCGCCAATAGCCTGACTTAATTCTTTTTTTTTTCTGGCTGGATGTGGACAGGAGTCGTGGGTCAACCAGCTGACAACTGTGTCCAAGCGAGCAGGAGTAGGGATGGGGGCAGGGGCAGGGCCAGCGGGTGGGTGGGCTGGGTGGAAGGACACGGGGTCATGGCAACGTCTCATTCATTCTGTCAGTCAGTCAGTCAATCAGTCAATCAAGCAGCCATTCAATTTATCGTTGACTTAACTTTTTGATGGTTACAAAATGAAATTTATGAAGCCGCACCCAATGTCCCCATCTACCACCCAGCCCCCCCCCCCCCTCCCCTTGCCCACTGCCCGACTACTTCTCATATCCCAAAAACTGTGAAACAAATGCCGAAGCTGAGCAAACAAAAAAGCAGTTTGAGCGACTAGCAGATGCCCTGCAAAATAAAGACTTTGTTGTTGTGTCTTTGGCATATTTCTTTTTTGAGATATTTGAAATTATTTAATTTAACTGACTTATATTAGGCATGTTTCTTTATTTATATTTCTGTCTGTGTATTTCTTAGTTTCTCCAGTTTCTTGGTTTATCTATATATGACAAGCTAGGCATTATAGTAGTCCAATTAATTAAGTTAAGCACTGTGGTTAACTATCGATAGATATTTTAGATTCTATCGATACTTAACCCTATTGATTGCTGAGGCTGTCGCTGGTTGGCTGAAGAATAATAGCAAAAGAAAAACAAATATGGCAGCAAAGCTTAGTTTGAGTTGGAAGAAAAAACAAGTCGAGAAGCTTCAAGAAAGTAATAAAGCCTCCTACAGCTTATATGTGCATACCTCACCCTTGATTTCTCTCAGTGTTAATATAAATTTCTTAGTTTCTTCTCTTCTCTAAGTTTATCTAGAACAAAACATTTACGATAAGCCAGGCGTAATATCTTTATTTATCTATCTATCTCTATCTTGTTCTAGTTTTCTTTTCTTCTCTCATATTTTTATATTCATTTATTTTTTTATTCATTTATTTTTTTTATTTATATATATTTTTTATTTATATATTTTTTTTATTTATATATTTTTTTTATTTATATATTTTTTATTTTTATTTTTTCTTATAACAAGTGTAGAATCTGTTTTTTTTTTTTTTTTTTTGATGTACTTTAGTCTGGCATGCTCTTTTGTTGTAGCTGCAGGGTATCTTATGAGTCTTATCTTTTTATTTTTGGGCTGCCTGTTCCATTGCTATTCATACGCTCACACACACACACACACACACACACACACACACACACACACACACACACACACACACACACACACACACACATGCACACATCCATCAGCTGCAGCTGGCGCTTCAAGCGAGCTCTCAGACCCCAAAAACTTGGCCTCTGCCCACGTCTCTGCCTCTGCCTCTGCCTCTGCCTCTGCCTCTGCCTCTGCCTCTGCCTCTGCCTCTGCCGTCGACCTGTAGCTGCTGCTGCTGCTGCTGCTGCTGCTGGCCTCTGCGTCCTCTGTCGAAGTGTTATCTTTGCGGTGGCATCTATAATGGGTTTTGTCACGTCGCAGACGCGTCTGCCATCATCTCTCTCGCTTCCTCCCCCTCTCCCTCTCTCTCTCTCTCTCTCTCTTTCTGTGTCTCCCGCTCTCTGTCTCTTTGTCCACTTTCGTGCAACTGTTTGCTGAGGCATGAAAAACGCACGTCGACATCAATAAACTTAAAACAAAAAGCGTTCGAGGCGAGAGGCTGGCTGAGGGGAGGGGCAGAGACAGAGGCAGGTCACCTTTTTACGTCACACACACACACACACACACATGTCTGCTACTGCTGCTCCTACGTGTGTGTGTGTGTGTGTGTGTGTGTGTGTGCTGTTGCTTTTGTAAAACATTTGCGTGTTGTTTAAGCCGCTTTTCGTAGTACGCAGCTCGTCTATCCGCTTAATAACTTTGGCGCCAAATGTCAAGCGCTGCCCCTTGAACAGCAGCAACAATAACAAGGGTGCACATGTGTGTGCGAGTCTGTGTGTGTGTGTGTGTGTGTGTGGCAAGTGTATCAAATTGGCAGCCCGTTATCCAGTTGACTTTTCACAAATTTTCCAACGTAATTGTTAAAGCTCGCAATGCGGTCAAGTGAGCATGTGTGTGTGTGTGTGTGTGTGTGTGTGTGTGTGTGTGTGTGAATGCCAAGACAAGCACAAAAAGGCAACCATAGATATGTAAGTGAGGAGAAGGCGAAGGGGTGCTTAACGGGTAGCTACCCGCTGCTGGCCTTAGCCTCGACTGGCCAGACACCCAATAAAATTATATTGTACATGCATGCGGCAATAAATAAATTAGAACAAGGTGCCACAAGCGGCAGCTGCACGAGAGTGCCAAGAGAGAGAGAGAGAGAGAGAGATGGAGAATGGGAAACAACATTTTATTTTGCCTTTTAATAATAAACTGAAGCATAGCTAAAGGGGCGCTGCGGGGGCGTGGCAGGCGAAGCAACTGCGTTGGCAGTCAGATGCAATTTATTGATAAAATATATGCGGCTTCAGGGCCACAGCAGCAGCAGCAGCAACCTTAAAGCAGTTGTAAATGTTATTCACAGAGAGGCAGAGAGAGAGAGAGAGGGAGAGAGAGAGAGAGAGAGAGAGAGAGAGAGGGGAGAGAGAGAGGGAGAGAGGGAGAGCGGGCAGTGCGCCAGCGACAACAATAAATGGAAGGGAAAACCTTTTGGCAATTTGTTGCGACAAATTTTTGGCAATATTTTGCTGACCAGCAGCCAGACAGACAGTCAAATTTACTGCGAATGATAAGCAAAGAGAGAGAGAGGGGCAGAGATAGAGAGAGAGAGAGAGAGAGCAACACAATAAAAAAAAGATTGAGCAGGAGACAGAAGATTTTATATTTCAGTTAGAGACACAGACACAAAGAAGAAAGAAGACGGAAGAAAGAAGAAAGGAAGATAGAAAAGCGCAGGTAATAGAGAGGAGAAAGGAAGGGAGAAGAGCCAAGATAGAAAAGAGATGAACGATGAATAGAGAATAGAGGATAGAAAATTAGAAATAGAGAGTAGAGAATAGAGAATAGAGATTAGAGAATAAAGAGTAGAGAGTAGAGAATAGAGAATAGAGAATAGAGAATAGTAAATAAATAAGTAAGTACTTACAGTAGAGAATAGTGAATAGAGAATAGAAAAATAGAGAATAGAGAATATAGAGTGGAGAAAAGATATAAGAAAATCAGAGGGAAAAGAGGGATGAGGGAGAAAAAAAAAGAGGGAGAAGAAAAGCGAAAAAGTGCGAAAGAAGAAGGCAAAAGTGATTAAAGAGTTATTAGATGGAAGAAGCCAATAGAATAGAATAGAGAGAGGAGAAAGGTGGAAGGATAATATATCTCTTACTTTTATCTTGTATCTATTTACAATATTCGTAACTTGCTATTTATACTTAAGTCTATTACTCAATCGGTTACATCCGATGGCAAGTCTTTTACTGGATTATAAATGCATATATTCAATGCATATTGAAATAACATTTGATGTTCTATTAGTTTGGAAAATGAAATTCCAAGTGGAACAAATTTTATATTGACTTATTATGATAGGATTAAACAGTATTATTGATAAGTTCAACTGTGCATCTGCTGCATATCTCTCTGGAAGGATTTTGAAATTGTTTTTTTTTAATCTAAATAATCTTTTGTTTAATTAAATCATAATACAAATATAATAGACGTATGTAGATCTTATTACAAGTTATACAATATAGTAAAATGTTATATTATATATAAATATAAATAGAGCTGAAAATAGTTTCAACATTTTTGCTGCTGTTTTAATTCTAGGTTTCAACTAGTTTTTTTTTACATTAATTAAGTCAGGTGAACTTTAAGTAGTAACAGTTTAGGGGGAAATCAAATTCGTTTCCTTGATTTCTCATAAAATTACTAATCTCAACAAAAAACAATTCAAATCCCATCACAACTTGGGAGTATTCTTTTGGAGTTGTCTTTTGATTCGTTGAGCGCAAATTATTTGCAAAATGCAAGCGATTAATATAATTATGTTAAATTTGTAATAATTTAAATATTAAATGCATGATTAAATTCCAATTAAATGTGCATAATTTGATTTCACTTTTCGCATTAATAAATCATTCTCTCTCTCTCTCTCTCTCTTTCACTCTTTTTCGTTCTCTGTAGGAATACAATACAAAGACTGCCTCATGCCACGCCATCCACTACTACCAGCCACATTCGCATTCGCATTCGCATCTGCATACGCATCAGCGTATGAACAACAATTGCAGCAATTGCTGCAGCAGCAGCAGCAGCAGCAACTGTTGCTGCAACAGCTCCATCTCCAGCCACAAGCAACAACAACAGCAGCAACAACAACAACAGCAGCAGCAGCTGTTGCTGCAGCAGAAACCCAAACATCGATACGGTCACACTGGCCGCAGTCGCTACAACTACAAATACGATGCCGTCGAAGAGTGCTGCCGTCCGATCTTCCACGAGCAATACGGCTCCTTTGCGGACATGTTGTGAGTGGGCTTGAGGAGGTGGGCAGCAAGGCGAAACACACGGTACCTACAGCAGACTACAGACTACAAAGTGTTATACTATATAGAGGAGAAAGAGCAGGAGGAGGAGCAGGAGGCGGAGCAGGAGAAGCAGCAGGAGGAGAAGGAGGAGGAGGAGGAAGAGCAGACAGAGACAGAGCAGGAGACGGAGTCAGAGACAGATGTGGACGCGGATACGGATACGGATTGAGGAGTTGAAGATGTTGCATATGAATGTTAGCTGGTTACTTAGGTAGTTTCTTCATTAACACACACAAACACACACACACACACACACACACACACACACACACACACACACACACACACACACATACATACACACAGGCAGTATACCTAAAACAAAAATAATAAAGATGTAGTGAATTTTTTATAGATATTGCGTGTGTTTACCTAAAGACAAAAAACAAAAAGCAAACGATTAGCGATAAACGATAAACGATAACAAATTTGAGTGTTAAAATATATAAATATATATATATATATATATATATATACATATACATATACTTATACATATACTATATATGTAAACAAATAACTATATTGATGTATACCTTTTCGAGAGCACACAGAGAACATAAAAACATAATGTTAAAATGCAAATATATATATTAAAAATATATGTATTCTCCATTGATATCTGGCTATAAATGGCACGCGCTATAAATGTTAGGCATATACATATATGTGTCTATATCTAAATATAGAATTAACACACATACTATTTATTCATGTACATATAATCAAATTAATATCCACACTATATATATATATGTAGACATACATATATATATATACAGATATATAATGAAACTAACTATGTGAAAGGCATACAAAGTTTTTTTTTTTTTTTTTTGGAAATTCCGTCTAGAATTAGCATTGAGAATTGTTGTTGTTCTACATATATACATACATATACATACATATGCATACATATATATGTATATATATAGTTTTTTTTTGGTATAATAGACTAGATCTAGGATCTGGCCTGGCCTGGCCCAGAAATTGTCTTAACTAAGCGCATTTATTTAAAAAATAAAACTAAAATCTAAATCTAAATAAAAATATATAAAAATATATATATAAATACGAATATGCATAAATTTGTAAACTTAAATATATATTATATACATGTATACTACATATATATGTATAAATATATTAAAAACTAACAACATACTTCTTCTTTTTTTTTTTTTAATTTATAATATTGCAAATGCTTGTATATAGAGTTAAACAGATATTTGATGGTAACATTTTAATAATAAAATAAAGAAATATATATATATATATATATATATATAAAAAAAAGATTTTTTTTTCGCATACAATTATTATTATTATTATATGCATAGATAACTCTTAGTACGATCTAAGCTCTGAGTGTTAAAGAAATGTAAATAAATGAAATTGAATTGGATTGAATTGACGCACAGCCAACGGAAGAGAAGCGAGAAGCGATGACTCTTAAAAAGAAACATATATATAAAAGAAAGAAAAATAAGAAAAAGAAAAACAAAGTCAAATAACTCAATTTACATACAGAAAGTCGTCGACTTACTTATTAAAAATAAAAGAAAGAAAATTATATAAAAAATGTGTCTTAAAAAAACAAAATAAAATGCATGCACATACATACATACACACACACACACTCTCATATATATGTATTTGTATATGTGTACATGTGTATTATCGATGTATTCCAGACATAAATAGAGAGCACGCTGTAAAGCTGTCCTTATTGTATTTCTAAGCAGCATTCCCTCAATGTGGTGTCAACTCAAACTCAACTCAAACTCAAACTAAGTAAGAAGCAAATTCAATGTCAAGTTAAAAACGTAAATGAAAAGAAAAAACAAAAAAAAAAAAAACAAAACAAAACAAAACAAAACAGAATACATGTAAATTGGGCAATTGTGAAAGTGAATAGAGATCAAGTAGAGCTAAAGCTGGGAAAGCTAAACAGAAAGCGAAAGAGAAAGCACAGAGAGAAAGCATCTACTTGACCACAACAAGGACTAAACAGGAGTGCGGCATTGTTCAGAAAGCATTGCATACTTTTTGGCACCCACTCCAACTCACACACACCCATACACTGCCACACACACACGAATATATCAAATTTTAAATTCTCAACTGCACTTTGCAGTATTTTAAATGTCTAAAATAAACGTAAAGAGCAAAATAACAAAAGAAAAAGAAAACAAACAAAAAAAATTAAAACAAAAATAATGAAATGCATAAAAATATTGGATTTAAAATAAATAATAAAAAAAAAAAACAAGAATTACAGCGTAACTATTCAAATACCAGAAACTTTTAACAAAAAACGAACAACACAAAAAATTTAGCACAAAAAAACATTTCAAGAAGAAGAAGAATCTAAAAAATTAAATGATTTAAGCAAAAGTTTTTTTTTGAGCTCGTTTATTGCTAAATGCTATACAAAAATATATAGTTGTAATTAATAGTTCTCTCTTAACTTTAGTTTTCACGCTACTTTTATTTATATATAAAAAATATATATATATAAATATATTTTGTTTTTTTTTTTTCTTAAAAAAAAAAAGCTTAAAATGTGATATTTTATAAAACTATAAACCACAAGAGAGCGCAGAGTAAATAGCTGAGCAAGCGAAAGAGAAACCGTCTAAGCACACAGACAAATAAACACCTATACACACACACACACACACACCTGTACACACTTGACAACAAACTGGCATTATTCAAGAAAGAAAAAAAAGAAACGTTTTGCACTTTATTGTCATTAAATTATGATTATTATTGTATAATTTAAGCGAACTGTAAGTAACGTTATATTCATTATTGATGAGACACAAATAAAAATAAATTTAAATAAAAATAACAAAAAAATACATGTTTCACTATCTACATTAGTTTCAAATTTAAGCCAGGATCTGTTGCTGCTGTTGCCGTTACAGCGCCTTAACAGTGCCTCGGCTGTGCAACACGTTCCACAGCGCAACGGTTGTGTGGAACGCAACATGTTGCAAGCCGAGCCGCGCCGCCGCCAAACATGTTGTGCTGCATGCCATTTGGCGGCGCGACGTTTTACAGGTGGCTGCTTCAAAAAACTGCAGCATACTTTCAGGCGGCAACATATTTGGGCACTGCTTTAAGGCGCTGCCTACTTTTGGGCGGGCCTTTAAAAAATCAAAATCCAAATAAAATTAACAATTTAAAACTAAATTGTGCAATTTGTTGCCTATTTCTGGTCATGTGGCGTCCGGCGTGCTTAAGCTGGATTTGTATATCTGTCAGTTTTTTGCAATTAAATTGTTTTGGGCCAAATCGTATCAATTTATCGCTTGAACGGCTCAGCAGCAGCTGCAGCTGCAGCAGCAGCGACCAGGCCCCAGACCAGAGCAACTGGCTGGAAAATCCGCTTGACTCAACTCAAGAATTGCCACGTTTTATCTATGCAATAAAAACTTCAACTGCTTCATTGTTATGATGCGATTTGCGATGCGTTTGCCTAACTCAAATTTAGACACTTCAAATATATATATATGTATATATAAATGTATATATATTTGGCATATATATATATATTCCTTTAGCTCGAGTGATAATCAGCTTTGGCTTTAATGCTGCAGCCATAAAAATATAAAAATTCATTTTTGCCATTGCAATGGACTTTAAAGCTCTTTTGACTTTTTGTGCTTTGAGTGTATTTGCGTGTGTGTGTGTCTGTGTGTGTGTGTGTGTGTGTGAGTTGTTATTTGGGTGTTGGATGCGCTGCGGGCTCGTTGTTTGTATCTGTAAAGCAATTAATAATAATTGGCCCTAAAAACCCCTTTTCACTCTCAGTCAAATGTGTGTGGGTGTGCCTGTGTGTGTGTGTGTGTGTGTGTGTGTGTGTTAGGGTGTCTGTGTGTGTGTGTGCTTAACAACAACTACATCAGGACAGCTAGCAGCTACAACAAACAAGCAGTCCGTTAAGGGACGTTTGGGCCGATGAGGGAAGTTGGCGCAGCGACGGCTATTTGCAAATATTTACAACATCCGCTGCCCGGGCTATACAAACAAACAAGCACACACACACACGCACACATACACACATAGTAACACACACATGTGACTTCTCTGCGCGCTTTGGCAAATAAAAGTTCTGAAATACGATTATCTTGATGAATTGGAATTTGAATTTTAATTCTCTGCTGCTGACCAACAAACACACACACACACACACACACACACACACACACACACACACACACACACACACACACACACACACACACACACACACACACACACACACACACACACACACACACACACACACACACACACACACACACACACACACACACACACACACACACACACACACACGCATGCACGCAGCAATTGCCGTCAGCAATGACACCTCTCTGCCAGAAACTGAGCCCGGCCTCCGCCCCACGCACGGCAATTGGCCAAACATGTTGTTCATCAAAAAGTTCTCGCATTTAGCATTTACATTTGGCCAGCGAAGCAGAGTTTTCAGCAAATCGCTAGACGGAATTCATGCCGTTACGGCTACGTGTTCGTTTTGTGGCTGGATCCGCATCGAAATCTGAATCTGAATTTGAATCTGTATCTGTAACTGTAACTGTAACTGAAACTGAAACTGAAACCGAATCGGAGCTGGAGTCCGCATCATAGACATGGAGAGAAGAGTCAAGTGGCTCGCTGGGGCTATTCATACCTGTTGTAATTGCAGAGCTGTCGAGTGCCAACTGTATCAGTGGCTATGTGTATCCACCTCTCCCTCCCTCTCCCTCTCTCTTTCTCTGTTTCTCTCTGTTGCTGCATCTGTGTCACAGGCAATTCTCAAAAGCATAAAAGTCAAATTTGTCGCATGGCCCACGGAGACGGCGGCCGCCAGTTTTTGCATTTCCCCAAGCAGCCGCGGGCCAAATGCGGTAGGGGTAGGTGGGGGAGGTGGGTGGGGCAGGGACCTCGGCACATGTGAGCCAGGTAATTGGCTTTGCCATATTCTCGTATCTCGAGCATACGCTTGTCATTTAGATACGCATCCACTTCGCCCCAATCCCCAATTCCAAACAACAACCTGAAACCGGGAACAATGCAAAAAAAAAGGGGGGAGAGACAGACAGAGAGAGAGAAAGAGAGAGAGAGAGTGTGTGTGTGTGTGTGTGTGTGTGTGTGAGAGGGATAGGGTTAGTGTAAGCAACACAAATAGCATTTACGCACAGGCGCCCCCATTGTGGTGGGCAGTGCCAAGGATACAGTTGCTACAGCTGTTGCTGACCTAATGAACCCTTCAGCCGACTCAATTGCCAACTCAGTTTGCTGCACTCGCTCCACATGCTGGATTAAATACGAGTGCACAGTGCATACATGTGGGCTGGGGGCAGTGTTGATCATGTTTGCACCCTAGCAAACAGAGCTTGAGTGGGCATAAAAGGAAACTGAGAGGGAAAGTGAGAGGAGGATATATATATATAATATGTATATGTCGGAGCTTACTTATGATATTCGCTTTCCATGTTTACAGACATGTATCGCTACGCTCTATAACGAGCTCCCTATGCTGCTGCCCTTCTACAATTTAATTGCTCTCTCTTTATATCGCCACCAGCTTCTAGAAGCCTCTTCTATATTGCCCTCAAGCAGAAACACATGGACTGCTTTTCGACTAAGATGCCTACATGCCATCTCATTCTCTCTCAGCAACACCCGGGAACACGTTCAGCAACTAGGCTATATTTGTCTCACTCAAAAAGAGAGCAATATAATGAGAGAGAGGTAGTGAAAGTAAGAAGAATAGAGAGAGAGAGAGAGAGGGAGATAGAGAGGGAGATAGAGAGGAAGAGAGAGAAAGATCGAGACTGATCGAATCATCGAAAGATCTACAGAAGTATCACTCTTGAATGAAATCCTATCAGGCAAAAGTACGCCAGGTGGAAATGGCCGTCTAGGAGATACCCTACGTTGATGTATATTCATCACGAGAATTCGTAGTTTCCAAGAAACCTTTTATACCGATTTTTGGTCCAGATAGTGGGAAATCAAAGTCCGCTGAGTAGTAGGGAACTGTATGTTCTGGGACACATCCGGTTTTATGTTCTGGGACACATCCGGCTTAGATAAGGGTGGTGCCTCGCGTTTCAATTTCAAGGTCAAGGTCATCACATATAAATGAAACCTTATCTAAACCGGAAGTGGCCCAGAACATACAGTTCCCTACTACTCCGCTGCAATATTTGATTATTCCACTAAATATATATTTTCTGAAAATAATTTGTTTCTAAAATAAGGTCAAGTTTATGGTATACAATAAAAATTCCGCTATCCTGATGATGATTTTTTAGCAACACTTTTTGGTTAGCTTTTTCCAAAATATTTTTTAAAAATATATTTAAAAAAATATTAAATATATATAAATATTAAATATATATATATATATATATATATATATATATATATATATATAATAAATTCATATATATATATATATATATATATATATATATATATATATATGAATTTATTTTGTAAATAGATTAATATAGAGTTCAATAGAAAAAATGTTTTGGACTCTACGGCAAATAATATATAAAAAATTCAACATCAACGGCAAACATGATGAAGGGCGCTATCCTGACGACCTCTTCTAATTGAACCAAATAAAACTATTAATATCGTCAACATAAAAAAAATTGTGTTTTTCTTTGATTAAAAAAAAAAAAATTTTTTAAAACATGGGTTCGTCGAATATGTGCAACCTTGTAAGTTAAAAAAGTTAAAAAAAAAAAAACGACATGGGTCTCGACTACTTGACAAGCTGCTGCATATATTTGGTGCAATGACAAACAGAACACAAATCAAAATTAAATCTATAATGATTTTAGCTCAACTAATCAATATTAAAAAAATATTTTAAAAATAAATGAATTAATTTTGTATTATTTTAAATATCACACTAACAAAAATGCAGGCTTTAAATTTGTTGGATATCCCCAATAGTTTATATTTTATAGAACAGCAAACTTTTATTTAAGGTGCTGGTTGCAATAAGCTCTCCATTGTATGTGGCTAGATCGATCTATTCATTATCCACATTAGTATACAGTTGCTCAATTAAATTAAAGTCTAACTAATACTGCCATGCAATAAATTTAACAGTTGTTTCCTCTCAAAGCAAAAAAAGTAGAAGAAGCTTGAACATTAGGGCTATAAAGTGCGGAGTATCTTAGATTTGATGGATTCACTAAAAGAGTGAGAGAGAGAGAGTGAGTGAATGAGTGAGCTAGATAGAGCTGCAATCAAAATTTGTATCGCAATCTGGAAATGCGGTCTTCAGTAGTTCCAACAGCTTACAGCTAATGCCTTTGCTTAAGCCCCTTTAACCTCTTCGCTCTTTGGCCGAGAGTGCCCTCTATTTAGTTTCTTTGCAGCTAAGCGCCGCGTGTAGTGTGCTGGTAATGAGAGAGAAAGAGGGAGAGAGCGAGGGGGGGGGGGCGGAGAGAAAGAGATGGGAGAGGAGCTCGTGATTAATACGAGCAGCAGAGCTGACGACCGACGCCCACTTGCCAAGTATTTATCGCTCAGCTTTTTACAGCTCTGATGGCCCGTGAACTGGAGGCGCCGAGGGGCGAAGGCGCGGCCGGGGGATCCCTAATAGGATTCACTCTGTTTATGTGCATGCTAATTAGAGAGACAAAAACACATTTCTGTTGCCTTTGGTTAATTGATGAAGTGAAAAAGCTGCCAGCCATCCGCACCACAAAAACAAGAACAGAAAAAAAGGAAAAGAAAAAAATATAAAAAAAAATAAATGAAATGAAATGAAATGAAATACTAAAAATACGTAGTAAAAGTTATCGGGCAAATAACACTCCCAGTTTCAGTTTCAGTTTCGGTTTCAGTTTCCATTCCATTCCCATTCCCGTTCCCGTTCCCGTTCCCATTCCCATTCCCATGCCAGAGAGACCCACTTTTGGAGTATGCAAATGAGCTCGAGCGGGCAACAATGATAAATATCGTTTTAAATGACAAACAGGCAAAAAGATGTGCCCTGGCAATAATAAACCTGCAAAATTAATTGCTTTTAACCGCAAGGCGGGCACCGAGCAGGGCCCTAAAGCACGGACCACGGAGTACGGAGTACGGAATACGGAGCATGGAGCACGGAACGGCAGCTGCAGCTTAGGCATTTGGCTAGAGCATCGCCCACTCGAGCGCAACAAACTGAAGCGTAAAAAAAAACATAGAAAAAAAAAATGGCTTGGAATTGTTTTGCGAAGAGTGTATACCCTAACTGGCGTATATAACTAGTCTAATTGGACATGATTCTAATTGGAATATAAGCTAAAAACTTACTCGGCCAAAAGGCGTTAGATCAGTGGAGACTTTTTAATTTAATTGTTAGCTAAAAGCAGAATTTTTTGAGAAATTTTATTGTTATTTATTCAAGCTTCATATTTAATATAAAAATAAAAAATATAAAATTTTATAAATACAAAATAAATATATAACAAAAATACAAAACTAAAATATTAAAAAAAAGAATATGTATATATATATATATATATATATATATATATATATATATATATATATATATATATATATATATATTAAAGATAATCAAATAAAAATAAGACAACAAAAAAAAGGGATATAAAAATTAAAAAATAAATAAAATTTAAAAAAAAACTTATAATAATAAAAGGTAAAAATATACATATATAAAAAAATAATAAACAATAATATTTAATAAATAAATAAAAAAGAAAAAAATTAAATAAAAAATTCTCTAAATAAAATAAATAATTAAGAATAAATAAATAATAAATAAAAAAGAAATAAATAAATAAAAACTAAATAAAAAATTAATAAACAAAAAAAAAAATACTCCAAATAAAAAATAAAAAACAAATTAAAGACATTCTTAACAACCCACCTTCAGCTGTTACATGTCTCACAGCGAAACCGAGCATACCCTTTGCCAGGTAAGGGGGGCAACCTTTGTGTTGTGGCTCGGGCTAAATGAAATTAGTTGGAAACATGTCGCCTCATTAGCGCAGAGCAAAAGTAAATCTACATGGAATTAATGAGCGAATGCCAACACATCAACTGGCGCAGCTCAGCTCTCCATCTATCCACATCTTCCACCTGCCACCGGCCGCCCCCTGCCGCCCCCACCTGTCAGCCTGTCGAGCTGGCAGGTAATTGTACGCCTAATTTGTTGCAGCAACATCGTTTGTGGCTTTCATCTTGGCTGACATTTGCTTTGACTGAGTGCAGCATCGCCTTCGGCTGCCCACGACTTCCGCTTTCTGGTTTCGGTTGCAGTCCCAGAGTCCAGCCCCAACTCCAACCACAACCCCAAGCCCAACCCCAAGCCCAACCCCAAGCCATTCCAATGCCAGTGCCAATTATGAAGCGCAATTAGCACGTCTCACAAAACGCATGCGACGCATTTATCGAGTTTCCCAGACGGCAGACGGCAGACGGCGGACGGACAGACGGACGGACAACTACGGCAACAAAGCCCGGCCAGAAGGCTTGAAATCGGAAACCCAAATGGACGCCAGCCGAAAAAGCCATCTCCAGTTGCAGTTGCAGCCATTGCAGCTCATAAGGTGAACACCAAGGGCGCTCCAGATACTATTGACTCTCTGTCCAGCTGCGCACTTTAACTTCCCATTTCCCATTTGCCATTTTCCCTTCGCCACACTCCTCCCTTAGTTGCCCCTTTAGTTGCCCTTACTTCTGTCATTTCGCTCTTCAGTTCAGCTTAGTCCCCTTTTCGATTCCATTCGAATTGCGCCTGGTTCCATTTCCTATTCAAGTTATTATTCCAATTGCAGTTCCAGTTTCCAATACCATTCCAGTTTATGATAACTTCTTTTTACACCTGATCTGTCAGTTACCCTCCAGTTGGTCTTCTGTTCCCATTTCCGTTTCACTTCCGGTTTTCCTTTTTGTCAGTTACCATTTAATTTTCTCTTCCATTTGCTCTCTCCCACTATCCTATCCACTTCACCTTTCATTTCGCTCCTGATTTACCTCTTTTAATATTCCATTTTATATTCAACTCCTCTTCTAGTTCCAGTTTGTAATATATACAACTGATCTGGCAGTTCCTCCTGTAGCTCCTGTTCTTGATATTATTTTTTAAATGAGATCTCTTCTCATCTCTCTTCACTTCGAATTTCATTCTTGCAGTTGCTTTTATCATTCCTCTCTTCAGTTCACAGAGTACTCTTGGCATTTCAGTTCTTTTTCGGTTTGCTCCTTGTTCTAGTTTTGCTTCCAGTTTCTATTAAACTTCTTATTCCAGTTCCCCTTCCAGTCCCCTTTCCATTAAACACTTCCTACGTCTTTTTCAGCTCTTCAGAAAGTTACCATCCAGCTAACCTTCTCTTCTTTTTTTTTCCTTTTCCGTTCCAGTTCCAATTAGTTTCCGTTGTACTTCCATTTTGTATTCAAGTAATTAATTCTAGCTTCTAGTCCTCTTTCCAGTTCCAGTTCCCGAAACATTTAGTCTTACAGCAGATCTTTCGATTCCCCCTCCAGTTGCCCCTTCCTTCCCTCTTCCAATGGCCGTTGCAGTTTCCTTTCCAGTTAACCTTCCATTTTCCAGCTGGATTTCTAATTTCAGTATCACTTTTATTCCATGCTGCCATCTGGATCTTGGACTAAAGAGAAAAGTTGTCGCTGCATTGATTTTCTTTATTCTTCTCTTCTTTTTTTCAATTAGGTTTTTTTTTTTTATTTTGATGCTGCCTTCCAGCAAATGTCATTGACCACACACCACACACCGCACACCACACACCACACACCGCACACCACACACCGCCTGATGCTTGCCACATACCGCACTCCACTTGCCACACGTACAACAAAGGGGCGTTGCAATGGGCCAAAACGGTCTGGCGGTTAAGAGGCGTTGGCCGAGTGGGCGGGGTGCACGGGGAGCCGCAGTCAACAACCACCAAAAGTAATCATCGCAAACGTTGTCGGTGAACTTGTTTGGGTGGATTGCGTTGCAGGATGCCAGCGGATGAGAGTGAGGCGGATGAGAGTGAGGCGGAGGCGGAGGCGGAGGCAAAGACTGGCGTCCAACTGTGAGGCGAAACTATGACGGCCTTTGGCCTCCAGCTGCCGTTGTCCAGAAGCCAACGAGCCACGGCGCTGCTGCAAAGCCAAACTAAAAGCAAAACCAAAACCAAAACCAAAAGCGAATGCGAATGCGAATGCGATTAACGTTTCAATATGCGACAGTTGCACCATGGAAATGGCCCAGGAACAAGTTAAAGCTGAGGCAGCGCTCCTCGCCAAAGGTGGGGCACTCGGACTCGGACTCGGACTCTGACAATGGGCATGGCCACCACCACCACCGACTAGCGACAACTGACTGTGGGCAGCCCCGCACCACACCGTGGCTCGTCTGGGGACCGCTTGTGGATTTGGATTCGTTCACTCATAGAAAATAATGTGCTAAGCTGCAGCAGCAGCAGCAGCAGGAGCAGCAGGAGTAGCAGCGACTCCTGTTGCCCACCTCTTGCCGAGAACTTGACTAAGTTGTTGCAGTTGTGGTTGTTGTTGTTATGCAAGGGACAAAAGGTCATTATAACTTGACTTGACATATAAAAAGCTGCACATTTCCCCCACAAAAAGCCAGCTGCACTGCAACTGAGGAGGGGGCGGGGTGGTGCAGAGTGGGGGCGGGGCATAGCTCGCCATCTGCTGCGGCAGCGCGGTCAAAGTCGAGCGCAATAAGCGCTGCAGACGTAATGGCAATTAACGCTGCCACTTACGTAACGCAGCTGCTGGCAACATTTCGTCATTACGTCACGCAAGCAGCTGCCGCACCACCGAACCCGAAGGCGTCATTAGTAGTGTTGCACAATTGTCACTTCTAGTGTTTGGCAACGGTTTTATATGCCTCAATATCTATTTCAATTTAGAGCATTTAAAGCAGACTAGAGATGTTTTTTTATTTTTATTTAATTTTAATTACGATTTTTTTGTATAATTTTTTTTTAATTATTTTATATTTATTTTTGTGTTCCATTTTTTTATTTTATTTTTTTTTATATATTATTATTTACTTTGATTTATTTTTATTTGAATTTAATTTTATTTATATTGATTTTTATTTATGTGTTTTTTTATTTACTTTTATGTCATTTTATTTTTATTTTATTTTAATTTTTTATTGATTTTTGTTTGTTTATTTTTATTTTTTATATTTATTTAATTTTTTTTATTTTTACTTAGTTTTTTATTGTTTAATTTACTTAGGTGGCCAGGATTCCGGAGATGGTTCCTAAAATATTCAATTTTTAGAGGGATTAAATTCCCTATTGGAAATGTAAAATATTCAATTTCTAGAGGGATTAAATTCTCTATTGGGATGAATTAAATTCTCTATTGGGATGAGAATTTAATCCCTCTAGAAATTGAATATTTTTATTTCTATATCTCTGGTTCTCATTTACCAAGGAACCAGGAGCTTGTTTTCAGCAGCCAGGAAAATTTAGCTGACATGACTTCTGAATGTTCCAGAGTCAAACAAATGTGTTTGTATGCCAATCGCTATTCATCACGCTCCTATTTAAAATGAGTCCAGGGCGGTTCGTGAATATCTAGTGTATATTTCAGATATCTGCTGCACTCTCTGAGCCACGATGATCGAATACGTAGCAATTTGTTTTGTTTATCTATCAAAATAGATTTCGCCTGTAGCAATTGCTAACTGATTCACACACAGCTCGTCTCTAACTGATAGATATTGTAAACATGGTTATATAATTTGTCACACGGACAGATTGCCCCACTTGCCCCACTGGGGCTCACCCTCAATTAGGTTTCTCGATCTGATCAACACTAAAACCATATTTATGTCTGCACACATTCGTGGCTTGTAATGGAATCGAACAAGCCAGACGCATTGATTGATCTGACCCATGGAATAACATTCAATCAAACACGAAGCTCCACTCTGGTGTGGCTATGTCAAAGGACAGCCAGACAGTCGAGACAGACAGTCGAGGCAGACAGGCCGACAGGTAGGCTAATAATGACGTAATTACGTAACGTTGTGGCTTTTTAACTAACAGAGTTTTTCAATTAGTTCCGTCGCTAATAATTCACAATGTTGCGCTGCACTTGTTGCCAACGGCCATTTGTGTAGTTCAATGCGTCCAACAATGGCTGCAACGCACTCACCTCTACACCTGCCACCTACCTGGCTACCTGGCTACCTGACTGGCTGACTAGCTGACTGCCTGCCTGACTGGCTGACTAATTAATAACTAATGATGTGCAGTGCGCTTATTAGGGAGCTTGCATACATTATCCTAGCCTAATATCATTATATTGCAACGGGCGGACGCATTGGGGGCGCACTGCACAGTGGTCTCACTTGTATGAAATCAGCGGACAAAAATATGTAGTAAGTAAACAGTGATCTAAGCTTAAAGTTTATCTGAAACAAAAAAAAAGTAAATTTTAATATGAATATTTATTATTATATATATTATTATATATATTATATATATTATAATATTATTATGAATTAAATTGTAAATTATTATGAATATTAAAAGAAAAGGTTAAGACTATAAAACTGACAGAGTTTTGTATAATAATACTTATCGTGTCCTTTTGCTTTAGTATTTAATGTCTCACTGTTTAAGGGTTTTTTTTTCTGTATTTATAAATTGCAGTAAGCGAAACATTTTGTTATTTATATTTGTTAATGTTTGCCTAGTCTATATTCTTAATTTCAGCTGCCACCTTTTGACTCCTTTTGTGTTTTTCTATTTCTTGGTATTTTTTTTTTTAATTAGCGCTAAATACAGCAAGAGAGCTGATATTAGAGCTGGTATTATCTTCCATCGTCAGTTTATAAAATATTATTTTACGCAACTCTACTTATTAAATATGCATTAGTTTGGATTGGGGAGCTGAAGAAGCTGCTGATTAATTAATATAAAACAAATTTGTTCACTTAGCAACAGTTTTTAATTCATTGACTTTGTTATGATCATTATTATCTTTATATTTTTATTAAATTTATTTCTAATAATTTTATTTTTATTTTTATAAGTCACTTAAAACTAAAGCAAAATGTTTTGGATTTTTTTGAAAAAATATTTTTAAATGGGCAGGAGGAGGCCTGAGTAGTTACTATTTATAATAATTAGAAAATGCTACGCTTAAATATTAATAGTAAAAGTCTTATCCAAAAATCAATAAAATAAAATAAAGTAAATAAATAACATAAATAAAATAAATAAAATAAATAAAATAAATAAAATAAATAAAATAAATAAAATAAATAAAATAAATAAAATAAATAAAATAAATAAAATAAATAAAATAAATAAAATAAATAAAATAAATAAAATAAATAAATAAAAAATTTCTATTTCTTTGCTAATCGTGCTTACTATTGGGATAGAGCAAATATTGATTTACAGTTTGTTTAATTTTTTTTAAAAGAAATTAATAAAACATAATAAGCAGCAAATAAAAAAAAAAAAATATATTTGGCATATGAAATTGACCACTGTGCACACCGGCTCCACTAACTGGCTGACAAACTGGCCTCTGCCTGTCTCCTGCCTCCTGCCTCCTGCCTCCTGCCTCCTCTCTGACTCCTGCTTGCTGCTTCCTGCCAACTGCCGACACGTTGCGACTCGCACGCACACAAAGAAATCCAATTATGACAATCAAGGTGGACAAATGCAGTTGCAGCCACAGCAGCAGCCGCAGCCAAAAAGGGAAATTGCAGTGCCGCCAGTTGCCCATGGAAGTTAGCTAAGGGCTGCCAGCCCGCCTGGCTGCCCCACTGACAAATGACAGACGGATAGACAGGTAGACAGTCGCCCCACCTGTTCGCTGCTGACTGCAGTTTTTGCCTCGAGTTGCTGTTCGAATGCTCTGGAGACACTTTGATGCTGACAGCCACATTGATGTTGGGAGCGAGCGTGACACGCACACAAATGCCGGCACGCCCCCCGCCCCCAAAACACCCACACACACACACACACACACACACGCACACATTGTTATTTGGAGCGCGCTTTAATTTTAGCCTGGGGAGCTTTGACCAAAAATTATCTAATAATAAGTAAGCAGCGCCAACCTGGGCTCCCTTGGCCCCCGCACATACTTTAGATAAGCTCCATCTAATTTGCAACTAATTGCAAGTCATTAAAATGCCCCTCTCCCTCCCTCACCCTCTTTCTCGCTCTCTGTCTCTGTCTCCCTCTAGCTTGGCCCTCGCACACTCAGCTGCAAGTCCATTTTAATCTAGCAATTAAGGAATAATGTGTTTTAATTAACCGCTAAAATCTAAAAAGCGCGCATAAATAACCAATTGACAGTGGGCCAAGCGCTTGCTGCTCTCTCTCTCTCTCCCTCTCCCTCTCCCTCTCCCTCTCCCTCTCCCTCTCTCTCTCCCTCTCCCTCTCACTCTATCTCCCTCTCACTCTGCTGCTTTGCATTGCAGCGACAGCGTCGCGCCCATAAATTGAATTATGTTAAGCCTCGCATAATGGTCAAAATAACACGCAATTTGCGGCAACTCGCAAATGCCAACGACAGCGACAGCTATAGCCACGCCCAGTTTTGGCCAACGCCCACACCCAGAGAGGTAGTCAGAGTCAGAGTCAGAGGCAGCGCCAAGGCCAAATCGATGAAAGTGCGCGCACACCCTTGACTTAATCCATTCATGGTGGAGCAGGCGCCACTCCCCCCCCCCCTCCGTCCCTCGCCAACCTCCCCCTTCTTGCCGCCATTTGCGCTGTCAACTGTTTGGCTGGGCTTGTGTTAATTTTGGTAAAATCACTTAATCCTTTGAATATCGCCTCTGCCATGACACCTTAACCCACATTCTGCCCACCTCCACACCTCCCCTCACCCCCGCCCCGCCCCTTTGCAGGCGAAAAAACCAAAGCCAACATTTCCACATTAAATGACGCGCAAATTTACATTTACTGCGGCACTCGCATACGCAGCCAGCAGGCGGCCTTTTGGTCCAAGTCATCGACAGTGACAGCGAGAAGCTCCTTCTCGTCCTTGTTGTCCTTGTCGCCCTCGTCGTCATCGCATTAGTGACGCTCCGCAGACTATTTACCTAGGAATGCGTGTAAAATGACACCAACAGAACAGCAAGACGACATTTTGCTGTGAGTGACCCGCTCCTGCTCCTGCTGCTGCTGCTCCTGCTGCTGCTCCTACTCCTACTCCTACTCCTGCTGCTGTTGTGACCTGGCCAACGTCAATGGCAGCCCATGGATGCGTCTTGCGCGCTAGTCAATTTGCCAGTTAGGTCGCCCAGCAGCGGCCGCCGTCTTCGGCCAGCGTATTACTCTATTAAATTTAAATTAAAAATTGATTAAAATGAGCACTGGGCGAGCTTTGGCAGCACGCAGCTGGAGGATACACACAATTAACGTTGGCTCTTGCCCTGAAATTGAGAGCCCGCCCGAGCTTGCCACACTTGCCGCACTTTTACATAAGTTGCGGACCACAGCAAATGCGTTGCGGGTAAGCGACTCCTGCTGCTGCTGCTGCTGCTGCTCCTGATACTCCTGCTGCTCCTGCTACTCCTGCTGCTGTTGCTTGCTGCGTTTTGGTAAATTAAATTTGCGCATTACGCAAATGAGCAGGCAACACAAGGCAAGGCAACGCAAGGCAACGCAGGGCAAGGCAAGGCAGGGCTGGACACGAGACTTGAGACCCGAGAGTCGAGACTCGAGACTCGAGACGACAACGAACCCTTGCCTGGGCCAAAAGGGCTGCCTGCCGCCTAATGATCCCTAGCCCAGAAGTCAAATTGAAAGCAAAAGCAAAAGCTGGAGTATTAAAAGGGGAACAACAGCAAACCCCACTCTCCTCACCCCTCCTCCCCCCCTCCCCCTCCCCCCATCCCATCACCAGGCAGTTGAATGTGTTGCGCTTTGATTGGATTGCTGTGGTCAGGCAGCTCGTGAATGTGCGAACGAGTGTGATTGTGAATGGCAATGCAAGTGTGAATCGATCGACGAATGACTGAAGCAATTACAACTGTCATTGCCAACTGTCAGATGGCTCGCATTCAGTACATTGCGGACGTGCCAAGGCATACCTGAGACCTGAGAGCTGAGAGCTGAGAGCTGAGAGCTGTGGCGACCTGTTGGTCTCTTCGTCTCTGCCAAGCCAGCTCATGTTACGTAAGTGCTTACGACATTTGACTTTTGTGTGAGTGTAATCTTGGAAAATGCGATTACATTTCACTTTTCAATCAAGTGATTGGAAATCAAACTGATTTTCAACTTTACGCAACGTAAGGTAATACGTTACGTAATGAGCAAGTCGGTGGCAAAGTTTAGTTTGTTAGCAGTGTTGAGTTAGTTTGACGAAAACTTAGGGAAACTGATATCGCGGAATATAAAGTTATGCGTCTTAGCCTTAATTGGCGTAGCTGACTACGTTACGTAAGCGATATTTTCATTATGTTTCTCATACATCGTTAAGCCATACATTGATTTTCCACTATATAAAAAAAAATATAACAATAATATTGGAGCAAGTCTTACGTAATAGTATTACGTTACGTAATAGGGTATTTATTCAACCTGAACGTGTAACTATTTATCCAGAATATTATATATGATTTCGTAAGCACTCTTATTCTGACGTATAAATAATAGCATATAGCCCAGTTTTACGTATTAGTTTTACGTGACATGAGAATGAATTCATTCAACCCGAAGCTATAACTAACTGAGCATAGAATAATCTTAAACAGAATATAATATTTGATTTGGCAAGCAATCTTATTCTGTCGCATACAGCCCCGTCTTACGTATTGGTTTTACGTGACGTCGGCAAACGCTCTACAAGTTCTGAGTGAACCCAAACTCGTAGCTACCTTTTCACATTGCAATTCCATGTGATTTCGCCAGCAATCTTATTGTGACGTATATGTATGGCTTACGTCAAATGCCTACGCAAGCATGCCGAGCAACCCCTTACGTGGGCAACCCCTTGCTGCGCAACAGACAATGACAATGACAATGACAAAAAACCCTTCCCTTCAGCCAGCTCCAAGACATTTCCATCGCTGCCTAATGATGTCTGGCTGCCCAGAAATTGAGTCCCGGATGCGGGGAGGGGACACGGATAATGTTCTTGTCAGCTATGCGCCGTGATTTGATTGAATTTTTGTGGTCTGGCGCTGACGCTGACGGTGAGGCTGGAGAATCCATGCCGTGCTGCTGGCCTCGCTCGATGTGGAAGTCAAAGTCCGTTCAAGATTTGCGTGCAATTTCTTTTTACGTTTTAATTAAAAAGTGTCGCTTAGTGTGAATGTCCATTTGACTGATGGGTCGTACCAAATGGAGGGACACAAAGATGTACCAAAAGAGAGACAGCAAGAGATAGAGGGAGAGCAAGAGAGAGGGAAGAGCTAGCTGGAGACGTAGCAATTAAGCCGCCGTGTTGCCCTCTTCCCAAGCTCGGTCGCTTCGCTTAATGAAAACGATTATCGACTAGGATGAGTCGGTGGCCAAATGGAAATTGAGCCGTGGAGTGGGTCCGTAGAGTGGGGCGTGGCCAATGGGCTACAAACTTATTGCTTTACAAATTCTTTAATAAATTAAATGTCCTGCCAGCGTTAGCCGTGTATATAAATGAATGGCATCAATGAATGGGATGGGATTAGAGTGGGGGCAAATTGGGGGCAAAAGGGCTAGCTAGACAGATAGGATAGAGTATCCTGGATAAGGTATTTGACATTAAGGGGAGGCGAGCGGGAGCGGGAGGAAAGCCCGCGCTTGACTGCTCAACTTTATCATCAGTTATGTGTGTGCCGTGTCCTGCTCTGCTCTGGGATCGCCTGATGGATGGGTGAATGCTTCAATGCGCCAAATGGACAGGCCTGACAGTGGGGCCGTCAAGCAGCCAAGCAGCCAAGTGGCCAGTTGCCAAAGAGACACAAAATTAAATTAAATGTAATTTGTCGTTGACTAAGTATTTGCGGGCAACGACAGCCACGCATTTGTCAAATGTGTCCCCGGCCGAGGATTCGCTGGGTTCGTTGCGCCGGCTTTGCCTTTGAAGTGAGCAGCAACAACGGAAGCCCAAGCGGAACTTCGATACTGAAACAGAAGCTGAAACAGAAGCTGAAACTGAAACCGAAACTGAAACTGAAACCGAAAACTGAAAACGGAAAGCTGTAAACTGTAAGCTGAAACTGAAACTGAAACTGAAACAGAAATTAAGAGACATTTTGGCAGCTCGTCGGTTATTCGGTCAGTTAGCCAGTTGGTCAATTGACCAGCTGAAATGACAGTCGCACTGAGAGAGGGTAGAGGGTAGAGGGTAGTGGGTACAGGGGTGGAGAGAAACGTTGCGCATACGCCGCATGCGCCGACACATTTATGAAAGGCGTCGAGGCAACAAAGGGAACAGACGCCGGCGAAATTAAAATGAGCTACTCAATTACGCAAATTAAAACGAAAATAAGGCAGCCGCGTTAAGCAAACAAACAAACGAACGGCAAAGGGCATTAAAAGTCTAGAAAAAAAGAAAACAAAAAAAAAAAAAAACAAGAGCAGAAGAAGATAAAAAGCAATGCGAACAATGCGACTTCATTGTTGTGCTGGAATTTTTTGTACTTTTCTTTTCTTTTTTTACGTTTTTCTGAAATAATATAATAAAGTTCGTTGAGGTTGCCGTCATAAAACGCGCCAATGAGGCGGCTCAACTCGTTCAACCCTTGAGTGCCACGCCTCCCCGCAACCCTTTGACTCGACTCTATTACAGCCCGCACAGTCCTAAGCCCTCCGTCCTAAGTCCTGAGTCCTGAGCCCCTTGGCCTCTGGCATGTTGAGGGCCAATAAAATCAAATTAAAAGGCGCCAAAGTGTCACGATTATGAGACTTTAAGTGAAATCAATTAAAAAAAGCAAAAACAACCAAAAAGTAAACAAAACGAAGAGAAGCAACGAAAGCAAAGAGCCAGAAAGCAAAAATGGCAAAAATGAGCCAAGCGACAGGCCAGCCAGCTTGCCAGACAGCCAGCCAGTCCAGAAGCCGAGCAGCCGGCCAACCGACCGAGGCACAGGGAACAGTCTCCAACACCTGGCCAGGCCATGTGTCAAACTGTCGACCCTGTCGCCGACGCCTCTGGGCGCCATTTGGGTGCGCCATGCAAATTACACGTTTAACAAATGGTCCGCTTTGTCGGAGCTTGGACGACGGCTCTCGCCGGCCAGCCAATAAAGCAGAAGCCAGATGCACAAGGCCGCATTTTGCATACACTTGCCAAACAGACATGCTCGTCCCTCTCCCTCTTTATCTAATCAAAACGAATGCACCAATTGCGTTCACTTGTTACATGTCAATTATCTCTTGCCCTCTCACTCCTGTTTTCCTATATTTGTTGCTGCTAAATATTTGCATTTACGAATAATACTCTGTAACTTAACACGCTGCTCTTACTCACCTCTTCTGTTGGCATCAGTCTTATCAAATGCTCTGACACATTACTTGAAATAATACTCATTGATATTGCACCATTTGCATAAATTGTTAAGGTATTTATTGTAAGGCAAAACTTCCATACGTAAGCAGAGTTAACGCCATTTTAGCTTCACTTTAATTCTTGCAAAAATACATCGTGCACATAGTTTGTCTCGCTCCCACGTATGCAATTACTTCAGTCTGCAAGCAGAAAGTAAACACACAGACGCCGTCTTGATCGTGCGCGGGAGTGAAGAGGACGCAAATAGTACGTGTCTTATTGTCTTATACACTTCGATGAGTATAAGTGCATTCAACAAATGGCAATTAGTATAAGTAGCATGCAAAGCAAATGAACTGCTCTCATCTCTTATATGATTACTAATTGAGCCGTCAGCTTAACGTAATTATGCGCATATAGCGTCGTCTCGCTTGCTCGCTAAGCGGCACTTCAGACACACAGCTGTAGCGCGGACCAATGGGCGGGGCTGGGAGTCTGGGTAATTAAATTATGATGCCTGCTGCCGCGAGATGGCGCCACAACTGACCCAGTTGAGTTAAGTAATTTTTTATGGCAAATAATTAAGCTAAAGCGCACATTTTTCGACTAAATGCAAAAACGAGCAGCGGAAATAAATGAAAAATCATATCAAAGTTGGCCTGTCAGACGTCGCGCGCGTATGTGTGGGTGGGTGTGTGTGTGTGTGTGTGTGTGTGTGTGTGTGTGTGTGTGTGTGTGTTCGCTTAGGTGTGTGTAAGGCGGACTAAAGGCAACAGGAAGTCAACGGCGTGCTTCCTTTTAGCTTTGTGCTTTTCTTCATTTTGTTTTGGTTTTCTTTTTGTGCGCCTTGGTTGATGTGTTTTTTTTTTCTTCTTTCGTTTTGTTACTTTTTTTCGTTTATACAAAGAAATATTAAATTAAGAAAAGATTTTTCATGCTGCTTGTTTTTTAATAACTCGCAACAACAATGGGAAACGCTTACAGCTCCAGGCACAGCCCAGGGGTGTGAGTTGTGCGAGTGTGTGTGTGTGTGTGTGGGTGTGTTTGTGTGTGTGCGCTGCCTTCGGGGAGTGGAGCGGTAAAATTAATAAAACTTTAAATTGTTGCTAAAGGCAGCAGCAGCAACTGCAGCAAATGAGGGGCGGGGCCGATGGGCGATGGGCGGTGGGCGGTGGGTGGGCCGAGCGGACAGAAGCTCGCTGTTCGACATTGGCCATGGGCACAGCAGACAGGAAGTCAGCGACTGGCCCTGTCCATGAAAAGGACTCCAAGCGCAAGGTGGAGCGAGAGAGTGAGAGAGAGTGGGTGCATGAGAGTGTGGGAGAGAGGGAGAGCGGGAGAGCGACTCGAACTCAGACTCTGGAATGTTTAATGGTCGCATTTCGTTTCATTAAAAATGTATGCGGCCCTAAAAGCTTTTGTTGTTGCTGCTCCAATTGTTGTTGTTGTCAACGCAGGACGACTTTTGGCTGAAAATTTAAGTTAAGATATCGCATGTGTGTGTGTGTGTGTGTGTGTGTGTGCGATGAGCTGTTGAAAGTCCAAATACCTCTTTTATACACACACACACACACACACATACACATATATATACATGTATATATGTTTATAGCTTATCCATATCCGTATCGATCGGCTTAGCTTTATGCGCGCTGTGAAATTATCCTTTCGGGGCAGCGCCATTATATCATTTGTGGGCGCGTCGTTGGATTTATGGTGCGGATGCTCGTGTCGGCTATTAATCTATTTTTATTTATTTCTACTTATGCGTTGGACTCGCCTCAAACCCTAGCCCCAAGCCGCCCCCCCCCCCCTTTCTCCCAGCCACACACAGTCGAGGCAAACTCGTGCTCGAAATTATAAGCAATTGAAATAAATCAAAGTCCAAAATAGTAAAAACGTCGCCGGCCAACAACAAAAAATAACAGCAGATGAAGCAGAAGAAGCAGCACAAAAACAAAAGTATGAAAACTAGAGTGAAGAGAATCTAGTTGCCTCATGCCGATGCCAAAATACTCTGACGATGCTGAAACTTCAAATACTTCAAGTGCAGTAAGCATAGGTGAAATACTAGACCAGACTGGACTGAGATGAATCTGAGGAGACTGCGGGAGATTCTCACATCATATTATAATATCGTATATATCATGAATCTTCAAATACTTCAAGTGCAGTAAACATAGGTGATATACTAGACCAGACTGGACTGAGATGAATCTGAGGAGACTCCGGGAGATATCTCACATCATATTATAATATCGTATATATCATGAAACTTCAAATACTTCAAGTGCAGTAAACATAGGTGATATACTAGACCAGACTGGACTGAGATGAATCTGAGTATAATATCGTATATATCATATGATATCATATCATAACATACTCTTCGCTTCATCAGGATATCGCATTTTTCATGTTCTCCGTTAGTTTTGAATATTTTTTTGTTATATTTTTAGAGCTAAATTTGTTTTAGTATTATTCTATTGCACTATATTTTATTCTTAAAATAAAATTGTAATAAAATCAGTATAATTTCAGCAAACTTTTTTAAGCATTATTTAAAATAAAAAAGTTGATACAAAAAATTGCTTAAAAATTTATCTCCAGGATTCAGGACTCAAATTCAATTGTGAATTTCTCACTCAATTTAGCAACCAAAAAATGTTTTTGTTAGTCACAAAATTAATCTTCTTTGAGAAAAATAAATACTATAGAATGGGATATAGGGTTATCTTTGGAGAAAAAATCACAGATAGAAAAACTTCAAAGACAATACTACATCCTATACTACCTTCCTATAGTAAGCATTTTGATACTCGACTATGTGGACCAAAAATCAATGTAAAAGCTGACAACCATTGGGAAACAATTTTTTTTTTTTTTTTTTTTTTTTTTGCTTTTAGAAATTACTAGTTCTGATGAAAATAAAATTTCATTGCAGTAATATACTTATTACACATATATGCGATCTACACAGAGAAAAGCATATAACGCATACAACTACAAATATATAGGAAATAACTGGTTTTCGAAAAAAAAAGAATGTACGACTTGAGTTCAAATAAAATAGAAAAAATTCAACATTAGAAGGTGAATATTTTATTAAAGGCGTCTATTGCTTGTCTACTTTATCTGATATCTTTGCCGATTTACGTTCGTCTTCACCTCTGAGGTGAGTAGTAAGATAGGTGTATACTTCATATTCTACCTTCTAATTTTCTATATTACATGAACTAGTCTTCACTGCGCTATTCTGATGACGTGCAGTGTATGTGATATCAACTCCCATTCAGTCTAAAACGCATGATTCTGTGCACTGAGAATCGCATAGAGCGGCTCTCACAGGCAGCGCCTCGCTGGCTCAACGATTCGATTAAGCTGCCCCGCCCACAGCCCCAGCCACGCGGGCAGTGTCAAGTTGACTCGCTGTCCAGTTGCCTTTGCATGTGTGTGTGAGTGTGTGTGTGTGTGTGTGGCATTGTCTCTGCTTGTTTCAAGTGGAGCACACTGCGTGTGTGTGTGTGAGTGTATGTGTGTGTTTAGGGGGGCCAGCCATGCGACAGTCATGCACAATTTATATTGCTCTCTCAGTCCACATTTATTGCAGCAATAATTCATTTAATTTTCCTTGATTTACTTTGTCAATGCAGAAGATGCCGAAGATGCTGCACACACACACACCAACACACACGCACACACACACACACACACACACATGAAACTAGCTACCCTTGGGCTTTGCTTTCGACTCTGCTCAACTTAAGCCAAATGCTTGTTAGCTGCGCGAAACCAAAAACTAAACTGGTCAAGGAGCAAAAGGTCCTTAGACAAGCAGACATGTGTGCTAGTGTGTGTGCTAGTGTGTGTGAGTGTGTCTGTCTCTCTGTCTGTCTCTCTTTCTGCTGCTGCTGTAATTTATGCCACGTTTGCCACTTTTGTCATTTCGCTTGCTCTGAGTTTCCTTTTCTCTTTCTCTGCTTTTTTTTAACACACACTTAAGAAACCAGAAAATGTGTGTGTGCGTATGTGTGTGTGTGTGTCTTGGGGTCCAACGCATTTATTTGTATCGCTTGGCAGTTTGTTTGTCTGCTTTGTTTTATTGACACTTTTGATCTTTTTCAATGCATGCTCGATTCATTTATTATGTGCGCCAGGACCTGCTCCTGCTCCTGCTCCAGCTCCAGCTCCTGCTCCTGCTCCTGCTCTCGCTCCTGCCCCCATCCGGCACATCCTTGCCAAATTTGTTGCCGTTATGTACACACTGATTGATACATGGCCACAGCATCGCATCGCATCGCATCACTTCGCATCGCTCAACGCCCACCGCCCACCGCCCACCGCCCACAGAGCCTTGGCCCACCTTTCTTGGGCGGCCTCTGCGGATGTAATTTGTTGACAAATGAGCAACAATAATGTCACATTATCAGTTCATCACAATAAAATTATACGCCTCGAGGCTGGCGCCCCAAATGCCGCCTGCAATTGCTGATTGCCTGGCCTACGGCTACGTGGGCGGCTGGCTCAGGGGGCGTGGCTGCTGGCCACACTTAATTGGCTGACCAGTTTGATGGGCCCAGCCTTGACTTACCTTCTAAGACAGAGTCCCTCAAATCCCAGAGCCCACTGCCCCGCCCCCCTCTCCGCCGTCCCCGCCCTTTTGGAGGGAAATCTGTTAATCATGACCCTGAAACGTTTCGGCTTGTCATGGAGTGCGCATTAATTTGGGCCATGTAATGCATTAGCAATTGGCATTACACATCAGCCATCAGCCATCAGGCATCAGCTGGCATTATCTGAGCATGACCAGCAGTTAATGCCCTGGCGCCACATTCAAATGATATGCGAAAAAAAAGAAACGCAAAAAAAAACACTCATTTTTGGCAGCTTGTCAGAATTTGGTATGTGAGAGAGAGAGAGAGGGAGGGCGGGAGAGGGAGGGAGGGAGGGGGGTAGTAGTTGAAGCATATTCAGTGTTGGTAAACGTCTGTGCAGCTTTTGTGGCAACTGTACCGCAAACCGTTTGACAAATGCTGCTGCAATTGCAGAGAGAGAGAGAGAGAGAGAGAGTCGGACTGTCGACTCTCGATTGAGTGACTGACGGACGGACGGACGGACGGACGGATGGCGTGAATTAATGAATGAAGCACGGAATGAGCACAAATGCCGTTCGGCATTGTCAATGTGATAAATGCCAATTTAAGTCGCCCATCAAACGCTGCCGACCGATAATTGCCACGCCGAGCACTGACAGCTTCAGTTTCTGCTCCTGCTCCTGCTCCTGCTGCTCCTGCTCCTGCTGCTCCAGCTGCTGCTCCTGTTCGAGTCTCAGCGCCAACTCCTGCTCCAGTTGAGTGAGTCGCAAACTCAGTTAGCGCTCGCAGTGGGCAATGTCCATAATATATTGATGCTTTATTGACTGAGTGACGAACTGAGTGAGTGGGTGGGTGGGAGAGTGACTGACCCACCTGCCACTGATTAGCTAAAAGTATCCTTGGCATTTGGTTTTATCTAGTTTATAGTATTTTTTTCCTTTTTTTTTATATATATTTTTTAAATTAAAATTTTATATTTCTGCATTTCATTAATATACAAATTTTAGTTAATTTCTATTGTAGCTTATATATAAATAAAATAAAAAATTTAGTTAAGCAAAAAAGTTTTTTTTTTTTTTTAAATTATAATTATATATATTTTATTAATCAAAAAAGTTACTTTTATAAACTTTAAATGTTTTCTATGTTTATACAAGCAGCAATATATTATTTAACTAAAAATGTTGTATAAATAAAATGCACAAATATAAAATGAAAATTGTATATTAAATGTATGCATACATTAATATATGTATATTATATATTATACATACATATTATAGACCCGCAACGAGGCCATCTAAACCTCTAATCGAATATTATCTATTCAGCCATAGTTTGACTTAAATACCAGAATTGGATTAGAGACTTGTTGGAGACTTTGAGACTTCTCAGGCACTTGAATTTGTCTTCTTCTTTCACCAAAACAGTTGTCACACCAATTTTTTAAGTTCGATACGCATGTAACACTATTTAGTGGAATAAACTAAGAAATACATAAATTAAAGTTTTAATTACATAAATAAATTACTGGAGTATGGCTCAATAAACATAATTTTAAAAAATAAACATAAGTAAATGAAAAAAAAAAAACAAATTTTAAATAAATAAATAAATGTTGTACTCAATATATATTGTTTAATTTTTTTTATTTATATTTAAGAAATAAAATAATTAAATAATGATTAATCTAGAGTATAAAATATATATCGAATAGATATATTTTATATTATAGATGCATTATATATAAGTATTATTTATGTTTTATACACATCATAAAAATATCTATAAAATAAGCTATATGAAACATATAAATACACCAGCGGTAAAAAAATAGTACTGTTGGCCAAAAAAAAAAAAAAAAAAACAAAAAAAAAGACAGATGATAAACTCAATATTTTGAAGCAATTTGTAACGAATATGAAGATTAATATATACATTTATAAATTTATATGGGTATTTCTCGCTCGCTCCAAAAAGTTGACTTTTCGGGAGAAATGCTCATATGTCGATTTTAAGTTATTAAGTCTCTTCATTTTTGTATTCAACATTTAGTATTCAGCACTACTATATTTTTATATAGAATTTATACTGAATTTATATATCCTTCAGCCCATCACTATCATAGAAAGGGTATCTCTGTGTGCGACTTGTCTCAGCTTTTACTCAACGTTCGTTACTTTGTTATAAATTGGTTTTCAATTGAAAAACATTGTGACCAGTCTCAGCTCAGTCTCTGCCCCGTCTCTGCCCCGTCTCTGCCCAGTCTCTGCTCAGTCTCTGCTCAGTCTCTGCCCAGTCTGCTTAGCTGACTGAGCTGAGCCATGTGCATATGCCTCGGTGGATCTGGACCAGCTTCAGAGCAGAGCAGAGAGCAGAGCAGCGGATGAAGGCGTTGGTTGGTTGGCTGCTTGGCAAGAAATTTGCTATTGACCATCATTCATCATTAAATTGTTTCGCTAACTGTTTTCAACAATATTTTTTTTTATATTTTTGTTCTTCTTAACATTTTTTATTTCTCATTCTGTGCTGCTTCTTCCCCCGTTTTGTTTCGTTTTTTGTTTTTTTTTTCTGCTGTGTGCTGACAAGCCGCTTCCTGTCGCCGGCTCGTGCTCCCAAGGCAGCTCCAGCTGCTGCTCCGACTCCTGCAGCTGCTGCTGCTGCTTCTTCTTCTTCCACTCTACCACTCCTGCCCGTATCCTGAACATTAAGCACAACAAAGGGCAGCGCTTTGCTTTTTGCTACGCTGCCAAAATTTGATGAATTTCTTTTTTATTCATTTTTGCCTCTGTCGCCCCTTCCCCGCCCCCCAACCCAAAAACTTTTCTTTTTTTCCCTGCTGTTGTTGTTGTTGTGGCCCGCTTGCTTGCTTGCCTGTTGTTGTTGTTGTCTTACAGCATTTTTTCTAATCAGTCAGCGTCCATGTCTTCGCCCTTGTGGCTTCGCCTGGCGCCATTCAAATGCGGGCCGCTGATTAGATTTACAAAAAGGGGGCGTGGTTCGCAGCCAAAGACGATTAAGCACACAGCCCCAGCCCATCACCAGCCCCAACAATTGCTGTCCATATTAATGCGAAGCCATATATCTACAGGCAATTCGCAATTCTCCGTTTAATTTCTCTGTCTGAGAATCGGCAATAAAAATGCGAATTATGAAAATCGGCAACAGATTTATAAGAATTCCACAGATCTTTAAGACTCCACATCTGTTGATTACTGTAGCAAATGCTTTTGCCTAAATTAAAAGAGGCGAAAAAAGAACAAGTGAGAAATTGCAGTCGGGCATTACCGACTGCTTTATACTCGTTCATGCACCTTAAGCAGTTGAAACTAGTTTTGATAAAAGAGTCTGGAAGAAGTTTACAGCAATGAACTGTAAACTTCCAAAGCATAGGAAGATCAAGGTTTTTCACATTTTCCACGCCTCAATATATAAACCAATACATACCAATATATACCAATATATACCAATATATACCAATATATACCAATATATACCAATATATACCATAGATACCAATATATACCATATATACCAATATATACCATAGATACCAAAATATACCAATATACAATATACACATATAATTTAGTACTTAAATTTTGAATTTTTCTAAACGTAAGACCGCAGAAGAGAAAATATATCTCAGTGGGCGTGAACACATATTTGTTGTCCGATATATAGAAGAAGTTTAGAGTAATGTAAGTGTAAAATTTTGCCATTTACGCTACGCCACTGTGGAAATTATAGGGTAGTTTCAATGTGCCACGCCCCAAAAAAAATGTGAAAATTATTGTTGGCACATGAATAGAGGAGAACCAAAGTAAATCAACTATCGATAAAGCTTGCTTAAGATTCTAGCCATATAACTAAAGAAGATATGAGCATTTATTGTTTTCCACGCCCCCATGGGCGTAGAATTCTCTTCTATATAATTTTGATTTTGGGCTATCGATGTTCTAAATTCAAGTCTATAAAACTTTAAATAATAGCATTGCTGAGATACCAGCTTTAATAGCCACGAAATTTTTTTGCGTTTATACAGACGGACAACCGGACGGACAAACAGACGGTCGGACCGATAGTCGAACGGACGGACGGGCAGACAAATGGTCGGACGGACAGATTGATATAAGATCGGACAGACGGACGGACCCACAGATGCACAGACAGACGAACGGACAGACAACAAGATACAAGATAAACATTGCATAAAGCCAATATACTCATTTCACCTAGCGAATGGGTGTAAATAGAAATATGTGAACTTCCTCTGGCAGTGGAAGACGCAGAGACAGAGACAGAGGCAGAGGTTGAGGTAGAGGCAGAGGCAGAGGCAGAGGAAGTTGTCTTTTGAAGTTGCGCTGACCAATCCATTTCGATGTTGTAGCAATCTCTCAGCTAAAGTTTTAAACACATTTTGGCAGTTTGCACCACCACCACCACCACCACCCAGTTAGACGCACCGCAGAGCCGCCCAGCGTCTTGACTGACAAGTGGCGGCATTTTCGTTTGATGTGCCGCAAATGGCGGCAAATGTTTCAAATTCAACTTAAAGCCAAAAGTTTAAATGCAAAATGCTGACAAATGCGTTTCGATTTTATGTGTGTGTGTGTGGGAGAGAGAGGGAGAGTAAGTGAGAGTGAGTGCGAGCAGGAGAGGTCATGCTTCAGTGTGGAAAATTAAATTAAATTTCTTTTATTGGCACTTTTCAATCAATGCAATGCGAGCATATCGACTACAGAGCAGCGCCAGCAATTACAGGGTATATGGGCAATGATGATGTGAGCTGAAACTGTGAAATTAAATATGTGTGAAATGAGAGTAAATGTAAGTTTATGTTTGTTATATTATTAAAGTAGCATCCGGTTATAACGACGAAATTCAGAGACCGTCGTTATACCCAGAAGACGCTATAAACATATGAGTTTGCTCAGAAGTTTGTCTGGGAACTAACATTTTTCGTCGCAATAACCATACGAACGCTATAAGTGGAGTCGTTATAACCGGATTCTACTGAATTTCTCATATAGAAGTTCAGCTCGTTTCACAGGGTATCTGTTGAGTCGCACTTGTGATGAATTGAATTGAAATTCTTTTTGTGAATGCCTCGCATATGCAATGCATATGCAAAATTCAAGCCAGATGCCATTGATAATGTGTGGGGGAGGCGGGAGGGAGGGAGGGGGAGGGGGACTTGGCCTGTGCCTGGATGGACTGCCAAACCAATCAGCAGCAATAAATGATAAGCCTCGGCAACAATGCCAAAGGCAAAGGCGAAGGCGGAACAGAAACTGTCACACACAAAGCGAAATGAAATGAAAGCAGACTGCCGAGGCTATATAGACGCATATGTGTGTGTGGGGGTGTGTGTGTGGGGGTGTGTGTGTGAGGGGAGTGTGACGGGGAGGGAGGGAGCTACGTGTGTGTGTCCGGCATAGGCGCTGGGCTACTTTGCAACAGATTTGTCGCTAACGAAGCGCACGATTTCCAATAATGTATAAAATGTGTGTGCGAAACGGATGCGCTTTTTTATATATATATATATATATATAGACATATATATAAATGAGTGTGTGTGTGTGTGTGTAGTGTGAGTGTGTCATAAAACGTGCACAGATACAGCTGCTTTAGGAGGAAGCAGATGCTGTTAGCCGGACTTTGTATAATGAGTTCCCTTGTGGCCAACTTCATGTCGCCTGGCCTGGCTGCTATCTACACACACACACACACACACATGTGTATATATATATATATATATATATATAAATATATTTTGTTGTGGCTTGTTGTGTGGCGTCAAGGTGAAAGCCACTTAAAGCGCCCCAGACCGGGCCAGATCAGGACAGGGCGGGCGGGGCGGTGCAGGGCAGGGCGGTGCAAGGCGGGGCGAGGCGGGGCATTCCAGTTATCGTGTGACAGTAATGAAGTGACAGCTACAACGGCAACAACGGCAACACGACAACTCAACCGCAAAACTTAAACAAGGCCAAAAGCCACACTCGAATGTCAAAATCAAAATAAATGCGAGCCGTGGTGGTGCGGGGTGCGGTGGTGCGGTTAGCGCCATTTAAAGTCGCCATTTAAAATCAGATTAAAGGAGCAGCAGCTTGGGCAGCCCGCGAAGACAGCCACACCCTGCCACGCCCCTTGTTACCCGTCTGGGCATATAAATTATTAATTGCAAAATAATTGCGAAATTGTGTTTGGCCAAGTTAATTTATGCAATAAAACTTCAGCGAGTCGACTTGAGTCAAGTTGAGTCCAGATGCCGACCCCGACCCCTAACCCCTAACCCCACCCCTAGGCCAGTCCCCCGCCCCCCGCCCCACACTGAGCCCTGTCCGAGCGAACTTTAAAGCAGCTCATTTCATTTACACTGTCCGTCGCTGTTGGCCTTTTGGCTAATGAGAAAGCCAACCCAGCCTCGCCCCGGCCCCCGCCCCCTCCGCCGCTATGCAGCTGGCAATTACTTAGGCAGCGAGCGCTTAGGGATTCCACATTTGTTTCCATTTGATGTTGCTGCAGCGCGGCCGGCGCAACCGTCTGTCTGTGACAGTGAAGACTGTAGCTCTCAGCGCTGCCAACGCCAACGACGAAAGAAAACATAATTAAGCCTTCTGTCCGCGCTGAATGTTGCGAGTCAAGTGAGCTCGAGTCACTCTCTCACTCTCTCTTTTTCACTCTCTCTCTCTCTCTCTCTCTCTCACACTCTCTTACTCTGCCCCAGGTCCATCGTTTGGCTAATTGCGTGCGTAAACAGAAACTTAAGGCATTTTTTGTTGTTGTTGTTGTTGTATCCTTTCTGCGGTCTCCTTTCTCAATTAACCAAGTTTTGTGTGTTGTTTTCGTTTCTGTTTTTTTACAAGCCGATAATGAAGCAGTTTTTTCTCTACTCGGCTGTCAATTCAAGTGATTATTTTTCAATTCCTTTTTGGGAATCATATTCGTAAAAGTTGCACTGGCTAATGGAAGAGCTGGAAAGTCAAAATTGAACTCGATTTGATTTTTGGCTATTTTCATTTATCGACTGCCTCTTGTACCTACCTTATTCTTAAACGTTTTACAGGCTTTGCTTGTCTAACTGCATATAAATATTCGATATATTCTTTGGAACAGGTTCAAGATCAGGTTCAAGCAGTTAATTTTTTGCTTTTCTGATTTCCTTTTTGTGTCACATTCGTAAAGGTTTCACTGGCTTATGACCGAGCCGGCCAATTAATATTGAATTCAATTTGCGAACAAATTTTGTGGCTTTTGCTGTTATGATTTAGCACCTGAACTGCTTCTTTTCCTCAAGTCAACGTTTTACTAGCATTGTTTAGACTTAAATTAAATTTTTAATAACTTTTTAATCTATTCATGTGAGCAAGAGGTTTTAATGTCTTTTTAAACAGTTAATTTTTCATTTCGCAATCTTTTCATATATCATATTTGTGAAGGTTTTACTGGCAGCCAAACTTTTGTCCAATGTAACTATTTTTGTTTTTTTTTTTTTTAAATATATTTATTACGAAACACCAGAGCTTCTATTCTCTCTATTATCTACCAATGATCTAATCCAGTGATCTGATCTTGTTAATGCCACGCCACCAATAGATCTAATGATCGGATCTTACTGATCTCTAAATCAAACGGTGAAATATGTTGAAAAATCGAAAGTTTCCTGATGACTCAAGTCAATTTCATGGAAATGAAAAATTGATGAAAATGAAGCGGTCTTCATTGACTTATCTCTTATATGCTCTTCTCTTATATGCTTTTCAGGTGTATGGAGCCAAAACACTCCTAAATAAATTGCATGATTTTTAGGCCCGCCGGATCAGGCTATATTGATTTGGAATATCAATGAAAATGCTGAACAATATTATAAATGTATTCGCATTCACTCACTCTCTCTCTCTATCTCTCTCTCTCTCTCTCTCTCTCTCTCTCTCTCTCTCTCTCTCTCTCTCTCTCTCTCTTATTACTTACTCTCTCTCTCTCTCTCTCTTTTTACTTACCCTCTCTCCCTCTCTCTCTCTCTCTCTCTTTTTACTTACCCTCTCTCCCTCTCTCTCTCTCTCTCTCTCTCTCTCATACTCTCACGCTCTTATTGCTTTTCCATCTGTTCCATAAACTTGACCCCATCCAAATATTCCCCTCATTCCCATTTGCATTGCTTGCATACAGTGACTACTATTCATATTTCTCGTCAGCCTGCGATTCGTGAAGGTTTCGCTGGCTGCAGTGGCGTGCTCGCACTTATTTCGATTACACGCTTACAGCTTTGGCAATAAATTCAATTATGGCAAAGGCAGCGCAACATTTTCGTTGCATACTTTCGAGCGCTTCGCTTTGCCACTCGCTGTTTTGGCTCAAATGCTGCGCTCGCTGTTGCTGCATGGAATCAAAGTGCATTTTTTGATGTTTCAAACATTTTTCGCTTAAAATTCTTTGGCTGCTGGATGGGAGAGAGAGAGAGAGGGAAGAGGGGGAAAGGGAGACAGAGATGTCTGCGCTTGCTTAAGTCGAAACAACTTTATTATTGGCCTTTTGCATATTATTATTGTTATTATTGGTTGGCCCTTGTTGTTGCTTGCTGTGTGTTGTTGTTGCTTGTTGTCTGTTGCTTGTTGCGGCTCTGGACTCTGCAGCTGGTCCAAAAAGTTCTCAAGTTTTCGAGCACTGGCAATGCGCAGCTTGCGCTTTAACTTGCCAACTGCACATGGGCAAATACTTATCGGTTAGATATTTACGCACACAGACACACTTCACATGCACTACACACACACACACACACATACACGCACACATACCACACACACTCTGACATACTCAGGGAAGTTTGCTACTTTCGGTCTTAGGCAAGACAAGGCAAGGCTGGCATATAAATCTATTATCCTTTAATTAAGCCAACAATATAATGAAGCATGCAAAGGCACAAGTGCTCTCCGAGCGGCACGCAGTTGGCGCTTGCCGCATGCAACATGCAACAAAACCAATCAACGGCAATTTGCAGCCAAAGTTGCCAAGGCGTCGGCAGATGTGCTATGAATTTATTGCAATTCTTGCAGCTGTTGCAGCTGCTGCTGTTGTTGTTGTTGCTGTTGTTGTTGCTGTTGCTGTTGCTGTTGCTGATGTTGTTGTTGTTGCTATTTTTGCAAATTGAATTTTCGTTTGCATTGCGATTTCGGCAATTCATTAACATTTTGCATCGGCTGCCACTGACGCCGCCCCAAACTGAAAATGCAAATTCACTAAGCTCACACTCTCCCTCTCCCTCCCTCTCTCTCTCTCTCATTCACTCTATCTCTATCTTCTTCTTCTTCTTTTGAAATTAAGGCTAAAGCCAGAAGACGGCATGTGGAACAAATACATTATTAACAAGGCCAACACAAAGAGGAAGGGAGGGAGCGAGAGAGAGAGAGAGAGAGAGAGAGGCAAAGAGAGAGAGTCAGAGAGATAGAGGAAGAGCTGGAACTAGAGACAGCTGCTGCAGTTGTTCCTAATTAGTTAATAAAGGCGAGGCAAATGTAGGTTGTTTCCAGAGGGGCGGCGAGAGGCGTGACAAATTGCAATTGAAGCAGATAAATGCGCTTAAATAAACCATTTACAATGCTAATCGAATAATTTACTTAAATATACAACTGCAGACTATATATGTATGTACATGTATACATAATATATGATATATGATGATAGCTATATAAAATACTTAGCTATATATAACCATAGCAAGAAAGAGCTCTAATACTGTCTATCTGCTTGATTAAGCAAACCTCTAGCTGTCTCTTTCTCGCTCTCTGACAAATCAATCAAATTGATATCATAGACTATAAAACTCGAGATCTATTTGAGTCTTGATTCATTTTTGACTCATATCTGATCTAAATAAGCCATGTGACTTATAGGGTATTTCGTAGTCAATCACATCAACTGGCTATCACCCGGTAGGCTATAAAGTCTAAACATTATTTGGTTCTTCATATATTTTGGACTCATAGTTTGTCTAGGATAAATATGAAAATTATAGGGTATTTCATAGTCAATCAGCTTAAAACTCATGAAAGGCGCTTAGAATCTTTTGAGTATCATTTGGATCCTAATTTATTTTGGTTTAAACTTCAAGTCTCAAGTAGACATATACAATTTATAGGGTATTTTGCAGTCAATCACAGTGAAGTCTAATACCCTTTGCTAAGCCATAAAAATCGAGACTCATATTATATTTTTGACTTCAATTTTGTGTACTTCAAAGATGCACTTTTATAGGGTATTTCGTTGTTGATCACAGTCAATTGTAATACCCTTTGCTAGGCCATAAGACCCCTGAATCAGTTGGGCCTTAATCCATTTCGGACAGCGTGTTTATTCACTGTTTACAAAAGCAGCTCAGGTCAGCTCAGCTCAGTTGGCTGTCTGCGGCTGGCAGTGCCACACCCACTCGTTGCAGCGGCTGCTCGTTATGGGAGTCGCTGGGCGATTTGTCAATGATTTATGCATGCGGGCGGGTCAACAGGTAAACAGCTAAGGCGCTCAAATTGGCCACGTTGCTACATGGCAACAGCGACAGCCCCAACCTCAGATGACAGCGGTAGAGGTAGAGGTGGGGGTAGAGGTGGGGGTAGAGGTAGGGGTAGAGGTAGAGGTAGGGGCAGAAGTGAAGGCTGAGGCAATGGTAGAGGCAGAGGTAGAGGCAGCACCAGAAGGTAGAGGCAGCTCCAGAAGGTAGAGGCAGAGGTAGAGGCAGAGGCAGAGGCAATGGTAGATGCAGAGGTAGAGGCAGGAACAGGAGGTAGAAGTAGAGGCAGAGGTAGAGGCAGCACCAGAAGGCAGAGGCAGCGGTAGAGGTAGAGGTGGAGGCAGAGGCAGAGGCAGAGGCAGGAACAGGAGGCAGAGGTAGAGGCAGCGGTAGAGGCAGGAACAGGAGGCAGAAGTAGAGGCAGAGGTAGAGGCAGCACCAGAAGGCAGAGGCAGCGGTAGAGGTAGAGGTGGAGGCAGAGGCAGAGGCAGAGGCAGGAACAGGAGGCAGAGGTAGAGGCAGCGGTAGAGGCAGAGGTGGAGGCAAGAGGCAGAGGCAGAGGCAGGAACAGGAGGCAGAGGTGGAGGCAGAGGTAGAGGCAGGCAACGCGTTGCAACTTGTGGCGCTTGTGCGTCGGTTGACAACTTGGCCAACTGCTGCTGCAGCAGACCATAAACTGGACGCATTTGCTATGCAGAACACGCGGTCTGCACCTGCCACGCCCACTGGCAGAGAGCGAGAGAGAGAGAGGAGAGAGAGGGGGGCCGCAACAGGGAGCACTCGCTGCCAACTGATTAAAATGCCTTTCAGGGATGCAGCATTGCTGGCAGCGACGCCAGCAGCGCCGTCGACGGCGACGCTTGCTGCCGCTGCATTTGCATTTATATTGTTTTGACCAATTTCTGCTGCTGCATTATTATCATTTCTTCGTCTGCTCTCGCTGCGTTTTATTATTTACCATTATTATTGCACGCAGCAGTAGCAGCAGCAGCAGCAACAGCAGGAGTCCCAGGACCAAGCCGAGGACGAGGACCCGCCCCACCAGATGCTTAAGTATCCTGCATAACTTTTGTCGCTCTTCCCCCTAGTTGACGCTCTTTTGTTTAGCATATGGCGAAAGTTAGAAATGCATTTTTCTTTTCTTTTTTACGCTCACTCTATCTCTATCTCTCCCCCTCCCCCCCTGACTCTCTCTCTCTCTCTCTCTCTCACGCTGTTCGGCGACTGGCCATTAACAAGTTTTCCGATAGCACCAGGGGCTAGTGGGAAATAGCCTTCGGGCAAAGTTTTAAATGCGAATTTACATATTGTTAACCTATAAATATATTCATCACACAGCGTAGATGTAACTCGCTCTATCTTCCTCTCTCTCTCTCTCTCTCTCTCTCTCTCTCTCTCTCTCTCTCTTCTTCTCTCTATGAATAGATATGATATATATATGTGAATGAAAGTGGCAAGGCTTAAATCTTAGTTACAGCCCAAGTTTAATGCGCTTTGCATAAGAAATAAATCTGATTTGTAGTCATCATCCCTCTCTCTCTCATCTCATGACTTCTATAACTTACAGAGATTTGCAATTGATCTTTAATCCTTTCTTTACCTATAATATATATTTTAATATATGAATAACAATTGTAAACAAGTAAGTGAAGAGTCCGATAATCTCAGAGACTCCAGCCAAACAGCTCTTGAATTAAATATGGTTGTAGAAGTTGTATCGATAGTGTAGGTAATTATGTAGATATAGGAATATATAGAAATAGTTTATTACCTAATTCAGTGACTTGAGCTCTTCAAATACAAGACTTATACGAGACTTAGGCACTTAGTCAAGACTTATGCTCAAGGAACTGAAATATATCGATTTTCTGCAAATGAAGAAGTTATCGATGAGTAATTTGAGCTGTAGGAAAAAGTAAATGGAAAAGGCTCTGACTGAAAAGTATCGATATCGACAGACAGATAGAGCTGTATTGACTATTGGCTATTGCTGCAGACTTAGAGATATGTTATATACTTCACAATGTCTTCTGCTGCCAGCCACACTAAAATTTTCGTTTTCGTTCAGGGAATAATAAGAAATCCCAGTTGGAAACTTAAAGTCTGGCTGACTGAACTCAAGCTATCTATGCTGAACTGATCCTTGCTCTAAAGAACGATGTCTCTAAGTAACTAATTCTCTATTGTCAAGTTCTCCCAAAGCTCTAAGTCTTTCTCTTATGTCAATCATTGAGGATGGGTGCAAATTCTATGTTCTATGACTTAAAGTTGCGATAGTTAAATTTCTGATATATATATTTTTTCTTCAAAGCGGCCTATTTACTGAAAAAAACAAATAATTTGTGTGATTTCGGAAAAACAAAATAATAAGCTTATAAAATTTTATGTGAAATAGATCGATCAATAAAAAAAATTTCATTAATGTATTTATTGAAACTCAGATGACTTTCTAACCAGAGAGGGAAACAATTTGTAAAACTTCCGAGAGCGCTTTTTTTTTTTTTTTTTTGTATGTAAAATGCAGCTTATTTGAATTTGGTTTAACATTAATGAACATATATAATGAAAAACAAGTAAGAAAGCTCTTGTCGAGACTGCGATGAGTTTCGCTGAACCCTTGGATAATTAAAAGTTAGCGTACATATTTTGTGAAAGTACTTGCGATAATTATTTAGAAAATATAATTTTTCAGGCATTTAAAGTCTTCTAAGTTTTCTAAGTCTTTCAATTTTACTAAGTCTGTCAAGTTTACCAAGTCTGTCAAGTTTTTCCAAGAGTCTTCCAAATTTTTCAAGTCTTTCAATTATTCTAAGTGTTTCAAGTTTACTAAGTCTTTCAAGTTTTTTAAGTCTGTCAGGTTTTCTAAGAGTCTTCCTAATTTTTCAAGTCTTCCTAATTTTCTGAGTCTTTCAAGTTTTCGAAGTCTTTCAAGTTTTCTAAGTCTTCCTAACTTTCTAAGTCTTTCAAGTTTTCTAAGTCTTTCAAATTTTCTAAGTTTTTCATGTTTCCTAAGTCTTTAAATTTCTAAGTCTTTAAATTTTCCTAAGTCTTTAAATTTTCCTAAGTCTTTCAATTTTACTTAGTCTTTAAATTTTCTTAAGTCTTTAAATTTTTCTAAGTTTTTCAATTTTTCTAAGTCTTTCAAATTTTCTAAGTCTACCTAATTTTCTAAGTCTTTCAATTTTTCTAAGTCTTACAAATTTTCTAAGTCTTTCCTCTAAGTCTAAGCCTAAGCCTTTAAACGATCACTAACAATTTGTCTAAAGTTGCCCATATAATTAACATTTAAACAATTCTTAACAATTATTTATAACTATTACAAATCAGCTTACAGTACTTAATATTATTAACAAATAAATTATTTAAACATTTCTTAAGAATTATTTAAAACTATTACAATTCAGCTTAAAGTACTTAACATTATTAACAAATAAAATATTTACCTGACCTCACCACACTTCACTTCACTTTCACTTTCACTTTACTGCACTGCACAATTGACCCCCACCGGGCCTGGACGACTGAAGAAATGCTGCAGCTGCTGCTCTTTATATAGGGCCACTTTCACTCAAAATCTAAGGCGAGCTCAAATGTTGAGCCTGCGTCGAGTTGCGGTCGCTGCAGTCGATCGTGAAGTGACCAATGAGAACACTCTCTGCTGCTTCAAGCATTCTAAATGAGTCTAACTTGAATGTAAATGTAAGCAAATTTTGCTGAATACATAAAGACAACAGAAATGATCTTCTGCAGCTAATTTTCGTTGCTTGCTTTGGTTAGGCAGACAGAGCGAGAGAGAGAGAGAGAGAGAGAGACAGACAGACTTAGAGATAAAGAGAGAGAGACAGACAGATTATATTTATTCTATTATTAGCTCTTATAGTTTTTGATATCGACGCGATCACACATACAGCTGTCGCCCTGATCAAGAATATATATAAATATTTTATACGGTCATCCACGCCTTCTTGGTGGGAAAGGGGTGTTTTGGGTGGTGGTGTGTAAAATATAACAAAAATCGAAATTATATAAAATACAAATGAATCTACATTCAAAATTTGAAGACTCCAGCTCTAAAGATGTAGGAAATGTCATACATTTATACATACGGACAGACAGACAGACGGACAGGGCTAAATCGACTTAGCTCGTCGCCCTGATCATGAATATATATTCTTTATAAGGTCTGCCACGCCTTCTTCTGCCTGTTACATACTTTTAACAAAACCATTATACCCTGATTTCCCATTTTCAGTGGGTTCAGGGTATAAAAAGACTTTAATGTTAAGGGTAACAAAAAACTTGTTAAATAAGATGAAAGAAATTAAAAAATAATAATAATATAATAAAAACAGCAATACAAATTCCCATTAGTTTACTCGGAGCGGAATTTTGAACTTGTTTATTTTATGCCTCACGCTAATTTCTAGTATGAAATGATAAGAAATACTCTTGAATCTCACTATTATATACATTTTAGGCAGATTAAAGAATATTAACAGTACTTTGTATTGTTTCATTTCATTTTCGCATTTCTCTCTGGCCAATTGGGAGTAGAACAAATAGTGGAAATTGTTGTCGGACACAGCGCGGATATAAAAAATATTATATATATTCTGCTGACATTTATTATGGTCTGCGATTTTGTGGGGATTTGATTGTGCGCTTTGAATAATACTTTGAGATGTGGCAGGCGAAATAAATTATTATTCAGCGGACTTATCTCTGCCGCTTGCATCTGAAGTATCTCTGTTTATCTGCCGATTGATTGATTGGTGAGTGCAAAGCGTTACAAATTGCCTGCTTAACTATTTCGATGGCCACCACAAAAAAAAATTGTAACTGTTCTCCTGCTCACACACACACATACACTCTAGTGTGTGTGTGTGTGTTTGCTGGCATTTTGTCATTGTCGACTGCGGTCCGGGCAAAAATTGTTTGCGATTTTTATCATTTTAAATGGCGGCCGCAGCGCAGCAAAAAAAGAAGAAGCAGAAGTAACCTGCGGCCCAGCACAGCCCAGTCAAGTGAGAGTGAGAGTGGGAGGTGGGTGCGGGGGGCATGGGGGCTTGGCTCACATTAAGTGCCTTGTTTCTCCAGCGCTGTTTGTTGTGATCTTAAGCGCGGATTTGCATTATAATTTATTATGCGAGAATTCTATGCATCCGAACCATTCCATTCCCATGGCTAATTTCGATGCGACGCTGGCGATAAAAAAAAGAATTTCCCTAAATGAGTTTTCTCTGTCAGATGGAAGCGAATAGCAGATAGAGCGAATAACAGAGAGAGCAAGAGAGAGAGAGAGAATGGGAGTCAGAGAAACATTTCTTAAATGTTGCAGTCGAACAAAAACTGTTGCGAGTGGAGGCGTCGAAATGCTTTGCTAATCTTTGCATAAGAAACATTTATAAATTATTTATTTGGTCAGGTGCGTAGGCATGCCAAGGCAGCTGCCTTAGCTAAGGTGCTTGGCCAAAATGCTGTGCGGCTTGTATTCCTTTTCTGCTGGCTTTGGGGTCACGTGCGTCGCGTGTGGCTGGGATTAAAGCACAAGACAAAGTGCATCAAGTGAGTCAGAGAGAGAGAGAGAGAGAGAGAGAGAGAGAGAGAGAGAGAGAGAGAGACAGAGTGGAAGACACAGCATAGCCACAGCCAAATGGCAGCTTAAATTGTCTCGTATTTTTATTACACAGGCTTTCGATTTCGAGAAAGTTGCCGCACTCATAAGCGAAAGGGTGCTTCAGTTGATTGCCACACGACGTCGACTGCGCAACGTAGCAAACGCATAAAATAGAATTTGCACCTAGCTAAGAGATTTGAGACAAAAGCCGCTGCCAAATAGACAAAGTTGAGGCTCAGCAGCAATAATTGTATTATAATATTACTCGAGCGTAAACATGACTTCTTCTTCTACTCAACTCACATGCAGTTGGAATATGTTTGGGATAAAATAGTCAAATTTTCAGAAATACTCACTAGAATAATAAGCCTATCAACTAGCTTTTGCCATTCAGTTCAGTTTTAAATAAGAGCAAAGAGTTAAGCAGATCTCATACTCTCTTTGAGTGCTTTTAGAAGACAGAGAAACAAGATATATTAATATTTACATTTATTATATGTGGTTTATATGTATGTGTGCTTCTTGCGCTGTCATTGCTGTTTACAGCTTTCTAATTCTCTAGAATTTCGTTCTGATTGGCTCCCTGGTTGCATTAGTATTAGTGCAAGGCAGAGAGCTTGCATTGAGTTGTTGTAAAAATATTATCCGCGTGAGCGTGCGTTTTAGTTGCACACTTTACACTTGAAGAGAGAGCGAGATAACGATAGCTGTTGTTTAATGCTGCCTTGGCTATTGCTGAGTGAGAGCGAGATGGCTACGTGAGTGGCTTGGACAGCCTGAGTTTGATTGGCAATGGACAAAGAGAAGAAGAGAGACTTGCAATGAACATTCTGAGAACTCACCATGTTGGAGTGCAGCACAACGGGAATTCTTCTTTGGGCAAGATTAAATTAATTATTATTAAATTGAAGGCTATCAAATTGCCACAAAGTCAACATATACACATATATGTATAATTATTAAATATAACAAATATTAAAGAAGAAGAAATAAAGAAAATAAATATTAAATATTAAATGTAAACGGCTACAGGCAAGCTGCGATATTTCCCTATCGCCTTCTCTTTACTGAAGTGTATCAGCCTAGTATCGAAGCCATAGTCGTAAAATGTGCCATAGTAAAATATGTAAATGTTTGTAAGGCTTCCTTCATTTACAAAGTATGTTTGTTCCATTTCATATTATGAAAGCACACTATATTTTCCTAAAAACGAAATTCCTTCAATATTCCTTCAATATTGAACTAGCGCATCGAAAACTTCTATTAGCTTTATCCATCAAGCAATTAGTGTGGAAAGCCATTCACCTTTTCAGATGCGAATGCTTTTCGTCATTTCTCTTTCTCTCCTTCTCTCTCTGCCTCTCTCTCTCTCTCTCTCTACATTTTATTCGCAAGTGCAGCTAAGAACAGCTTTTCTACTTACTGTTAGCACTTCCATTTTCATATCAATTTTCAATTTCCAATTATCAGCTGCTTGTGCCCGCATTAGCCTCACCCACCTCACCCGCCATGAGAGCTGGGCTACAGAAAACTGCGGTTGATTTGGTTTACGAGCTGGCAGCTGGAAATAGTTTAATTATTTAGTAACCCGATGCTTAAAAGCTTAACAAGCAGCCCCAATAACAATGTCGACGTCGATGTCGAAGCCGATGCCGATGTCGATGCTTATGTTAATGCTAATGATGACAGCAGTACAGGTGAAGCTGGCAGCAGGCGGCGGGCAGCTAGCCAGGTGAGCATTTGGAAGGGGACAGCTGTCTCATAATTTGGACAAAAATGTTTATGCCGTCATTAAATTGAAGCAAGGAGACTCTGACCACAGTGCCGCAGGTTGAGCTCAACCTGTTCAGCAGAAGGCTGACCGCATGCGCTCTCCCTCCCACTCAATCCATCCCCCCCTCTCTCTCTCTCTCTCTCTATCTATCTCTGCTGCTCTGTGTATTGCCAAGTGTCAATAAATGTGGTCTTAACTGGGCAGTTGTAGCCGCAGCCAGGTCATGAACACCCACACACACATACACACCCACACACACACACACACACACACACACACACAGACACAGAGACTGGGAGCAGCACTCACGATCTGCTTTGCCGGCAGCTGTGTCCTTTCCTAGACAAACAATAAAATATTCAAAGTTTATAATGTAAATTAACCCAAGTTGGCCAGCTCGGCCTCGGGCCACGTTTCGGTGTCCTGCCTGTCCTGGCCAAGTTGCCAACTGGCCCCATGAATATACAATAGTTACTGTCGTCTCTCTCTCTCTCTCTCTCTCTGTCTGTGTGTGGGAGGTGGTAAGCAAATGCCGAAACAGTGAGGCAAACATACATAAATTCTCATATTGCTGCGGCCTTTCGGCCCTTTTGGCCCTTTTTGGCCAGCTGCAATCTTGAGACCTAAAGGATTTTGCCGCTGCGGCCCCGGGGCTAATCAAATTTTATTGGCCCACTCGCGACAAGTGGCCGTGCTGTGGGCGTGGGCGTGGGCGCGGGCGTGGGCGTGACCAGGACTCGCCACAACTCGTTAAGTTGCAAATTTTAGTGAGAATTTGCGAGCAGCGACTACGGTAAGCCGACACGAGACAAGCGATTGAACTTTGCCCAAGCGCCAAGCAGACCAAGCACCTAGGCCAACTATCAATACTGACCGGCCAGCCTCGCCCACTGCTACCCCCTGCCCCCCACTTATTTTACTTGCCGTTCACACTCGACTCCAGCGAGCCATGATGAATGATTAGCAAACAGAGCAAATCGGATGAAGTAACAGCAACTGAGGGAGAGAGTGGGAGAGAGTGTGGAGAGAGTGGGAGAGAGTGTGGAGTCCAAATTTGTCGCTCAGTGTACGTCATCTTTCATTAGATTAACGATTGCGCTGGCCGCTGGGTGGCTGCCCAAAATCAAATCTTCAACAATCTGTTCTGCCAAAATGCCTCCGCACACGCATGTTGGCAGCAAAGCTGGCCTAAGGCTACATTGGCTAGTGTCTGTGTCCATCCATTTCACTCTCTCTCTCTCTCTCTCTGTCTGTGTGTTTGGCCAAAAAACAAAAAACAAAAAAAGAGTGTCAAATGCGAGCCATGCACAGAGACCTGCAGCACACACAAGCACACATCAGACAGCCAGGCCAACAGCCGGCAGAGGCCGGGGAAGGAACCCGGGCTGGGATCCTATGGGCAACGAGTGTCAACTTGATCCTGACAAAGTATTTGCGGCTTGCCAGTCATTTTTAGTGCGCCCACAGATTTTGGCAGCCCGGCAGCCCTAAGCTCCATCAACCCACCAACCCCCCACCCCCACCACTCCCTCTCCCTCCACCCTATCGCCCGCTCCATTGGGTTCAGTCCAGTCGAGTTGGTGGCCAGCCCTAAATGAGTTTTGAGAAACCAAAGTAAATATGATTGTTGATGGGAACAGCTTTTGATTTAATGGCATTTTACGCTCACACACACACACCCACACACGAACACCCACACACACACACACACATACACATTTGCCAAAAAAGTTAATCTAAAAGTACTTCAACTTAACTCAAATATACTTCTACTATATAAACATATAGTATTTTTTTTGGCTTTCTTTTTCATTTTCACTTTGTTGTTGTTGTTGTCACATTGATGGGCTTACGTCATGTTTCGCTTCGAATCAGTTGTTCATTTCCTAATGCCTTATCCAATATATGTATATATATATATATATATATATACATATATGTATAGGTATATGTGTGTATATATTATATATACATGTGTTTGCTAAGTACAACAATTTTGCAATCTATTTTGCTAAACTCTCTTTTTGTACCCTGGACCCATTAAAAATGGGAATTTATATTGGTATTACGGTTATCTGAGACTGTGTATAACAGGCCCGAAGGTGGCTTGGCAAACTCCATAAAATGTATATATTCTTGATCAGCACGACGACTTGTCTGACTTGTCCAATCGTGGATCAATCCGTCCCTCCGTCTGTTTATTCGTCCGTCTGTCTGTCTGTCCATCTGTCCATCCGTCCGTCTGTATGAACACAACAAGTTCGTAAACTACAAAAGCTAAGGACTTGCAATCTTAAATTTATACTTTTGTATACCATACGCAGTTCCATTCAATAATATAACCCATTTATTTATTTATATAAAAATCGATAAAAATCGCAAATTTAATTTCGTTTATCCTAAGCATAATTTGAATACCGTTAAAGCCGGAGACTTCAGATTTGCAGGCTTTATGGTAACTTTTAATTAGCAAGCCCCGACTAAAGCCCTTTTAATTGTCTTTTAAAAATAGATTTGAATAATAATTTGCATTTGCTAATGTTTTTCTAGTTGGCGACATCAGATTTAAATCTATTTAGAATTGCTATATATTTTTTTTAGATTTTTAACTATTTGTTTTTAAACCATTTTGACATTTATTTTTTACATTTATGTAAGCTTTATTTATTTTTTATTTATTTATTAATTTTAGCAATTTATTTTAGCTATTTTTTAATCTATATTTATTTTAGTTATTTAGCAATTTATTTTTAAATTTATTTCAGCTTTTTATTTTTAATATTTAGTTAAGCTATTTAGCAGTTAATTTTAGCTTTTTAATTTAGCTATTTATATTTATTTTAGCTATTTAGCTGATTATGTTAAAATATTTATTTTAGCTATTTATTTTTATATATATTTTAGCTATTTATATTTATTTTAGCTATTTAGCTGATTATGTTAAAATATTTATTTTAGCTATTTATTTTTATATATATTTTAGCTATTTATGTTTTATATTTAATTAAGCTATTTAGCAATTTATTTCAACTATTTATGTTTTATATTTATTTTAGCTATATAGCTTTTTATGTTTTATACCTATTTAGCTATATTTAGTTGAAATATTTAGTAATTTATTTTAGCTATTTATTTTTGTATTTATTTTAGCTATTTATTTTATTTATGTTTTATATATATTTTATATTATTTAGCAATTTATTTTAGCTATTTATGTTTTATATTTATTTTAGCTTTTTAGCTTTTTAGCACCTCAGCCACGCATTCCTGTCAAATTTATAACACAAATATGTTTACTGTTTTTTGTTTTTATTATTAACTATTTACAACATGCACATAATATAATATTGTCTATACTGTAGGAACTTAGCCAAAGTTAAGCACTAAACGGAAAAAAAATTTGCAAAAAAAAAGTTGTTAACTTAGAGTTGATATATAATTTAATGCTCCAACTGCTTTAGTTTTTGTTGTGACTATTGTTCGTCTTGGCACTGCGAAGAACTGTGAACTGGTTCATTTGCTGCTGGTTCACGCTTGTGGTTCGTGCATGTGAAATGTACAAACACAAGCCGAGAGTAGATGGCAGCCTCTGCTGCTGTTGGATGACTTAATGAACTAGTTCAGTTGGTTGGAGTGAACTAGTTGCAAGCGAATCCACTGGCCAAGGCACTTCACTTCCCTTCGCTTCCATTCTCCCTCTCCTGCGCTGATTACTCCGATGGCTGCTCCACATGACGCCTCGCCCTGGGCATGGCCACGTCCAGGGATCGATCCACATACGCAAAGTTATCCACAACGCTCGCATAGAGAGCACCGCCCATCACGGTCAGGGCGCCGACAATGGCAATCTTGGACCACATGCTGTGACTGACTGACTGACTGACTGACTGACTGACTGACTGACTGACTGACTGAGTGTGTTAGCGACAATTCGAGCGAGCCGACCCGACTGAAGATAGAAGTATTTGCAATATGCGCGGGACGCTCGCCCTGCATGACGCTTTATATAGCGCCGGCCCGACCCCAGCGGGAACCATTCCAGGCCTTGGCAATGTCGTCGAGCTTTCGTGCTCTATGTGCGGCTGGTCACGTCGGCCGACCCCTTGCGCCAGAAAAGCTCTCAGCCGCCGTAGTCTAGCCACACACATAATGCACTTCCTTCACTGCCGCCGGCCGCCCACTCATTATCGATCAGTCGATAAGAATATTTGCCGAGCTTTTCCCCCATGTGTGTGTGTGTGTGTTTGCATGGTTTTTTTTTTTTTTTTTGCAATATTTGTGTTTGTTTATTGGCTCAGTTTTGTTTATCAAGATCTCTTAATCTTTTTGCTGTTTGATTATGAACTCACACATATTTAGACAAGCTATCATAATAGAATAAACATGTTTTCAGTTGGTTTTGTTTACGCGTCTATATATATAGGTTTATCGCTCGATTTGGCAGCCAAGCGCTATTTGCCAATTTTAGTAAAGGTCTTCTTGTGGAAGCCGAGCAATAAAATACGATAAATTCCTACTGAAAGAGAGAGTAAATGGGAAGGGAGATAGTGAGAATGAGAGTGAGAATGAGAGTGAGGTAGTACAAAATATAGATATTAATCTTGGCATTTAAATAGAATTTCAAATGTTTTTTATATTTAAATATAGATTTAGATTTAGATATAGATTTAGATTTTATTTTTCAGATATATATAAATATTATTATAATTCATTTTTCATATACCTAAAAAATTTGCTCGAAAAGAAACCTATAAAATTTAACCAAAATTATATACATATACGAGTATTAATATACAGATAATTCTGAAAAAGAAAATCTAAGTCTATATCTAAATATAAAATTTTTGAATTGATATATATATATGTATATATGCCAAAATCAATATCTTATTGTTTCCTTACTTATTGCTTATTTTTAACGTAATTGTTTTAGTTTTCTGTTTAGAATTTTGTACTTTGCTTAGTTTTTTAATTAATTTTTAGACATATATTACATCTATATCATTTTGGCCAATTTTCAAAGTTTTTGATATTTTCGGGAAATATTTTTTACTTAATTTTCAGATATTTCTATAACACAAAAATATCGTGTTTTTTTATAGGGCTGTTTTTCTGTAAACATTTTTGAGTTTATTTAATTTTTTAATACTTTTTCAGATATACCTATCAAATATAGAATAATGTAATTTCGGCTAGTTCAAAAAGGCTTCTGTTTTATTCAGAGAAAATATTTAGTTAATTTTAATTTACCTATATATTTTATGTTTACATATGCATGACGAATCGGTCGAATTTTTTATTTGTTAGGGTTTTTAAATTCATTTTTAGCTATACATATATATTATAATTCTTATATTTCTTTTTCTATTCTGAGTACATTATTAAGCTCATTTTCAGATATATATATTTACCTATAAAATATATATTAATTTTTATATAATATTTTCATAGGCTTTATTTTTAATTTTGTAGTTAATTTATTTGTTTGATTTGCAGTTTTATTTTCTTTCTTTTCTGAAAAAATTTTTTATTTTCCTTTTTTCTGGTACATAAAAGTATATTAATATATTATATAGCTTTTTCTATTTTTTATGTTTTTCATTATTCATCTATTTATTTTTTAATTCATGTGCATAGCTAAAAAACTATTCTGAGAGCATTTCACAGTTCGGCGTGACAAATATTTTGGATTTGTTTACTTTTTAGCAACTTTTTAGTTGTTTGCTTGTAAAATTTAATTTCAAGGTTGTGTTACCCTCTGGTCGTAAAAATGAATGAGAAATGCGACATGAACTTAAGCAAGCGTATGCGACTATGAATATAACTATATATATATAAATATAAATACTTATATATATGTGTATATATTATTTATATTTATGTGACTAATGCGCGACCTACGCCAACAGTTGAGCTATCTCTGAAATCTTAGACTCTCGCATGCTAAAAGTATTTTCTATTAAAGTAAACTCAAATAGGAATTTTTTTGACAGGGTATCTTTGAGTGCAGAATTTTTTTTTGTTCTTTAAATTGCAATGACATTTCATCAGAGAGGCCATTAAGCGAGTCTTATCGAGGTTTTAGTAATAACTTTTTCTGCCAATAAAGCTCACTAATTGCTGAGGTTTCAATGCAAATGCGAATGCGAACGCGCATGGGAGTGAAAGCCCAGAGCTTACAGAATGAGTAGCTTATGACTCAAACAATAACTAAATACTAAACCAAAACAATTTTGCTTAACATTTCAATGGTTGCGAGCGGAGTGAATAATGCGTTGACTCAGCCCAGCCTCAACTACTATAAGTAATCATGTGATGCAAGCGTTGAGCTAATGACTGTAATCGCATGCTGGACATGATAAGCATATGCATGTAGATATATATATATAGACACAGATATATATACACATATATATAAATATATATTTATATATACATGGACTATATTGAGTCGTACATGCAGGCGCATTGAATGAGCTACACGACTGCAGTTGGCTTATGATGGCTATTATGCGAATAATTATGCTTAATTTAACCAGTACCTAAATACGTTGACAGACAAAGGAGTCCGGCAAATAGCACAGCCTTTCAAATATTCCAATTCCCAATACAACAATGGACTAATTATCAAACATCGAGCAACCCAATCGAAACCTTTTGCAAACAGAATTGCATTCAAATGGAAATGAATGGAAAATGAGTACAGAAAAGATATAAGATATATGATAAAAGATATAAGATATAAGATATAAGATATAAGATATAAGATATAAGATATAAGATATAAGATATAAGATATAAGATATAAGATATAAGATATAAGATATAAGATATAAGATATAAGATATAAGATATAAGATATAAGATATAAGATATAAGATATAAGATATAAGATATAAGATATAATATATAAGATATAAGATATAAGATATAAGATATAAGATATAAGATATAAGATATAAGATATAAGATATAAGATATAAGATATAAGATATAAGATATAAGATATAAGATATAAGATATAAGATATAAGATATAAGATATAAGATATAAGATATAAGATATAAGATATAAGATATAAGATATAAGATATAAGATATAAGATATAAGATATAAGATATAAGATATAAGATATAAGATATAAGATATAAGATATAAGATATAAGATATAAGATATAAGATATAAGATATAAGATATAAGATATAAGATATAAGATATAAGATATAAGATATAAGATATAAGATATAAGATATAAGATATAAGATATAAGATATAAGATATAAGATATAAGATATAAGATATAAGATATAAGATATAAGATATAAGATATAAGATATAAGATATAAGATATAAGATATAAGATATAAGATATAAGATATAAGATATAAGATATAAGATATAAGATATAAGATATAAGATATAAGATATAAGATATAAGATATAAGATATAAGATATAAGATATAAGATATAAGATATAAGATATAAGATATAAGATATAAGATATAAGATATAAGATATAAGATATAAGATATAAGATATAAGATATAAGATATAAGATATAAGATATAAGATATAAGATATAAGATATAAGATATAAGATATAAGATATAAGATATAAGATATAAGATATAAGATATAAGATATAAGATACAAGTCTAATGTCGATTCTGATAGCAGTTATTAGTTCAACTGGTTATTGTTAAGTTTTCCAACCTTCTGCATAACATATATAATAACATCTATACATATGTATGTGTGTATCTCTGTGTGTGTGTGTGTGTGTGTGTGTGTGTGTGTGTTTGTGTGTTGTGACCTCGCGTTGTTTACGCGGATATTAATCGAAGCTCATAAAGCAGCGAAAACAAAGACAACAGACAATGCTGCTGGTGTTAAGGGATAGAGGAAGGTAACGGTCTCTGGTAGAGAGCGGGGTGGTTGGGTGGTGGATGGGCGGCACGTGGTTGTTAGCAGCGTATCTATGGTGGCGACATCGTCGCATGTAGATAAACAGGCATTAATAATATAAATTTGGCCAGCATTGTGCAGAGACGCTGACTGTTCCCTGGAGTGGGAGCAGGGAAGGGAATGAAGGGGTTAGGGTGAAGAGAGAGAGAGGGGGGGGGGGGGGGAGCTGAGTATACTAACAGATTGCCATCATTTGTGTTTGCTTATGGTCTACGACCATGTGGATGGCATATAGCTGTAGCTGTAGCTGTAGCTATAGCTGTAGCTCCGCTGCTATAGTTGTATCTGTATCTGCAGCAAATTATGTATCTGCAGCTATATCTTTGGGGCTGGCGTCTGTTGAGTGCCTGCCAAAAGGGTTGCAAGTGCCACTTTCGGTGGCATCCTTCATGCCAGCTGCTCCAGCTGCTGCTGCTGCTCAGTTTTTGCAGCTTTTTTGCCGTTTTTAGCATATTAGTTCCGACTCGTGAACCATTTCTCCGAGTGCAGCGCTCTCGACGTTTTTCCATGTGAAATTAAATTTCCTAATAAATATACGCCGTACACTGAGCCGGCGGGAGGGGCGTGCGGCTGCAGCAGGGGCGGGGCCAGTCCATGTTGTGGGGCAAACGTCGGTCGCATCCGCTTGTGCCAATTTTGCCAATGCAAAAAAGAAAAAAAGAAAAATATATATAGGAAAAAATTGCTGCACCACCTGAGAGCCACTTTCTTGTGGCGGTGCCAGCCAAATCCAGCCCAGCTCCCACCTGCACACACTCACCTGCGGGACGTATTTGTGCTGTGCTCGGTTTATTCGCTTGCACTTCCTTCCGGCCGGGCCTCAACGTTAAAAAACCTCAAGTAAACAGACGATGCAACCGCCCCCCCCCCCCCCAGACGCCCCTAATGCTGCCACCCACTGGGATTCCGTTTTCTCTGCACAAATTGAATTCCCCAGCGCAAACTGAATGTGTGTGCGAGTGTGTGCATGTGTGTGCATGTGTGTATGTGTGTGTATTTGTTAATTTTCGCACTGGAAAATTGCATCAACTGGTTTTACGACTTTTTGTGCGGTCGTAACACAACAGCAAAACACGGCAAATATCTAACTTTCTCGAAGTGCCACGGCTCGAGCGCACAATGCCTAGTGCACAGTTCAGAGTTCAGTCCATGACAGCCAGAACAGGGCCAGGCAAAGGCAAAGGCAATGGCGAAGGCAATGGCGAAGGCGAAGGCTCTGGGCATTAAGTATACGACGCGTCGGCCGCATCGCATCGCCTTCGAAATGTCATGTCAAGCCGCAGAGATCGATAGATCGCGTGTTCGCATAGCAATTTCAGCTGAGATAATTGCTCTAATTGGTTCAAAATGTAGCGCAGTACAAAGAAGTATATGCCGTTAGTTGGGCTGTCGAGATATGTTACCTGCGGTTGATGGAGACATGCCCAAAGTAAGTTGGGCTAGATGCAGCTCAAGTTTGGGGTATTTGATTGATATAAGTAGATACAACTAAATGGATATATATACTATAAATATCATTATATCTGTATCTAAATTTATATATGGGTAATTATAAATATCAATACATAGAAAAACTGAGCAAATATGCATTTTATACCTGAAGAAAAAATCATAAAAATTAAAAAAAAAAAACAACATATAAATACACAAAAATGAATTGTCTAATGACAAATATTCTAAAAGCTAGATGGAAAATAAAACTAGATCAGAAAACAATAATAAAACTAATATTAAGTATAATATATGTAATATAATAATGTATAATATAATATTAAATTAATATATAATATTATTGTAATGAAAATTTATAAGAAGCAATCAGTCTATAAGATAAATTTTTCTTATATTAAAAATAGAGAAATTTATCTTATAGACTGATTGCATCCTTTAAATAACGCTATAAAATTTGATATTTTATAGATAAAATCTGTCCAATAAGTAATTCCACACTAATATTATCCCTTAAGATATCTTGTACTATTTATATACACAGCCTTAAAATATGCGTATAGAAAAATCACCCCACAGGTACTGCCCTAATGATACTTTACTAGAAGACATTCTTTACAATCTATAGAACTATCAGATATGCTATAATCGTATAGACGCTTACTCTCCCATAACTAATACCATACTAATACTCTCCCATGGGATATCCTATAATCTTATAGAATGATTATATCATATCGGTAATACCATGATAATACTATCCCGCATGATATTCTCTACTCTCTACTCTCTATAATCTTATAGAATGATTATATCATATCGGTAATACCATGATAATACTATCCCGCATGATATTCTCTACTCTCTATAATATATGAAATGAATCTTCCATTTAGGAAATGCTTTACTAAGACAATCCCTTAAGATATCCCCCTAAGATATCCTATACATTACCAATACTATAGTTCTATAATATATATGTAGTGTATATACTACCACTGTAGTTTATATGTCTATCTATCTATGGTTTATCTGTAAGATATACTAATCTCTTATACAATGAAGCTCTACTACTATCGATGACTATCCATCTATGATTTATCTGTAAGATATGCTAAACTTTTATAGAATGAAGCTCTCCTATAGCTAATACCCTTACTATTACTATCCCATAAGATATCCTATACAATAAAAATAACTGTTCAAATTACTATCTATATCAGTTTCGATAATATATATATTTAACTAGAGCTAATAGAGAGCTATACTCTAACTAAAACACATAGTCAATATGCATATAGATTTCCTATTGTTTGTCAAGCTGTATACTAGAATCGATAAGCCCTCTCTCTCTCGCTCTCGCTGTCTCTCTCCCTCTCGGTGCAGGGTATTGGCGTCTGGTCAGTGATAAAACACTCATTTAAATGATAATTACACTTCTCGTTGTACTCGAAGCGAACATGTCAGTTGGATGTTAACTACATTTGTATGCACTCTGCTGGGCAGCAGGAGACGGAGGTCGGGGGTCGGGGGGGCGGGGGGGCGCTGTCGTGTCGCGAAAGGGAGTCGGTTTAGTTGGGTTAGTTGCGCGGGTGCTTCGGGCATGCCTTTTGTCCTGATCCATGGTGTGCATTTTAATTTATGAGCAAATTTTGCGTATCTAATGCACAGCGTCCTGCACTTTGTGTGCACAATTAAATTTTCAATGTAATTTCACGCACAAATGCCTTCAATTGCACGCAGCACCCAGCAGCGGTGCTGGGTGGTGGGTGGTGGGTGGTGCTGCTCATAGGCACAAGCTAGCGATTAGCATCGTGTGCATCAGGTGAAGCGACATAATCATAATAATCGCATTGACACTACAAATGAACGCGCGCCCAGGCGAAGGGACGCGCAGAGAGAGAGAGAGAGAGAGAGAGAGAAAGAGAGAGAGATAGAGAGAGAGTGGGGCGCAGGTGGGTGCGGCAGTGGGTCGGACTGAGGTGCGACAACAGAAAGACTGCACTTATCGAACAACATTCACGCGCTTGAGTGGCATCAACATTTTTACGGCCGTTGTTTTGTTTTGGCAAACGGCCGATTAACGTCGCTTATCAATTAACACAGTTCGCCAGCTATCAAAGAGCCGGCGTCGCTGCCGCTGCCCCATCGATAAGGCGTAAATAGAACAGGCCAACCCCATCTTATCTATTATGCGTGCATGTGTGTGTGTGTGTGTATATATATGTGTATACATATACAGTTTGCATGCAACTTTTGTGCGTCTTTGTGTTTAAAGCTGCTTGCATAATTATAAAAAAAAAAAAACATTGCTAAACGCTGTTAATCAATAAATCAATTTATTAAATGTTTTACTGCTTTCTTTGTGTAGTTCCCCAAAAGAGAAAGATAAAGCCTCAACTTGAACACAAATTTATTGCTGTGAATACAGTATGAAACAACGAGTGGAGATATGAAGGGATTCCATGAATTCTGCGAGCAAACTTCTTCATCTTTTTTATTAGATATACTTGATTTGCTTCAGATATACATATGTATATAAGTTGATAATTATGATAAATATAATATGAAAGCAAAATCAGTGAAATATAATTTCTTTACTTTTTCTGTTATTGATCAAATCCAAACTAAGACTAAGATATGGTAAATGGAATCATGTTTAAAACGTCGGTAAATTTAATGTTTAATGTATTCATATGTCTGTCAACATATCTGACTGTCATTTGCTCTGTTTATAAATACATTAAAAGCTAGAGATTTTGACTAGGAATTGAATACTAAAAAAGTTTATTATTGTTTCATTTTTACATTTACAAAAAAAAATAATAATAAATAAAATAAAACAAAAATTCTTACATTTAAGATAAATTGATCAAAAATTTATTGTTATCATTACAAAAAAAAAAAGAAAATAAATAAATAAATAAATAAAAAAAAAAATATAAAAAAAATTGTAATTTAAAACTGTTAAAGTATGAATGTAAAATTTACGATCATCCCTTTATTAAGAGAAAAAATCCATTGTAAGGAAATATGTTTCTCTGTAAAACGTATGTTCATATTAGATGAGAACTCTAAATAGAAGATGTCGCTCTTTGGAGCGATTTGTAGTTCATCATAACTCTTTATTGTGCATTCCATATGCTCATATGCCTATTACCAGATCCAACTCTATTAGCTAGAATTGCATATATCAATCAAGCCTATGCTAAACTTGTGAGTCTAAGCAGAGTCTACAATGAGAAGTAGGAGTCGAAGACAAGCAAAATCTCTAGAGTTGCCTAATTCACAAAGCTGCCAATTGATTTGATCTTATTCTTAATATTGTTTCAATTACAATTTTAAATATGACATCTGTATATATCTTATACTTAGCTCAGTTCTCAATAACTTATGGCCATAAATATTACATCTCAAGTTCTGATCAACACTCAAAGTTTTTCTTCCATGCTGTTGTCAAGCACTACATAGGTTGCTTGGCACTTTGCAACACTGTTTCACAAATATTTAGTAGCCTGGGTAAACAGAGGGCGCCTCCTGCTCTTGCTCTGTTGCTGCTCCACTGTCGACCTTCAAGTAACCACCAAGAGTGTCGCTATTACCCACAGACAAACCAGCATTGTGTGCTCGCTCACTCACACACAAGCACACACTTTCGCTCTCTCTCTCTCTCTCTCTCTCTCTCTCTCTCTCTCGCTCTCACTCGTTGTTCCGTTTGTCGCCTTTGAGTGCTGTGAAGTGTATGCGTTGTAATGTGCGTTAATAAATTTAATTTTAGCCTCTTTCTCTTTCGCTGTCTCTCTCTCTCCTCCTCCTCCTCCTCCCCCTCCACTCTCTCTGTCTCTCCCCTCCCATCTCTGGCATTGAGTTTAAAGTGTCGCCGGAGTCAACACAACTCAACTCGATGCTCGCTGCTCGTTTTTATCAGTTTAATGGGCGGGCCGTAATGCAATTTGGGCAACACCCCACCACCACCACCACCAGCACCACCAACACCACCAACACCACCCGCACCACCAGCAGCAACATCCAACCCCGTTTAAGTCCATGAGCCGCTTAAAGAGAGAGAGACATAGATATGAGTTACCCTCTACCCCACCCACTCTCCCCACCCACTTTCCCCCCCACCCACTGCTGCTGTTGTGTAAAGCAATTTTGATAAATTTATGTGAAATACGCTTTCATGATAAGCTAATTAAATTCAATCGCTGTAACCAACTGCCAAAAACCGAATGCCACCGCCACCGTCACCCCCACCCTCAACCACGTCGCTTGCCACCATTTACCAATCGCACCCCACTGCACCACTGCCCCACCCCCACCCCCACCCCCAGCCCCAGCCGCGCACAAGCATATTCCCAATGAGGACATTTGGCTGTTGAACTGCGCCTATTAAAGCCTCAGAAATTGTTTCCATATCGTTGAATCGCATGGCAAGCCAACTTGGGATTAGATAATGAGCTCAATCATGGAGCGGAGCAAACGGCTATCAAAATGCAGAAAACCTGATGCAAGGAATTTCCAGATGATGACAGGACAGGAACTACAGCTGGAGTAGAGCAATGAGGGAAGTAGAGTTAAGGGACTAGAGGAATAATATATATATATATGAAACTCACTGCATTATAATGTGTATATAATATACAGGGCTGCCCATATTCGACGGACCCATCTGAGGTTGCACATATTCAACGAGGCATGTTTTTTTTTATAAAAAAAAACAACACCATTTTTTTTTATATCAGATGGAATATGGACAGCCCTGTACATACAGGACCGGATTATCATAGAAGGCAGTGGCGCCAGGGCCTTAACCACGGGAGAACTCTCCCGAATTAATCATTCAAAGTTTCGCGCTCGAAAAATCGCGAAAAGCTAATATTAATTAATTCTTTTTAAATTTAAGTACATAAGTATATGACTTTTGTAATATTTCATTTTAAGGGCTCCCACCACATCTGGCCCCTGACATTCATGTGTTCGATTCGACCCTCTATATATATAATAAAGCTTAAATATGCTAAATAAATTTGACAAGACTAACTCCAAGATCTAGTCTGATTAAACAAAAAAACTAAAGAAAAAAAAATCACATATATTCAATAACTTTAAAATGTAGAGCAGGACAAAATGTAGTTTTATAATTTGTTTAATTCAAATATCTTTCAAAAAGCTTTCGATTTCAGAACGATGCCACAAATAAAAATAATATAAGAAAAATCAGGCAAAGATAAACGAAAGTTGTAACATTAAAGTTGAGCAGGGAATTTGGAGAATTTAGTATATATACAATATAAAATATTTTGTAATAAAAAGTAATGAGAAATAGAGATAGAGAAAGTGTGGGAGAAAGGCATGTTATATATGCATGTTTATAATAAAAAACACAGCTGATCTACTCGACAAACTATGATGGGATATAAAATTCCATTCAATTATATTTAATAATATATACTTAATAATCTTATTATTTTTTTAACTGACGAATGGAAGTCTATAAACTCGATCTCTATCTCTGTCTCCTCTCTCCCCATCCCTCTCTCCCCATCCCTCTCTCCCTCCCCCTCCCACCCATATCGTCAACCAGTTTAATTGTTAAAAATATGTTTTTGTATGCACAACGACATGGGTCATTAAGAACATCATCAATTAATTATAATGCATGTTGCTCAGAAAAAAAAAAAAAAAAAAAAAAAACAAGGGTGGTTGAGGGAGTGGGTGGCCTAAGGTAATACATGTGTCGAACATCCAACTATTGAAATATGTGTGTGCATAAATACATATTGTTAAGGGCAACAATAAAAAAAAAATAACATTTGCAACCCATTTGCTGTTGCTCTTTATTTATTTTCCCTTTTTTCTGTATTTTTTTCTATTTGTTTGTTTGATGATGTTGCGAATGAATCGAATGTAATGTTTGCTATTCAATAATATCTAACGAACTGAAATCAATGTTTAATTGCATAAAACATGTGCCATTATGATAATTATAATTAGGGATGACATCATGACAGCAGCCAATATTATAATTGTATTCAATTCTCATTATTTTTAATGAATAAACCAGCCTAGAGCGAAAGGCAACCGACTAGCAAATACCCTAGGTAACAAAGTTTAGGGTTTGAAAGTGAGAGAGTGAGTGTTGAAAGTAAAAGTAGTGTTGTATAACTGAGAGTGAAATGATATGAGAGATACTCTACATAATATGACTTCATATATGGTATATACAGTACGGTACTTTCATAAGAATACATCTCATCTATATTCTCACTTGAATACTGTTATGCAACACTACTAACATCCGTTTTCTGCCTTTGCTGTATAACTGTAAATATAATCGAGTTAAATATGCATGTTAAATTACATTATTTTTAACCTGTTTCTTTTTTATTATTCTTTGTCGGACTAGATAATGCAATCATCTTGTATTGGCGTTATCTCGAACTTTGCTGGGGTCGTTTGATCTTACGGTTATTTTAGCATAGATAAATGTATTCATAGATTGCTTCACACCATTCGCCGTTGGCTTGGCCGTGTTCACTTTTCTGTTTGTCTCTTATTTACAACGCAATCAAATTTAACTGTTTAAACAAGCGTTGAAAAGATTTCGATCCAGCTCTCGCACACACACATACACAAACACACACAAACACACACACACACACCGCAACATACTTACGTATGCGGGCTGCAGCAGACAGCGTTGGGAAAATGCAAAACAATTTCAGGCGAATTAGCGTAATTGTCTCGCCGCCGCTGTCGTCGCCTCCGTTGCTGGCGCTGCTTCTTCGCCGTCAAGACAATGAACATGACGGCGAATAGCGAATGGCAAATGGCGACTGCAGCGTCAATGCCGACGTCAACAGCAGCAGCGGCAGCGGCAGCGGAAGAAGGCAAGCAGCAAGCAGCAGCAGCAGAAGCCGTAGCTGAAATGGAAGCAGCAGCAGCAGCCAAGCTACTTAATCCTCTAATTTGTGTGTGCTGCTGTTGTCCCCACCATCAAATAACACACACACCCACACACACACACTCACACACACATAGACAACACACCTCCCTCGTTGATGGCAGCACCAGGCTTCATTTGTATGCAAAAATGTAAACCAAAAAATCAGCGAGAATGTTAAATCCAACAAAATGCATTTAACACATAAAAATTTGCATAGAAAGTGGCTTTGGTATGTTTGGTATTTTTCTGCCGCCACAGTCACAGTCACACTTAAATCCCGCAGCAGCATAGAAGAGAAGAGAAGAGAAGAGACAAAGGAGCGAGCGAGCAATGTAGTTGTTCGGTAACCGGTTGGCGCACCGCATGGCTGTGTGGGTGTGAGCGGAAGCGCAAGACTTGTGCTGCGTTGCTCAAGACAATGATGTTCGTATGTATGCATGTAAGTATGTATGTATGTATGTATGTATGTACATAGTGGGAATGTCTCAGCGCAGATTTAATTTTAATTTCACTTTTTCTTTTACTATTATTGTTATTTGCTTTATATGTGCGGTTGCCTGGCTCCCTCTTGCGGCTAATCTGGCACTTATTTGTGCTAATAGCACACGCACACACTTACACACTCGCACACACACACGAAGGCTGCTTTGGCTGCTTCTCATTAAGGCGCTGCATTTCAAGACATTCACCGTTAGGTCTTACTCTTTCCTTCTCTCTTGCCTTTGCGAGCGGCGCCGAAAAAGTTTTCAATTGTTTTGCCATTTCTTATTAAGTTGCATGTTCGCCTTTTATTTCGATCATTGGCAAAGGAATGCCCGTCCGCTCAGCCCGCCCCCTCGACCGACAACAGTTGGAACTCCTCGTGCGCTGGCAATGTTTTTTCGTGTCTTCTTTTTTTTATGCGTTTGCTTTTATTGTACATATGTGTGCGTATGTGTTATTTTTTGTGTTTCCGTGTCCGTATGTGTGTGTGTGTGCGTGTGTTGTTTTTGCATGTGTTGAGATTCTCATGAAATTTGCATACAAATTGCGTCTGGCGCTGTAGATACAACTGTTGTACAGTAACCAGGGAGATATTGCCCCGAATGGAACCGGGCTCAATTCACTCGACCAGTTGCCCCTCGGCCAAAGGGTGAAGGTTAACAGCAACTACAGCAACAGCAGCAGCAGCAGCAACAGCAGCAACAACATCATCTGGCAGCTGTCAATTATGTGGGCTTCTATCAATAATCAGAACTGGGCTAGCACCCAAATACGATGTGATCCGCAATCATAAAAATATATGCTCCAACATTTATCTAAGCACATATCATCATCTCACCCTAGCAAGCAAGGAAGGGAGTGCACGACTAGTGGACACTATTTGCTGGTGCTTTAAACAGTCAATCATTGAGTTACTTAAGCAATCAGTCACTCAATCAGTAAGTAAATTCTGGGGTCTGAGTCGGTGTCTCTCAAGTAATTAAAAAGTCTGTCAGCTAATTTATCAGTCAATTGGTCAGTTAGTCATTGTTTGTCAATCAGTCCATCATCATCAGTCCATTCATCAGTTAAACAGTCAAACATTCCATGCATTAGACACTTAGTAAATCACTCGGTAAGCCAATCAGTCAATCTGTTAGTAAACTAACTAGTCAACTCAGTCAACCGCCAATCAGTCAATCAATCTATCAGTCAATCCATCAATAAGTGAACCATTCAATCTGTTAATAAACTAGGCTGCCTGTTGAGATATTTCGTGAATCAATCATAGAGTCTATCAATCAAAATAAGACAACATGTCATTGTCAATAAATTAGCGAGTCACTCAATCAATCTGCCATCAGGCAATCATTCTCTAATGAAGTTATTCAATCAATCAATCTGTTGGTAAACTAGTCAGTTAGATCAGATTGTCCGTCCATCAAATTGTCAGTAGATCAATCAGTGAGTCAAGCAAATATCTGACTATAAACTTACCAGTCAGTTCAGATAATCAATCAATCATTCAAGCTGTCAGTCAATCAATCAATGACATTATCAATCAAAAAGAGATAACTATGCAGTGTTAATCAATCAGTTAGTGAGTCAATCATCCAACCTTCAGGCAAATTGTTAATCAGTCTGTAGATCAATATGCAAGAAACTAGTTAGTCAGCTCAGATTTACCTTCAATCAGTCAATCAAGATCTCAGTCAGTCAATCAGTGCGTCAAGCAGTCAATCTACTAACAAACCAACCAATTAATTCAGATATTCCTTCAATCAAACTTTCAGTCAATCAACCAGTGAGTCTGTCAATCAAATTCAGTCAACTTCTTACCCCCAATCCATCAGTTTGTTAGTCAGTCAGTCAATCAGTCAACTAGAGATTCAGTCAGTCAATCAGTCAGTCACTTGAATCGTTTGCTTTTCAAGCCACATTCCCGCCATGGAAGTGGCAAAGGTAAATATTTTCATGTATTTTCCACCAATTTTCCACCATTTTCCACCATTTTCCACCGTCTGCCCAGCATCGGCGTGCATTTGTGCCGCTTTCGCCATAAATAAATAGCACAATTATCATAGGTAAACAACAAATAAACAGAAGAATAGCAGCGCCAATAAAAACAAAAGTCAATTGCGGCGCTTTTTGTGGCGCTTTTGTTGCTTTTGTGTTTACTTTAGACGGCCCACTCGACAGACAATGCCACTGCCACTGACAAACTGAAGAGCCGCCAATCCAGCCCCGCCCACTAGCCTCCGCCCCACTGGATGTGCTCTTAAGGACTTTCCTATGCAGCCAACTTTAAGTTGAAGTTAAAGTTTCAATTGTTGTTGTTGTTGTTGTTGCTGCTGCTGATTGCTTAAAATTCATAATGATAATAATAGTGCGTTCTGCACTAATTGCAGTAGCAACAACAATAACAACAACAACAACAACAACAGCAGCAACAATTGTTCACTTGCACTTGGCATCACTTAAGTCAACTGCAAAAACTTTTGCGCCATTCGCGTCGTTCGAGGCTGGGCGAGTTTTGGGGGCGTTGCTGCTGTTGAGATTGCAATTGGAATAGAAACGGGCAGAAAGCGATGCCCATTCACTATCTCTCTCTTGCACTCTCTCTCTCTCTCTCTGTCTTTCTCTGACTGACTGACTCATTCATTGAAGCATTTTGCCGCTTGCATTCAGGCAAAATTGTTCTACAAAGATACGAGCACAGACAATGACAACTTCTGCACACACACACACACACACACACAGACACACACACACACACACATAGACAGCACAGCACAGCACAGCTCTTAATGCACCCAAAGCCAAATGCCCACACCCAGCTTCCATTCACATTCACATTCACATTCACATTGAAGTGCACTTCATTGCCGCTTGTCGTCTGCCCGTTTAGGCGGCTTCTGCAGAGTCCTTGGCTGGCTGGCAGGACGCGCTGCCCGCTCTACCCGTTTGCCTATCTATCCGCCCGTCCGTCCGTCCGTCCGTCTGGCCTCCGGCGCTGCTTAACTTTAACTTGAACTCTAAAATAACAACCCGAGTTGTTTTTGGCTTGTTCAGTTTTCGTATAATTTCCTTGCAGGTATTTTCATAGCTCTCATCGAGGCGCCGACCGACCCGCCCCCCTTACCTGCCCCCATTCGCCAGCCTGTGGCTGTCCTTGTGCCTGTGCAGGTCCTTCACATCCGCGCACTCAATTTCGGTCCCATCCACTAGGCATGTGAGCCAGCTGGAACTGTAAGTGACGAAAACAATGGGCTGAAAGGCAAAGCGGACGACGCTTGAGAGCGACGGAAGGACAGCGGAAAACAATGCGGAGGGCAGCCTAAATGGCATTCTAGCTGGATACATAATATCAAATGATAGCAACATATCTGTTGCTTACCGAACAACATATATATGAAGTGATATACAAGCTATTTGTTTCTTAATTTGAACTAGAGAAATTAGAAATATATTCTCTATTATAATAGTAATGATAGGAAGTGCTATACATTAAGTATAATAATAGGAATAATAGTGATATTGACAATGACAATGACAATGACAATGACAATGACAATGACAATGACAATGACAATGACAATGACAATGACAATGACAATGACAATGACAATGACAATGACAATGACAATGACAATGACAATGACATTGGCAATGACAATGACAATGACAATGACAATGACAATGACAATGACAATGACAATGACAATGACAATGACAATGACAATGACAATGACAATGACAATGACAATGACAATGACAATGACAATGACAATGACAATGACAATGACAATGACAATGACAATGACAATGACAATGACAATGACAATGACAATGACAATGACAATGACAATGACAATGACAATGACAATGACAATGACAATGACAATGACAATGACAATGACAATGACAATGACAATGACAATGACAATGACAATGACAATGACAATGACAATGACAATGACAATGACAATGACAATGACAATGACAATGACAATGACAATGACAATGACAATGACAATGACAATGACAATGACAATGACAATGACAATGACAATGACAATGACAATGACAATGACAATGACAATGACAATGACAATGACAATGACAATGACAATGACAATGACAATGACAATGACAATGACAATGACAATGACAATGACAATGACAATGACAATGACAATGACAATGACAATGACAATGACAATGACAATGACAATGACAATGACAATGACAATGACAATGACAATGACAATGACAATGGCAATGACAATGACAATGACAATGACAATGACAAACAACGAAAAATATCTCCATAGCACATATTTTAAGATAATTGGGAATCACTTGACTTAGACCCTTCACTCCGCTGTTCGTTTGACTCAGCTGCTTGGTTAACTCACAAAAGAACAAAAGATCAAGCACTTTCAGCTGTAAGCTCATTGAATGAGTGCATTCATGAGTGCTGCTTACTGCTTGAATGCTGCCCTCCTGTTCTACTTTATTTTGGCTATTAAGCTATCGTCAACTCTCTGATCTACTTTCTTTTAGCTCTGGCTAACTGTTATGGCTACTTACCATGACTGTCTTTTTTTTTCGCTTTTCTGTTTTGTTTTGTGGCCCAAGCTCATCCCTATCGGCTCCTGCCCCACTCATACCCTTGGCTTATCTTCGATCTAGTGCTCTGGCAAGCAATTTCAATGAAATCAAGCAGAGAACTGCAAATGCTTTGTCCTGCTTGGCATATCCTCATCGTGGCCCACGCTCTTTGTCCTTGTTGTCGCCCATGTTGTATTCTCCTGCTACTCCTGCTGCTGCCATTGTTGCCCTGCAGCAACAGAGGCATTTCTATCCACTATCGGATAACATTTATATACCCTCTAAGAATATTTTAATATATTTTCAACTTATGAGAGATAAAATTACAAACTAAGCATCAAATTGGATTTTTTAATTGAAGACGTAATCTCTTATACGTTTACCTCTTCTGGTCAATTCGAATGAACTTAAGATTATCAAAGCGGGAATTTTGTTCGACACAATTATGATATCGAGTGGATTGAAAGATATTAAATTATATTTTAAATGACATTTTAGTTAACAATTTCTATTTGTGAAAATATATTTTATGAAGTTGAAGCTGGTTTTGCTAATGTGCAATAATGAACGTTGAGTTCTTATATTATTTCGTCAGCCAATACATCAATCAATCATCAGCTAGTATAAATTTTAGTTGTTTAGCTTGACATTAATTTATTCAGTTCAGCTTTGGGTTTGTTACTGGTCAATTAGCTGAATTCAATCAATCAATCAATTTGTTTGGTTTATTCAGCAGTCAGTCAATCATTCAGTTGCTCCTGGTATTTGAGAAGCATGATGAAGCAATTAGCTTGTTTTAAGTCAATTATTCAAACAGGTTGTTTTATCAATTAATCAGTCAATCAGTAAGTAAGCAGTTAGCTAACCAGTCAATCAGTCAATCAGCTTTGTGTTCAATTAGTCAATCACTCAATCAGCTTGCAGTTCAATCAGTCAAACACTCACTGAGCTTGCAGCTCAACTAGTTATTCAGACAGATTCTTTAATCAATTAGGCAGTCAATTTTTCTATCAATCAATCAGTTACAAGAGATTTCGTCTATTATATTTACAGAATTTTGTTATTCAGGTACCAAATTTGAATGGCCTGGATTCAAAACATAATAATAATCCGTCGTCTATGTAAGCAGTCATTGACTGCCAGTCAGTCACTCAATCAGTCGGTCAATCACTTGGTCAATCAGTGAGTCATTCAGTCATAGATCTTTTTGGCATACTTGATTCTTTATGCCTTGCCATATTTACAGGGTATATTTAAGCTATCCCTTCAGTCTTTTTGTTGCTCTCTCTCTCTCTCTCTCTCTGTCTCTCTTTCTCTCTCTCCCTCTTTATCTATGCATCGGTTCTGCTACTCGACATTTCCCTGCCGCCTGTTGTTATTGCAAAGCGCTTAAAACGCTGGAAATTTCCACTATCAACCCGGTTCCAACCTCATCCACTCAGCCAGTCATCCACTTTCCACCTGTGCATACCCGCCCCTCTTCGCTCTGTTTTTTCCTTCCATCTATCTCTAAACTTATGTTGTCATAATAGCACAAGCATCTCAGGCGCCCGCCTCTCCACAGGTCTTTGCCAAAGGCGGAACGTAATAAAAATAACAACTTAACTAAGTAGACAATGTATCCAGCAGTGCGTGTGTGTGTGAGTGTGTGTGTGTGGGTGTCTCTTTCTCTGTGTGTGTGTGTGTGTGTGTGCGTGTGTGAACGTTGTCTTGACAATCATTTGGGCTGCGGTGCAGCAGCTAGTGCTTGTCAAACTGTAAGCAGCTTTTATGCACCGCCAACAACAACAAGTGCATTAAAATATATATATATATATTTATATATATGTAAATATATATATGTTTTTATATATTTTTAAGAAAAAAATTGACTCGAGAACAAAACAAGAAGCAAAAGGTGTAAGAGCGCTGCAAGCGGGCGCTACCAACTGCATAATACTGATTAAGGGCTCAAAAACAATTGAAACTGGTTTAGTAAAGGAGTCAGAGAGGAGTCGGCGTAACTATAAAAAAAGTCAAAGCTATATATTCCAAAGGAATAGTTAGCCATTTGAAGAAGCCCCGTCAAAAGGCTTGGACACTTAATTGTGGGCTAGTCTAGAAATCTGGAGTAATGTAATAGTATAAATTTTGAGCTTATCCTTCAAAACTGTGAAATTACAGGGTATTTTTGATGAGACACGCCTCAAAGCGGACACAATATTAATTTTTAACTCATCGCTAGAGAAGTTACTCAATTGTCGAGTTTGCAAGCTTCTCGCTTTAAACAGATTTAAACTTTAAAAGATATAAACATTCGTTTTTCTACACCCCTATGAACGTACTGACTTAATATAATTGAGCTTGGGTTATGGGTGCGAGTATATGTATATTCAAAGTTTCAAATCCTTAAATAATAGCATTTCTGAGATACCGATAAATAGAATTTTACGAACTGCCACGCCTCTGGTGGGCGTATCTGTCGAGGATACAGATGAGTACATGTATTCAAAATTTTAAATCTTAGCTTCAAGAGCGGCGCAGTGGTTTGCGTTTATACGGACAGGCGGACAAACTAACGGAAGGACAACCAGACGGACAAACGAAAGGACAAACGAAAAGACGGGTGAACTTCTATTGCACAAAACCAATATACTCTTCTCACTTCTAGAATGAGTATATAAATAGATGTAGATCGTTAAGCTGTGCATTCAGCGTATGCTGCTGGGCTTTAAGTTACACTTTTTATCTAAGATGAAAAATCTGCTGGGCAGGTAAGAGAAAAAAAAGAAGAAGAGGAGGAAGAGGAGGAAGAGGAGGAAGAGGCGGAAGAGGAGGAAGAGGAAGAAGAAGAAAAAGTGAGGAGAAGACAACATCAGCTTTTGATGAGTCGTCGCACCTTTTGCATTTTTATTGTGACCACCGTTGCCACTGTCGTTGCCAATGGCTTTGCCATTTCAGCAAAATGATAATCCAAGTGGCAACCAGGAGCTGAAGCTGGAGCTGGAGCAGGAGCAGGAGCAGGAGCAGGAGCTGGAATAGCTAGCTGCCGCTGGCCAAGTGCTTAATCCTTGTGCGGAAATAACGTTGCGCAGCAAAGTCCAGTTCGAGTTTTGAGTCCTGCTGCTGCTGTTGCTGTTGCTGCTGTTGCTTGTTGCTGTTTAGTTAACTCAATAAATGGAAACACACACACACACACAAATATATATATACATATATAAAGAGGGGTGCGTGTGCTTGGCTGGGTGGAGTACATAATATAATCTTTTCTGTGGGCACTTGGTTTGTTACCAGCTCGTTTGCGTTCTTGTGGTCGGCTGGTGGGTCTGGCTTGGGTCTGGGTCTGGGTGGTTCGGTCTGGTGCTTAGGAATTGTGCTGACATTTGCGCAAATTTTCTCATGCGCATTTGCTTGTTTACGTTATATCTCATTGTTGCTGTTGTTGCCGCTGCTTGTTGACAATTATACAAAAACTGTTAGCATTTACCACAAACATACGGCCAGCGTAAGCCTCGAGTAGCAGCAGTAGCTGGAGCTGGAGCTGGAGCTGGAGCTGGAGCTGGAGCAGGAGGCGGCGGGTGCTCGGTGAGGAGCAGGACAATGGCGACAGTTTCATGTCAACAATTTTTGGAGCAACTAAATGGACAACAGTCAGCACTTTTCGCTCGTAAAACTGGGCAGACTCTGTGAGGCAGAGACTTATCAGTAGCCAAAGCAGCAGCAGGAGCAGGAGCAGGAGTCGGAGATAGAGCCAGAGCCAAAGCCATAGTTAGAGCCAGAGCCTAGAGCCATTCCCAACATAGTTCCAGTTCCAATTCCAATTCCATTTCAGAGTGTCTCTTCCTCACACACACACACACACACACGCAATCCAATGCCTTCAGCGAGTGTCCATTAAAACGTTAAAAGCTTCTTGAAAAACGCATAAAAACTATTCGCTGCTGCCGCAGTGTTCGCTTAGCTGCTTTGTTGCTGTTGTTGTTTGGGGAGTTGGGGCTGTTGTATGGAGTTGGGGGTGTCAAGCTTTCATCAGCACAGCGCATTCGTTCCAGCTATTACTTTTTGGTAAGAGCGCATCATTAAAAGTTGAAAAATCAGCTCTAGCTGTGTGAAAGGATTTGCGCTCGAACACGAGGTGTTTGTTGGGCGAACAAGCAGAAAGCACAAGGCACAAGGCAGAAAAAAAAAAAACAACTAAAAACAAACAAAGTATTGGCAACAGCCACAAAGTGTGTAATTCAGTTAACGCCATTTCCCCCACCTCTCGCCCAGAAGATGCGCAGTGAACGGCAACATGGCTTAAGAAACTTAAAGCCAAAGAGTTCCCAAATTAAACGAAACTTCGCAAAAGATATTAAATTCAAGTAATGCAGCAAGAAATGCATTGATTAATGGGGATTGCATTACCTGTTGATTGGAGGGTATTATAAAGAGCGTAGATCCATGGGAAATGGATTGAAACTCATTAGAAGTAGGAGTAGTCCCAGGGAAGCTCAGCTAATGAGCCTTATAGTATGCCAGTTATGAAGGATATCGCTATGAGTTAAGGATGCATGAGTCACTTTCTTTGAAGTCAGCGCGAGATGCTTGCAGCTGGGTTGCAAAGCAATGCCTGCGATTCATTAGACTCAGGTCACTCCATTTAATGCTGCGGTGGTTCACCTTGACGGCTGCTGCGAAGGGGCGCGTTTTGCATTCCAAGTTTCCTCCGATTCCAGCACGAGCTTGTCCCTCGTAATAAAACGGCACACTGTTGCCTCCATGTCTCACTTCTGCTTCGACAAGCTTCCACATTTTAATACTACGTGCTTAGCGTCTTCCGACAGTCCTTTTCCATTCCAGAAACACTGGACTCTTCCTCATATCTCAGTGAGCTGAGAGAATTTGCGAGAGATAAAAAATTAGTCTTTTACAAATTATGTTGGAATATTATGTGTATAAGCAGGTAATACAAAAAAAAAAAAAACGTTTCTCAACACTAATTTTAAATTACAGTCATACAGTCTGGTCACATTGTCAAGTCTTCTATCTTCTTCTTCTTTTTGTTACTTCAATTAGTTAAAAGCATGAATGTATGTTAAAAATGAATGCATTTGAGATGTTGCAAAAATATTTAGTTAAAAAAAAAAGCTAATTTTTATTCAATCTAATTTAAATGTAAAAACTAATTAAGTTGCCGAAGGCAGCAGAAAATTTGTTTTATAAATATACAAATTTCCACTAAATTAAAAAATACAAAAAACAAAAAAAATCTAAATTGATCTAGTTTTTTTTTAAGTTTACGCTTATATGAATAATATATAATATACATATATGTATATATATTTTTATATATAAGACTGCCTAGTGAGGAAGTTATATATTTTATAATTAAATATATATATACATATATATATATATATATATATATATATATATATATATATTATTTATATTTATATATATTATATTTATATATATATATATATATATATATATAAATATATATAATTAAATATATATATACATATATATATATATATATATATATATATATATATATATATATATATATATATATATATATATATATATATATACATATATATACATATATATAGAGGGTCTTAATTTCAGTCGAACAGCACTTTTACTTATTGAAGCTTAGACTTATATATATCTGAAACTGTATTCAATGTACTTTTGAATGCCTTTCGCCTTAAATATAGGATATAGTAACTCAAAACCTGATAGCTGTGATTATTTTTAAAGATTTTCTAAAATAAAGTAAATCTCGAGCTCATGAAAAATAAAAAAAATATCTGATTTATCTCACTCTACTCTGCTTTAAAAGATGTTTGCTTTGAAACTATTTAAAACTGCAGTCCACCTCAATCTTAACTCCTGCTCACTCTATCTCTCCCTCTGTCTCTCTCTCTCTCTCTCTCTCTCTCTCTCTCTCTCTCTCTCTCTCTCTCTCTCTCTCTCTCTCTCTCTCTCTCTCTCTGCTGCTGCTATAGTCACTTTCTGCTCATCAATGCGGGGCTGTAGAAACGAAAATAGTTGCCACACGCCAAGTAAACAAAATAATAATAAAAGAAAAATAGAAAAAAAAGCAAAAGAAAATGTAGAAAGAATCAGAACTGGCTAAAAGTATTTCCGAAGATGGGCAAACGATTGGCCACGCCCACAGCCAAAGCATGACTTGCCATCGCTTTGGCCAACTATCGAACAGTCACTCAAATGAAAGGATCGAAAGTGGAGACTGATGGACGACAAGTTACCCTGGAATAGAAATGAGAAAAGATTTAATTGAAATTTCGCATAAAACAGATATAGATATGTATATATAGATATATTTCAATCTATATCAAATGTGCTGTACTTTTGCCATATCATGCACCCATCATAGCCCATTGGCCGTCTTGTGATGGGTATCAAAAAGCTAAGCAAAACTTTGACGCAAACAAAATTAACGGTAATAACTTGGACTTGGTAAGCAGTTTGCTAATTTGCGCTGCATTTGCATGTGTGTGTGTGTGTGTGTGTTGGTGTGTGTGTGTGTGTGTGTGTGTGTGTTGGTGTGCTGGTGTGTGTGGGCGTGGCTAGGGGGCGTGTGTCCGTCTGTGGCATTTGCCAGGCGCTCTGCGCGCGCTTACCAAATAACCGTAATGAAGTTTGCAAAGTTTTTGACACATGCGAAAAAGATGTCGAAGCAGGAAAAAAAAAGGAAATGAAACATAAAAAAAAGCAATGGGGAACGAAACTGAAGATGGGTCAGCAGCAGCAGCAGCAGCAGCAGCAGCAGCAGCAGGAGGCGGTACCGGGAACTCTTGTTGCAAAAGTGTTTTGCGCGCAGCCGAAACGACAAGCAAATATTTGCAAAGTGGCAACAAAACTTGGCCCAAACTTGACGGCTGGCGGCTGGCAACTGCAAGGCAAGGACAGCGCAGGACGCGCTACGTTTCCTGCTGAGCTCGACAATTTCTCGTAGCAACGCCCGCTGAGTTTTTGCCACTTTACAGCGAGACAACACACACACACACACACACACGGACACACGCACAACACTTTAAGGGCAAGCAAAAATATTATTTTTATTAATGCTCGGTCGTCTGGATCGGAACCTGGATCTAGATCTGAAGTCCGGCGTTTGGCGGCATCTGCGCTGCCAGGGTGAAAATGTGTTTTATATTTGTCAAATAAACGCACACGAAAGTATCGAAACATACACATACACACACACACACACACACACACACACACACATATATATATATAGATATATCTATATACTTTCGTTTTTTTCCCCCTCTCTCTCTCTCTCGCTGCTGTTTTTTACCGCTTTTTATTATTTCTTGTGTCGCCGCCGCCGCAGGAAGCGGAAATCGTGCGTGTAATTGAACGGACATTGAATGAAACTTGCGCAGGCAGCGACGAACGGCGACGGCGACGGCGACGGCGACGCCTCATAGACATAGAGCATAGTCAAGCAAAAAGGGGCAACTGGAGTCGGGGCGGGGGCGTGGCAGTCGAAGGAATGTGCTCACCATTTGTGGTCAATTTTACGTGCGCTGTAAAAACAAAACAAGCGAACAAAAAGGACAACATCAGGACGAGAGCAGAGCGACCAGGACGAGGACGACGCTGAGGCAAATGGACGCAATATAAATGCGAATACAAATAAATATTAAGATGGGCCAAAGATATTTGCAGATACATTTTATTTTATGCCACGGCGCTATACACAATTTTTCTTCTTCTTCTTTTCTTTTTTTTTTTTGCCATATTTTTTACTGCTTCAAGTGTGCAGGATAGGAGGGAGGGAGGGAGAGAGAGAGAGAGAGACAGGGGAGCGAGTGGGGTGCTGACAAGCGCTGAAGCAAAACAACAGAGAGAGTGGGAGCAGCAGAAACAGCTGCGAACGCAGCTGCTGTGACCAACAGCAGCTGAGGCAACACCTAGGAGCAATGCTAAATGTGATAATCGACAAATTTATGAAGCGTGATATATATAATGTATATATATATGTAAGTATATGTAAATGAGCAGAGCTGGCAGTGAAGGCTGAAGATCGCAGCTTGAACAATTTATAACTGAAAATTTTAATATGATATGCATATGATATATAATTGGTATTGTAGTAATGTTAGTGGTAGAAATTACAAATAGTAGTATATATTTATTCTAAATTTGATATGATAGATAATATGCATCATAATAATAGTAGTAATTTAGTAGAAGTAGAAGTAAAAGTAGTAGAAATTATTAATAATAGTAAAATAGCAGTAGTAATAGTAGTAGAAATTACTAACAATGGTAATTTAGTAGTAGTAATAGTAGTAGAAATTACTAACAAAGTAATATAGTAGTAGTAATAGTAGTAGAAATTACTAACAATAGTAATTAAGTGGTAGTAATAGTAGTAGAAATTATTAACAATAGTAATTTAGTAGTAGTAAGAGTAGTAGAAATTATTAACAATAGTAATTTAGTAGTAGTGATAGTAGTAGAAATTACTAACAAAATAATATAGTAGTAGTAACAAAATAATATAGTAGTAGTAATAGTAGTAGAAATTACTAACAATAGTAATTTAGTGGTAGTATTATTTATTTAATTTTATTTATTTATTTAATTGTTAATAGAATTAATTCTAAATAACAATTTTGTTTTATGCCAGAGCAACAAAGGCCTTCAGGCATAGTGTTAGTAATAGTAGTGGAAATTATTAATAGTAGCGGATATTACTACAAGTAGTATAATCATAGAAGTAATAGTAGAAATTACTAACAATAGTAATTTAGCAATAGTAAAATAGTAATAGTAGTAAAAATTACTAAAAATAGTATCTTAGTAGTATTAATAGTAGTAGAAAATAGTAGTAGTAATAGTAGTAGAAATAGTAGTAGAAATTACTAACAATAGTAATTAAGTGGTAGTAATAGTAGTGGAAGTTACTAATAGTAGTATATATTTATTCTAAATTTGATATGATAAATAATATGCATAACAATAATAATAATAGTAATAGTAGGAGAAATTACTAATAGAAGTATAATAGAAGTGAATATATATTCTATATTTTTAAATATTTGCAACCTCTTTAAAAAGCCATCGATTCACTTTGGAAAATAATTACTTAAATAAAATGATTATTTTTATTTATTCATTTAATTTATTTAGTTTATTTATTTTAATTATATCATTTATTTTATTTATTTTTATTTATTTTATTTATTTATTTTTAATTATATCATTTATTTTATTAATTTTATTTTTTTTATGTATTTTATTTATTTATTTATTTTTATTTGTTTGTAAAGGCTTTAATATTTTGTTAAACAAGTTTTTACTACCAAAACTATTGCGCTGCACAAAACCATTTTAATATCACAACAAATATTTTTTTCTATCTTCAGACTATCATTTATTGCAAGAGACTTAATAATAGAGAGATATAAATGAGCGTGACAATTAAAGCCATTTTGAAAGCCAGCCGAACTGTAAGGTCTAACTATTATTTCAATTAAAAGTAAAAGCAATTGTATAAACCAATCTGAGAGCTCTCAGATGCCTTTACTTTGTTCAGCTTTGTGCCAAACCAAAATCCAATCAATTTCAGTTTAAGGTAACAACAAATTCAGCAACAAATCCATCACAGCAATAGGCATAAGTATGGCTAGATTAACTAACTAACTATCTATTACCTGTATTATGAATACAACACAAAATCCTACCTCATAATACCTTCAATCTCCAACTCATTTCAGCCCTTAACCAGTTGCGAATTCTAAGCTAAGAGGATATGCAAATTGTCTATGGCTGGCAGCTGGCTCCAGGCCCACTCAACTGAGCTCAGCCTGATGCCTGCCTAATGCCTGCCTGCCTGACTGATAAGTGAGATATTGTGTGTGCCCATTAAGTGCTGTCGATAATATTGATCAGAATTAGATTGAAGGATGTGGGCAAGGACTTGGGCCGAATTGCTTAGTGCTCCTGCTACTGCTGCTGCTGCTGCTGCTGCTTTATTGCTGTCTCTTAGTCATCGTCAATTATAGAAAACAGCTGCTGATACAATTCACTTGTCAAATTCATTAAACAAAAGCACGACTCGACTCGACTCGACTCGACTCGCACTCAACTGTTGAGCGGGACGTGAACGGGCGGCGAGGGCTGCCCCTGAAGATGCGGCTGTAGCTGAAGATGGCGACAATAAATAATTCCGTATGGGGAAATCTACGTTCATTTTTCAAAACATTGCCGCGGGCGAATGCCGGACAAAATGTTCTAGGCCAGGAGGCGGGGGGGCGGTACGAGGTACAGTGGGGGCATGGCCATAGGGCCATGTAGGCGATGTATTAACAATGCCAAGACAGACGTTGGCTTTGGACGCTGCCGCTGTAGTCATCAGCATTGTCATTGACGACGACAAATGTTGCCGTCTTTTAGGCGTTGACATTTGATAAATTAAACATTTTTGTAGAGCCCGCGAGCGGGCGCCAGCGGCTGGGCTGCAGCTTTCCTAGGGACTCGCCGCATTTTTTGGCACTTTGTTAAATACAAGTGTGTGTATGTATATATATTATATATGTATATATGTATGTGTGTGTGTGTGTGTGTGTGTGTATGTATTTATGTCTTTGCTGGCTTCATTTGTTGTTGCTCTCATTGTTCATCGGGCATGCCGAGTGTGGCGCAAATTAGAAAACACTTTTGACATTTGCTTTGCTGCCGTCAAACTCCGCTCTCTCTTTCACTCTTGCCCATCCCTCTCTCTCTCTCTCGCTGTTTTTTCCCCTGCGTCTTTCGTCATTTCGTTAATTGAGCAGTCGCGCCCGCGGCTAAAGCCAAAAGCCGATGATGATGATGATGATTATGTTGACAGTGCTGACGATGACGATGACGATGACGATGACGATGACGATGACGATAACGATGACGATGGATATGATGACGATGCGGCTGATGCTGAGGATCCTAAAGGACGCCGCCTTCAAAGAACGTAAACGTTTTACGTGCGCGCTTTGATGTTGCCTTTTGACGTGGCCCAAAATGTATTTAATATTTATTAACAGCCTCCTTAACTAAAGCAGCTGCACGCGCCACCCGAGCATTAGCCAAAGATTCGAGTCCAATATACTTAATTACATATTTAAGAGCTGTATTAGCGGTGGGCGGGGCAGAGGACGGTGGGGCGGCGGGCAGTGGGTGGCGCAACGACGTGAGGCAAGCTGAGCGTAGGTGGTTGAGAGCAAATTGATTGAAAAGTTTTGAATCTGTTTAAAATTTATGTATATATGAAACTAAAATGTGAGAGGCACAATTGGTAAAGAGAAGATGGGAGAGAGGGAAAGAAAGAGAAAGAGAGAGAGGGAGGAATGAAGTGAAATAGATCAAAAATTAAAATGAAGAGAGCAAGAAACAGTTAATGAGAGAGAAGACTAAGAGACAGAGGCAGAGAGAGAAAGACAAAGCAAGAGACAGAGAGAGGAGAGAGAGAGAGTGGTAGATTATGAGAAATAGAGAGAACTTAAAGTTGAAGATGAACCTTGAAATGAACGAAAGCGAAAAGAGAGAGAAAGAAAGAGAAGATGGAACTCGAGAGAGATAGAGATAAAAAGAGAGAGAGAGTTCACAAAAGAAAGATAGAAGATGAGAGAAAGAGAAAAAAATTAAAAAGGGCAAAGTAAAAAATAGCAAAAAGTAGTAAGCGAAGAAATTAAAAAGAGAGATAGCGAAAGGAAAACACAGAGAGAAAGAGAGAGAGAGAGAGAGAGAGAGAGAAAAAAAAAAAGAAAGAGAAATATAGAGAATTAGAGAAAGAATAAAATACAGAATTACAGAGAGAAGTTATTGCAAGAGCTTGAGCGCGAAGAAATGAAGTAGTAAACACTTGATGAAAATGATGATGGAGAGAGAAGGAAAGAGTGCTAAATATATATAATAAAGACAGTTTAAGATAAAGAGTAAATTACAAAGAAAGAGCGAACAAGAGAGAGAGAGAGGATGGGAGAGAGAGATAAATAGAAAGGAATCTATTACCGAGAGTAGATCGAAAGAGCGAGATAGATAGCTTTCGAATTCAACTACGTCAAAGAAAGAGAGAAAAAGAAAGCTTACCCAAAAGCGAGAAACTCAACTCAACTCAACTAAAATTCCTTCTATATTACTCCACTTCTCTTCCACTATCTCTTGCTCACTCTTTATTATATTTAATATTTATTAAAATTATCGCATACTTTCTTCTCCCATATGTTCTTTAGCCGATACATTTGCTAAAAATCCCATACATATATAAATGTGTCCTTTTCCCTCCCACTCACATAGCTCGTAATTCTTATCACATTTCAATATACATAGCAGGCGGGCATTTGGCTAGAGTTAAATTAATATTCAAGTGCTGGCAGACTAAATAATCGCATTAATTCTCTTGACTCGGTAATGCAGCCGAATGGGAATTGCGATGGGAGCTCAACAATTGAACCTAAAAGCGATTAGAATGAGGCTTAGGCAGTTGAATGTGAATCTGAATCAGAATCTGAATCAGAATCCGAATCGGAATCGAATTGAAAGCGAGGAAGCAGTCGAGAGGTGGGCCCAACATGCGTATCATAATATTTAACTATAATCGGGATTGAATACGCTTAGAGGCGTTGTTTAGGGGCGGTGGGGTGGGCGTGAATAGGGGCGGTGGGCGAGGTGCGCAGATAGTGGATGGGTTTTTGTAATTAAGTCTAGTCCTTTGAAATGGGATTGAAATGCAAACGCGCTGTAAATTGACAGGAACAGTTGCGCACTCAATTGGATGAGTGCAGCTACCTAAACACACAGACAGAAAGAGACAGAGAGAGAGAGAGAGAGAGAGAGAGAGAGAGAGAGAGAGAGGGAGAGAGAGGGAGAGAGAGAGAGACCACAACTAAATGTGGGCTGTTGAAAATAAAAATAGAGCAAAGAAAACACGACACTGATTGCTCCAAGCACCGAATGGGCTCAATGTGCGCTCATTACAGCTAGTTGATGCTGCAGCAGGATTTAGCAAACAAAGAGAGTGGGAGAGTGGGAGAGTGGGAGAGAGAGAGTGGGAGAGAGGGAGACTGGTAGAGTGAGATAGAGCTACACTCATTCCCTTGATAAATCTGATTAATAATTAGAAGCAAGGCGAGCGGCCACTTGCCCAGACACTGCACGTTCTGGCCATGTTATCGTTTGGCTTGCCAGTAAATTAAAATTGTCCCCGGGGCCATTTATCTAGCGAACGACAAGATGAGCAACGGACGGAGGCAGAGCAGCAGTGGATGGCAAAACTTTTTGACCAAAAGCCGCAGTCCGACATTTTTAAATAAACTCGACGCCATGCCAACTGAAGCTGTGTCTGTGTGTGTGTGTGTGTGTGTGTGTGTGTGTGTGTGGGGCCAGTGCCCATAAATCCTTGAGTATATTAAAAGCCCAGAAACCAGCAGCGAAATGAGTTCATACGTTTTACTTAAGCGTCGACGCTGGCCAAAGGCTGCCAGAAAGTGAAAATGGAAATGGAGCTAAGTCCGCCCACCGACTCCACGCCCATTCTGGCTTCAGCCTCCCAGGCGACGCGTCCTCAATCTTTACAGCAGCAGCAGCAGCAGCAGCTGTTGGCTCTGGCTTTGGCTTTGGCTTTGGCTCTGGCTCTGGCTCTGGCTTTGATAAGATTAAAAATTCGCGCTTCTTTGCATTGTGCTGCTGGAGCTGCTGCTGCAGCCGTGGCAAACAAATCAAATTCCATTGAGATGGCATTGGGCTTAAGGCAACACGAAATACGCCGCAGTCAGCCGTCAATTTCTTAACGTGGCCCAAAGGGCGGGAAGGCTGCCTGAGACTCCTGCCTAAGTTGACTTTACTTCGACTGCAGACTTTTGTGGCCTGCAACCAGAGCCAACTCGAACATGTTGCAAGCAGATCGCAGCCAACAGCAGAGTGCTCATGTGTGTGTGTGTGTGTGTGTGTGTGTGTGTGCGTGTGTGAGTGTGAAGTGCTCCACATTTAAGCTCAAATTATTTTACATTATGATTTTATAATTAGTAGTCCGATTCGTAATTATCTCTTCTTTGTCAGCCCACTCGACTCCACCTCGACTCGCTCTCCCATCTCCCATCTCCCATCTGTTCATGCAAATATTCCTGTGGCTGCTAATAAAGGAATAATTGGAAACTGAAAACCTTCGGCTTTGACAATGCCACACAGACATATTTGAGGCAATTTGTTTGGCTTGCCAAATAGCATCAAGTGAAAACCTTGCAGTCGGGCATAAGCAACTGCTTAATACGCGTTCGTCCATTTGTCTTAATAGTAACTCACTGCAAAGCTAGAAGATCTCAGCTCTTATTGTGAACTGGCAATAACTATATCTGGTATTTGAATTTTTTGAGACCTTAAATTTAATGTATACATACAATATATATTTATACAATACGAGTCCCAAAATATAAAGGGAAAAAATATATATTGGATATTGATGAATAAAATATAATTATAAAAATATTTCATAGCTTTCGAGCTTATAGTCAAAACCTGTAAAGATAATAAGTAAATAAATAAAAATATTAACATAAAAATAAATAAATAAACAAATATATTAAAGTTTTCGAGCTGAAAGTCCGCATCTGTCAAGATTTGTGGATAAAAATATATATAAAAAAATAAATAAAAAAAACAACTATTTTATGTAAAGTTAAGAATTAGGCAAGAAAATTTCTATCAAATTATGTGAATCAACAAAAAATAAATTTAAAAATATTTATTCAAGTTTTTAAGTTAAAAGTCCACAAGTCTGTCAAGATTTGTACATCAATGTGTAAATAACAAAAAATAAAATTAAATTATAATAAAAAAATATATTCTGTAAAGCTTTTCAGCTAAAACTTAAAATTTGGTTGCTAAAGTGCTGCAGCCTGCCTCTTGAAAGGAAGAGTGAAAAAGAGTCAATTGTTTTTAAATCGTTAACAAATCTGATACACACCATAGCACCCAAATGCGACATTCCTAATGCCTTAAATCATCCCTAGGTTTTCCATTAAAACATGAAACCAATATGCTCCTTCATCAGTGTGAATGAGCATAAGAAGGCCTTATATATAATTATTATAAACAACCAAATATCTGCTGTCTATATAGACATCAAAGCTGATGCTAAATGTGAAATCAATTGTAATGAAGTCGACTGGTATTTTTCAGATTAAATTCCATTTGGCCAGAAAACTTCGATTCCCTGGGCCAAATGAGAATTGTGCAATGGAGCCCGAGATGCAAATGCAGATGTCATCAAAGGAGCAAAAGTTATTGCAAAATGATGCAAGGCGGCGATGAACAATGACTCGAATGATATTTTTGGGCGACAGCTGCAGCAGCAGCAAAGGACAAAAAGCAGCAAGGATAAGAGAAGAAGGGAGAAGGGAGAAGAGGCAAAGGACATGTGTAAGCATGGAATACAACTGTGGCTAAGCCCACACAGCCAGCAAATCGAAAACGTTTGCCACCTGACACTGACTTGGACTCTGTCTCCCTCTCTGTCTCTCTCTCTCTCTCTCTGTGTCTCTCTGTGTCTCCCTCTGTCTCTTGTTGTCGTCTGTCAAAGAAGCTGTTCATGAGTTTAAAGCTCATCTTCTAATCGTTTGCTGCTCTGCGGTCGGACTATCAAAAACTTGACTTGTAGAGTGTCATTTGCAGACTGCACTAGCTCTCTCTCCCTCTCTCTCTCTACCTCTCTCTCTCTCCCTCTCTCTCTCTATCTCTCTCTCTCTCTCTTTATCTCTCTCACTCTGGCAACACATCCGGCATAATAAATTGTAATTAATAAATCAAAACAGCAACTGCCCCGGCAGCAACTGCAACTGAACAGACTTGTATATATATGTGTGTGTGTGTGTGTGTGCCGGTGTGTGTGTGTGTGACAGTTTGTCTACTAGGCCAACAAAAATATTTGCCCATACGTTGATTTTATTTTACATTTTTGAGCTGCTGCTGCTTCTGGACAAAGTTGCATCTGAACTTTTGTATAATAGAAATTATGAAATAACTTTATTTTTGGCACTTTCCGTTGTTGTGCAAGCTAAACACACACTCACACACACGCACACACACACACTCGCACACACACACACGCACACTCGTATACATAAAAACTAAATTAAATTGCTTTTAAATTTGGCAAAAAGTCGCTCTCATTAACGCATGCCCCACTTGCCTCCAAGTCCAGCTGTCCCCCAGCTTGGGGTGTGCCTGAAATCAAACGGAAATTAAAAGGCAAATCTCGACCCACTCCACGCCCCCCACCCGCTCACCGCTTATCCCCAATGCCATTGAGCTAGAGCAGCAGGAGCAGCAGGAGCAGCAGGAGTCTAAGCTCTCTCTCTCTCTCTCTCTATGCATAACGCATCATTACGCTAACGAAAAGTTGTGGAGCAGCGTGTTTTGGGGCAAGCGGAGGAAGTTGGTGGACAAATGGCGAGCTGAAATATATATGAGCACATGAGAATTTGAATTTTCCAACGGCAGCGAGGCAAAGAAAAGCGAAAGGACAATGACAGCGACCAGAGAGTTAGAGACCAGAGAACAGAGTCCAGAGTCCTGAGACCAGAGACCAGAAGCTGGCATCAAGCAGCCCAAGCAAAACAGTGAAAATTGCTAAATGCTGGCATAAAAATGCGCCACAATGAGTGCGAGAGAGAGGGAGAGAGGTGTTGAGTGCAAGAGAGAGAGAGAGAGAGAGAGACAGAAGCGGATATTATACAAACAACATTTTGCCTGCAATTTTTGACGGACGACGGACGACGGACGACAGCCAACGAATAATCTATTTGGCAAGCATATTAGCTAAGTGATTAACTTTGTGACGGGAAGGTCTTGAAATGTGTGAAGTGTGATATATGTAGTATTATTTAGGTTGTATAAGGAGAGATTGTTTGTATTATGTATAAAACTAAAAACATTAAAATTCAAGAGCACCAGCTGGCCGAGAAAAAAAAACCAAAATTTACGATTGAATTTAGGTTTAATTTGAATGTTTGACTATTTTAATATACATATATTTTAATATAACACATGTACATATTTACATACATATATAATATCAAATGAAAGGCATTAATTCGTAGGTCATATATATAGAGGTGTATATGATCTTACTCCTTTGCTTCAAAAGATATTTTAAATCAAATTTTATTTTCAATTTTTATAATACAAATTTATTTATTATAAAATTTATTATATTTATTTTTATTATAAAATTTAAAAATAAAACTTAAGGCCTGTTTTATTTTTAAATTTTATAATAAAAACTGAAAATAAAAGCTATGATTTGATTTTTATATAAAAATTGATAATTAATAATTATGTTTTATTTTTATCATATAAATTAATATTAATAATTAAAAATATTTTTATTTTTTGTATACAAAAATAGTTCTTATTTCTTAATTTTTCTATAAAAATTATAATCGTTACGGTCCCTGATTTTAACAGTAGCTAGAGTTTTTCCTATTATTCTTTATTGCAGCTAAATAATGTCTTGAAATTTTAAATATTACTGCTGTATCTTAGGGTTTTTTATTTAGAAAACAATTTAAAAAAATAAAAATAAATAAATAAAACAATAAAATTCAAAGTACAAAAATTGTTGGTATTTAATAATTTTTTAAATATAAAATTGATAAAATTTTGTATTTTACAAAATGATTTTTTTTATTCATTCTATGAAAACTGTTCAAAATAAGGCACTTTTTTCTTGATTACTAGAATAGCTAGAATAGAAACGTTGGTTCAAGTAGATTTGAATGTGATATATTATTATACAAAATATTGTGATTTATGGGCAAACTCAGATGAGTCCGTCGAATATGGACAACCCTCTATAGGTAAAAATTAAAAAAAAAAATTTAATAAAAAGTACTGCCTCCTATACTCGAAAAAACCTTACACATTCGGTCCTTCTTGGAAGCATACAGACAGTTTATGTAGCTCAGCGAAATGTTCAGCTAATGAGATGGCAAAATGCTACTAAATATAGTTTATTTTTGAATTTAAGTAGCTTTTGTATTACCCATTAAGTAAACTAATCAACTACCCTGCAGTAGATCTACTTCTCTCTCCCTCTCTCTCGTTTACTCTAACTTTTTACCCATCGTCTAGGTCTTCTTAATTTGCCATCTCTTTCTCTGCGGATCATGAACTTCTCTAAGGCTCTCTTCGACTCGGCAGAGTATTTGCGTAGTCGTTGTGCCCTTATATCGTCTGCTTATCGCTTGTTTTGCCTGCGACAACAGACGTTGCCCGTTGTTGAGGATGACGACAATTTTAGCCAGCGAGTTTCTTGTTAGCCACGTTTACTTCAGCTTGCCTTTTTTCCATTTTATTTTGTTATTTCCCCCCTCTTTTTTGGCCAGCGACCCTTGGCCAGGACTGTGGATTGAGGGGGGTGTGGGGGGTACTCAAAACTCTAGACTCGAGTCTCCAGTCTTGTAGCTTGCTTTATTTCAGTGTCGCCCTCGCTGTGCAATGTTGTGTAGTTAATGTGGCGTTCTAAAACGCAGTAGCAGCCAGCTAACGTTATAATATATGTAAACACTCAACTGCACACACACACACACACACACACACACACACACACACACACTTGACTACACAGCGCTTATTTGTGTAGCATACCTTTTTGCGTAGTTTCTCGTTTGTTTTCGCATTTGCAAACCAACAAGAGAAGCAAAGGCGACTCTTAGCACAAGAGTCTTACCCTCTTATGCACAATCTCTCTCCCCATCTCTGTCTCTGTCTCTGTCTCTCCCTTTCTCTTTTTATAGCTGCAGCTTACTCTTACTCGCTCGTGTTTGCAAATTCATTTTTTTGCAGCGCCAACAAGTGCTAATGTAAATGTTTGCCAATTGCCTCAACTGCAGCAGCGAGACAGAGACAGAGATAACAGAGGAGAACAAGAGAAAGAGAGAATGAAAGAGCGAGAGAGGGAGAGAGGGAGAGTGTCCACTTGAGAGCTGCCCGGTAGCTGCTTTCATACAATCTTGATCCTTGATCTTTGGCATATTTTCAAGCGCGGGTAAAGTTTTCCGACAAGCAAAAGTGAGACGCCAACGAAAGAGAAGAGCTCAAAAATATGCACAAACAGGAGAAATGCTCGACTGCAATCTACCCTGTACTTTGGTTGAGATGACTGACTAAAAGTTATGCTGTAATTGTGCAGGAAACTTAGCTTAGATGTAGCTGTCGTAGTAGATACCTTTCAAATAACTTTATTAACGGAGTACACTAAGAGATACCCTGTAAAATGTTGCAAGAGTATGCATTTCATAGTTTGACTATTTTCTATCAATTGCAAACTGAAGAAAATGCTAATGGTGTACTAACAGATACCCAGTAAACGAGAGTACACCAAAAGATACCCTGTAAACACCCTTTAATTGCTTATGAGTATATATGTTTTAGCAGTTTGTAATGCTGAAAAAAAAAAAAAAATATATGCCTATTATAAATACCCTATAATAAATTGATAGTACACTAAAAAATACCCTGTAATAGGGACAAGATGTACCGAATGATCGTTCTCACAAATTTATATACGTAGTACCCATCACAAATCAAAGAAAATGCTGATAGCGTACTAAAAAATACCCTCTGATTAATTATTAAAGAGACTGCACTAAGAGATACCCAGTAAGCAATTGAAGAAGAGTATGCAAGTCTTAACAGTTCTCAGCATATTTGTATATCAAGCATATGTTAGAAATAAACTAAAAGTGCCTATAGTGGACTAGCAGATACCCTGTAAACTATTGTAGAAGAGAGTAAACTCAGAGATACTCTGTAAGCAATTGTTGAAGTGTATGCCGTGAATATTTTGTATATATAGCGCCACTGAAAAATTAAGGAGCAAGTAGTAGACTATCAGATACCCTGTAAGCTGAAAGAATATGCTTAGAAAGAGTATGCTTCTGTTTAATTAGCTTTAAAAAACGTTTTCTTTGTAAAGTTATGTTTTCGATATGCAACACTCTTAGATTTTATACTGCAAGCATCGCTTATCTAACCAAAAAGGAGTATATCTGACATAGAGTATAATAACTTGTCTTTAATAGTTATCTCATTGAATTCCAAATGTTGCATGCACAATATTCCTAGAGTTTCCACTCTATTGCCTCGCATATCTACCCCATATTGAGTATTATGTCTAGGGCATCATAAAATAACTGCAGCCCACCCACAAAACACTCGTATATATTTCACAGACTTTGTTGCTGTTGCTGTTGTTGCTGTTGTTGTTGTTGTTGTTGGCGCTGCTTTTGACAGTTTTGTGTACTGTCAATTTGAGCAAAGTGTGTAACGCTGCTGCTTATATTGTACACAGAGAGAGAGAGAGAGAGAGAGAGGGAGAGAGAGCAAGGCAAGGCAAAATCGTATTTGCTTTATGCGTCAATGTGTGTGTGTGTGTGTTGCCTTTAAAAACATCTTCAATTTTTCTTGCCTGCACGTTGGGTTTCAACATTTTTTCCTTCCTTTTCTGGTCTTGCCCCTTGGAGCTCTGTGGGTCGGGGAGGGGGCGACGGGGCTCAGCCCCGCCAGAAACTTGTATTTGACAGACCCTTGTCTTCATATGTGCCACAACTATCTGCGTCGCTGTTGTCGTCTGCAATATCCTTGTCTTCGAACCACAGCAACAGCCACGTGCTTATCCCCATGCTCATCCCCATCCCCCACCCCCATCCCCCATCCCCCATTCCCATGCTCAGTTGCTGTCGTCGTTGCCGTTGTCCTGCTGCTCGTTATTATATTCAGTTGGCGTTGTAAAAAAATATCATTATATGCGCCATATACGTCGCGCTCGGCTCTGCCCCACCATGGGCCAAGCCAAACCAAGCCCAGCCCAGCCCAGTCTCAACCCAACTCAGCCTCAATCGTTGCCCTAACACTGCATAAATTGTCGCTATATGACGCTCACTCACACACACACACCACACACACACACACCACACACACACACATGTGATGGGCGTGGCAGTGGCAGCAGCGGGACGCCTCTTAGCCACTGCGGCACCACATTTGCGCTGCATGATTGATCGTTTACAAATAAGCGTTTGCCCCACGTCGGCCACGTTGGGCGTCCGCCGCAAAAAAACGTTGCGAAATTGGCAAAATTAACGCAACTAGCAAGAAGAAGAAGAAGAAGAAGCTGAAGAAAAGGCTGCCGTCAAAAAGGAAATAGCATAAAAAACCCAATTATATTTTTGAGCAAAGTTTAATCTGAGAAAATTAAAAAAAGCACAGAGGAAAGAAGAAAAAAAAACAGAACAGAATTGATGCAGGCGAGTGCAACCAGCTGAGCGATACTCGCTCACAGAGCAGCCCAGACGAATTTATTATGAGGTTGCCGTTGTATTGATATCAAATTGTCCAAGGGGAGAGCTATAAACTATATCTAATAAGTATATATATTATCTGTGTAGAAAATAATATACACTTGCACTTGCTCAACCCAGCTCTTAGACTGTGACAGCTAAAGACTTCGCTGGTCTCAATACTCGCTTTTGGTTTCAATCTAACAATGCTTTCATTCTTCAGTTGCTCAGTTTCATTAAGTGAGCAGTGGTTGAGTCAACAGAGGCTGAGCTAGCAGAGGGAGACGACATTATCCAACATAATCCGACATAATAAGGCCGCTCTTATTACTCATAATTATCTATATATAATATAATATAATACTATTATTTTTTACACATTTATACTATCATATTAAAATATTATTTCAAATCAAAAATTTTAAAAATGTCATACTCATTTTTATCTTTGTTATCACAGGTTTAACTTAATTAACTTTAATTTAAACACATTTTTTAAGAAAATTCATTTCTATTATGGGAGAGAAGGTCTGAGAACCGTCTTCTTAACCTACTAATGGGTCTGGAAATAGGCAGCTTTTTTGCGAGCCGGTTGGCGTGGAAGGAGATCTGGAAGTGGAGTGGAAGGAGACTGGAAGGAGATCTGGTCTTCCACTGTATCATGTATCAAGGGAGATAATGGAGCAAAAAGATGCTCTGGTGCTTCCTAAAAAAATTAATGAAAAAAGAAAAAAAAATCATTTTGTATATTCCTCGCTCACATAAGGCATTTATATGCATATAACTTCTAGTAAATGAAATGAAATAAGAGAGAGCATCAGCAATAGCTCACTTGTCAAAATTCAGTGAGCTTCAATATGCATATGCTCCATTGCCATGCCCCCTTCAAATGCATTGTTTAGCTAGCAAACTTTAAACTTAAACAAATTCTTAAAGCGAGTGAGCAACTTTGACTGCGGTCCGCTACAATTTACATGTAATATAATCAATTTAAGCAGCTTCTAGGCAGAGACAGAGAGGGAGAGGGAGAGTAGGAGAAAGAGAAAGAGAGAGAGAGAGACGTGTAAAAAACAGAGAGCAAATGCTGATCGAAATCGAATGATGGCAATCTCTTTACAAATTTTATTTACTAAGCTAAGTCTAATACACAGATTGTCGATCTTCAAATGAAATGTTAAGCAATTGATTCAGCGGCCATCACTTTTATTTATATGTGTTTATGTACTCCACACAATTATATATTGTCTAACTTAAGAATACTTAAGAGATTTTGAAAATGGAATATATTTTCCATCTATAGACATTACCTACGCCTTGAGTGGGTGTGGCAAATCAGGAAATACTATCTCATTTATCACATAATGCTTAAAACTAGGGTGACATAGAAATTGGTATATATGTATATTCATAAAGGTAATTCTATTCATTAAGTATTGTAATTATATTGAGGGCGTGGCATATCGATAAATGCATTAACTTTGTGGCAGATTGCTTACATATGAATATATTCATATTATATATATGAATATATTCATAGTATATATATGAATATATTCATATTATATATATGAATATATTCATATTATATATATGAATATATTCATATTATATATATTATATATTCAAAATCTTTTATAGCAACCACGCCTTAAGTATTATTGTTTTTATGGCGAAAGACATAGGGATTGCCGATTTGCCACGCCCCTAATAGACGTATTACTATACACTCAGCACCTCTTGTGGCTGATTGTCTCTATATCTATATATAGATTATATAGCCCAATTCAAGATTTTCGAAGCCTTATTACTATTGACGATCCCACTGACATAGCCTTTTCTCGATTTGCCACGCCCCTCATGCATCACTCCATATGAGGCAACTGTGAGCAGGTGTATATATTCTTAGTCTCAATTCTTTAGCTTCAGCTTTAATTGAAGACCAATTTCCTTTCATTCCCATAGACACACGCCAATATACTCCTTTCGCCTCGTGAGCGAATATAAAAAGCAAAAAGAATATTTGGGCCAACTTTGGCAATTCAAAAAGTACACAAAATTTAAATTGATCTGCTTAAATTGGGCGCCATTAAGAGAGTGAAAGGGAGAGTGAGATAGAGAGAGAGGGAGAGTGAGTGGGTGAGTGAGAGCGAAAGTGAGTGAGTGAGTGAGAAGAGGCAGCCTGAGACGCAGTCATTTAGCTTATTTAGCGCCCCTAGTTTGCCACACACGCACACACACACACACGCACACACACACACACGCACACACACGTGGCAGGCTCGTAAGAAAGATGTAAGCGTAAAATAATTAAATTGTCAGTGGCAACCGAGGCAGGCGGGACCTTCAACTACACCCAGGCCATTAGAGAGCTAAGAAGAAAACCCTTTGCCACACACACACACACACACACACACATACACTCACGTATGTCTATGTGTGGCCACCCACTGCCGCCCTCTGGGGCGCCATCAAAATAAATGCCTGTCATTAAACAAATTGTCGCAATAAATCTGCGCATTTCAAAGTCAGTGAAAAGTGAAAAGGCAGCTAAAGGCGGAAAACCAGAGGCTGACAACAAAAAAGAACAAAACACAAGAAAGCAAGCAACAAAGAGAGAGAGAGAGAGAGAGAAAGGAAAACCTTTGGCCCGTTTTTCTGGTTAACGTTTTTTTTTTTCGGGTACGATCATTAGCGTTGCGCTAAGCACTTTAATTAACTAATAATCCAAGACATTTCCCAAATTTTCATTTCACAAATTCCAATCAAAATTCTATAAAAAAAAAAAGAAAAACAAAAAAAAATGCCAAACAAAATTCAAAGCACAACAATTTTGCTCTCTATTATTAGTTTTTGTTTTTTTTTTTTTTTTGGTTATTTTTACTTTTTTTTTTTTTTTTGGGTCGCAAAAATAAACAAAACACAATCAAGTTGACAAAAGGACGCTGGACAAACAGCAAAAGCAATTAGAAAATGGCGGCCAAGTTAATTAAGCGCCATAAAAACGACATTTTGCTTGAATTGTTGTTGTTGCTGTTGTTGTTGTTGTTGTTGTTGCTGCTTAAACAGAATGTCGCTGGCTCAATCTCAATAGATAGAAATCAACGTCAGAAACGCTAAGAAAGGCATAACAAAAAAAAAAAAAACAAAAAACACGCGCAAAAATGGGGAGCATAAATTAAAATACATAAACCATGCGAACGGCTAAAAAACAAGGCCACGGCAGGCGTCCACAGAAGCCAGAGCGAGACGGTGATAGTGCGAGAGCGAGACAGCGAGACAGCAAAGATAGCTCGGCTGAGGCACATACATCACGCAGTTGTTGTTGGATGCTGGGCGGGCGATAAGATGGCATTACAATAAAAAATAAGTTGTTCGGGCATAAAGCAAAACCAACAAGGACCAAAAGACAACGACAACTCGGCAGGCAGTCCGGAATGGGGCGTGGCGGGGCGCCCAAGTGCTTGGCCGTGGCACAAGTGGAAGTTGGCAACAAATTTATGAGCAAATTAATTGAGATTGGAAACGCAGAAAGCAAGCTAAGAAGCAACAACAACGAAAGCAGGCAGAGAGAAAAAAAAGCGAAAAGTAAAATAAGTATGTAAGCAACAGAAAAGGGACACGAACAACAACAACAACAACAACAACAACAACAATGGCAACTAGGCACACGGGACAAAGGACACGGGACTGGGGACAGGGGAGACGGACACGCAATGCCAGGCGACAGTCCTGCGTTCTCCTTGTTAGTGCCCGCTGTCTGCGTGAAGGATGCTGTGGCTGCGGCTGCGGCTGCGGCCAGCTGGCAGGACGCAGGACAGGGCTTGGTTATGCTAGTGCGGACTTTGAGCTTCCAACTTAATTGAGAGACAAGTCAATAAACAGGAAGCGAGCGCCAAGCTAAAAGTCACAGCAAGCAAAAGCAAAAATACATCACAAGTTAGGCGAACACAAAGAAGACCAACAACAAAAAAACATGAGAGTGAGGGTGAGTGGGTGAGAGAAATTAAAAACAAATACATATGAGTAAGAGAGAGAGAGAGAGAGAGAGAGAGAGAGAGAGAGAGAGAGGCAAGGGAGAGCGAGAGCACAGCAGACCAAGTCACTCATCAAATGCCCTACACAAAGCACGAAAAGTGCTCTATGAAAAACTAGAAACTACTTTTTTGCCAGCAAATTTTTATATGGCTCACTTTAATTGCTGACTGAACAAAGATTTTATAGACTCTGCGTAACGCTCTCTAAAACAACATTTCATTTTGCAAGCTCAGCTATTTTGATTAGGAATCCTTTTTATATTCAAGAAACTTAAATGTGCTTTTGCCAAGAACTAGATAACACTTTTGATGTCGATTGATATATATATAACTTGGGTAAATAATATTGAATTATTTAAAAACAAAGCATGTAGTCCTTTTTGAAGCACTTCAAGCTTCCAAGTCACTATTTGCATGAGCTACAAAAATTTCTATTTTATATTCACTTTTGTAGCTTTTTCATTTTTGGCTTTGTCTTATGCGAAATAAGTAACTTGGACACCTTATATTGTCTACAAAATTCGATTTGTAAGCTTATGTAGTTACCGGCTATAGCTCTAATGTAACTATGATATAGTCTGAAATCATAATTGCCTATCTTTAATATATTAACTGTTTGCAAACTGCGCTGAGTATCAAAAATTGTCTGGATATTTTAAAGTTAATTGAACTGCCCCAATAAGTATGCAATAGAAAATTGTATTCATTGTACCAGTTTTTTTTTTAATTTTAATAAAAAAGTTAAATTGTTGTAATATTGAGTAGTTTTTTTTATTTTATTTTAGAATTTCACAAGTTTAAATATAAATAAAAAATTTGGCTTAATAGCATAAAGGGCATTTAGACAGCTTTGTTTAAAAATGCGATATTGTCTTAATAACAATAAGCTGAAAAAATGTATTAATTAATAATAGTAACAATAATAAAAATTAAAACAAAAATAAACAAAAAGCTTTTAAAAAGAAATGTAGTCGTAAAAAAGAAAATAATTATGTATAATATTTATATATTATGATTATTAAATTAACTTGTGATATGAAATATATACACATCCATAAAGTTATGCACAAGTTAATTTAATATATTTATTATATATATATATATATATATATATATATAAATATATATAATAAATATATTAAATTAACTTGTGCATAACTTTATGCATGTGTATATATTTCATATCACATATTTCATATATATACATATATATATATATATATATATATATATATATATATATATATATATATATATATATATATATATATATATATATATATATATATATATATATATATATATATATTTTTTTTTTTTTTTTTTTTTTTTTTTTAATTATTTACAGATAAGTATCCTGCTGACTATATTATTAATTAAATTTTTATATGGAATATATATAATTTTTTTCGTATTAAAATATGTATTAATAATTATTCTGATATATATCACTATATCACTAACTTATTTATTATATTTATTATAAATAAATATATATATTTTATTTTGTTCAAAAATATACACAAATGAGTGTCCTTCTAAATTTTAGCCTATGCTCGACAATGAAAGATGAGGAACACATATAAATAGTAATTTCTGTGATAGTTAAAAATTGATAGCCATGTTTAACTACCATAGGATAAGTAAGAAATAGAACCTAAGTATCCAGAAAAACTGTCGTAAAACTCGTATTCAACTTATGGCAGCTTCTTGTTCAACATTCATAGATTAATCTTACTCTAGAGTCAAATAAGTAAGTTCGCAGAATTCACAACAATAGAAATGCTTTATTTACATTTCCAATTGGAGTTCGAACTGCTTTAAGTCCTAGTTTCTAGCATTGCTGGCAGGGCATTTGCCGATTCGCAATCGAAGTCAGCAATGCTTGCCCATTGTAGTTTCAGTTTCAGTTCCAGTTCGAGTCTGTCCTGCAATATCCGCTGCTGTTGCTGCTGCTGCTGCTGTTGCTGCTGCTGCTGCTGTTGCTGCTGCTGCTGTTGTTGCTGCTGTTGCTGCTGCTCTCGAGGCATAAAAAATAACCCTAGCAACAGCTAGAGAGTCGGGCCGTGCTTCGGCTGCACAATAAACAAATAAAGCCATAAATCTTTGCCACTAAAGTAATGCGCGCTGCTTGCGCCGGCCATTGGCCATTGGCCGTGGCCAACTAACTGGCTGGCAGGGCGGAGGAGGCGGAGGGCAGGAGGCGTGGATTCGGGTGTCTACTAGAAGGACTTGATCGTTGCTGCAAACAAACAAATCCCGTTGTCTACATAGGCGACTGTCATGCATGCCAATGTCTTCTTCTAGTTGCTGTTGCCATTGTTGTTGTTGTTGTTACTGTTGCTGTTGCTGTTTCTGTTGCTGTTGCGGCTTTGCGTGCTGCTGCAATTTGTGGTGTCGCTTGTTTGCTGCCGCCGCCTCCACTTGATCCATTATCCTTAACAACAGCGATGCGCGGATAGCACGAAGCAGCGGCAGGGGTAACAGCAGAATAGAAGCTGCTCCTGCTGCTGTTGCTGTTGCTGTTGCTGCTGCTGATGTTGCTACTGTGTTGTGTTGTGTTGTTGTTGTCATTAAAATTCAAGGCATACAAAGTCATTAAATTATACGCGACATCTTTTGTGCGAGCGCGGGCGGGCGTACAGAGAGACAGAGAGAGAGAGAGACAGAGAGTGCGAGAGCCGTTGGCGGCGATAGCCTGGATGAGTGGGCGTGGCAGGCGAAAGTGTTGGGCGGTCTTAGACAGATTGCTATTGTTGTAGCTAATGCTGTTGTTGTCGTTGTTTTAATATGGAAGTGAGCTGATTTCGCAACGCGTCTCGCATACAACAGCGCCGGCAGCGACGTTGGCGTCGACGTCGACGTCAACGCAGCGTCGTGATGCGATTAAGCAATCAGCCAAATTGGCAGCAACGCCAACTTGAAAGGAAATTACAAGGTGTGGGACGAGTGGGCGGGTGGATGGCTATTTGTAAATGTGTGTGTGTGTGTGTGGGTGTGTGTGTGTGTGTGTGTGTGTGTGGGTGAGAGGGCATTAGCTACGTGTAGATAGATATCGCTGCTATAGATGCTCGCCCTGTGACGTCATGCGGCAAACAAACACACAAAGTCAACTTACATTATAAAGTTATAAGCAGCTTAGAGGCTAGAAACGGCGAGAAAGAGAGAGACAGAGAGAGAGTGAGCGAGAGAGAGTGAGCGAGAGAGAGTGAGTGAGAGAGAGGGTGTTAGAGCAGCTGCATTGACAACAAATGCAGTGTCAAGCGCAATGACAAAGCACAAAATAGCTCAAGCTGGCAGTAGGTTCAAGGATAAGTCATGCTCACACTTGAATCAATATCTATAACAATGGCAATTATCTTAATGCACAGCGCGGCAGCTTGAGTGGGCGCAAATAATAAAGAGTGTGCTTTAACTGTAACTCATGTAAGGCTAAAGTGACTGCTAAGTGAAGGTGCGTGGAAATAAAACTGTTGAAGGTCGAGGGTCACGCGAGGGTCAATCAGCGCTAGAAATAAACTTGGCTCATTGCGAATACAGGTTTGAATAATAATAATGATTATGATAATGACCATGATTATGGTAATGAGAATGAAATTGAGAATCAGAATGAGAGTGAGAATAAGAATGAGAATGTGAATGAAAACGAATAAAGGAATGACAATGACAATGACAATGACAATGACAATGACAATGACAATGACAATGACAATGACAATGACAATGACAATGACAATAACAATGACAATGACAATGACAATGACAATGACAATGACAATGACAATGACAATGACAATGACAATGACAATGACAATGACAATGACAATGACAATGACAATGACAATGACAATGACAATGACAATGACAATGACAATGACAATGACAATGACAATGACAATGACAATGACAATGACAATGACAATGACAATGACAATGACAATGACAATGACAATGACAATGACAATGACAATGACAATGACAATGACAATGACAATGACAATGACAATGACAATGACAATGACAATGACAATGACAATGACAATGACAATGACAATGACAATGACAATGACAATGACAATGACAATGACAATGACAATGACAATGACAATGACAATGACAATGACAATGACAATGACAATGACAATGACAATGACAATGACAATGACAATGACAATGACAATGACAATGACAATGACAATGACAATGACAATGACAATGACAATGACAATGACAATGACAATGACAATGACAATGACAATGACAATGACAATGACAATGACAATGACAATGACAATGACAATGACAATGACAATGACAATGACAATGACAATGACAATGACAATGACAATGACAATGACAATGACAATGACAATGACAATGACAATGACAATGACAATGACAATGACAATGACAATGACAATGACAATGACAATGACAATGACAATGACAATGACAATGACAATGACAATGACAATGACAATGACAATGACAATGACAATGACAATGACAATGACAATGACAATGACAATGACAATGACAATGACAATGACAATGACAATGACAATGACAATGACAATGACAATGACAATGACAATGACAATGACAATGACAATGACAATGACAATGACAATGACAATGACAATGACAATGACAATGACAATGACAATGACAATGACAATGACAATGACAATGACAATGACAATGACAATGACAATGACAATGACAATGACAATGACAATGACAATGACAATGACAATGACAATGACAATGACAATGACAATGACAATGACAATGACAATGACAATGACAATGACAATGACAATGACAATGACAATGACAATGACAATGACAATGACAATGACAATGACAATGACAATGACAATGACAATGACAATGACAATGACAATGACAATGACAATGACAATGACAATGACAATGACAATGACAATGACAATGACAACAATCGTGTCATATTTGCGATGCGTCACAGTTGGGAATCGTCCTCAAATTGAAACTACAAATTGCAATTGCAATTGCGGCCTTCGAACAAATAAGATTTGCCTACTCAGTTGCATTTTATTGTCTTATCCTGCGGACCGCAATTGGCTTTTGTCTGCGACAAGTGGATCAATTTGTTGTTTAACAGTGCTGCAGTTGGAGCTGCAGCTGTGGCTGCCATCAAATTGAACAAATATGAGAAAAAGGCGGCCAACGCTGTTGCAGCTGCAGCTGCCGCACACACACACACACACACACACACACACATGCCAAATACTTGCAGTATGTCGCCAATTTGCGTATGTGATGTCGGAGAGTGGGGAAGGACTGCAAGCACTTGAGGGCCAATGCCAAAGACAGCGCCACAAAACGATGTTTGCCACAGCAAAAGCGTGAGAAAAACAATAACAACAACTATTTGCCCAAGGGATGTGCCGCATACAAAAGATTGAGAGAGAGAGCGAGCGGGATAGAGAGGGAGGGGGAGTGAGAGGGGTAGCTGGAGCTACACCACACGCCAAGACAAATTATGCTGTTGATAAGAGCGACAATGGCGGAAGCAACCCAACACTGACAGCGATTGGGGGTAGCTCGTGGAGGGGTTTGCAAGTGTGGCCAGAGCCAGGAATAAGGGCAGAGGGGTTGGAGCTTTGTAACTGATGCTGACACGCGCGCAGCTCTATCTATGTGTGTGTGTGTGTGTGTGTGTGTGTGTGTGTGGCTGACTTCTTTGTGGAGAGCCAACGAACCCGCCATTGCATTGAGATTACTTGTAAAAGGTTATTTAACCCATTTAAAAAAAAAAAAAAGAAGAAGAAGAAGGTTGGATGGAGGCGACTTTGTGAGCGACTTCCAGGCAGGCAGACAAAAGGCAAGCCCAGCAAATTGCGCACAAGGATTAAGATGACAAGGATAAGAGTAAACATTTTGTCGATTGTATTGCAAAATTTGCGAGTGTCCCGTAAAAGTTATTAGTAAAACATGCCACAAGACACACACACACACACACACACACACAGACACACACACATAGATACAGGGCAAGACATCTCAATATCCAACTAAAAATCTCGAGGCTACAAATGAGGCAAACGAATGAAAGGCGTCGCCTATCAAGTGGAGCATCTTGGGCAAACCGGAGGCAAACAGCCTGCGCCATATAGACTTATACATAAATCATCGAGCAAAATAAATCACGAGGAGAGGACGCGCTGCGCCAACTTTGGGTCGCTTGCTAAACGCCAAACGAAATAGAAAATCTTTAGCCAAACTTTTCAACTCTAAAAAATTATTAATAATGCAAAAGCGGCAGCAGCAGCAGCAAGGGTCGTAGCTGGTTAGAGAAGGGTGTTGTACGGGTCATACCATGGGATAAATTAGAAATTTGAAACTGATTTAATTGCTGGCTTTTAATTGGACTGAGACCCAGTTGATGTTCACTTTGAGTGTGGAAACTTTAGATTTTTAGCTGGGAATGTAGTTTGAAATGTGGCTAACTTAGCTGTGGCTACAATTAGTGTAGTGTAATGGACACTTCATAGCCTTTTGGCTACCCAGCATTGAATTTACTTTATTGCTTAAAATCGTATCTTTAGTCTTAACACTTATTCTAAGCACTTATATTATGGATTAGACTTGTATACTTATCTCAGGTGATAATCATTGCATTGATCTCTTCTTGAAGCTGTTGTGATAGCAAAGTTGCATGTTAAATAAAATTTACAATTTAATTCTTATTTTATTTAAATTTTTTTTTGGTTTAGTTTTTTTTACTAATCCGATTTTATTTAATTTTCAGTAAAAGATTTTGTTATTAAATAAACCATTCAACAAAATGGTTTCTATTAATCATTCTTAAATTGATTAATTGTTTAATAATTTAATAATTAAATAAAATGTATTATTAATTTTAGATTCTTTAGTTTATATTTATTTAATTTATTTTTTAAAAAAATCAAAACTTAAAGTTATAAATTTTATATTTTATTAATGTAAATATTAATTTTTAGTTTTAATTAAATACGTTGTTTAGTTTTTTTATTCAATTCAATTCAATTTTTTGTTCAATTTTTATGTTCAACTTTTTGTATGTAATATTTTGTAATTTTGTGTTTATTTATATTATTCATAAATTAAATTCGCTGATTTAATTTGCTGAACTTATTATATTATTTAATTTTCTTTAATTTAATTTAAAATCTTTAATTTTAATTTAATGTATATATATTACATTTTTTATGTAATTTAAAATTCACATATCAATATAACTTAATTTGATAAATTTTGCATTTTTTTTCCAGCGGTGTAATATTAATTTAAAAATGTAATAAAATATGTGGAACATGAAATCGAAATATGTTTTGTGTGACAATTGCCCTACGCTTTGCTAATGAACTGCATAATTTATGTATAATTTAATCATAATTCATTGCTTTGCAATGCCATAAATCACTTTCAATTTGGTATTTGCTATATTTCATAATTTAATTTTAATTAATATGTAAATTTCTGCGATGTTTTTTTCAGTTCGCCCAATTCGATTACTTAATAAGTGCCTGAACTGCTTTGAATAAAGTAATCGAATCATTAAACCGATAGCCGATAGCCGTGTAGCACTTGAGTGAAGTGCGCTGCATGGGGCGGCGGCGCTTGGGGCATTTGCATAAAAGCCGATTTTTAATCGCTATAAATCCAGTTAATGTCCACTGTGAAGCGGACACAACAACTTAAAAGTAGTTTGGGCCATTCACAAGATAAAAGCGTCTCCAGGCCAAAAAAACAAAAAAACAAAAAAAAACAGAAGAAGCAGAGCAAGAGGAAGACGAGGAGGAGGAGCAAGCAGAGGGCGACAAGCCGACTGAAGCAATGAGGGCAGCGGCGATAAGGCGGACAGGCTGGTGGGCGACGCCTACGCCGAGGACATCGGCAGGACACGGCACAAGCAGCGCACAACATGCAAATGAATCGCAACGAGAACGAGAACGCGAACGCGAACGCGAATTGCGGCTTTAAGCGAAGGCTCGAACCAAGCGCCGCTTGACGTGGCCAACACCGCGCTGCGAACTGGAAAGGGGTCGAGTTTTAAATTTATGCAACAGGCTTTTGGCCCATTTGTAAATTATGCGCTGTCATAAAGCAGCGCAACGGGCGACGGCCACCAGTTGGCCAGCTCACCAGAGAGAGACAGACAGAGAGAGAGAGCGAGAGAGAGAGAGAGAGAGAGAGAGAGAGAGAGTGAAGGCAAGCACAATGTCCAACCGGGTTCGATAGCGCCGCTTGGCGACGAAAAATTATCGAGCCAGTTGGTTGGGCGGAGTGGGCGGTCCGCTCTCAGTCTGCCTGACTGGGGATTGGGATTGGGGGGGTTTCCAGCACAGAGATCGAGACAAAGGCTCGACCAGAGCGGCGCAAGGGGCAGTTGCCGGAGAGCTGCAGCACGTACGGGCATATAATTTTTGCCAAATCAGAATATTTATGCGTCTAGCCGCACAGGCGTAGACACGCTGGCTGGCAGGAGTTGTGTGGGTGGGGGGTGGTGGGAAGGGGGGCTGTTGGGCCTGTCGAGTGCGCGGGCGGACTGTGCAAGAATCAGCGCATAAAAAAATTACAGCACGCTTGAAAAAACGCGACAACAACACGCAATGGATATGACTTTTATACAAAGACCAGGCCGAGGACACGGGACACAGGATACACAGGACATGGGGACATGGGGACAAAAGGACAGACGACACTGTGCACTCACGACATACGCGACGGCTGCTGCTGTTGCTGCTGCTCATTGAAACGCATTTTCACTGCACAGCAATTGCATTCCACAAACTATAAAGCCGTTTAAGATAATTCAAAAAAATAAATCAAATAAAATAAATAATATAAATTTTTTTAATGATAAGATTACCCGATATATATAAAGTATACAATATACAAAAATTATATGAAAAGTATGTCTATAAATAATAGAATTATGTATGTATAAATTGTTTGTCATATTTGAATAATAAAAGCAAACGTGCTAGATTTATATATAATTATATTAAGTACCTAAGAGATTCAATTCTCATCGAAGAAGCCTGACCAGGCGACTAGAAACTGCAGCTTAACGCTTTTTTTAAATTTAAACACATTATATTATAAACTAAGGAACAAAAATTAATTTTTATTTTTATTATATTTATTTTTGTAATTATGTATATATACAATAAAAAAATAAAAAAATTAAAACATATTAAATGTTAGTAATACAAAAAAAAAAAATACATGAAAATTGAGACTAGTTTGTTGCAAAAAGAAAATAAATTTATATTTATATATTTATTTGTCAAAAATTTAGACATTTTTTTCTTTTTGCAATAAACTTATTTTAATTTTTTTTTTTTTTTTGTGACTTAGTATTATAGTACTTATATAAAATTTATTCTTAAAATCATTTTTTTTTTTCAAAATCTTAGTTTAATATATATATACATTTTTTTTTATAAGCTATTTTTTAAATTCTTATTTGTAGAAATTTGCGAAATTTTTATTAGTTTTCTCTAAAATCCTTTCCTCTTCTTTTTTTTAAATCAATGCATTTCAAACATAAGAAAAAGTGTGATTGTAAATATTTTTAAATACTATATTAAGCAATCTATTGACAGTTCACAGCTCCGAAGTTATAATGGGTGAAATGCAGGCGAAATCGCTTCACAGAACATTCACATAAAGTTGCTTAAAAAACAATTGTGAATGAAAACAAAAAGGATTTGTGCGGCGTTTTTTGTCAACCGTCTGCGAGTTCAATAAAAAGACAAAACAGAAGTGAGCGGCGGTGGTGCTGGGTGGTGCGAATGGTGTCGAGTGGCTCGCACTGTGGTGCAGCCTGTGGGCGGCTTGTTCAACGAGTGGCAACAATTTAACAAAAAAAAAGTAAAACAGTTGCTATTGTTGTTGCTATTATTGTTATTGTTGTTGCTGTTGCTGTTGCTGTTGCTGTTGCTGTTGCTGTAGTTGTTGTTGTTGTTGTTATTTGCTGCAAACGTTTTTGGCACTTTTGGTCTGTGGCCAATTTTGAGCAGCGTGCGGCTGGAGGCGTGGTCAAGGGCCTGCCACAGGCGCCGTACAAACATGTGGCAATTGTCTGCGGTTGCAAGAGTTAAAAACTTTCCACACACACACACGCATACACACACACACACAGATGAGCGCGCACCGATCTGTCCCCTGTTAATGGGCCGTCCCTGGCCATGGAGAGTATTTAGTTTTGTGCTGCCTTTTTGCTTGATTTTCATTTCATTTGTATTTTTACTCCTTTTGGCTGTCATTGTTTGTGCGCGCGCGCTTTGATTTATATTTAATTCAATTTTTATTGTGCTTAAAAAATTTATAAATTATTGCATAACAAACGGCGCTGGCGGTTCAAGGGTCGCTTTCATAAATTGGCAGACGCCTCGCTGCGTTTGACAGCAGCCAATGCAAATTGTGGTCATGGGAGGGGTGGGGGAGGGGGGTTGGGGGTACGAGAGACGGGGTCGTGCCACTGGCCACTTGCCACTTGCCACTCCTGCCACAGTGTCGTGTCGCTCGCTACGTGTCCCTGCTGGCCACAAGATGTTGACAATGGCAATGAACGTGGCACGATGTCGACACCGATGCTGTGATCCCAGCCAGGGCACACATGGTCAAGCCAAGCAAATGCTATTGAGACACAGACGTGAGATATCCACCCAATCCATAATATATATATAAATACATATATATATATATATGTATATATATATGTGTGTGTGTGTGTGTGGAGCGTGTGTGGGTCAAATGACGCGCGCGTGATATGACAACATCCGGTAAATAGGATTAGTTATAGTGCACATTGCCGGACGCTCGAACAACTTTGCGAGCAACAGCTGCGTGCGCCAAGCTGAAAAGTATGCAATGAAAAGTGGAAAAGTTCTGCAGCACAAAGTGCCAGCCAGAGATGGCAGCGTGAGCGGGTCGTGAGTGGCTGGTCTAGAGCGAAAAGTGAGTGCGTAATAATATAAATAATAATAATAATATAGATAAAAAAAAAAAAAAAAATATATATATATATATATATATATATATATATATATATAAATCAATTTGTATCAAAATCTTTTGTAACAAAATATAAAATAAATAATAAAAATATAAATGTCTTTCTGTATACCATAACTAGCTCTGAAAACAAGGCTAAATATAGTTCGCTCAATTTTATGATATCAGAAATAAATATGTAATATTTAAAAATTAGTTGATTAACGCATGATTTGATAGACAGATTTACATATACAGGGTTGTCCATATTTTTAATAAAAAAACACAATTTTTTGTACAGTGAGATATCACATTCAAATCTATTTGAACCAAATAAAATGATTATTATTGTCTACATTAAAAAATTGTGTATTTTTTTTTAAATTTAAAAAAAAACAAAAAAAAACCCTGAGCAACCTCAGATGGGTTCGTCGAACATGGACAACCCTATACAATTGTCACTAGATTCTATAGACTCTGCACTTACCCCGTTTATAGCTTCGAACAGACTAAGCTGGATTAACTCAGGTGTTGCTCCTGATTAGAAATAAGCTTAGCTTGTAACAGTTGAGTGTTTGACACTCACTTACTCAGTTAATCACTCACTCACTGCGAGCTATGAGAGTAAGTAAGAACTTTTTGTGTATATATTCAAAATTTCTAGACTCTGGCAGTGCTCAGAAAAACGGAATATGTGCAAATCAAAATATTAACAGTAATACACGTAACAAATCTTAGGGTTTACCCAATGGGTATAGATATATCGACCAAATCTTTGTATACTTGAGTTGGCAATACAAATATACATAAATTAAAAAATCCAACTCTCCAGCACTTTAAATAGAAGGATTTCGCACACACCTTAAAATGCATACAATGTATATGTATGTTCCTGATTTCAAGTCTCTAGTTTCAGACGGACATACGCACAGAGCGGACAGATCGGACGGACAGAAGGACAGATAGACGCACAGTAAAAAGGAAATGGTACAAAACGAATATACTCATTTTACTTCATGAATGAGTATAATGACACTGTGTAATGGCTATGACAAAGACATATTGACGAATGGCAATATCAATGAGCATATCAATGACAATTATGCCTTCGTCTATGGTTCAGCCAAAGTTTGTATATATAAACTACATTTCTTTATAGTCTACACAAAATATGCTCGTCCAGCTCATAGATTCGCTCACGAGCTCAGCGTTAGGGCCGAAAACATGTTTCTAAAAGGCCGCCTCTAATTAGATTAGTTTCGGTATACCCGCCCATAGGATACACGAGAGGCGTATATAAATTTAGTTTGAAATTTAAGAGAGCCTTTTAAAGCGCAGCTCAACTGAAAGGCGATAAATATATTTACATGTACACTCAGTTAACTGTATTCCAATATATGAAATGAATATGTCTGATATAAAAAATACAATAACAAACATTTACAATTAGAAAAAACTAATTAATTTCTGTCGCATTTGAAGACAACTTCATGCTCGACAGTCGTAAGAAAACGGATTTTGTCTTGTCCTTTTTTTTGGGTTTTTTTTTTTTTTTTTTTTTTGCAATTTGATTGTCACGTGGCCATCTCGAAGCGCCTTGCTTCACTTCGCCTACACAAACATTTGTGTTTCTTTTTTATTTCTATTTATTTATTTTGCTTTTCTTTATTTCTCTGCTGTTTGCATAACCAAGTTGAGCTGCTTGAGCATCGAAGTGTTGGACGCTTCCATTCATTACGTAATGTGGCGCGGGTTTTATGTCTTGGCCAGAAGCGGGACAGCGTCACATTGAGGGAGTGGCAGGAGCAGCAGGAGCAGCAGGAGTAGCCGGAGTATCGCCGGGTGACCGCAGAATGACAACCGGCCCAGGCAGCCATGGCAGCCATGGCAGCATTTAAGTCACGTAGCCATGTTGAGTAATGCGACACGTTGCCATTGATGGCCCGTTGACGATGAAGTGCAAGTTGGAAATAGAAATAGAAATGGAAACGAGTCCATGTCTGTGTGACAGTGTGTGTGTGTGTGTGTGTGTGTGTGTGTGTGTGTGTGTGTGAGTGTGTGTGAGTGTTGCCATTGTGACAAGGACGCTAAAGTCAAGTGGCAGCCACGTGATGGCTGCTGCGGGCGCCACTTTCGACATTGGCTATCGGCCCTGCTCTGCCCTGTTCTGGCCTGCCCTATTCGGTTCCCACTTGGCCCACACACACACACACGAACAAATGGCCGTTAGTGCGGTTGGCAAACATTTGTTTACTTTTGATTTTGCGCATTGATTAGCGCCGTCAGCTGCCACTTGCCACAAAGTTTGCATATTTATTATGCACTCGTTGCTCAAACATTGCGGCCGCTGCGGTCTCATTACCAACTAAAAACTTGGCTAAGAGCAAAAACCAGCTGAAAAATGAACGAGAGTGCCAGGTGTCGATGTCACTGTTGCTACCTATTGTTGCTGCTGCTGCTGTCGATTGTGAATGCGGCTGTGGCTGCCAGTGCTGCCAATGCTGCTCCTGCTGCTCCTGCTGCTGATGTCAGGAACAAAACCCATTCTGCAACTGCAGCTCTGTCGTTGGCAGTTGCTGCTGCAGCAGCCAAGTTTTGCATCAATAAACACACATTTTTATTGCAGCCGATGGAAGGGCAGAGAACGGAGCATGGAGAACAATGCAGCGAGGCGCAGCAGTGCCAGCCACAGTCAAGTGGATGCTCTAATCAACAGGCTTGCAGGCAGCCAGACCATCAGGCAGTCAGGCTAAGCACAGCTCATCCCCTCCCAGCCCCCAGCCCCCACCCCGCCCCACCTCACAAAGGTTGGGCCGAGAGAGGTGCACAGATGCGTAAACGAAAACTTGCATAGTTCTGAGCATAGTTGAGAGAGCAAGCGGCAAAAGTACGTTAGCTATTTGATGAGCTCTGCCAAGAGACAAAAGCCCAACTTTGCGGTGTCATTAGCTAGCTAATATACGATCTGGCATACGTTTCGGATATTCACATATTCATATGCTCATAAACTTGTGGCATTAGTGAATGAGCTTGTCGGCAACACCTTGTTTCAGCTGCAGCTGCAGCTCAGCTCTGCTTATCTGCTTACTGCCAGCCGAGCCGAGCAGACAGTTTTGGGCTCAGGATCAGCCGTGTGTGTAATTAGCTGCCTCATCGAAATACATTGGGCTGGGATGTACGTAATTAATATGCTAATATGCATCTGATATTTATGCTTCAATTCAGATTTCCAAATGCATTCTATTCTAAATCTGAGCACATAATTATGTATCGAATATGAATAGTCCGCCTGCAACTGTCAGTTCACTTTATTGGTTCAGTCAGTTGCGAGAGTTGCACTCAAATATGTTATTTTAATCACCAATTTACCAATTCATTGATTTTTAAATACATTTACGTATTCGAGAGTTGTGCAGTTACCTTGCTCAGTCGTATGTCCAATGTTCATTCAATGGCCTACTTCACACCTTTGCTCATTCACATTTAAATTTATATTTATATTCATATGAACTTTCATTTGCACATACAACTCCTATTCATATATGTAGACATTTTCATTCACACTTTTGCTGATACTCCTATTCATACTCATACTCAGACTCATCCTCCTACTCATATTCATATTTTGCTTTAAATTCATATTCGTCTGCATGAATACATATTTTCTTACTCATTCATACTCATATATAAAATATATAAAAATTCAAATAAATATTTTTTCATTTTCATACTCATATTCATATTCATATTCATATTCAAAGTCATATTCATATTCATATTCATATTTATATTCATAGTAATTTTCATGTACACATTTATTTTCATATTCATATTCCTATTCATATTTATATTCACAATCATATTCATTTGCATATTCATATTCACATTCATATTCATGTTCATATTCATATTTCATTCATATTCATATTGAAGTTCATGTACATATTTAATTTCATATTCATATTCCTAATCATATTCACATTCATATTCATATTCATATTCACATTCATATTCATATTCATATTCATATTCCTATTCATATTCATATTCATATTCATATTCATATTCATATTCATATTCACATTCATATTCATATTCACATTCATATTCATATTCATATTCATATTCACATTCATATTCATATTCATATTCATATTGACTTTCATGTACATATTTAATTTCATATTCATATTCATATTTATATTCACAACCATATTCATATGTATATTCATATTCGCATTCATATTCAAATTCATATTCATATTCACATTCATATTCATGTACATATTCATATTCAAATTCTTATTCATATTTATATTCACATTCATATTGATATTTATACTTATATCACACTTATACTCAACACGAATTCATATTCATCTTCTTTATATTTAATTCGTGCTCACATTCATGCTTAGACTCTTACGAATGTTCAGATTAATGCTCTAATTAATATACATATATCTAACTTAATTTCTTATAGGTATGAATATTCTAATTTTTATTCATATTCATATTTATAGCTAATTATTATTCACATTCATATTCATATTCGTGTGCATACTCAAGCACATATTCATGCATATTCATATTTATACTCACATTCAGACTTATATACACACTCCCAGACACAAAATCACACTCACACTCACACTCACACTCACACTCAAATCCATATCCATCTTAATATAAATTTTCATTTTCATATTAATTTTCATCTGCACTTTCATATTCATATTTCCATGCCATAACTCACGACAGATATTTATCAGCGATTTAGTGAACGACGCAGACACTGCATTTTCCAACACTTAATTGTAGTGCTTAAAAACTTATCGTGGTCTTATATGCAGCTATGCCTGTCAGTCGACTGTCAGCCTAACAGATTCTTGGCCCAGACCATGGATTTACAAATTGGCCTCCGAAGGTGGCATTCGGTCACCTTGGTGAAGGAGCTGGCTGAGTGGCTGACTGAGGGGCTGACTGAGTGGCTGACTGAGGGGCTGACTGAGAGGCTGGCTGGCTGGCAGCGGACACGTAAAAACCTTATCACAAATACGTAGAGTGGGCGGGGCGGGGGCGGTGCTCTGCCAGAGCCAGCGATAAGCCGTGCACGTCTGCGACATTGTCGCATTTGTCGTCATCAGCTTCGGCTTCGTGGTGCGACGGGCGCACACGTACGGCATATAAATAACATTTCGATTTGCCGTATGACAAACCGAGCCAAATGCCACAAATTATGCAGCCAGCTAACACCCTCAGTGCTGGCAGCCCACTCCCTCAAGTTGCCCCTTTATCTCTGGCTCTGACCGCAAAGAAAAAGGCACAAACATAAAAGGAATGTAAATCGAGGCACTCCACATTGCGCATACGACGCGTGCGCCCCACGCACCACGCCCCGCCCCGCCCCACTCCGCACGCCCACGCACTGCCTTTGCATAGTTTTAAATGCCGTCTAGCCTTTGGCATTGACTTGAATGGGAAAGCAACTAGAAAGCGACTGGTTGAGCCTTTATGAATTCCAATTGAAGTACCCCATTAGTGGCCACAGCTCAGCCAAGGACTATTAACAGTTACCGTGAGCAGCAGCAGCGGCAGCAGCCAAAATGGCTTCTCATGAACTCTTCAGAAAACAAGTAAGAACGTTGCAGTCGGCCATTACCGACTGCAGAATACTCATTCACGGCCCAAACGCTGTCAGATACATTTTCTGATATCCCATGCCCCCAATATATATACATTATTATTATTGTGCATATCAATAAAGAATGCCAACAGTAATTTAGTCGTTAAATTTGGAGTTTATAGCTCCAAAACTATATAATATCCAATAAGTGTAGATATATCCGCCATATCTTATTGATTTAAGGCTGTCAGCCTGAGTATATATTAAAAATTTCAACTCTTTGGCACTTCAATTACCATGGTTTCTGAAATACCAGAAAAGCATTTTCAGATTTGCCACGCCCCTAGTATGCGGATCGGGAAAACCTTAAAGCTTCAGACTGCCACGGTATACATGAGTATTTGTTCCAAATTTCAAATGGTTTGCACTCATACGGACAGGCGGACAGACGGACGGACAGCAGGCGAAAACTGCAGAAAGCCAATATACTCAATTCACTTTCGCGAAAGAGTATAACAAGTTGAGCTGCTTTGCAGCTTCAATGCTAACAAAAGCTCTTAACGAAGCAAATTGCTGCGACAGCAGAAGCTAAGCAATATATGTATTGAAATATACACAAATATATATACACATATCATAGATATATATATCATCACAAGTGACATATTATGCAACGGTATCTTGACTTCTTATGCTCATATTTTTCACATTCAAATTTTGATTTGGATTTGGATTTTTTTGTGCATCCAAGTAGGCCTTGCCATTTTTCTGGGCATATGCCTCGGCACGTATTTTATTTTCCTCAGTTCAGTTCGAGATGCCTATCTCGACACAACACTAGCGCTCTAAAAATTTTGGAAAAATATTTAATTTACAAAATTTCAGTAAAGTATTTTGTTGTTACATAAATTTAGTGAAAAAAAAAATCAAATTTTAGTTTGCATGCAGTTAATAGTGAACAACAAATTTCGGAGGTAAGTACTAAAAAAAACGTAAGTCCGTATCGGTCTAAGTTATACTAACTGTATGTTTTTTTTTTTGTAGAATGCAACAAGTTATACGTATCGAAGGCGTATTACAATTTGCACTCGAAACTCCGAGCTCAAATGGTTGTTATACGCATGCTAAGCCAGTTTCTTTGGTGTATCGAAACACCTATGCACACTAACACGGACCCATACGTGTGCATATATACACAAACACATATAAAGAGCGATGACAAATATATACACATTTTTGTTTAAAAAAAGAATGCTGATACTGTTGCCGAATTAGACGAACACAATTGTAACCTATTGCTGCAAGTAAGTTGAGATATCCCAAACAGATGTAAATATATATCTAAATTTATATTATTTCTTCTCTTTTACAGAATGCTGCACCGGGACGTACCACACCTCACTCCTGCTTGCTATTGATCCGTTTTTTTAATATACTTTTTTACACTAGAAAATTTATTATAACTTAGATTAGATATCATGATTTATGTAGATATCTATATGCCATATAATTCCATTCTTATGCTAGGATGGAATTCATATGAGCATATCATTCTTTTTTTATTATGTGTCCTACGAGCCGATCAGCTATGATGGTGACTGGTAAGTGAACTTGATCAAAACAGATTGCAATCTATATATATATATATATTTGTAATAATCTTTATTTCCTTCTGCCAGATCGGTCTAGGCATCAAAGGCGTACATGAAGTTTATAATTTCATACAAATCAAATAGTTCTACAACACACGCACATTCATCGACTGCAATGAAAGCAGGATGCGCTGTACATCACAAAGAACGAACTAGATACTAGATACTAGATATATATATATATAAATATATTGATATTGATATATATAACATAAAGAAAAAAACGCATGACATTTTAAAAATTTGTTTATCATCAAAAAAAAAAAAAACATTTAGTTATTTATGTAACTCTACCTACACTGAAGTCGTTTCTTCAAATAAATACACCACCAATGCTGGCATTTGAGCATAAATTTGTGTTTCATTGCGGGCTGGGGCTAATTAGACTCCAATTGGGAATGTCAACAACTCGGTCTGACCTTCATTGCTGTCGCATTACACAGGAAACTGAACAATAAATTGAGTATGGACTGTAAGAGCATTAGGCGAGGAGCACAAAGAGAGTAAGAGAGAGAGGGGTATAGCAGGCGAGAAAGGAAAGCTGAAAGCTGAAAACAGAAAAATGAAAAGAGAAAACAGAAAACGGCAAACTAACAACACAAATGTTACTAAATAAGCCAATGCGCCCTAATGGAAATGTCAATCGCAAGATAATGTTTTATTGTCCCATTGTAATGATTTCAGTTTGCATTGTTAGCAAAGATATTCAATACAATGTGACTGTGACTGTGACTGTGAGTGTGACTGTGATTGTGACTGTGACTGCGAGTCCGACTGTGACTGTAACTGTGACTGTGACTGCGCTTGTCTAGTCGAGTCTACTACAAAAGCAGCTTTCATTTGGTAATTTCTAATTTTCTACGGAAATGGAAGTCCAGCCTACTGTGCAGAGTTTCTCAATCAATCAAGAGCTTAAATTACAGGGTATATGTAGCAAGCAGTAGTTGGTTCTATAAGTGTAGACTCTAAACTATGATTATGATGCTGCAAAAATGTTAAATGAACCTTGATGAGCACTTTCCAAAAGAATAATGCCACGAAGTGCAATGCTATACTAACTGCTGCATGCGAAAGTCACTGCCAGCGGCAGGGGGAACGGGCATGGGTATGGCATGTAATAGGTATTAAAAGGGGGGGGGGGGGGGGTGGCAGAGGGGGGAGTTGCAAGGGAGGTTAGCTACGAGCTATAGGACATTCCATTACCTCGACTGGGACTAGCGCGTAGTAGCTTACTCGGGGCACAGTTTGAGGCTGCGCCCAGAGTAAAGTTAAGGCCAGGAGCTGGAGCAGGCAACGGCTAGCGGGTAGTCGGGTGCAAACAGCTGCCGGCACAGTAGCTATCAACTATAGTCGAGGAAATTACTTTTAACATTTCGAATGCCGGCTGGCAGTCGGTGCAGAGGGCAGGCCGGAGACGCCAGCCGGCAGCCGACTGCAAAGTATATATATATGTACATATATATATTTATATATATACTTAAGAGAAGAAGAAGAAAAAGACGACGACGAAGAAGAAAAGAAGAGAGCAGTCTGCCAGTGCTGGGGCAAGGGCAGGTGCAGGGACGGTGCGCGGTAAATGCAGCAAAGTGAAGCAAATGAAAAACAGGAAAATTATTTGATTTTTATGCATTTCACTTAAGCAGCAAAAAGGGCAAACGGGCGACAGGGCAACAACATGGATGAGCAGAAGCTGAGCTGGAGTCGGAACTGGAACTGGCATTGGAATTGGAGTTGAAAGTGGGCGTGGCAGTGGCAGTGGGAGTGGCAGTGGGAGCACAGAGCAATCGGAGACTGGGCGCCGTGCTGTCTGGCAACTTGCTTGCATTATAGATGAAGTTCCGTGCGAGAAATAAAGCAAATAAATGCAATCAGGAATAATAATTCGAGCAGCAGTCAAATAACTTGATTTCCCAAAGCGTTCAGCGCCTGCGACGCATTAATAACATTTACAGCGTTAAGCCCGACACTGTCAGGCCGTAAGGCCCCCCCTAAAAATATCAGGCGAAAGTATAAGAAGTGCACGAACAGCTTGTCAAAGGGTTCCTTCTCGATCGTAAATTAAGCCAAAGCCTTTCTTTAACGCACCGAAAATTACACCACACGGGCTGCGGCTACTAAATATGCAATAAATATGAAAAATACCCTGTAAAAAAAAGTAACTGCAATAATATCTAATAAAAAAATGTTACTTTAGTGGAAATTGATAAAAGTCGTTTAACAAAAATTTAAAAGAAAATATATTTAATAGTATCAAGAGCTTTAAGATACTTCAGCTTAAAGCTTTTCATATAAATTTTAGCAATTCGATAAAATAAGATGTTATAGATACGAAAGATTACTTGTGAGATTTAAAAATTCTTAAAAGCTAAAAGCTTTCAAAATGCTCATCTACATTACGCTTAAAATTGTTTGAAGCTTTCATGAGCTTTGATGATTATTCGTTGCTCTGTTCTCTCTATTCATATATTTATGAATCTGATTTGATTAATCCAATAAACGAAGTGAGAGCTTTAATGTGCTTTAAAAGCATTGAATTCAATTAAAGAAAGTATTAATTTATATAAAATAAGTATAAATTTACGTGATTCACTAAATATGTCAGAAAGCTAAAAATCTATAAATAGATATTAAATAAAATCAATTTACCAAATGACACTACAAGCCTGATTGTGATTTAAAAGCTCTCCAAACTAAGTGTGCAAACTAGCTATTTAAATATTATATATAACAAACAAATTATCTTAATAAACTAAAAGCTTTAATGAGCTTTAAAAGCTCTCCAAGCTATGTCTGCAAACTATTTAGTTGTATACAAAAACTGAATTTAATCAATTTAATAAGAGCTTAAATGTGCTTCCAAAGCTCTTCTTCAAACAGCTCTTACAATAACATCTATTGAGAATTGGAATCCCATATCAGTTAATGCATAAATTTGCATAAATTCAACTCAATTTCATGCAAGCTCGATTATCATTGATTTAAAGTTCAATGGGATCAGCAAATATTGTTGCACACATTTAAGCCGAATGTTGAACTTGAACTCCGACTGCTGTCACTCTCAATCAAACGTAAATGATGGCTCTGAAATATGCAATGTTGAATAAATTAAATGATAGCTAGCTCGCATTTTGTAATCCTTTATTTACAATAAGTTGAAACGTGTAGCTGCCCCGTGGGCAGGGTATTGAGGTATTGAATCGCAAAAACTTGTTGGCTTCAGCCGCAGGCCAATAGATTTCAGTCCATGTTGCATGCCCCATCACCAGCCCCAGCTCCAGTCCTAGTTCCAGCTCCAGCTCCAGCCACCGGGTGTTCCGTGCCAACATCAGTCGCCGGCTGGCAAAACTTAATTATGCATGGTTAACACGAAAACTCAATAAATTTTCAAATAAATTCACAGGAAAACCTCCATGTGTGTGTATATAGAAATATGTGTGTGTGTGTGTGTGTGTGTGTGTATTGGTGTGCGGTCTATGTAAATTTTATTTGCTAAAGGATTTTTCATGAAGCTTCCTGCCGCCGTCGCTGCCATTGCCGTTGCTGTTGCTGTTGCTGTTGCTGCTGCTGCTTTTGCTGTTGCATTTAGATTTATTTGCGACGTGTGTGTTATGTAAAACCTATTAGAGCGCCACCCAAGTCCAGGCCCAGTCGCCCAAGCACAGCTCCAGGCAGAGGCTCAAGGCCCAGCCAACAATCCCAGCCCCAGCCCCAGCCCCAGCCCCAGCCCCAGCCCCGCCTCCCGCTGCCGCTGCCGCCCCTGCCTCTGGCCAGTGCCAGGTCCAGGCAACAGGCTCAGCTCAGCTCAGCTCACGTGTGCCTTTGCCGGCCATTCAATTTGGCCCGGGGCGCTCAACTGTTGCACAAGAGCAGCCGCAGGCGGGTCGGGCGGGTCGGGCGGAGCGGAGCTGAACCAGGCAGTAGCCGGAGCTCCAGGCACCTGGCAACTAATCGCCTGTTGAAATGGCTCACACAGCCGCCAAAGTAAGGCAAATTTATTGAGTTCTCATATTGAGCAACGTTATAAGAATAATGCAGCAAACAAAGCCGACCACCCACAACAACAGCAACCAAATAAAACTGGACTAAGTAATGGGAGCTGGAGCTGGAGCTGGAGTTGAAGTTGGGTGTTGAAGCTCTAGTGCGGTACACTTGAGTTGATGGGCTCTCTTACATAAGTCAAAGAGGAGAGCGATTGGAACGAATATGAATTTGAAGATAGCAAGTTGATTGAACAGTTCATATGAACTAGTTTCATGAGTCAGTAGAACTAAAAGAACCTGATCTTCTAGCTTATCGATTTAGTTCATATGAACCAAATGCAGTCAGCAAATACCCATGGGCCATTGGCTTCAGGAGCCACATAAAAAACCACTCGTCAAGTAAGTTTGACTGCTTATGTGAATCCAATACGTAGATCACTTACATAGTTCATATTGGCTGTTTTTAGTTCTCTAATCAACTCAAATGAACCATCTTAAAGAGTCAGCTGAACATCTACTGTAAACCAGATTCGCTGTTCATATGAACCAATTTCATTAGTCAGCTAAACAGCTCATTTGAACCATCTTCAAGAGGCAGGTAAACAGCTTTTGTATACCAAGTACGCAAGTCAGGTAAACAGTTCATATGAACCAGTTTCATTAGTTAGCCGGCTCATATAAATAACCTTCAAGCACCAGCGTATTAACTATTGTAAACCAGATATGTAAATTTGTTCATATGAACCAGTAGCACAAAACGGTTGAATCCTTTTTCTAAAAGGATACTCATGTCAAATAAACAGTTCATATGGATGAGCTTCACAATTTAGTTGCGTTAGTTTATATATAACTATGTATAAACAAAAGTAAATTAAAGAGTCCATATGGATCAGTTTAACAATTTAGTTGAATTAGTTCATATGAGCCAGTTTTAGTAGGTTACCAAAATAAATGAATATAAGTAAATTAAAGATAAAGTTAAAAATTTAGTTAAGTTAGTTCATATGAACCAGCTCAACCAATAAGTTGACTACTGCATGTGTATAAATTTATTGTACGATGAAAAACAAAATTTGTCTGTAACAGATTCCCATTTATTTAAAATCTTCATATATACTTAAACGAACTAATTTTCGAAACTAACCACAAAAATCTCCAATCTGCATATTCTAGGTGATATCAAGGTCGTTGTTGGCTACCAACAGAAACTACAGCATAACGCACCCAAACAGACACACACACACACACACACACACACGCACAGAGAGATAGAGAGATAGCAAGGGGAGTTGTAAGACTCGAAATGCTTTGCAAAAAGTAGCAGTAGCAAAAAGTGAAATGAAGCCGAAAAGCAAATAGAGCATAAATTACGCAAATCCAACACGACACTTTACAGCGTTGACTGCGACGCTAGCAGCAGAGGCAGAGACAGAGGCAGCAACAGAGGCAGAGGCAGAGGTAGAGGCAGAGGCAGCAACAGAGACAGAAGCAGCGACAGGACGTCGCGACAATCCTGCCGGACACCTCAAGCGCTCGTGTGTGTGCCTGTGTGTGTGTGTGTGTGTGTGTGTCTGTGTGTGTGTGTGTGTGTGTGTGTGTGTGTGTGAGAGCTTAAACACACACTCGTGCAGTGGGAGTCACAGAGACAACAAATAAGTTAAGTCAAAGTCAGAAAGGCAGACAAACATTGCGTGCGAACGAGATGGGGGGAGGCAAACAAAATGTCGTGACATCTCTGTCGCTCGCTCTGTGGCAGCAGTGGCCAGTGCAGCGCGGTGCAGTGCAGTAAAAGTGTAGCATGCAATCAGGCGCCAAATGCTCAAGTGTCTCATTGTCAGCATGTTGCATGCAACACGCCGTCGACTGCACCATCGGGGCACTGGCAAAATAAAGTAAAATGAACAGCAGCAGCAGCAGCAAAAATGTTAAAGCAAGTAAATAAACATTGTGTGCCATTATCAGGCACTGCCAGCAACAACAATCAAAACACCAACACCAGCAACAACAGCAACAGCAACAACAACAACAACAACGACAATAATCAGCACACCAGGCAACATAATTTGCAGTTGCAACTGAGAACTTTTCAATGGCTTGAAGCTGAAAAAGCTGACAACCCAGAGAGGACACAAATAATACCGCACACTGGACCAAAGCTGCTCGAAATTCACTCAAAATCAATTGCAAGCAAAAAATTAATAAATTATAAAAACTCTAAATGTTTAAATGTAAACATAAAAAATATTTTTTAAATAAATATAAAAAAGATATCATAATAAAATATACTCTAGCTTTATTGACTGTAAAGAACTTTGATGTATAAATTTTAAATTCATATTAATGTTTGATTTTTATTTATTAATTTTTTGATTATATATTAAAAATTCTTTAAAATATTGCTAAACAAAATATTGAATTTATTAAAGTAAATAATATAAAAATAAAAAGCCAAAAATAATATATATACATTTTTTTTTAAATAAATCTTAATATACTCAGACTTAATCATTTTGAAAAAAAAGGAATATGTATAATTTAAAACTTTTTATATATATTTTTTTTTGTTGTATATTTACTTACCTAAAAAGTGATATATAAACATTTTACATTTTTATTTATTTGTAGTTTTTATTTTTGTAGTTCCAAATTTTGCTCAAAATCAATTTTAACATATTACTAAAAAAATACCAAAATAAAAGCTAAGGAATGTTATTTTTAAATATATCCAAATATACTTTAACTTACTCACTTTAAAATAATTTTTGTATAAATAAAGAAAGCTAAAGGGTTTTTTCTAATATACTTAAGTATACTCTAACCTACTCACTTTGAAAAAAAAAACCAAAATATATAAATTTTAATTTTTAATTTTTTTATATGAATTTTATTATTAAATTTATTAATCAATACTTAGTTTTAATATGATAATTATTTATATACACTGTAACCAATGTAGTATTTCTTGAGCTGCTCTAAATTTAACTTCATGCCAAGAGATCTTGAACCACTGTGCGATGTTGACTGCAGCCGGTAACGGCAATGTCCAATGCCTGGCACATAGCCCGGATATGCCGGCGAACCTGATACTGTTCGTGTGTGTGTGAATATGTGGCTAGTGAGTGTGAATAGGTGTATGTGTGTGTGAGAGAATGTCTGTGTGTGAATGTATGTGTGCAACGGCATGGTTGAACAGTCAATGGCGGTGCAGCCCAAAGGCCGGAAGTGCAGCCGAGCAACAGCAATGCAAGCGTGCCGTGTGTGATTGGATGTGTGTGTATGAGTGTGTGCCGATATGTGTGTGTGTGTATGTGTGAGTGTGAGTGTGTTTGTGAATCGGCTAAACAAAAAACAGAGCAAGCAACGAGCTCTGGCAAAAAAAAAAACACAAGTTGACATAAAAATTGTACAAACTGAAAATGATTTGTGGGGCCCAGAGTCACCTACAACCAGGCAAGACTTTTTCTTTTTTCAAAAACACACACAGGCACAAAGGCACACACACACACACACATACACACACACTGGCTCGTTCATGGCAAATCAAATAAATCGCCTGCATTGACGCTTGAACGATTAGGAGACGAAATGACACATGGGACAGCAATTCTCATTTTTGTTGCATCTGCCGTTGCCTCAATCGCTCAATCGCTCAATCGCTGAGTCTCTGTGGCTGTGTGACATAGTTTTCGGTTCAGTGACCTCTCGCGACAGCTGCCAGTTTATTGGAATGATTTTATGTTTTTCTATGGCGTCTAGAAAAAACATCCAGCTAATTGAAAGCAATGCAAAATCCTGTCCAAAAATCAATTTTATACGAATTTTTTCATTCTCTGCAATTGTAATATGAAAATGCATTTTGCCATCAATGGCAATTGATTTATCTTTGAAATCAATTAACCCAAATTAAAGCTAAGGTCAATTTGCTGGCACGCAAAACAAATTTTAATTGCTTTCAAAGTGGGCCAAAAGAGTTGGCTGAAAGCCTGAAAGGGCTAACAAACATATTTGTGAGCCTAACTTTTCACATCATATTAAGCCTTTAGTATGCTAATGCTAATAGTAATAGTAATAATAATGCTAATAGTAATAGTAATGGTAATACTAATAGTAATGCTAATACTGATACTAATACGAATAGTAATACTAATACTAGTAGTAATATTTATCCTAATAAAAAAACTAATTCTAATAGTAATGCTTATATTAATACTAATAGTAATGCTAAGAATAATACTAATGCTAATAGTATTATTAATACTAATAGTAGTGCTAATACTAATATTAACACTAATAATAATACTAACTAACGCTAATACTATTAATAATGCTAATGCTAATAAAAATACTAATACTAATAATACAAATTATGATAATATATGATAATATAAATAGTAATAGTAATAATAGTAATGCCAATAAATACTAATATAAATGATAGTACTAATACTAATTGAAATAGTAATACTAATAAAAATTGAAATACTAATTTTAATACTAATACTAATAATAAAAGTAGAATTAATACTAAGAGTAATAGTAATATTCTTCTAATACTATCATATACTAATACTAATAATACAAACTTATGATATTACTATTAACAACACTAATACCGATACTAATACTAACAAGAATAGTAATACTTATAGTAATACTAATACTAATAATAATACTTATAGTATTACTACTACTAATAATAATTTTAATACTAATAATAATAATACTAATACTAACACTTATAATAACACTAATATTAAAATATTAATACTAATACCAATGCTAATACTAATATCTGTCAATAAGTTTGTTATTTATATAGATTAGCTGAATTGCTCAAACTTTTGCTTTCAAGGCCAATAAACTTCAACGTGCGCTGCATTAAGGTTAATAGGACAACACAAGTTGGCCAAATTGTTTGAGGTGTTTTGGCAACAGGCCCCCGCCCATAACACCGCCCCCGTCACCGTCCCGACAAATAGTCGGCCAGTTTGTTGGCCCCATCATCGGCCCCACATGAAACAGACATTGGCCTCGTCTCGCCCGACTTGGCTTGGCTTGGCTTGGCTTGAATTGGCTGGCCGCCTAATTAGCAGCAAGTCAAAGTCACGTGAAATGTTGCCATTGATTATGATGAGGTCGCACTGTTGCTGCTCTAATGCCAAACACTTTGGCCTAATGCCTAGAGGACGGCCCAGATGAGAGGAGATGGCCCGTCGAGCATGTTGGCTCGTATCTGGCCGGTCTGCAGTGGGCTTAAGGACACACCCACAACAGCCGCACAAATTGTTCATGTTACCAGACAGCCGCTGCATAGGCTGTGGTCCAGGGCCGCCAACGCTTTTGGCCAATGTAATTAATACCAACATAATTATATTTGGATAACACAAACGTAATCAAGATTAATTGAGTAACAGCAGGTAGTTTGCATAATTAGAGCTCGGTCGCCAGAGCAGACGGCTCTCGATGCTCGATGCTCAGCCCAGTGGCAGTGTTCAGTGTTCATTGTTCATCGCTCATCGTCCAGCAGGAGGAGCTGGAGGAGCTGGAGGAGCAGCAGCACCACCAACATTTCCATCAACTGGCCAACGCCAATGGCAGCTGCGTTGACTGTCCACTGTCGTCACTCCATGGCCAAAAAACATAATTTACAATTTCAAATGCCCCTCTTACACTTCCACTCTCCCACTCTCTTCCTCGTTCTCTCTCTGTCCTCTCTCTCTCTCTCTCTCTCTCTCTCTCTCTCTCTCTCGCTGCGTGGGCAGCTATCAGCATGCTTTGAGTTTTGGCTTTGTGCTGTGGGCAACAGCCTGGGCATCAAGTCAACTCCATCATCGTCTTGCTCAACTTCATTTGATTACAATTGTTCCTGCTGTTCCTCTTGTTCCTGTTGTTCCTCCTGTTCCTGTTGTTCCTATTGCTGCGGCTCCCATTGTACTTGCTGCTCCACCTCCTGTTGCCGGGACAACGCACCAGCCACAGCTTAATAAGAACGTCCAGAACTAATGACCATTGTCCTGGCCTCGACGACCTAATGGACTCCATCGCCTGCATGCATGCACTTACTTAACCGGCCACAGAGAGTCGCACATTGCTCTGCAGGACTTTGCCTCTCAAGTGCTTGGAACAATATTTCTCTCTCCGTTTCGGGCGATTTGCAATTTGTTGCGAAAATGTTTATCTAAAGTGAGTTTCAATAGCAACTTAGGCCCAAATTGAGTGGCTTTTAAGTGTTTGAGGCTACATAAACTAGATTATCGATATCATAATGTACATTATCGATAACATGGTGATTATTGAAAGTGAGAGCTGAGACTTGACTATCGATTACTATAAGAAATATAACAATAATTTTTCAGCTATGTATTTTGACTTATTATCGATAGTTGATAATGTCAACTGCTTTTATATAATTCAAAAATAAAATAAATTTATATATATACGAAAAAAAATACTGTTTGAAGGTGCTGAGATTCCCTTTGCATTTATGATTGATAATACCTATTGTCCGATGGCGGTATATAGAGCTGCCCAGGTAAAATCTTTTCCGGCAACTCCTCATGCACCTGTGGACGTCCATAGAGCTCCAGTTGATTGCAGAAATAGTCGTACACATAGAGGTCCTCGGGCGCCACATAGTGAAAGGCAACCGGATACTCCGAGAGGCAGTTGTGGCACTGCAGATCAGCAAATTGTAAAAGCAGGACCTGGAGCTGAATCTGTTATCGGACTCACCGCACGGGGATTGTAGTAGGCGTACTTGAAGAGCCAGAAGTCCAAGCCATTGTATTTGGACATGAGTAACGTGAATGGGGCCATGGGAAAGAAGCGATTGCGCAGCGTTAAGTCACGCGAATCGCCGGCGAGCACGCCCAGATTATACAGGCATACGCCCATCTCCACGTCCTCGGCATGATTGTCCTCCTGCCGGCACTTGCTGCTATCATTCTGGCCGAGCACAAAGATGCGCAGCGCCTCCCGGCTTAGCACATAGCCGCTGCCCCCCGACATGTACGACTGGCCCAAGCAAGCAACGGACAATATATGTATGAAATAATATTGGGAAACACGTTTCGGATCCACTTACGGCATTTCCAAATGGATTGTGGAACAGCTTATAGTTGTAGCCAAAGTAAATGGGCATATCTGGAGAGTAAGGATACAGCATGTGGCGCAGATTCTCCACAAATACATATCTGAAAGAGAAGAAGAGAGTTAAAGAATTTGATATTGATATAAACAACAAAATCTATAGATATAACAGGGGGTAGGACAGGTCAGGAATGTGATAGAAGACTCTTAAGAAACCACAAAGAGGGAAACAAAATATAAGAGTATAAGAAAAAGGGAGACAGATATAGACAATTATAGAGATTAGATTAAAATAAAAAGCCAGATAACAGTGAAAATACTGAAACGCAGCTCAAGCTCTTATCATTGTTGACCTACTGTAACTCAGAATAGTAAAGATTTGTTGCTTATCGAATATACGAACATTTATATATATGCTAAAAGATTTTCAAGTTCATAACTGACTCACTTGTTGAACTGGTTCACAAGTTAAACTAGCCAGAGAGACAGTAACTAGTGAGTTAAACTGGTTCCTTGATTGAGCTGATTAGCTGCATGAACTAATTGCACCGGTTCACTAGCTGAACTGCTTTATAAGCCGAAATAGTTCACTTGTTGAACTAGATCACTAGGTAAACTGGTTCAAATGTTTAAGTGGATTACTAGTTGAACTGGTTCACTTGTTGAACTGATTCCCTAGTTGAACTGGTTCAATTGCTGATCTGGCTCATTTTTTTAAGTCGTTAGCTAGTTGAACAGGTTAACGAACTGAACAGGCCCACTAGCTGAACTGGCTCACTAGGTGAACTGGTTCAGTAGTTGAACTGGTTCAGTAGTTGAACTGGTTCAGTAGTTGAACTGGTTCACTAGTTGAACTGGTTCACTAGTTGAACTGGTTCACTAGTTGAACTGGTTCACTAGTTGAACTGGTTCACTAGTTGAACTGGTTCACTAGTTGAACTGGTTCACTAGTTGAACTGGTTCACTAGTTGAACTGGCTCACTAGTTGAACTGGTTCACTAGTTGAGCTGGCTAACTAGCTGAACTGGTTCAGTAGTCGAAATGCCGCATTAGTTGAACTAGTTCACTAAATAGTCAATTAGATTCATTTTAAAAATTTTGGTAGTCATCTTGAAACGTATTCAAAATTTGTGAATTTCTGGCAATAGTTCATTGTTCATCACACTAGTTCACGTACGTATCATCGTCGGCCTTCATGAACCAATCCGCCTCGTGCAGCTTGTGTTCGTAGAGGTAGGTGAATGCCGCCTTTGTCTTGCCCCAGAGCACGTCGTATGAATCCGTCTTGTTCAGCAGAATTGTGTCGAGCTCATCGTCTGGTGCCGAGGTGATGAAGTAGATCTTATTGCACCGCTGGCCCCACGTGCGCAGTATGTGCACCGCTCGCGTCTTGTGGTACTTGGGCGTGGTCATCACCCAGCAGAGCACACGCACCTCTCGCTCCAGCTGCGCGGCCAGCGACTCCCGCGAGCTGTGCGCGTCCAGATCACGTCTATCACTCAGCGCCGTGAGCATCGCCACATCCCAGTAGACATAAAGCGTAATCAGTGCGATGCAGCAGATCAGTCCGAAGACAAACAGATGACGTTGCGACAGCCGATAGAGAGCGGGTCGCCTGCCTGTCAGCAGCACGTGCAGCTCATCCCGTTTCTTGGACGTCGACCCCACGACTTGCACCAGCTGCTCCTGCTGCAGCTGCTCCAATGTGATCTTGTACTCGGACATCTTGGCACTGGCTGTACCCCTGCGGATGGAGATAGCGTACCTTCCACTGAAGTGGCATCTTATCTGGCACTGACAACTGTGCCATGTTCGACACAGCACTAATGGATATTGAACCAATGAGTTTGCAAGATAAACGATACAGAGTGAAAACAGTTACTATATTATTGTTGAAAATGTAATTGAATTTGGCATTAACATAAGCAAACCCTAATTTGGCAGCCGCATACCACTAAAATTTCGCTCGTCTTATACTTTCAAACCCTATAAAACTAAATCGCCAACTTTAAGTTAACTAAAATATTTTACAAATTCGCAAAATCTCAAATATTAAGTATACGCTAACTCATAAACAAATATTTTTGCTTGAAATTAAGCAATTTAAGCTCTATCAAATTAATTAAATGTTTTTCTATTTTTTAAATTTTTTCAAATTAATTTGTATTTGTTTAAAGACAATAACTATTTAACTTTTGTTAAATTTAGTTAAAATATTAAGTATACACCACCGCATATTCTGCAAATTTTATTTTAAATCAAAGGCTTAAATTTAGTTTAATAGCAAAAATACCTAATTTAGCCAAAAGACTAAAAGCATTTGAATTTCCTCACGAACAATTCAAATATTAAGTATACGCCACCACAAAACAATAATATCAAGCTTTAAAAAATTTTAATATTATATTAATAATACAAAAATGACAATCAATTATAAATATATTAATATTAAATATTTAATATTCAAGAGTTTATACTTTCAAGAGTTATACTTATTAAGTATAAACAAACCCTAAAGCCAAGATCTTTGCATGAAATTCAGCCAAATCGAAGAATTCAATGTGAGCCACCAAATTGAAGCAAAATATGTCAATCATTTGAGCCATATCATAATTTGTATAAAGTTTTTACAGTAAATATTTATTTAATAAGAAAAACAGTGAAGCAGTTGAGCAGAGCAGAGCAGAGACAGGTTATTGCCCTGGCAAGCAGCATATGCTAATCCTGTCCGGCAGCTGGCTCCGGCTCCGGCTCCGGCTCCCGGTCCCGCTCCGGCTCCAACTCCGGCTCTGGCACTGGCACTGGGACTCTTGTTGACATTTGCCATGCAAACCACTCGACAATCGTAGAAATTTGTTTAAGTTTAAAGGCTGCGACAATTTATCAAAACGCCAAGGGCCACTGCGATGTGGCACTCACACACACACACACACACACACACACACACACACAACTATAGTCCTGACTCTGGCTATGGCCCTGACTATGGCTATGGCTATGGCAGCGCCCAAAAACAAAGGACAAACATACCGAAACAGTTGAGAGAATCTTTCAATTAATCATGAGCGACATGTGGTCCGCTACTTCTTTCCCTCTCACTCACTCGCTCACTGGCTCGCTCACTGGCTCACTCTGGTCAGACCGCCGAGCGCGAGAATAATTATACGAGCGTGCATAGCGCATACGCCCCATAGGCCAACCCTCTCAGGGGCACCAAGCTAGATGGCTGGCTAGCTGCCGTTTTTCGGCACTGGTCGATGCTCGATGGTCGATGGCCGGCGCTCTGGTTGGCAAACAAATAGCTGCCATAATAGCGAGCAGGCGGCGTCCCAGGCACACACACACACACACACACACATGCACACACTCATCCTGGCAGGAGCCCTGCCGCCGGCTCTGACGTTGGCCAAACAAATTCGCATTAATAAAATAAAATTCACTAAAAATAAATATACCCACACACACACAGACACACACACTCGCATGTGGGGTGTAAAACTATTTGGCATTGGGGGCGTGGCAGCTGGGCTGTCTTCCGGCACGCAGTGATTGTAGCAGTTGGTCGTCCGCTGTACAAAGAGAAGCTAATAAAAATGTTATTTTACTCGTTTATTCCTTTATTTTAGCACTGTGCAGCATACCCTGCAGCGGCTAACACGAATAAGGCGGAACAGCAAGTCTAATAAAGTGCAGTCTAGTGAAAGTATACATATATATATATAGTATATATATATAGATCTGGTCTAGTTCGACATCTTCATTACAGCCTTCACAAATCAATTTCAATTGCAATTTCACATCGACTTCTATATCATCTCTGTTTACAGGGTATCTGCATATCACGCAATTTGTCATATTTTCATTTGTTTTAGCTGCAAATAAATTTGGCCAGCGCACAAACTAAACGAATGCAAATTAAACGGGGTCACGAAAGAGGACTGATAGCAAAGTTGTGCGATAGCTGGTGATAAATTTCAATGTTGATCAGTAGAGTCGCATCAACTAGAGTATTTGAAACAGTTATCAGTTATACAATACAAACAGCTTTTATATATAAATATAGATTATTTCCAATATGCCAGCTAAAATAAGCATTTGTAACTTTCTTCAGCTGTAACTCAGCTGTTTATAGTGTTTTCATTTTCATTTTAATTGACTATTCTTTTTCATCTTCTCTTATCTTAATCGCCTGATCAGCTTTTGTTTTCCCTCTCTCTCTCTCACTCTCTCTCTCTCTCTCTCTGTCTTTGTCCTTCCCTTTCTTTCTCTCTCTCACTCTCTCTCTCTCTCCCTCTCTCTCTCTCTCTCTCTCACTTAGTTAGCATTTCTACTTCAAAATATCTCTAGCATTCATAAAAAAGGCTTTCAATCAATGGCCATAGCCCAGATGCCATTGTTTAGATTCCTTTTGTGCCACCTGCTTGCCTACTACAACTTCAAGCTTCTAACTGCAGCGGAGACCCCAACTGAACTGAACTGAACTGAACTGGACTGCATTGGAAATTCATAAAAATAAACCAAAGTCAAATGTATACGAGCAGATTTTTTGCAATAATGTTAGCTTTTGGATTTTACAAGCGGCATTTGTTTTTCTCTCTGCCACTGACCCCGCTGCAGCCCCCTTACACCGACCCCCTCTCTGACCACCTCTGTAACCCCCTCTCTAACCACCTCTCCATCCCCACTCAGCTATCCTTGCTCTCGGTGTTCGTTTTGGCACCAGGAATGCAATAACTGCATTAGTGATGAGATATATAATAGAATAGAAGAATATAGATATTTATATTTGTATATATATAAACATATTTAAATACATTTTTTTATAATTTATTCATTAGAGAAAATTGTAACAACAATAAAATTTTTATTAGAGAAAAATATGTTTAAAATACTTTAAGTTTTTATTTATATTTATTTTGACCAAAATATATTTATTACTAACAACTGAGATTTATTAATATGCTTTATTTAATTCCATTTTGTTGTTAAATATATTTTTCCAATTACTTTATTAATAAATGGCACAATGCTGAAATAAACAAATTAATTAAAATTAGTAACGAAAAACATATAGTTAATATTTTAATAGGCTTTTAATACATCCAAATATTTTTGTAAGCGTTTAAGAACTTTCTGTGTTTTTCTGCTTTTTTCATATTTAATAATAATAATTTTAAATTGAAATAATTTTAGAATTTTTTATTTATTTATTTTTTTTTATTATTATTATTTTATTATTTATTTTTAGAAACAAAATTATTTCTTCAATTAAATCAATTAATTCAAAAGAAACAAAATTTTAAAATATTTGAATTATTAAAGAACACAATAGTAGCTAAAATATATAGAATAGATTAAAAAAAAAAACAGTTTTATTATATAGAATAAAAAAACTTTTTTTTTTATTTTGTCACCTGTTATATTTTTAATAATCTTGGCTTTAAACAACAAATTTAATTTGGTTAGTTATAAAAATATATTTGACCTTTTTTTATTTATTTATTAATTTTTAATTTTTATGTATTTTTCTTTTCAATAAAATACTTTAAATATATTTGTAAAACTACAGAAGCAAAGCTTGATAATATTAAAACTTTTAGCTTTGAGCTTGCAGTCGGAGCAAAATGTAAATAAAATATCAAACTTGATTCAATTTAACAAATTAATTACAGTTGCCATGCCTTGTGTATCGAATCAATGTATCACAGTCCAAGAAGGGTTTGAGGGCTATGTTAGTAAGTTACAGACGAGACTGCATTCAAGTTTGGCTGAATTTCTGGTTGGCTTTGTGTAAAGACCAAAATGAAATATTAAATGAAAAAACAGCTTTAAGTTCAGCAATCCGTGTAGAATATCAAGTTTCGTATTCAAGTATTTCAAATTTATTGTAATTAAATTAATAAACATGAAACGATGTAAATTTATTTCAAATTTATTTTTAATAAAGAGCTCAGCTAAACAAATTGAAGAAAAACATTTACAGAAAAATTCCAGTTTTATTAGATTGAGAATTCCAAAAAAAAAAATACTAAATATTTGTTAAAGTCTGCTTTAATTTGTTTTAATTATACTTTTAGGCATTTTCTATGCCTAGCCGAATTTTTGTTTGGCGTCAATTACGTCACGATATTTACACATCTCTAACAAACGCATACTCACACGAGCACACACACACACACACACACACACACACACACACACACACACACACACACATACACGCATACACATTTAGTGAGACATCAAACGTGCAAACATTTACCATATTTTTGTAATCAAAGTAAACAATCCATTTAACCAAACAGAGCATACAGAAACACACACATACACATGGAGAGAGAGAGAGAGGGAGGGAGAGAAAGAGACATATAGCACACACACACACACATAGCACACATCGACTGGCAGCTGTTGCTGTCCAAACGTGGCATCTTTGGCAATTTGACTTCATTTTCGATTTGGCCCGCGACCATGAAGCGCCCTCTGGCGGCCAACCACTTGGCCCAGAACACACGTCGATTTTGTACTCTATATGATGTTCTTGTCTTCCTCTTCTCTTCTTCTCTTTGCTCCTTTTCTTTTTGTCACTTGGCCAGCACAGTCGGTCATAATAACGACGCCAATTGAGTTAAGGTGGGCGTTGCCGCGCCTCACCACGTGACGTCTTTGATGCAAACAGCATTTGAATTTGAAATGAAAACCAGCTAAGGGCTACATTGCGGCAATGCAGCTTGCAAGGGGTCAGACAATAGACAGCAGGCGGCAGACAGCAGACAGAAGACAGCAAAGAGAGAGAGAGAGGGAGAGGGAGATAGAGACACATCACATAAAGACAGGGGCGCAGCGAGGCTGTCGATAATGGGGTGCTGATTCTTATTGAATTGACGACTCACCTCGGATATTTGGCGTAATACGTAATTGGGTTAATCAATATGCTGATTTTTTTTTTATTAATTCAATGTTATTTGCAATTTGCCTTATACTAAACAATATGCAAATTTACTGAGAGAGAGAGATAGAGACACACACACATAGAGGCAGGGGCGTAGCGAGATTGTCGATAATGGGGTGCTGATTCTTATTGAATTGTCGACTTACCTTGTGTATTTGGTATGGATTTTTATTTAACAAATAAATGAATAATAAATATTCCATTCCATCAATATGCTGATTTCAAATACACTATTTTTTGCATTTTTTTTTTTTTTATTCATTTTTATTCGCAATCTGTCTTATACTAAACAGTAAGTTTACTAACATTAACATTAACTAACAAAAAATCCGATGAGCTCAATTCATATATTTACATATTTACATTACTAACTTACTCTACTCTCTATTTGGCAAATCCAGCACATGGAATCTTTTTTAACGCCTTAGGCTATTATATTTGCTGTCTATAAGTCTTATTGCTATCAAGTAAAATCTATTCAAAGAAATACTGTATATATATGAGAGTGTGTGTGTGTAATGCACTATTGGCATTCTACAAATTTCGATTGGGAAAATTAGAGAATTAAATAAAAATAAATAAAATAATTACCAAAAAAAAAATCAAGCCAAAAAAAAAGATCAACAAAGCTATTCATTGCAAACAGATGGCTCACTCTGAGATCTTGTGGGGGCAGTCACACCCCACACATACACACACAGCCCCCCTCGCTACGCCACTGCATAGAGCTGGCCAGTTTGCTCTATCCAAGCTTCAGTTAGCGCGCTGCGGCGTTGCATACTTTGCAGCGCCATGCGGGAAATTTAGCACTGATATGACAACACTCTATGGCATCTGTGTCCATTGCTATTTTGTTTGTAAACATTCCATGCCAGCTGCATGTGTATGTGTATGCATGTGTGTGTGTGTGTGTGATTGTGTTTGTTTGTGTGTAAATAGTTTTTACTGTCGTCACATCCACAGAGCCAAGCGCTGCCAAAAGGCAATAAAACCAAAGCGCCAACTTTATTATTACGTTTTTATAACGCCAGCACACACACACACACACACACACACATACACACACACACATACACTCACATATATACAGTATTTCTTTGAATAGATTTTACTTGATGGCACACCTGTTCAAAAGCTCTCACAATTCTGGGCAGTTACTCGACTGCCCACACACTGTTAGATCAGCAGCCTCAACTTGGCCAAATTCCAGGCTATTCATATGCATATGCATATGTGTATGTATATATATAGTATATGCATATATATACGCATATATATATAGTACATATATCTACTTGTGTGCTGCGCTGCAGGGGGTGGGAACAGCTGCTGGGACTTCGGCAGGAAATTGAATTGGATAATAAGACAAAAGAGCGCAGTTCATGCAAGCAGAACAAAAGCGAAAGCATTTTCCAAAGAATTTAATTAAATTGTCATTTTTTGGACTAAAGCTTAGCACAAAGCAGAAGAAGCTGCTACATTAGGCAAAAGAACGACTAGCTGATACACTGAGAGAGATCTCTGTCAAAATGCTAATCGAAATATTCAAAGCAAACATTCATTTCTGCCTGTGCTGGCTGCTTCTTCTCTGCATCTGAGACACCAGCTGTGAGCAATTAGACCTTGGAATTCAGTAACAAATTGAATTTTATAGTCATGTATAGTCAGAGGGCTTTTTACTTGAAGAAATTTGCTTAGCTCACACTCAATAATTTCTTAACTAGTTTTCATATGAAATAGTTAGTCAAATTTGCCAGCAGAAAAAAATCTGCGTATAAAATAAATGAGACTTTACCATAAATGAACAACTAAAATTTGTAAATTTAATTAATTGTAAAAAGTGTCCAATTAGTCAAAACTTTAAATTAACTTTAAAAGCTAGAAAATTGTTAGGCATTTTTAATAAAATTATATTTTTAAAACTACTTTTCAAAACTTAAAAAAAATTAAAAATACTAGAATAATTTTTATTAAAATCTTAATTAATTAACTAAAATAAATATAAATTATTTTATATCTAAAAAATATATTTTTATATTTATATTATACGAATAACAATTTATATATTTATATTATATGAATTGTAGATAAGTTATTATACTTACATATATATTTTAAAATATTTTATGTTTATTTCAGTAAATAATACATATAAAAAATACTCTAAATATCACAAAATATTTTTTTAGACAATTTTTTATATATAAAAATTTAAGTTATTCATTTATGGAAAAATCCTATTAACTTTCTAAAACATTTAAAGAATTTTCTGTTGGCAAATGTGACTAAATTTGATACAAAAAAAAATAGTTAAGAAATCATATAAAATTTTATTATTTAATATAAACTATGCTATATTGATTTTAGCTTATTATTAAGCTATTATTTATTATTTAGCTTATTATTAAAATTATATAATTATATTTGAATAGCTATTATATAAGTTAACACTGCCTAAAATTAAAATTCATAAATTTTACTTTCAGTCATCATAGACCTGATTCTAGTGACAGAAATGATGATAAAGAGATTCTTGAAATATATATTAAAAGAAACCAAATTTCAGTTTATTTCCAGAAAAGTTTCCAGCCACGAAACTTACCTATAAACTTCAGCTTTTCATCAGACTTAAACGATTTGATATTGTTAGAAGAAACAAATATAAATTAAAGTTACAAACAAGAATGTTTGATTGATGTATTGATATACAGTAAAAACTAATACTAAGCTAAGCTCTGTTGACCATATTTTTTTTTTCAGTCACTCACTGAGAATTGGGCACGTAGCCGCTGAAATAATATGAGGACAATAGAGATTGCTAAAAATACAAGCATTTGCTGTTCCTTGTGCCTGTTGCCATTGCCTCTTCTCTCTTCTCTCTTCTCTCTTCTATCCCTCTTCTCTCTGAATGTTTTGGGCCAGCTTTCAGTTATTGTTGGCCATGCCACGCCCCCGTTGGGTGGGTGCGTCAAACAAAATGTGTCACTTAGGTGTCAAATGAGAAAATAAATAAATAAGCTGCAAGAGGCTGTGGTGTTAAGCAACTGACGATGCTGCCTCCTGCCTGCTGTCGGCTGCTGTTGTTATCCTTGCTGATGTTATTATCATTGTTATTATTATTTTCTTAGTCCTCGTCATCGTTGCTGTTGTTGTTGTTGTTGTTGTCACGCGACTGCAGTGGCGCGTTTTCAATAATAATCTCTTGTCTTGGGCATAAATGTCGCATTAAAATGTCACGCACTTGTGGCTTAATCACGCCTAAAGGATAACGCCCGGGCCCCAGCTCAGGCCAGCTCAGGCCGGCTCAGGCCGGCTCATGGCCTAGGCGCAGCGAGACAGACAGGCGACATCACTTCACAGTCCGTTTAGACACCACAGCCATGAAGTCCTCCATGTGGAGGTTACCTCAGACTCAGCCTCAGCCTCAGCCTCAGCCTCAGCCTCAGCCTCAGCCTCAGCCTCAGCCTGATTCACTTGAATGGACGCTCTGGGCGGGTTGACATCACTTGTTTGCGGTTTTTATTATATTATGCTTGTGTCAAATGGGCTCAGCGCTGTCACATCCTTGACTGCTGCCAGCTCAGCGTCCTGTCAGCCAACTCTCTGGCTCAACTACGGCTTTAGCACCGCCCAGTTATTACGCATTGCCGGCATCTTAATGTCGAGTGCTTCTGCTGCTGCTGCTGCTGCTGCTGCTGCTGCGGTTGAAGAAACTGCGTCGGTTGCGGCCATCGCTGCCTAACCCAACTCTCGCCAACAGGTGGCGCCCCTTGACCCACCCGCCTCCACCGTCAGCTGAAACCCGGCAAATTCGTAGAACCAAACAGCAACCACTTGGCCAACAACAAGTGCCACTGCCAACTGCCAACTGCTCCTGCTCCTGCTGCTGCTGGCCATACTTCTGTTCCTTCTCTTGTTTCTTAAGCTCAAGTTCTCATTACTATGTCATAGGAATTGTAACGTAGCTGCCAAGAGACAAAAGTGACTTAAACGCTAGACAGACAGAGCTCTACATTAAGAGTTATTAAGTGATGTATAAATAGATGTGTATAGAAATGTCAGATTGTATATGATTACTAATTCTCATATATTAATGAAATATTCCACGAATATTTAGAAACTTTTATCAAATATTTTATATAATCATTTTTATTAATTTTATATATAATCATTTAAATTAAAGATTAATAAATAACTAAAATATTTCTAATAATTCTTTAAGAATGAATACTTTAAATAATTGTATTCTTAATATGCAGATGATGATTATTAATTCTAATTTATTAATGATATATTCTACGAATATTTAGAAAATTTTATTCAATTTTTTAAGTAATCATTTTTATATTAAATTAAATATTTAAAAAAAATTTAATATATCTTATAATTCATAAAGATTGTATACTTTAAATAATTGTATTCTTAATATGCAGATGATGATTATTAATTCTCATTTATTAATGAAATATTCCACGAATATTTAGAAACTTTTATTAAATATTTTATATAATCATTTTTAAAATAAATTAAAAATTAATAAATAACTAAAATATTTCTAATAATTCTGTAAGAATGAATACTTTCAATAATTGTATTCTTAATATGCAGATTATGATTAATAATTCTAATTTATTATTGAAATATTCCACGAATATTTAGAAATTTGTATTAAATATTTTATTTAATCATTTTATATTAAGCTAAATATTAATAAAAAAAATTGAAATATTTCTAATAGTTCTTTCAGATTGAATGCTTCAAATAATTGAATTCTTAATATGCAGATTATGAATTATTATTATAATTATCATAACCATAAGATGGATAGAAGAAAGGAGCGTCTTAGGCAGAAATTGTCGGTGAAGTAAAAGTAGATTCGACAATAGAGCAAATGTGCAAAAGCAAAGATGCTTGAAGATCTACATTTAACCTCGGAACTGGAAGCAGGAGCACTTTGAACAATGCTCAGCTTTAGCTCATATCAATGCTTCACTTTGTAGGCTAATGTGAGTAAGCACCTGGATCCAAGATGCAAGGCAGCCCAAGCAAAAGTCGTTTTCTTATTCGCTGAGCAGGTAATGCAATCAATCACATCAGTCAGAGTTAACACTTGACTGACGTTGCAATCTTACCTAAATTAAATAACAGTGTAAAAACATGCTCATTAACATTATCATTAACATTATCATTAACATTATCATTAACATTATCATTAACATTATCATTAACATTATCATTAACATTATCATTAACATTATCATTAACATTATCATTAACATTATCATTAACATTATCATTAACATTATCATTAACATTATCATTAACATTATCATTAACATTATCATTATCATTGGCATTGGCATTTCCATTATCATTGATCATTATCACTGTCATTATCAGTGTCATTATCATTATCATTGTCACTTTTAGCATAAGCATTGAGATTCTCATTATCATTGACCATTGATCATTATCGTTATTATTGACATCAGCTCTAGTAATACTATAAGCATTAGCATTGTCATTCTTATTATTATTATCATTTATTATAAGCACTAGCATTAGCGTCAACATTAGTATTAGCATTAGCATTGGCACTCTCATTCCTTATCATTATAATTATCATTAAAATTGTTCATTGATCTTTCTTATAAGCATTTACTTTAGTAGTCGTATTTGCATTGACAGTTTCATTATCGTTATTCATTATTAGCATTGACATTCTCATTGGCATTGACTTTTTCATACGCAAATTACTTGGCTCATTCTCATTGGCAGTATCATTAATCATTATCATTATCATAGCCATTTACTTTTATCTTTTATGAACAATGCAGTTCAATAAGAATTTTTATATATTTTCTTTATCATAAATATATAGTATTATATACAAATAACTATTTATATATAATAATAGATCGCACATAATTGAAAGACTGCAAGACGTAGTAGAGTATTTTGGCTTCAGCCAAGAGGCAAATTGTTACTATTGCGGTCTGCACTGCAATTGGCAGCTGGCACTTGCCATATTTTATAAGTTAAGGCACGTTTCAGTGGTCAGGCCGCTCGTCGGGCAAGTGGTAATCCTGCTCCACTCATCCAATGACTGGTCTTCAGTTATTCTGTTCTGCAGTCAACTGCTTGGCCGCAATGAAATCGCAAAATTTATTTGCTGAGTGTTGCCAAAAGAAGACGAAGACGGAAAAAACAAAAAACAAAATAACATAGAAAAAGCAAGAGGTATGAACTGTAAGCAGTAAGTATGCGACTAGCTAATACCCTGTAAAGAAGTGTATGTAATTGATAAATTGAATTTACTTTGCTTTAATCTTGAGTGGAAGAAGCAGAGAGAAATCTCTTTAACTACTCCAATACTGGGCACATTTGTTAGCCAACTCTGTAGAGTCTGTAGTCTAGTCTAGGGTATCCAACTGAACTCCACCCGCCCCCACACATCGAGCACATGGCCAGCAAATGAAGCGGCTGGCAAATTGGCAGCTTCGCATTGAGCCGAAAGTCAAAAGCTGCCAGGCCCCAATCCGTAAGCCAATTGCAAAATGAAGACAGCATCCTTGGCTGCTGCACAGACGCTAAGAAGCCTTTGTGGCCCGGCAACAATTTAATTATAAGCCAAGTGACATAGTTGCTCCGTCTCTGGCGCTCCCACTGGCCTAACCTGATTACAAGTTGCAAATGTTTATTCAATTTCCATTCTCAATTAAATGCGGACTCTGTTTTTGCTGTCATTTTGCGACTCATAATTGCATTTGCCTCACATTCCATCCACAACTATTTGCCGCATGTGGATCAATTTGCTGGTGTGTCTGCGTCTGTGTGTGTGTGTGTGTGTGACCCTTTCATTTTGTCCAACACTTGCCGCAACGCCCACTTTCTCAACTCTCGGCATAATTTGTAATTTTGTTAGAGATTTCGGCCGAAATGGCCGCAAATGTGAATTGGAACTGTCTTTGGTTTTTGCGGCTTTTGGCCAGGGCTTTAGCTGATTGGCCAGCAAAAGTTTTTGTCGCCAAGGAGACGCCATCCCGAATCTGTGTGTGTGTGTGTGTGTGTGTGTGTGTGTGTGTGTGTGTGTGTGTGTGTGTGTGTGTGTGTGTGCTCGCTGAAAGGACACGTCACATGCTCGGCTGATTACATTGGCTAACCACCCGCCCGCTGCTCTTTGGAGTCGCTCAAGAAAACTTTACGTATAATTTGCTTGGCCAAATTGCATTTTGTGGTTGCCTAGCAAAAAAAAAAAAAGTATAGAACAAAAAAGCAACAGAATCAAAAATAAAATTTGGGCCAAGGCACATATCACAGACGAATACACCCATCCAAGTGCATTGCTCGACTCCAAGCTGAGCTTTATTAGCTCCAAAATCAACATCCGCTTCTGCTTCAACTTCTGCTGCTTTGTCATTTCCATTTGCATTTAAATATCAATTAAATTGACCACAAATCCCATTTTAAAAGCTACATCGAATGTCAAAAACTGTGTGAAATTATCGCCCACAAAGCTAAGCCATGGCTCACAAGTTCTGAGGTGTCGAGCTCACTCAGAGCCCACTCAGAGTCCACTCAGAGTCCACTCAGAGTCCACTCAGCACATACATGAGTAAGACTTGCCGCAGATTCTCTTTGCTATAAGGCATTGTATGATGTAACTTAATAATTGTTTCTGAATCCCAATGATAAACAAGAAAGAATGCGCTAGGCAGGCTAGGCTACTCAACTGCGAAATACCCTGTACTTTAGACAGAGCTGATATGCCAATTCACATGATAAAACAACACATGCAGCCATATATATATATATATATATATATATATATATATATATATATTATATATATACTGAAACATGAGCACTTGCTGCTCTTATGGACTATTAATTGTTGAATAGCTCTTGTAGTTGATAAATTCTTTTAGTGACATGTTTAGAGCATAATACAATGTATATACATTCGAATGTATGAAGTTTTCCCTTCCCAATTTCACGGATAGGTAACCAATAACCAAGGATATTATTGCAAATCTATGTATTGAACCCAGGAATAAGCATAGTAAACTTGAAATCTCCAGCTTATGTCATGTTCAAGAAAGTGCTTATGAAACTAAATAAAAATATATATATTAATTATAATTTTAACAAAATTAATTATTTTCGACAATAGGGATAAGAAAAAAATTTCCCGAAAAATCATCTCTTTTTACTATGAATGATATAATATTTAGGATTAGACATTTAATACTTCAATACTCATGAAGACAGACAGATGGAATTGAATGGAATCTAATCGAGCTGATCTCAGCTCGTCGCTCTGATAAGAATACTTATACATTATAAATATAAACTTAAATTAAATAATATAAATCTTAAAAAAAAAAACATTTACAATAATATACTATAAAGCTTATATCTGCCACGTCTCCTACACAAAACCATTATATCAAGAATTGCCACCTGCAATGGTTTTAGCGTATAAGGCATTATAAACATTTAAAAACCGCTCGACATTTGATCTACGTTGTAACATCTAGAATGATTTCAAATATTCTAAAAATTAATTTGTTTAACAACAGCTTTTCGACGTACATAAATACTTGAGTAAATTGATAATTTTATTAAGTTGAAGCAGCAATTTGGTTTTTTGAAATATCTTGATCGGTTCAGATTTTATGGTATCAAATGTAGTGTCCCAGTAATCAACTGCGCATACCTTATATGTATGTACGTGACTCCATTTATACACAGGATTATCCATATTCGACGAACCCATCTGAGGCTGCCCATATTCAACGCACCCATGTTTTTTTTTTTTTAATCAAAGCAAACACACAATTTTTTAATGTTGGCGATAGTAATAATTTTATTTAGTTCAAGAAGATTTAAACCATATAAAAAAGAAAACAATTTAAACAAAAAATTGTTTTTTTTTTAATTAAAAAAAAAACATTGGTTCGTCGCACATGGGCAGCCGTGTACATCCTAAAATTACAATTACAATAATTGCTGATTTATATATATAAATATTATGATTTAAATTTGACTATGTCTATAAATTTTAACAAGGCAAATGAAAAAGCTTTTAAAAGCAAGCCCACATCATCTTTACTCCTTCGGTAAATGATACCTTTTTTTTTTGGTTTGAGACCTTTTGGTTGAGTTAATTGAAGCAAAAAGTATTTTATGTATGTATTGGTAATGCGAAGTGTTCGCTAAACTTACCAATAGACTTTTGAGTTGATCCCTTACACTTACTAAGTCTCATTGTGTGAACTCCAATCGTACCTCTCCCTCAGGAGCCTCACACGAATAGTTCAACTCAAGGCGCTCAGCCGAAGTCTCTTGCTCAGAGCGAGAACGATTGATTATGATTATTTCGGTTTATCTCTCTGTTATTTGCGAGCTATGCTCAAAATTAATAAATATTTAGTTGAACAAATATTTTCCTTTAAATTAAAAAATAATAAAACAGTTGATACATACCTTTATAAATATACCTTCATATATAAAACATTATCAATATATGCAATGTAAATAAAAAAAACATGTTTTTCATTTATTATATTATTATATTTATTTTGGAAATACTTTTCAGATTTATTAAAATATCAAACAAATGAAACATATGCAAATCTCGCAGTTCTTTTAGCATACCAAAAAAGAACCTTTCACAATGCCTATTGTTAATTTTAGTATATACGACATACCTATATATATCATATATATATACAACTAACTCATTTGTAGACTCAAAAAATAAGCAAAAAAAAAAAAAAAATCATGACATTTATGATAAATATTTCTTGATATATCGCTAATGAACATTATGCATAGATAATGCCTAGAGTATGTTGCTTAGCATTTGGTCGCATTCACAAATCCAAATTCTATTAAAAAAAATATATATGTAGAACCTACATTTATATATATATGTATATATATGTATCTGTGAGTTTGTTTGTTACATATTTAGCCATAGTTAGCGTTCACTGTACTACTAGTTCAACTTAGTCTACTGTCTTTTTGGTAAGTATTTTGCGTGTGTTTGCTCAATTCGACTACATGAAATGTTTGTTTGCGCTCAAACACTTTTTGTTTAACAATAAATAAACATTAAAAAAAAAAAAAATGAAAAAAAAATGGGATTTGACTAAATCCGACACTTTTAAGCAAATATAAAAACAAGACAAAAATAATAATAATAATAATAATAATAATATTATTAATAATAATAATCATAATCATAATTATTACAATAAATGATGGAAAATTGTGATAAATTTCTGCTTCTCTCATACGACTATTCAAAGGCTACAATTGCTGTGATGTTTTCCTTTGCTGTTGTTGTCTGTCTGGCTTTAGTTCCTTTATATATATATCTATATATTATATATGTATCTACGTGTGTGTATGTATGTAAATGATTACATATATGTATGTGTATGCATATGGATATTTAGCAGACAAGACGCTCATTTGCTGGACGAAAGATGCGTTCATAGTTCTCAATGAGCACCTTGGCCAACATATTCATGCGGCCAATATTGAAATTGATATTATTGGCAGCCAGCAGACAGGGGCCCCAGACAATGGCCAGATTGGAGGCAGGCATACGATTGTCGCTGCTGAATGCCGCAACGCTGCAATAGATGAATAGAAAAGCAGAGATTTTGTATAAGTTAAGTGCATATTACTAAAATGAATACTACAAATTATTTGCTTAGAGAGCTCTCAGATAATTGCATTTGCATTCAAATATGTTTAAGCCTTGTCAATTGGTGTGTGCCGAAACTTGTTTGAGCTCAACTGAGTTCATGCAACTAAAGTTAATTATTATCATATTTACTATATTTACTGATATAATACAAGTTGAAAGTTGAGTTGGGGCAAAGCTGCAAGTGAAACTCAAACTATGCGACAGCTATTGGGTGTCTACAGTTAAGCGATTAGAATTTGCATTTGACATGAGCTTTAACATTAACTTTAAGTATAGGATTTTATTATTTAAAGTGCAAGCTATCTACTATGCAAACATGACTATTGGCTATTGCTTATCTGCACAATTCATTAGAAGTTGCATTGCTATTAAGTTTTAAACTATATATAGTCCATACTTGATGTCCACGCCTATTAAGCTCTATCTTCTGCAATTCAGTATTAGTATTTGATTACTTCAATATCACTATAGACTAACTTCAAACTATATATATTAGTGACTTGTGACAAAGCTAATTATCTATGCTTATGCTACTACAATTTCTATATAACTTGATTAAATCTACATATAAAATTGTATATTTTATAAAGCTAACTATCAACTGTCGACTATTCTTGGACTGTTGCTTGTTTTCACAATTCATAGGAACTTGCTTTGATATTGAAGCCTTAACTATATATTGTCTATAATTTACAACGGCGCCTATTAAGCTATATCTTCTATATTGAATATATAATATTGAAACTTGAACTATATATGACCACGCTTATCTGCTAATCTCATATATCTTCTACAATTTGGCAGCTTCCAAACTTCACTATAGATTATCAATCTATCAATCTAAAAATTTTTATTTAACATGAGGTTTAACATTAGGCATAAAATTTTACTATTCAAGCTATCCTCACTAGCACAGTCCATTGATTGTCTTTACTATACTCTATATAATCAATGGCTAGGCCTATTAAGCTACATCTTCTGCAGCTTAACAGCTTCTAATGCCAGTATTTGTTAGCAGCTTAGACTTTACTACAAATTGACTAAATGTTATAAGTACAGTACACTCGTAAGCATGACTACTATATAATCTAGTCTAGTCAAAGCTAAGTTGGCAAAGTTTTGTACTTAGATTAAAGAGTATTCTACATACTTTTACAACTACAGATTTATAAATTAAATAATGATGTCTATAAAATGTATATAAAATGTATGCTTATATGCCAATATCTGACCACGAACAGGCATTAGATAATTGGCTACAAGTTGCATGCTTATCTAACTATACTTAGCCATATAATTACAATATATTCTATATAATATATATAAAAATATAAAATTTTATACATCTTATGCTCTATAATCAAACTGTCTAATATAGCTCATGACTAACAAAACATTCTCAACTCTAATACTAAAATATACTAATACTAGTATAACTAAATCTTCACATTTCTACATTTTTCAATATAATATCTTAGCTTATCTGTTCTCTGTAAAACATTCACATAACTTCAGATCTATAAATGACATAATTATATCTATCAAACTTATGCTTATATGCCATCTACTAGCAATACATATTACATGCTCATCTAACCTAATACTTAATTAAAAAATGACTAACATATATCTTATGCTTTACAGTCAAACTAACTAATATAGCTCATGACTAGCATAATACTCTAATAATATATATATATATAGATATACTAAATCTCCAAATCGATATTCTTCAATATAATATCTCAGCCTATCTGTTCTCTATAAAGCATTCACATAACTAAGCCTTCATATCTACATTCCACAATATAATAACTCAGCTTATCTGTTCTCTATAAAACATTCACATGACTAAACCTCTACAACTACAATCTTCAACATGATATCCCAACTGATCTACAACTCTCTGTACTCTTTAAACTCCAATCAAGGATCTCTCGTCGCTGTCCACTCACTTGGTCAAATGTTTGATTAGGAAGCTCAGTGTCGAGCGATTCGGCTCGGGCATCTCGTCGAAGGCCGAATGCATCAGCTCGATGGCGGCGTCGTCGGTGAGGACGCGTCCCAGACGATCGTAGGCCTCCTGGGTGATCAACGGAGCTGGCAGCTCGCGAAAGAATTGCTTGTGCAGGCTGGTGAGCGTATGAATGTCGTCCGTCTGCAGCAGGCGAGGATCATACAAGTGGGTCAGCTTGCGCTTCAGCTCGTCGACAAGCAGCTTGTTGCCACTGGCACGATAGAGGCCATCCTGTTTGATGCAATCGGGCTGCTCGATGTGCGCACAGATGTCGACGACAAAGCGCGGCACATACGGATGATCCGACATGTTCAGCTCCAGCAAATTCAGGCGTGCCCCAAACAGCGGATACTTCGACTGCTCATCCAGACAGAGGCTGTTCACCTGGCTGCGACGTGTGCGCGATTTCTTTTCACTTTTCGGCGATCGATTGCTGCAATTCCAAAGAGTTTCAGTTAGACAAATGAATAAATAAATATACATGCATCATTTTATTACTTACATATGAACTGTTTGGCAATATTTGGCAAGGCATTGTTGAAGGAGACATGCAAAGAAAGTCAATAAATTAGTATAATGTGCATATGCAACTCTTTCATCATTGTAGCCTACTTTCAGCTAAGAGTCTGTCCATGGAATTTGCTCGATATTTCGATTTGTTATCCCACACCCAGTCAATCATCTGGCCGACCACCCACTGGGACTATATAATTACAATAATAATAATAATGGCAACAACTCAGCTAGCTAACCGAATCTCTACTGGACTCTACTGGCCTGGCCTGGCCTGGCGATGCGACTGCGCTTCTAGTTTCATATAGTCATATATTATTTATTGCTTGCAATCGATGTGCCTTGTTTGGGCATGCGGGCGTTTTGCATGCGGAATCTCAGTGAAAAGCCGCTGACTGGAATAGTAAAGCTTACGCCATACAACAACAACCACTAGAGAAACAACAACAACAACAATAGTAGCGTATGCTAAATGCCCACCTTCCAAGATTCCCCGCTGTGAATCATTTTGTGACGCTCGCAGTGAGACAAAAACAAAAGTGAAATCCCCGCGACTTTCATTAACTAAAACTGAGAGAGAGAGAGAGAGAGAGAGAGAGAGAGACCAATCGAGAGAGAGAGAGAGAATCAGAGTGAGAGCGTTTGATACTCGTTCGCTCTGTGCACAATTGAAACCGCATTCCACGATTCGAATTCACATTCGCATTTCCAAATTCCAATTCCATTCATAGCTCTCAGAGTCTCTCAGGCATGTATGTACTGTGTGTGGGCGTGTCTGTGTGTGGGCGCGCGTGCCGCCTTGTAAGGCCAGGCTGTGCGGCTGCTCTTTACCAGTTTGCTCAAGACCCACAAACTTGACTATTGCCAACGGCACAGACATCAGGGCGTCCAGCCACATAGCGAGCGATCAGGGCGAGCCGACTCACCCAATCAAAAATAAATTTTAGAAATAAAATATAACAATTAACTAAATTCTCACTATGTCTTCAAAGAAACAAATCACAAAACTGACCTACTTTGACACAAAACAAAACTCAATCGAATCAACTAAAACAATTTGACATTGTTGAATTAGAATTAAGAGAGAGAGACTAAATTACATTTTCATGTCTCAAGTGAGACCTCGCACATACAATAATATCTTATCAAAACAAGTCTTAAAACAGGAATCCCCTTTGGCAGAGTTCAGTTAAGATGATGCGTAATCAGAATATGATATGATGATTTCTGCTGCTCGTTTCAGCAGTTACTCTATCAACCTTTGTTGCTCTCTCGATCTCTCTCAATCTCTCACGATCTGTCTCGATCTTTCTCGATCTCTCTCTCTCTCTCTCTCTCTTTCTCTCTCTGTCTACTTTGCCTTCCATCACTCTGTTGCTCCATCTCTCATTTAATCTGTGTCTATTTTTCATTATATCTCCAACTGTTCATCCGTCTCTTAACAAGGTGATATTTTACTCTCTCTCTCTCTCTCTCTCTCTCTCTTTCCCGTTCTCACTTTTTCTCTATTTTCACATAGTCAGCTTACATTTCTGTCTCCTAATATTTTCTCAATATCATCCTGTGTCTCTCTATTTCTCTTTTTTTTCTCACTATCGCTCTTTCTCATTATTTCTCTCTCACTATTTCTCTCGGTCACTATTTTTGTCACGTTCTCACCCGCTTTCCCATGATTTCTCCCTCATTGCCACTATTTTTCTTTCACTGTTTACTATTTAGCCTATCCCTCTCTCCAAGTACCTCTGTCTTACACTCCTTCTCTCTCTGTTTTTTCCCCTCTCGCGCGCTATATCTCTCATTTTCTCTCTCTCTCTCTCTCTCTTTTATTCTCTCACAATATCTCTCTCTCACACTTTTCCACTCTATCTCTCTCTCTCTCTCTCCATACCACTGATTCTCACTAAAACTACATCTCAATGATTTTTCTCTATATCTCCCTTTCACAATCTCTCATTCTCAATCTCTCTCTTTCTCTCTCTCTCTCACCCTCTCTCTATTTCTCATTGCACTTCTATCTACCTAGCTCTAATTCTCTTTCCCTTCTCTTCCCTTTCCCCTCTCTTCCCACTACAAATCAAAATTCCGCCCATCACTAGGCCTACTAGTTAAATAAGTATCTAAATCACGCCCACTGGCGCCGCCCACCACTGCACGTTGTGTACTTAGTGTAATTTGAATAGCACTCACATTTCATACGCATGCGATTCCTAATCGACTTCTTGTCCTCCTCGCCGGGCAGGTCATCGAGATTGGCAATGGAGGCGCTCTTGAAGCGCTGCAGGATGGTCGACTGCTGCGTCTGCTGCACCTCGTTGTCCTCCTTGATCTGCTGGGCGCGCAGTATATCGCTCACTGGCACAATCTGTGGAGCAGATAGACAAGAAAGACACGCAGCATGCGCATAAATATCGAGTCAAAGATACAATATCTCATGGCAATATGGGGCAGGGGTTGGGGCTATTCACGGGGTTCTGCGATTGTCTTGAGATTGAGATACAACTTGTAAGCAACGAGTGCAAATTAATTGCAGCTTTTCGTGCTGATTTCGATGCGGTGATTTCCCTGATTTTTCACAACTTTTTCTCTTATTTTTGCACATAAAATTGGGGCGAACGCCTCACCGTTGTCAGTCTACGCTTTGGTTTGCCCTTTCCCGACATCTCTTATCTGTTGCTGTTGCTGCTGTTGCCGGCCCGGAACACGAAAAACAAAAAACAAAAAACGAAAAACCAAAAACAAAAATAAAAATAAAACAAAGAATAAAAAGTACAAGAAATGAATTTAGTAAAAAAAAATGAAAATGAAAATACAAACACAAATAAAACACAGAAATGAATTGATAAGAAATTGAATTCGATTTGCTGGGAAAGCGACAGCGACGCGTGCAATGCCAAACGCGAACGGTTAATGCGCTCCAAGATAACGGAACGCTCAAGTAGAAGAATGAAGTGTTGGCTGGCTCGATTCTTGCTTGTATTTATCGCCGTATCGTATCTATCGCCGCTCTGTTCCGTTACAGTCGTTCCGTCTCCGTCATCGCCAGCGTCGTCGTCGTCGTCGTCGTCGTCGTCGTCATCCATCGTCTTCGTCGTCCATCGGCTGGCCTCGAGTATTATGTGCGCTTTCCATGCACACCTAGCCACCCAGCCATATGTATGCTATATAATTCAGATATTTTCTTACAGCTCTTACGGCTCTTGCCACACATAAACAGAAAGGCGAGCGTTGCGAGGTCCGCACGCACTCGACAGTCCGGGCCAGTTGGCTAGAAACGAAACCAATAGGGATAGCAGCTGTAAACACGCGACGTGGCCAGCTTAAGTTACACCTCCCAGGCGCTGTGGCGTCTGTCTCAGCGTCTCTCTACCTCTCTTTCTCACTCTCACTCTCCCTCTCCCCCCTCTCCCCCCTCTCTCCCTCTCCCTCTCTCTCTGTACAGCCCGGTCTAACCATAAATTGCGCATTCCAGGAACCTGGCCAAACAGCTACTGTTCCGCCAACAATTGTAAATAATTTCTATGGCGCAACTGTCACGAATCAGTCGAAATCATAAAAAAACAAAATTCACCAAAATTCAAAATAAATAAATATAAAGTAAACCCCCCCAGGAAATGCCATAGAAAATGCATTTGTTGCATGCAACAGAGCCTCCTCCTGATAACGTTCTCAAGGCAACCAAAAACACTCAATATTATGAAAACAGATATCTCAACAACAATAAACCTGAAGGTGGGCGTGTCACTGTTTAAATACCCATTAAGACATTGAGAGTCTCTAGGTGAGTCAAGCTCTTTGAAATAGAACGATATTTAATGCGTTCTGTTGTTGGACTTAATACTAGTAGTAGCTAAAGTGTGAGCAGCAGATTCTAATTGGAATCGCAGTAATGGAATGAGTAAATTGTGGAAGACTCAACTTTTGATGCTGGTCAGGAGTGGGATTATATATACGTATATACCTTAGTAGTATCAATAGATGAGTCTTATAAAGGTTACTCATTGCTTAAGCTTCATTGATTTGAAATTTAAATTTCCCATTAGAAATAATTATATAAATATGCATACATATATACAAATGTAATGTAATTTTCCACATACTAACAACTTCTGCTCGGAAGGGTATACAAGATATAAGGTATGTACTTATATCATTCAAATTAGAAATGAAATTTTAAATATAGAATTTCGAAATTTACTTAGTCAGGGATACAATTCTATCTAGTACACATAGTCTTGGGTAAAGGGTTGTTTAAATAGAGACCTATGTTTGCAAAACATTTTCTCATTCATAAAAGTTTGACATTGGATTCTAAGCCAACATTTACAAATGCATAAGTGCGGAATGATCAACTAAGAGATACTTAGTATTTGAATGTAGAAAATATGGCAATATAGAAAATATGTTTTTAAAATTTTTTTAAATATTAAACTGATTTAATTCAATTTGTATCAATAACTTTATTGATTACCTATAAAAAATAACTTATAGATAGTAGTAGCTATGTATCTTGATACTAGGATGTACTATATGGTATGCCATAAAATATTTAAAAATTTATTATAAATATAATACAAAATTCATATGAATTCCAAGATCAAAGATCTGAAGAAGTATATATATATATATATATATATATATATATATATATATATATATATATATATATATATATATATATATATATATATATATATATATATATATATTTTTTTTTTTTTTTTATTTATTTATATTTATAACAAATATACCCGCCATCGTTATCAATATACCCCCATTCAAACTTTTCACGAGGTGTAAAAATCGGCAGAATAAACTCTAATTTTATTTGCATATAAGAAATATCATGTTATCTACTTTATCTAGATTTAAAAGTCTTTATATATTTTCACCTGCCCTTCATTTCAATATACCCCTTTAAGACACATGTAGTTTACAGGGCATTAAACTCTAATTTTATTATCATATATCAAATATCATATTATCCACCCTACATATACAGATCTCAAAGTCTTTATATATGTTCACCCGTCATACATTTCAGTATACCCCTATTCAAACACATCTAGTTTAAGGGGTATTAAACTCTAATTTTATTTACGTATATCAAATATCATATTTTATATCCTATTTATATAGATGTAAAAGTCATTAGACATTTGCACCCGAAATACATTTCAATAAACCCCATTCAAACTTTTCAAGTTTACAGGGCATAAAAAGCGGTAGATTAAACTCTAATTTTATTTAGCTTAATTTGTTATTGTTGCTTTTGTTTGTTTGGGCATAAACAAAAAGGCAAATATTGCGTAGTTGCTGCTGCTGCTGCTGTTGTTGTTGTTGTTGTTGTTGTTATTTAATTTGTTGTTACACATGTTGCTGTTGCTGCTGCTGGCATTGTTGTTGCAATTAGCGTGGCAGCAGTCTGAGCAGCTGAGCACGGTTTTGGGCATGTTTAGAATATGCGTCGCATTAGTTGTTGCCATTGTTGGCCATCAGTTAGCGAATTTGCATACTTTGCACAAATGTATCTGTGGCTGCACTTGTATCTGTATCTGTAGCTGTATCTGTAGCTGTTGCTGTAGCTGTAGCTGTAGCTGTATCTGTAGCTGTTGCTGTGCCGAAACCAAAATAGAATTTTTATATGCGCTGCACGAGCGACTTTGCACCGAGCCTCTGGCTGCCTTTGTTGTTTAATATGTTTTTATTTATATTTTATTTATTTCGGTTGCTTTGCATTTGTTGATTTTATCCATTCCACTATTATTTATGTGCATATATACTTATATAAATTTATAAAACAATTTAATTGATACTGCCTCGACATGTGGCAGCACATGTTCAACTGTATCTTCAAGTACGTGTATCTGTATCTGTACCTATAAATGTAACAATCGCTATTTCCATCTGTATCTACAGTTGTATCTGTATCTATATCTGTAAGTGGAACTATCACTATTTCTATCTGTATCTGTATCTGGATCTATATATCTGTATCTGTAGCTGGAAATGTAAATGTATCTTTGTCTTTAAATGAATGCATCTGCATATGTATTTTTACTAGAATCTGTATCTGTAACTGGAACTGGAACTATGAATATTTTTATGTATGTGTGACTATAATTGTATCTGTATCTGGATCTCTGTATATGTGTCTGTAACTAGAAATGTCAATGTATCTGTATCGGTATCTGTACCTGTAAGTATATCCAGCGCTCCATAAATGTATCTGTATCTCTATATTTGTGTACTAACTAGAAATATAAATGTACCTGTATCTGTATCTGTATCTGTATCTGCAAATGAATCTGTATCTAGATGTATCTGTATCTGTATCTGTATCTGTGTCTGTATCTGTGTCTGTATCCGTATCAATGTATCAATGTATCAATGTATCAATGCATCAATGCATCAATGCATCAATGCATCAATGCATCAATGCATCAATGCATCAATGCATCAATGCATCAATGCATCAATGCATCAATGCATCAATGCATCAATGCATCAATGCATCAATGCATCAATGCATCAATGCATCAATGCATCAATGCATCAATGCATCAATGCATCAATGCATCAATGCATCAATGCATCAATGCATCAATGCATCAATGCATCAATGCATCAATGCATCAATGCATCAATGCATCAATGCATCAATGCATCAATGCATCAATGCATCAATGCATCAATGCATCAATGCATCAATGCATCAATGCATCAATGCATCAATGCATCAATGCATCAATGCATCAATGCATCAATGCATCAATGCATCAATGCATCAATGCATCAATGCATCAATGCATCAATGCATCAATGCATCAATGCATCAATGCATCAATGCATCAATGCATCAATGCATCAATGCATCAATGCATCAATGCATCAATGCATCAATGCATCAATGCATCAATGCATCAATGCATCAATGCATCAATGCATCAATGCATCAATGCATCAATGCATCAATGCATCAATGCATCAATGCATCAATGCATCAATGCATCAATGCATCAATGCATCAATGCATCAATGCATCTATGTATCTATGTATCTATGTATCAATGTATCAATGTATCAATGTATCAATGTATCAATGTATCAATGTATCAATGTATCAATGTATCAATGTATCAATGTATCAATGTATCAATGTATCAATGTATCAATGTATCAATGTATCAATGTATCAATGTATCAATGTATCAATGTATCAATGTATCTATGTATCTATGTATCTATGTATCTATGTATCTATGTATCTATGTATCTATGTATCTATGTATCTATGTATCTATGTATCTATGTATCTATGTATCTATGTATCTATGTATCTATGTATCTATGTATCTATGTATCTATGTATCTATGTATCTATGTATCTATGTATCTATGTATCTATGTATCTATGTATCTATGTATCTATGTATCTATGTATCTATGTATCTATGTATCTATGTATCTATGTATCTATGTATCTATGTATCTATGTATCTATGTATCTATGTATCTATGTATCTATGTATCTATGTATCTATGTATCTATGTATCTATGTATCTATGTATCTATGTATCTATGTATCTATGTATCTATGTATCTATGTATCTATGTATCTATGTATCTATGTATCTATGTATCTATGTATCTATGTATCTATGTATCTATGTATCTATGTATCTATGTATCTATGTATCTATGTATCTATGTATCTATGTATCTATGTATCTATGTATCCATGTATCTATGTATCTATGTATCTATATATCTATGTATCCATGTATCTATGTATCTATGTATCTATGTATCTATGTATCTATGTATCTATGTATCTATGTATCCATGTATCTATGTATCTATGTACCTATGTATCTATATCTATCTATTTATGTATCTTTGTATCAGTGTCTGTTTCCGTATTTGTATCTTTTTCAGTATCTTTCTGTGTTTGCACATCTAAATATCTCTCGTTCATTGATTCACAGGCAAAAACAAAACCGAAATAGCCCAAACAAAGGCGGCGCTTTTGACCCGTTCAAATTGTGTTTTGACTGCTCACATATGGCTGAAGAGTTGTTTGCACTCTGCCGATACCTGTACGGGCCATGCTTGCGGTACTCTCCACCAGACCCCTATGCGCTGCCTCACGGACGCTCTGTCCATGGAACAGGCCAAGAGACTGTTCCATGTGTCTGTCTGTAAGACACATATTCACACTTGTGTTGCCAAGTGTCGAGCACTCTGTTGACTTAGCATTGCGTAGGCAAAGCCAATGCTACAATAGCCAAACATCCGTTCGACTCAATGATATTTTGCGCTAACCTTAGCAATATCCAAGCTTATATATATATATATACAATGTATATAGATGAACGTATTGTATGAGATGACTTCAAAACACAAATTCCAACATTCAAATTGAGTACTCGCAGCGTTAGCTACGCTCTCATGGCCAGCAGCAGTGCTTGTGACATAGTCTACAAATTAGGTTTATAGACTTGAAACGCTATAAATATGTAATATATCGTAGACTAGACGATAATGGGCTACAATTCAATTGTTAAGTCAGCCTTAGATTTCTTAATATGTGAAATGTTTACACAATTTTAATCAGAATATTCCATTGAGCAATTTGTAAAGTTTAAAAACCTTGGACATTAATTAATCTTGTTTTTTTGGTATTTTATGATCATATCTAGAGAATTTTTGGTGTAAATGAAATCAAATTCAATTTGCATAAACATTATAATTTGTATACTATATATATATATACATGTATATGAAACTGTTTTTTTTTAGCTTGCAAATATAACTTATATGTATAGCTGGAGCTTTAAAAAGTCTATATATTTATCAAAGTATATATATCTTTTCTTATACCCATAGGGCGCGTGCCCAAATTTCAGAAAACTCTCCTTAATCGAATGCCTTAACAAACAAATTCAGTTTCTATTTTCTTTATATTTATATATATTTATATATACGTATACATATATACATATATATATATTTGATTCCTAAAGTTATTTTTAGTTTGATTTTCGTATACATTTATAGTTAGACATGAGCATAAAGCATTTGCCATAAAGAGCTAAGCCCAAGGTTGGCTACGTGACATTAGTTTTGCCATAAAAAAAAACATATATAAGTCGAACTTTCATGCAATGTGCGATAAGCAATTTTTATTTTTTTATTTTTTATTTTCGTAACAATTCTCCAAATGCTGCTCGTAATATCCGGCCCTTTATTTGTGTATGAGGCCCAAGCCCCGTTTATTTTATTTTTATTTTTTCTGTGCGATAAAAACTAATTTAGAAAATGAGGGAAAAAAAGAAGGCGCTCTACGATGGGCGCTTGGTGCTCAGCCGCTGGCTTTCAAGAGGCGCAGCCCACCTATAATTATGTAAAAAGGTGAGCAGAGAACAGAGAACTGAACTCGAACTCAACTCGAACTCGAACACGAACGCGAGTTTACAAAAATATTTGACTAATGATTAACCAATTAAATGCTGATAAATGCTGCGCGACGCTGATGACGAGGCTCCCTGCCAGCATGAGGCGAGGGGCGGGCCAAGGGGCGGGGCGAGGGGGGCTCAGGAAATTAACGACAGCATAAAAATCAAAAACCGGTTGTCAAAAAAAAAAAAAAAAACGCTGCCAACTTGTTTGTATGCAAAAATAATTGTCTCTCTGTGGGGAATATAGTAGAATGAGAATGGGGCGGGACATTGGGGCTAGAGGGGGACTCTAACAATATGTGAATCAACTTTGTTTTTGGGGGCGGGGGTTCCTGCCAAGTCAAGCTGCCCAAAAAATGAATTCCATAGAATTTCTCATGCAGCGGCAAATGCAATAAATGCAAAAAGGCACGACAACAAATATTTACAACAAATACAACACCAAAACGTGAGAGGCAAATAAATAAAAATAAATTATGCAAAAGAAAATAAAATGAGAAAAAGAACAACAACAACAACAACATATGATATAAACAAAGCGCAATAAAAATTACGACTACAAACACGAAACACGTCCAGAACAGTTGAGAAGTCGACTCGCCGAATACACTAACTAGATATACATACATACATATAAACTCATCATCATCATCATTATATTGAGAGCGAAAAAACTATTTGGTTCTCACTTCTGCTCAACAGCCAAAAAAACAAGTATTCCAATTGGAGGTCTTTTAAAATTCCATTTTGTTCATTACTTTTGCAAATTGAGGGGAATTTAATGAAAAATGAAGTAAATCATTTCCTTCTCCTTCCTTCACAAAACTTGAACATTTTGCTGAATGTCAAATAAATTATTCCAATTAGAGCAATTATCAAGTTTTCTCAGGTTGAGCTCGCTCAACTTTGCAGAGTTCCAAATGGAATTCTTATAAAATTTTATTAATGTATGGAAAAATTATAATGGAATATGAAAAATTATTATCTATTAAGAGTAATAATTTAATATTATTTATACTTAAAAAAATGAAATTTTTTAACAGAGCAAAAATATAAATAAATAATAAATACAATACAAAACAATACATACAAACTAAAAAATTAAATAAAAAAATAAAATAATTAAAAGAAAGTAATGATAATAAAAATTAAAAAATAATATTTATGAAAAAAAAGAAAAACTAAAAAATTTAATAAAATGATAATAAATGAAATAATGAAAAAAAAGTGATGATAATAAAAAATAAATATAATTTAAACAAAACAAAACTAAATAAAATTTTAAAAAATTAAAAAACTATATTTATGAAATAACTTGAATTATTAATTATTTTACATCGTAAGCGAGTGCCACTGTAACGAACAGTTGGAGTTGGAGTTAGAGTTGCAAATGCGAGAGCGAAGCGGGAAACTTTCGCTCTCCCTACGATCGCTCTCCCTATGCTCGCTCTCCTATGCTCGCTCTCCCTATGATCGCTCTCTAGGTGCGCTAGGTGCGCTCAATGATCGAAGTTATGAAATTAAATCAGTACCAAATTGAGCCTAATTGCGTGAACAAGCAATTGTTTGGAAGAGCCCAAGTAGCATTATATTCTGCTCCCAGTTGGGACTAAACTGGATCCTTTTCAGAGGACAGATAAAAGAATAAATATATATATATATATATAGATAATTTATAGATATAGTTTAGAAACGTAAAAAGTATGTAATAAATGATATATATAAACTATATATACTTTATAAATATACAGATAATTTATAGACATCATTTAAAAATGTAAGAAAACCTATTTTTAATGTATTACTTAAATTATAAGCTCTACACTTTCATCAAATCTACATAATAATCGAATTCCAACTACAAAATGCCTCAAATAATCAGGAATTTCCATTTTCTCTATATATTCGTTCCAGCCCATGGAGAGTATTTGAAATGCATTCGCCCCCCTTTTGGCGTTCGCTGCTGTTCGTAAAATTTTATGCAAACGCCAAAACTGTAAAGTACCCGAGGCCTGCGGCTCAGAGATGTGCTATAGCAACAGTGCTGCCATTCGAGTCGAGAGCACAAAAAGCTAGATCTAGCAAGAAAGGCAAGCAAAACATAAACTTAAATCGGAATTTTACCGTTTGTGGACCTTTTTGTAGATTTTACTTGAATCTATAATTTTTATAGATTCGGTAATTTTGCATTTTATTACTCAAATTTAATACAAAATTAACAAAACAAATTCAATTTGTCTTCAAAAATACCAAAAACTATATATAGGATATAAAACGGCAAAAACAAGCCAAGTGATATTTAAAAAAAAAATGCTACATTTAAGGCTATAAGCATATTCATAATTTTTCAAGCATTTCCGTTTTCAAATAAGCTAGATCTAGCCTTAAATAGGCCAAAATGCCAACACTGCATTGCAAACGGCACAAAGTCAAAGCAAACAAACAATCGAAATAACCGTTGCACACACAAACACACACACACACATACATATATACGCACGCTCTCTTTGATTCCCACTCTCCCTCACTCTTTCGCCCTCTCTTGCAATTTGCAGGGCTTAATTGATGAGGCCACAGCGAAAAACAATGCAATTGCAGTTCCCATTGAAGAGCGACCACTGGAATGGGTGGCTGTGGGAAGGGGCTGGAAAGGGTGGGTGTGGCTTTACACTTTACACTTACCATATCCTCCTCATCCTCACAGCAGTTGACATCTTGCAGCGTCTCGCGCCACGCCAGCACCGAGGTGGGTATGAGAAGACGGCCGCTTGAGCGCACGCGCAGCTTGCGGCCGGCGCGAGCAGCGACGCCGCGTTTGCTGCTCGCGGCGGCAGCGAGCACAGCCAGCGCCCAATCCTCTTTGAGTGGATGCGGTATGTGATCGGGCAGCTCATCTGCATCCGCTTCGCAGCTGCAGCCGCTGTCATCATTGCTGGCGAAGTTCACAATTGTCGGCGGCGTCGTCGTCGTCGTCAGCTGCGCTGCCAACTTCAATGGCGGCGCCGGCGGCGGCGGCGGACATCGCCTGCGCGTCATAAAATGCTGATGAAGCTGCGAGCGTTCGTAGTCGTAGAAGATAACGCTATATTTCTGCGGCTCCTTGAGGCTGTAGCAAATGCATATGTTGCGCAGCAGCGGATGCGTCAGCGTTTGCGGCGCAGCCGCAGCGCTGCTGTCGAGGCTGCTGCTGCCAGCGCTGCCTGCGCTGCCCGTGCTGCTGATGGAGCCAAGCGTCGCTGTGCTGTTGGTCACAGTGCTGCCCACGCTGAGCGTCTCTGCGTTCTGCTGCTGCTGCCACTGCTGCTGCTGGCAGTGCTGGTCCCGCTGCTGCTGCAGTTGCTCCCGCTGCTGCTGCTGCTGCTGCTCCCTCTGCTGCTGCTGCTGCTGTTCGTCAGCCTTGGCAAACATAAACTCGTCATCCGTCTCCCAGGCGCCTTGATCCATGGACGCCGTTGGTGATGGCAGCGGCGTCAGCAGCGCCGCCGGCGTCGTTTGCTTAGTCAGCTTGTGACGTGCGCCGGCCGCAAAAGCTGCCGCCGCTTGCAGCGCAAATTCCTCTGCCTGTACATCATCGGCGTCGACGTAGACGTCAGCATCGGTCTCGGCGTCCGCATAAAAGTCAGCGTCTGCATCGTCATCGCTGGCGATGATCTCAAAGTCTTCTTCTTCTTCATTGTCATCTGGCACTGGCTCCAAGGTTTTAAACTGCCAGATGGTCTGATAAATGGATTCTTCTTCCTCTTCTTCTTTCTCTTTATCCTGCTGCTGTTGTTGTTGTTGTTGCTGGTGTTCTTTCTCCTCCTTCTGTTGCTCTTTCTCCTTTTCCTCCTGCTGCTGCTGCTGTTCTCTTGCTGCCTCCATCTCTGTCTCTTTCACTTGTTCAATCGCAGCATTTGCTTCACTGCTATTGTTGCTATTGTTGTTATTGTTGTTGTTGTTACTGTTATTATTGTTATTGCTTTTCTCATTTTGATTCTTAGTCAGCGCCGTGGTTGGATTACGCATGGGCACCTGAGGCGCCGGTCGACGCACTTTTATCACACAATTCTACAATTAGTTAGAAAAGAAAACAAAAAACAAAACAAAAAAAAAACACTTTTTGTTGTCATAATCACATTCCATAGACACCGATTTGTGGAACAACAACAATTCGAGCTAATTTCTGCAGCACTGCTTCTAATTGGAGCGCTTGCTCAAAAGCCAATTGGAGTTCTTATGAAATATATTTAGCTTTTAACTTTTGTAATTTTAATGTCTAACTAATTTTAGTAAACAAAAGTTTATAAAAACAATCAATTTCTTCTACTTAACAAAAGCTTGACAATTTAATTAAAGTAAAAAAAAAATACTCCAATTAAAATTTGTGTCAAGTGCTCATTAGAAATAATTTTATTAAAGAGGAAAATTCTGGTACGAAAATGTTTTATATTTAGCTTTATATTTTTTTATAATTTTTAAAAAATATTAAAAGTTTAAAGCTTTGCATTTTTATTTTGAACTGTTTTTTAATTTTAAAAACTTTTGAAAACAAACTTCAGCTTAAATATTTTTTTTTAATTAATACAATAATAGATTAAATATGCAAATTCTTGTAAAATTTTTATATTTAATTTTTTTTATATGTATTAAGCTCTTAGCTTTAAATTTTAAATTTGTAGTTATTTTTAAAAGATTTTAAAAATCTTTAGAAACCAATTTAAATTTACGATTTAAAAAGATTAATACACAAAATGAAAAGTTAAAAATAAAATTCGTAAAATTCTTCAATATATCAAGTTCTAATAAACACTTGACCAAAATTATAGTTGGAGTATTTCCTTTCACATCCAATTTTAAAATTTTAAAATCAAACTGATTTTGTATAAGAATTCGTCTATTCAATTAATTTCCATTTTTCTAAATTTCTCATTAATATTTGGTTTTCCAACTCTAACTAGAATTTTAATTTGAAGTTCGAGCTTCAATATTATGAATCTATTATCTGAGCTGAATTTCTGTTCTTTAAATCGATTTATATTTTTTAAGCTATTTAACTTCTACACTTTTGATTTCTCTAGAATTTCTACCTATGATTTCAATTTGAATTTCAAAGCTTCCCATATTAATAAATCTATATAATATGTGACTTGAATGTCAGTGCTTTAAATGGAATACTAATACTTATAAATATTATTTTAAAATTATTTCCACAGAAATCATAAAATGTTTTATATTCATTTTGTTATTTTAAATTTTTACCTACAATTTTCTATACTAAAGCAAATGGAAATCAAGTCAACTAGCTCGCTCTCACTCTCTCTCTGTCTCTCCCTGTTTCTATATTCATAAGAATCGATCGTAAAAAGTGATTTGCATATGGAAAACGAATTGGTTATCGCTAATTGGCTCGTAATCGTTAAGAGTATTATTAAGCTCGATCGCTCACTACATGTGTTATGCAAATTATTCCCATACTATATACTATATATACATATACATACATACATATTCTATAATTAGCAAACTTTGAGTCTTATTTAATCTGATTTATGCATAATTTATTATTGAATTTCGAGAGGGAAAATATGTATATATTTCTATATATTATATAATATCAATATTTAATTATTCTTTTTTTTCTCAATTTTAATTTGCACACATATCAAAACAATTCAATTCCAAACGCCCTTTAAGAAGCTTTCATCATAATATAAATAAAACTGTTTTGCGTTCTTTTCCCCCTCTTTATCTCTCCCTCGACTCTCTCCTCACTCTCTCTTTTGTTATTCCTTTTTTGCTACACATTTTGCAGCTCTGCTGCCCGCAAACTTGCTCTCTTTACGCTCTTTTGCTCTACTCACACTCACAGCGGTCTGCGCCCTCTATCTATATCTATCTCTGTTTCTCTTTCGCTATCGCTCTCGCGCTCACTTAGCGCAACTACCGTTGTATTAATTTACGCCTCAATTGCAGCTGGCAGTGAGCCCAAATTGTTGTTGTTTGTTAGTTTAATTTATTTTTATAATTTGTAATTTGTTGTAAAATCTGTTTGCTTGGAATGGCTATTGACCTGTGTTATTGTTGGTTGTTGTTGTTGTTGCTTTTGTTGTTGCTGTTTTTGTTGGTTAACATTGTCACACTCCTTATTATTATTGTCGCTATTGTTACTGCTGCTGCTGCTGCTGCTGCTGATGTTGTTGTTGTTGTTATTATTATTATTGCTATTGTTTTCACTGTCGTCGCTGCTGGAGCGCTCTGTCACGGCGCTCTGCTTGGGTGCCGCCATCAGCGCTCTGCTACTAACGCTGCCGACAACGACGTCGTCGCTGCTGGCGCACACCGATCGCGTCTCTTGCTCGCTCTCACACACGCTTACGCTCACGATCGCGCTCACGCTCTCGTTCTCTCGCCCGCTCAATTCTTCTATCGTATTGCTAATGCTGCCGACATGCCATGTGACCGCAGCAACGTCGTCACTCGATGGCGTCGCTAACACAACTGCCAGATCCAATGACGGCGGCCCCAATAGGCGTCGTCGCTGCTGACGCCGTCGCTGTTGCCGCGACGCTGACTCACGCTCAGCGCTGTTGTTGTTGTTGTTGTTGCTGTTGTCGCTCTCACGACGTAGCCAGCGCTCAATGCTGTCGCTGCGCAGTCGCCGTCGTCGCTGTAAAAAGGCGCTCAGCAATTTGTCATAGCCGCAGTAGAAAATGACGCTGCGATGCAAGCTGGCCGCAAGCGCAGTCGTCTGCCAGAGCTACGACAGCGACAAGCGTCCAGCGAGAAGCGCTGCCGCAGCCGCTGCTGCGTTGCACGTTGTTACAGTTATTTCGAGCTCTGTCGCTGGCTTGACGCACGCAGTGACCGCCAAACCGCTGAGAAATTCACTAACAAAGGCCGCATCGTCACGTTCATTGATGCCGCAGCGACGTCGACGTCGATCGGCGTCATGCGGCTGCCCGTTTTGCGCTAATTGGCTTTCCAATTGGGTGTCTAATTGGAAATACGGCTTGGCCAGCAGTTTGCGCTTAAAATCGTTAACCAAACGCTGCTGCGCAGCAGGCTCTGCCTCTGCCGCTGCCTCTACCGCTGTCTCGCTGCGTCGCAACGTCACAAGCTCAGCTAGTTGTTCGCGCTCTCGCTCCCTCTCATAGGCGGGCGGCACGCTTTTGGGCTGCTGGCAGCAAACGCCGCCGTTTGTATCCTCGTAGCTGTGCAGCTCGCGTCGCAGCGCGCTCATCCACTGGCAAATGCTTTCATTCAAAAATAGAGCTGCCGCTGCTGACGTCGACGGCGATGCCGCTGCTGCTGCCTGGCAATTTGGCTGCTGTTGCTCGTCTTGGCGCAGCAGACGCATGCGCGATATACGCGGCTTTTTGCGCATCAGCTGCGCTGCGCTGGCGCTCTCTGGCTCTTGCTCTCTCTCTTGCTCTTGTTCTGGTTCCGGTTCCAGCTGCGACTGCGACTGCGACTGCAGCTGCTGCTCTGGTTCGCTGCGCAGCCTGCCGTAGATATGCTGATCGCTGCGACTGCACTGCAGCTGACGCTTCAGCTCGCAGATGCGCTGCATATCGAACGTCTCCTGCGTGCGAAAAACTTCGTCCACATTGTGAATGATTTCCAATGAGCCGCCCCCACCCACTTTCCCGCCTCCTGCCACCGCCTCCTTCTGGAACAAGCGTCGCTGCAGCGAACCGGAGCGATTCAGCTGCTTCAGCGAGCCGAAGAGACGCGTCAGCGTCGCTGCGCTGGACTTGGAGTAGCCGAGCAGAGTGCGTGATTTACCGACCTTGGCAGACGTTGTCGCTGCTGGCGTTGGCTGCGGCGGCAGCAGCGACGACTTGTCATTTGGAGTTGGAGTTGCAGTTGCGCCTGTGGGCGTGGCACTGCCTGCACACGCACATGGTTCGCTGTCGCTGTAGATGCCGCGGCAGCGTTCGCAAATGTTCTCATAAATATTGCAATCGCTGCCGCTCGACGCTGACTGCGGCGGCGGCTGTGACTGTTGCTGCTGCAGCGCAGCGACGACGCTGCCGCTCACAATGCACTGGCAGAAGTGGCAGTAGCGACCTTGTGCTGCAAAGACGCCGTAGCCGCAGCCGTGGCACAGATTCTCGTAGATCACCTCGCGGCGAAAGTATTTGCGCAGCTGCTGCGACGACGCCGACGCAGACGATGGCAGATTCTCATAGATATGCTGCTGACGCTTGCTGCGCAGCTGCGACTGTGTCGCCTCGTTCTGATTGGAAATGTGCTGCTTATTATTGTTGTCGCTGATTTCGCTGCTGTTTCGCTTGCTGCTTTTCATTTCCACTTGTTGCGGCATTTCTTGTGCTTTGTCAGTTCGTTGGCGGCACTCTCCGCCTCTCCCTCTCTCTCTCTATCTTTCACTTGTTCTCATTCACTATCACACGCGTTTATCTCGCTATTTGTTATTATTACTATATTGCTGCATCATCATTTATTATAACGTTCTTTTTTTATGTTTTTAACAACGTCGACAAAATCAAAGATACGAAAAATACAGAAAAAAAACAGTTTTCATTTCATTTCATTTTATCTGTTATGCGCTTTTAATTGATGCGAGTCAACTGTCAAATAGTCGCTCGTTCGCTCGCTCTCTTTCAATTGCTCTCGCTTGCATACACAGAAACACACACACACGCACACATGCGCGCACGCGCTATTATCTGTGCAACCCCTTCCTCCCGCACTCTCGCACACACACGCAGACAGAGACAGCGATCATGTTTTAGTTACGCTGCACTCGGCTGGCATGCACACATGCATACATATATATATATATATATACATGTGTAGCTGTTGTTGTCGCTTGCGCTGCTTTACATTTCTAACTTCGGCTCTCAGCACTTAACCCTTAAGCTGTCGCAGACAGTTCAAGCGACCCCGGTGCACACACATCGTGTGTGTTATCATGCTATTGTTTAAACAAAATTTATTATTAAGATAATGTCAACCGCTCACAAATAAAGCGGTCATAAGGTAGGGCACACAATAATAAACTAACAAAGTATGTATGTAACAAAATAAAAAGAAAAAAAAAAATTCATTCTTATTGATTCTCGCCTGCTTATTGAATAATTTTACAATTGATTTAACTGCAAGTTAAACAATTCAAGTTTCACTTGACGTTAAGCCACCAACATCGGCCACGGCCATTAATTTCACATATTCAAATGCGACTCGAGTGGCCCACATAAGTGTTAAGGGGTTAAGCATGAGCAACTGCTGCTCGAGACTCTTGAAGTTCGTTTCGAAGGCAACGCCGCGGCGTTGGATGAGTCAGAGTCGTCGCGGCAGCAGCTAACCATGTCGAGATGTCGCCCCCAATGGCCCGGCCAACGGGTCCCTCGGTCAGGGAGGGGCCCGTCGAGGCGTCACTCAAATTAAATGCCCCGACAGTGCGCAACAGCGCAGCGACCCTTTTACACAACCAGGAGAGAATGAGTAACTGAGCAAATGAGAAACTGAGTAACTGAGAAACTGAGAAACTGGTTAGCTACTGCTGTTGCTGTTGCGTAAGCAGTTAATGGACTCTCACAGGTGCCGCAGTTCTTGGCCTTTGGAATGGCGACTACCTGTTGTCAAAGGTGCAAGCCTTTGATCAATCAATGCAAGCTCAACAATTGTTGCACACTGCAAAATAGTGTTGCATAAGGTTAAATGAGTTGATATGAAGTGTATTGCAATTGATTAAAGACTCTTAGAAGCTACTCAATACTATAAAATAGTATAAATAGTGGTAAAATAGTTAAACGAGGGTGGTTTGAAAGATTTTGAATGGAAGTACAACTAGAAGAAGACAAGAAATATAATTAAAATCTCAAGATTTAATGACTTCATTGAACTGTATTGCAATTGATTGAAGAATTCTTAAAGGCTATCTAATATAGGAATGGTCTATGCTAGATTAAATTGTTTAACGAGGGTGGTTTAAAACTAAAAGAAAAGAAGATATATGAAAACTGAATCGGTAGGTCTTAAGAGCCAGCGCTTTAGCCATAAGTTAGTGTTGATATAAATTATATCTAACTACAAGAAATAATATATATAAAATTTATTTATAGAAATATTTTTAAGGTTTGCCTTCTTTGTAAATTTGTATATTTTCAAATCATATATCAGCAGAGTCAGATATATTTGTTCTAGTATTACTTTTTTGCCCTCATGTCTTTAAATATCTTTGGTGAACGTGCCAGCTTACAAGTTTTTCAGATGCTGTAAACGGAATCGCATATCGCAAATTCGAACTACTTCTTATATTTTTGCCATATAGCAAGAATTATTGTTTTCTCATATAAGATTGCTTTAAATCATATTTTCTGTTTGTTTTTTATATTTATATATTTTAACTGAATTCCCTTTATATCCTTGAGTTTACAAAGAAAACCTACTGAGTAATTTCCACTGAACCAGACGAGTCAAACTTATAGATAGCTGTTTACATATATATATCACATATATATATACATATATGTTTATCAACTTCAGCTGAGGTAATCGCTTCCCTCATGGGCTTAAGATAAGAGAAATATACATACATAAGTATATGTATTTTTACAGAACTTTGATTCGCGGAACAATTCTACAATCTGCAGCTGAATTTAACTTTCAGTTTTGTGGACTTTACGTATATATAGCCCATAAACAATATTTATTGTGAGCGAAATAAGAACTGAGAAAGTTCCGATTGGATATTACGTTGATTTATATCTAATCTATATCTATATCTATATCTATATCTATATCTATATCTATATCTATATCTATATCTATATCTATATCTATATCTATATCTATATCTATATCTATATCTATATCTATATCTATATCTATATCTATATCTATATCTATATCTATTATTAAAGCAATAATATTGGAGCAATTCTATAAAACACAACTCTTATATTATAAGGGCTTAAAAAGAGCAAAAAGTAAGACAAATTTAGGATTACACAAGATGCGTTTGTTAAGTTATGTGAATGACAAGATGTACATACATAAAATAAGGAAGGCACGTTTCTAAATCTCACTTTCTCTATCTCTATCTTTCTCTATCCTTATCTCCTTCTCTCTCTTTCTTTCTTTCTATCTCGTTCTCTCTTTCCCTCTATATATTTGCCAGTTTTTTTCTCGCTTTCTTTCTCTATTAATTCTCTGTACCTCTTTCACCCCTACCTTCACTCTTCATCTCTCTCTCTCTCTCTCGTGTAGCCCTTATCTATCTAATATTTAAGAATATCGTTTTTAAACTCAGGTGTAGGCGTAGCTAAATAATATACAATTTACATATTTCCCATACTATACTTATTAAAATATTTATATACTTATATAAAATCTATATATAAATACATTTATTTTTTGCTTTCTAATCAAAATTTAGTACATAAAAAAGAAGAAATATTTCAGTTGAAAAGCAATTACCGAATCCCTGTAAATAATGTCCCTTTATACCAAACGCTTTATATACATTTTAAAAAATTTAAAGGAATTAAATAATGAATTAAATAAATAAATAAATATAGCTCGGTTCAATCTGCCTACCCACATGTATAATCGATCTATTAAAGTTTATAATCAAAGATTATCTTGGCATTTCTTACATCTATTCTATTTGAAGTATTAAGAATCTTGCATACTTTTAGGCAGCAACAGGTCAAGCGAGGCTTGAACCTTTAAAACTGAAAGTGTCTAAGTGCAACATGAGTATTGAATATATATATACATATATAACTATATATATATGTATATATACTATAAATACATATATAATATATAATGTATATAAGATATCTCACTGGGAACTCAAGGAGCTGGCAGGCAGGCAATCGCTTATCGCACAGAAGCCGCGCTCCAATTGACCTCATTTGTGGCCAAGTGGTTCGGCTTCAGCTCTGAGACTCTGGGGCTTTGGGGCGGCTTCTCTATCGTGTCATGGAAATGGAAATGGAAACAATTGAATTGACTATAACTGTGAATCATCCCAATGGCAAATATGAATACGTGTTACAATGTTCACAATGTAATAAACTGGGCTTGGCATCGAGTTATATCTACATATATATGTATATACGACATATATCTTTATATATAGTATAATCGCTCCATGTTAGCTTCTATATGCAAATAATGCTCCTCAAACTATTACGGCATAAGGCAGCGAGTGCAACAGCTTAATATTCATCATATCATGTATGTATATATATATATATATATATATGTATATGCATATATATATCTATATAGATATATTTATATGTACGCGCGATTTACAGCAATTGAAAATGAAATGAAAACGCGCGCGTTTCTCTCCCGTCATTCATCAAATATCTATATATATTACTACAAATAAATATACATATATTTGATTCAAAATATAATTATTCACATATTTATTTCTTTAGCACAAAACCTTATTCAATTTAAACAAACTGCACAACAACAATAGAACAGCAAAAAAAAACATAACAAAAATTGTGATTTTCAAATTGAAACTTTGTTTTCGTTTTCGTTTTCGTCTGATAAGCCGCCGCGTTTGTCTCTATGAAAACGAATTGGAATTCAAATTCGAATATGAGCGCTTCCAATTAGATTTTTTCCCGTTTGCCGCTCGTTAAGTCTGAGCTGAGAGCATCGACGCGTTCGCGAATTTAAAGCAATATCAACTGAAATGGAACTCAAGATGCCGCGGCGTATTTTCTTATGGGTGGCGCTCGCTGTCGCTGCCGCTGCCAACGCGGACGGCGCGCCATCGACGTTGACGTCGACGTCGACATCAACGCAGTTGCCGACCCGGTCACCCAGCGGACGACGCGGACGCTGCAACAAACAGTGTACAACAAAACAAAGAGAGAACAATAAAAAAAAAATATATAAAAAGAAATTTATGAAAAAAAAAAAATATATATATATATATATATATATATATTTTTTTTTTTTTTTTTTTTTTTTTTTGTTTTATAATTGTTTATATAACTGTACACATATTAGAATAAAGAAACATGTGTAAAAGTTAATATTAAAAGTTAGACAATAAGATCTTCTTCTTTTTTGCTTTAGTAGTAGCCGCTGCTATTTTTATGAAGAACCAAATTTATATACAAATAATTTATATAAATAATTTTATATAAATAATTGTATATAAATAATTTCTGCTCAAACCTGAAGTGCTACATGTGCCTAAGTTCGTAGTAAACAAAAATCAAATAAAGTAATTAGATCTTAATAGATCATTATAAATATAGGCTTCACTGTACAAAAAAAAAAAAAAACTACAAAGTAAAAAAAAAATTGTTTTGCTTTCTTAGTAGCCACTGTTATTTTTATGAACAACTAAATTTTATTTAATTTTCTTATTCAAACATCCACATACAAAAATGAACATATGTATATAATAAATATATGTATCTTAATATTCGTTTCAAATTGTTTGAAAATATTATAATTTATTTATATATTTATTTATTTAATTTTTACAGAGAATTAATTCTAAATAACAATTTAGTTTAAAGTTTATATATAATAATAAAAGGTCAATATAAGACCTACTATATATATATATATGTATATATATATATATATATATATATATATATAGTTAGTTAAATTTACACACATCTATATACACATCTATACTTATTTCATATCATCTAACAACAGCATTTTCGGCCTCAACTTTTTGTTGCACAGTGTAAGAGCAACAGATCCACATGGGGAGGCGCAACTCGAAAACCAAATGTGTGTAATGAACATGGACAACATGTGTCTGTCTGCATCTATGTGTGTGTGTGTGTGTGTGTGTGTGTATGTATGTACATATATGTGCGTGGGGGTGGGGGCGTATGGGGTGTGGCAGCGACAAAAGACGCTTTTTATGCTCAACGCCCGCTTGCCTAATTAAGCATATCGCAACTGCGGGTCTTTTGGGTGTGGACAGCAATTGATTAAGGCAGAAGGTTGGCCAGCCGCTAAATAGTAGCTAGTACCTAATATCAAAGGGCCCAGGCTTGTGGCATGCCACGCAATGCAATGCGAAGCTCCATGCAACACCTGCACGCTGCACCGAAATTGTGTGGATCGTAGGTCAACATCTGGAGATCGGGACAACAAGAAATTGTTGGGAATTTATAACTGGAACGCTGCACAAATAAACAACAGACGTTGCACATCAAAATGCAGCTGCAACTGCAACAAGAACTACATGCAACATGAAGCATATATATATATATATATATATATATATATATGTTCATATGTATGTGGAGTTGGGTGCATGAAACGCATGAGGAATCGCGACGGCATCGCGAACGCTTGATCTTTGAACTAAATTAATTAAGCACAATGAACACAATTGTTGTTGCTGTTGTTGCTGCTGTTGATTCTTGATGTTGTTGTTATTGGCAGCAGCATCAGCAGCGGCAGCGGCAGCGGCAGCGACAGAGGCAGAGGCAGCGACAGCAACCCTCAGCTAAATGTATCCAGCAGATACAGCAACAACAGCAACAGCAAAAGAGTTGCTTCTATGCCCCTATTAAAGGGGTATTATAAATTGTCTACAAACTATGTAACACATTTTGAAAGTTTCTATAATTTTAATTTCAATTTTTTTTTACAAACAATAAAGATATGAATAACTTTTAAGAAAAACGTATATTTTCTTTTATTTGCTGAGCTTTACTTTAAGCTTAACATCTTTTCAAACCAACGTCGTCTATGTATGTATATAAATACTATATATATATATATATATATATATACAATGTTATAGAGAATATATAGCAGAACTCTGGGTTCTTAGACTGAGACTTAGGCTGATATCCATAGGTGTAGCTAAACAGCATAAAATGCAAAATAAGCTGAGTGTTTCAAAGACTGGAAAGACGAGAGTAGCTTCTATATAATAGCTACAGTATTTTCTATTCGTGTATACCTGACTAAAATACTACCACTTTGGTAATGGGGTTCTTTTTCTGATATTACATGTATTTAATTTTGTATGCTCACAAAGTGAGTAGAATATATTGGTTCTGGGCAATATCCGTCTTGCTGTCCGTCCGTTTGCTCATTGGTCCGTCCGTTTGTCTATCTGTCATCTATTCGTACGCCTGTTTAGTCGTTTATACGTTCGTATGTAGGTCTGCATGTTTGTCCATCTATCCGTCCGTCTACACGCCCTTCTGTTTATCCGTCCCTCCGTTTATATGCCATTCTGTTTATACGTCCGGCCGTCCATTCATCCACCCATATGCAATTGTGTCCGTCCGTCTTTTCGCCTATATTGCAGTTAGAGACTTGGAGCTTGGAACTGGGAACATATACTCGTCAGTACTCTCGTCTTATATAGTGCTAAGATTTTTCCGATGCGCCCATTAGGAGCATGATTTCAGAAACCAATAAAATATATATAGTCTGTAACATAACAAAACGTCTATTGGACGCGTGGCAAATCGACATACATAAAACCTGTAACTTCCACAGTAAAAATAAAAATGTTGCAAGTTAATGATTGGAACGTGACTCATCCGATATGAGTGCAATAAATATAGTATTATGCAGTCGATTACGCTCAATTGCAACATTATTACAAGTTTTTGTTAGTTTTTCTTTTCTTATCAATTCATTTATTAACAACAATAGCTCCAATAATGTTAAAAACTTAAAATTTTGCTTAACATTCGATGGTACATACACATAACCTTACAAATTTTAAGTTCATCTAACCGATATTCACATGAGAACCTACCAATATTACTACAAAAAACAAAAACAAAAATTGTTCACGCTGCTTAATTTGGATGATGATACATATATACATAGATATACATATATATTTTTGGATTTCGAAAACATTTATAGCCGAATGCATTGTCGAGTTTAATTTCGAGTTCGAGGTTCGAGGTTCGAGTTGGGGGGAGTGTGAGTTTCGTTATGTCTAATCGAGAAAATTTAGGCTACAATTGAGGTAAATGTGAATTAATTGTATTCTATATTGTAATATACTTATCTCTAATCCATAAATCGCTATCTGTCTTAGTACTATATTTTGGATATGCCGAAGATATGGGTTAGGTTAGTTGCTGTTGGTGTTGCGTGCGTTTCGAGTGTGCTCAATCTAATCACTAACCGAAGACCTTTCAACATATCCAACCTAAATCCTAAAGAGTATATGTATAACTGTGTATGTGGTTCTATTTCTATTATTGCATGTTACTGTTGATATATCTTAATTTATAGTTTCTGAGAGATTTGCATTTGCCCCCTAATTGTGCCTAAATATTCTAAATTATATATATACATAATATATGTATATACATACTTATATATGTATATATATGTTCAGAGAGTATGTATCCATCCATGAATATATAAATATATATATATATATATCTAACGACACACAGTTGCGCAGCTGCTGTTGTTCCTGATAGTGTATGTTTTCTTCGTTGTAATTCGCTTAGCTTTCGATCTGTTCGATGTTCGTATACTCTGTAATCTGCATTTGTATTGTCATCTGCATCATCATTATTATCATCTTTGTCTTCAACATTCAACTTTGTCTTGGTTTCTTTACTCTTTTTGTATATTTCACCTTTTATCTTCATCTCAAGGTCCTTCATTGCCTGTGTTTGAGTCTTACATCTGTTGTTTGTTTCTCTTCTACTTTCATTTGTTTTTTTTTTTTTTTTTTTGTGGCTGTGTTTTTCTTTCATAGTAAGTAGCTATAGGGTATATCAGGGAGGTATATCCCAGTTGTTATATATGAAGTAAGATCCCAAATAATAAATTACAATTGCTTCAGTAATAACTCTTGTTAGGATCTCTTTAACATTATTCTAATGGGTTCTAGGAAGACTAAAACTATTAAAATAGAGAAAGAGAAAGGGGAAAAAAGAGACATAGAGAGGAGAGCGATAGAGAGGGAGAGAATGGGAAAACAGCGAGACAGTGGGAGAATGAGTAAGAGTAAGCAAACGAGAGAAAGATAGAGAGAAAGAGAGAGAAAGAGAGAGAGATAATAGAAAGAGAGAAAGAGAAAGTGAGCTGAAGAAATAGAGATAGATATAGATAGAGAGAGATATAGAAATATATAGAAAGATGGAGATAGAGAGAGAGAGTAAAAGAGATGGGAGAGAGAAAGAGAGCGAGATGGAGATGGAGAGAGTGATAGATGGAGAGAAAGATAAATAGATAGAGAGAGAGAGATAGAGAGAGAGAGAGAGAGAGAGAGAGATAGAGAGAAAATAGATAAACAGATATAGATAGACAGATATAGATAGAAAGAAAGATGATATGAATAGAGAGATATATCGATATACATATTTATACAGAGAGAGAAAAAGAGGTATTGATTCTGACAGAGGCAAAAATGGCAGAGAATATGAAAGAGATAGAAAGTAAACATAGAGACAGAGAGACTTTTGTAAAAAAAATTTAGCTTATATAAAAAGTAGAGTGTATATAAATATGTAAGGAGAGAAATAGAAAGTAGTAAACATGCAAATCTAAGATATTTGCTAGTCCCAAAGCATGGAGAAATGTAGTAGAACATTTATATTCCCACTCAATTGAAAGCTCTTATATAGGGAAATTTGAAAGTTTGGGGGAAATATTTGTACCGCGCGTAGAATGATAGTAATATCAAATATGGATATAGCTACAGTTAATTACTGAAGCAATTGTTAATCTAAAGAATCGAGTCATATCAATTATAGTTACAGGTATTAGGTACGCTTCATTTCATTAGGATGAACGCCAGCTGCTGCTGTTGGCCCCGTCGAACTCCCAAGATGTCTGCTGAGGCAGCGATGTCTGTGAATTGGAGGTCTGCGGCTCCTGGTAGTAGTTCTGTGGCCAGACGGTCGGCACATTCACCGGCACACTGTAGTATTGGTAGACCGGCTGGTACTGGACACCGCCTCGTCCCTGCTGATAGATGGTGGGCACGGCGGCAGCTGAATATTCGCCCGGACCATAGCCGCCCGTGGTATACTGATCGATGGGCATTGAGTTGACCGACGACTGATGCTGAGGCGTTTGGGAGGCATAGTAAACGGTGCCGTTCGTCTCAATGACCGGCTGTAGCTTGGGACGGATCTGTGGCTTCTTGAAGGCGGGCGCAATATTCAGGCGACGATTGCGCAGGATGACACACTTGGCCACGGTCTGGAGGCGCTGGGCCTCCTCCTCCGTCTCGAATGTGACAAAGCCGTAGCCCTTGTTGAAGCCATCCTGGTCGACGATGATTTTGGTGCTGCGCACTGTGCCAAAGGCACTGAACGCAATCATTAGATCCGTTTCGGTTGTGTCGCGACTGATGCCGCCCACAAAGACACGATTCGGTATCATAGTGCCGTAGATCGGCTCCGCCGGAGGCGCCTCCACAGCGACAGGTGGCATGGGACCGGTTGCCGATGTCGATGAGCCGCTGCCCGAGAGCATAGACATTTTGGGTCCCGTTGGGGCCTGTTGCAATTGCGAGGATGCCATTTTCCGATGATAGCTAATTCCAAAGGGCCGAATCTTGAAGCTAGATATACATATGTATATAGCACATTACTGGAACAACTCTTTTCGTTCTTACCGTTTGCAATCAACAAGATCCTCGGTTAGCCTATACATATAATTCTGTATAGACCGCTTAGCTTCTAATTTTGCTAATCGATGATTTGAGGAACGATGACAAGCCGGGGGAGAGGGACAAATATGAGTTTTTGGTAAGAGATTGAGACGGAAAACAACGTCTACGGTTTGCCGTTGCGTCTAATTCCAACTCCTCGCGTCGTACTGCTCTCGATAACTTCGTATTGGGGGCCTTTAAACTTATTCTACTAATAACAGCGTATAGCTTAGGTAACTATTGTTCAAACACGTTTCAAAAAAATCGATAATTACAAAAATTGAGAATTTCCAAAATGCCTTATTTGTTAAAATACAAATTTGAAATGAATTTATAACACCTGACCTTAAAGGAAATGCAATAATGTTATATATATTTAAATATATATATAGATATTTGTAAACATACATTTGACCTTTGTGATTTAAGAAATTCCACATATTTTGTGTTACGCTTTAAATGTCTCAACAAATAAAAGATAAATGAAAAAGAAATCAAAAGTAAAAAAAAAACAGTATTGAGAAAATTGATAATACGAATACCATAATTTATGCAAATCAGAAAAATATCATAAGTTGAGAACTTGATGAAACTATATATCAATTAAAAACCGATATCAAATCAACGATAACAATATCGATTATAACGATAGCATAAACGATAACATTGTCGATAGCACTATTTGTTATTTTAAAACATTCGCCAAGTTAATTAAGCAGTTCAATAATACATTTTAATCGATAACCCTATTAAATTTATATTTTATATGATCGTCTAATTAATTAAAATTGGAGTCAATAGTTCTAAAAATTTGTATTAAGCAATGATATCGATTACTGCTGACTACAAAAATACAACAAATTGACTCAACCTAAAATTTATATTGTCGACAACTATATAATAGTCTCATCGTATAATTTTAACTTGAAGTCGATAACGTTATCGATAGCTGTTAAATAATTGTGATTTGAACTGAAATAGATATCGATTCAGCAGTCGATCGATAAATGCTAAGTAGAGGTCACTTGAATTGATATTAATATCGATATACACTCCACCTTCGATGGCACTATCTAATAATGCTTCTACAGTCATCAAATGAATTTTATATCTTAGCGATAACACTATCAATAAGAGTATTTACATGTTTTTGGCATCATGCAAAGAGTATTCCCCATTCAATATAGCAAAACTATCAAAATCTCAAGAAATACAATATATATATTTTTTTCATTTCGCTTTCAATTTCCGCTTTTCGTGCGGGTCAAAAAGGGTGTCTCGGGGGCCCAGTTAATTCCTCTGTAATAAGTTGGCTGCGACGCGACGTCGCTGTCGCTGACGGCGTCGCCGTCACCATCACTGCAAGAGTCCAATAAGAATGTCGCTTGCCATATGATGATTATGGTTATTGTGTTGTGTCTCGCCTCTTATTTTCGTTTGCTCTTAATGAAGTTTATTAAGCACAGCAACAGCAGCCCAAAGAGATCCCCAGCCAGATACTATATGGCAGTTGAAAAGATGTCTGATTGGATTTGTTAGCTGTCTGTGTGCAAGCGAGACAGCAACACAAATGAAGCGAGAGCATCGCAGCTAAAGAGAACCGATGACTCATTATGAATTTTAAAGTAAACAAATGTCTGATAAGAAAGTGCGATAAAGATATAGATAGATAGATAGTTCAGGTTGAATCTTTGAATTGACAAATGTCTCAGGGCTATGGAGTTTGAAATAATTATACATTTTATTGAATTATTATATTCAAATTTATGTATGAGCCAGAGGAAATGATATAGTCATATGCATATATATAAGTATGATGATAATTAAATTGAAATTAATTTAAGATTATATCATATTTTAAAAATAATACTGACGCCACTTCTTAGACTAATGCTACTGTAGTAGAAGTTATTATATATTATGATATATATGTATATATAAATAATTATTTTAAAAAAATTATATACATATAAACATATATATATATATATATATTTAGATCAGTATAATTATAATTCTCTGCTATAGACTGAGAGCAAACTGAATTAGTTCAGCTGCACAGTGGATATCAAGCTCTTTCGACATGTGACAAAAGGCTTTGAGGCACACACACACAAAGACACACACAAACACACACATAAAGTCATATACATACATACATACATATATAATATATTAATAGTTCTGCATGTATAACGGCAGCTCAAGTGTCAATCAAGCAGCTACTTGTGTTGCATTAACAAAGAAAATAAAATAAATACAACAACGACAGCAACAACAAAGAAGAAGAAGAAGAAGCAGAGAAATTTCCATTGCAGCTAAAAGTGTCAAGCAAATCAGAGCGAGAAAATGAGCGGCATAAATAAAGCCAATTGGAAATGGAAGTAATGCATAATGCACATGTCTGAGTATATATGTACATATATAAATACATATACATACATACATACATACACATATGTGTACATGTATGTGTGTATAACTGTGCCAGTATTCGCTTGCAGCAAACTATGCAAACTGATGACAAAATTGTTTTACGCGCACGACTCTTCAAATTGCATTAACGTCGACGGCGACTGCGACGTCGACTGCGACGGCGACTGCAACGGCGACTGCGACGGCGACGATGCCTGATAAAGCAACTGCTTTGCAATGCACTCTATATATGCAATTGCCCCATTGCAGCAAGCATAGCGTGCGTCAGTTTGGCCCTCTTGAGTTTGCAGGCGACAAAAAACGCGCGCAAAACGCGTGCGCAGCACGTCAACAGCCAAAACGCGATTAGTCACACAGCTGTCCCAAAAGCCCCAAAGTCAGCTAACCAAAGAGCAGCACACACACACACACACACACACACACACACACACACACACACACACACACACACACACACACACACACACACACACACACACACACACACACACACACACACACACACACACACACACACACACACACACACACACACACACACACACACACACACACACACACACACACACACACACACACACACACACACACACACACACACACACACACACACACACACACACACACACACACATACACAGCACTTGCTGCAACGCGCAGCAAAGCAAAACACGCAATGCGCAACATGCGCAATGCATTTTCTTCATATTGCATCAGTGCCCCCAACACAGACCCCTACCCACCCCACCCCCTCCCCCTTCAATGTGGGTGGGCGGGGGAGGGTTTTGGTGCGCACACACAATGCAAGCCACTGTGTGTGCGGTTGGGCGCTTCTTTGCAATCAATTTGATTTAAATGCATTTTTTTTTCCTTTTGCTTTTGCTTTTGCTTTTGCTTTTGCCACTATTACACATTTCCGAAATTCTGTTAATTTATTTGATATAATTGCACGCGAACGTCATTTATCATATTACAACACTCATTTGCAGTGTTGACAACGGCCTTTTACATAATACTACTCACAATTAAAAAGCCAGACCAAGTGAAATGCGCTTTTCCGCATGTGAATATGATAATGTATGTCATTTTGAGAAGGCTTGCAGTATGATGATGATGTTCAGCATAATGATGATAGTGATAATTAAGAATATTTTGATTATGATATGAATTATGACTGTGATTATAGGTTCGAGAAGGATAGCTAATAATGATGTTCAGTATAATAATTATAGCTATAGGTTTCAGAATGAGCATTATGATGATGATATTCAAGAATGGTTATTATAATGATTTTGACTATGATTATAATTGGGATTCTGAATATGAAGATGATAATTGATAATTATGATACTTGTAATTATGTTGTTGATTGATTATATTGATTATTATGATTATTGATTATGCTAATGATTATGCTAATGCTAATGACAATGAGAATGGGAATAAGAATGAGAATGAGAATAAGAATGAGAATGGGAATAAGAATGAGAATGTGAGGGAGAATGCGAATAAGAATGAGAATGAGAATGAGAAAGAGAATGAGAATGACAATAACAATGACAGTAACAATGACAATGAAAGTAACAATACTATGACTATGATAATGATAATGCTGAAGCCAATGCCAATGCGTTAATACTAATATTATACTAAAGCTAATTCCAAAGCCTATGTTAATGTAATTGTTAAAGCTTATGTTAATGTTAATACTGATACTAATGCTAATGATAATGTTCATGCCAATGTTAGTGCTAAAGCTAATTCCAATACTAATGTTAATGTTATTAACAATGCCAATGTTAAAGCTAATGCATATACTAATACTAGTGCAAATGCCAATGCTCATGCAAATGCTAATGATAATGCTACTGCTAATACTATTGCTAATGAGACAAAGAATAATTAAGCTTGTAATATAATAATATTTATGTTAATGAAAAAACAAATGTTGTTTAAATCATAATCATAATAATAGTATTAAAAATCAAAATCAAAACAATAATCATTATAATAACAAACAAAATTATAATGACGTTAGTCAACAACTTAATTGAATATATCATATAATCGAATTATTCATATTCCAATCAGAAATATTTGGAAAATACATTCATATAAATTTGTAATAATAAATGAATCTACTTCATTAAGGCAACCTATTTATTTAGTTAATTAAGAATACAGAAGCCCCCAACAGAGGCTCAGAGAGAACGAAAAAAAAGTAAATTTTGGATATGGTTTGTTTGATTTTTTTAAATGAATTTTTGTTAAACTGTGACAGATCCGTTGAGATCGTTTGGAAAACACTTCATTTTTGGGAACAATAGGTCGCATTAACACGGAAACGTGTTTCGGTTTCGCTTTCTCTCAACGGCTATGCAAATTTGTCGAGCCCAATAACACGATAGCACGACTTATACAGAGAGACAATAAAAGCGATTCGGAAAAGGCATGCAGTGAAATTTTCAACGGCCCTCGCTTATGGTCAAGTATATCATTATCATCATCATCGTCATCATTAGCTACGATTCCAAGTTCAAGAATTCGCAGGCTAAAAACCTTTTCTTTGTGTCTGAATAAGGCGAAATAATTACGTGAGAAAAATTATTTTGTAATGAAGATAGTTCTATACGGAAGCTAAAGAATGGAACAAGACATAAAGCTTACATATATATAAATATATAATACTTGAGCTTAGCAACAAAGGAACTCTACTTAAAACCATCTTTTGCAATAAGTATAAGTTGAGTATAGTTAAGAGTTATAGATATATCAGGATCAGCATAAAGGAATGAATCACTATCATATTATATTGTAATATTATTATTTATATAGGATTTTTATAGAGTTTATTATAGCCAAACCGCAATATAATGAATACATTGACCTCAATTGGTTATATAACTACCACAATTAACGTCAGTGCGTTTCTCAATAATATTCAATGATTAGTTATAAATATTTAGAAACTTTTATATATGTATAAAACTTTTTTTATATATATGATGATATAAGGGACAAAAAGGAGCAAATCAAAGATTCTAGATTTATAGATTTATAGAGAAATCGAGACCAATGAAAACGATTTCGATTATTACATTAGTAGGCAAAACATAAAAATTGATATCTGGATCCATTTACGTAATACTATCTAGCCTTCTAATGTAGATGTATAATGTTATATTTAAGGAAATCATCAAATATTGTCTTCTGAATTCCTATTGTTAATGAATTCAGGCCATAAAAAAAAATAATATGTAGACCCTTAAAACTTGTAAATATTTAATAAATAGTCAATCAATCAATCGCTTTTTTAATTAAACGATATTATTAGAAGCTTTAATGATATCCCTCTAAAATTTTATGTTTAAATTATAGATCTCTGTTGAAGTCTTGCCTTAGCTTTTAGAAGTGGAATCTTCTGCTCGGACCTGAGTATAAAAATTATACCTACAGACATTATATATAGATTTGATTTTTTATAAAGTTATGTGTTTCATATAAGCTTCTATATATATAGACTTTTCTAGTTATACAGCTTAGAATTTTCTATAGAGCTTTAAGTTTCATATCAGCTCTATATATAAATCTGTTCTATCTATATATAAAGTCGTTATATATAACATTTGATACACTAGTTCTATATATTTATATAGTTTAATTTCATTACATACTATATATAAAGCTATATGGTTCTATATATTTAAGTTTTAAGTTTCATATAAGTTATATGTATAGACTTTATATGCATATGTAGACTTTTCTATACATTTATATAGTTTACACCTTTATATATAGTTATCAGTTTCATATAAATTATATATATCAAAACTTCATATACAGCTGGCGAAGAGTTGTAAACTAGGCAAGGACTATGGTTCAGGGTGGTGGGCGCATGTAGAGGTAATATATCATCTATATATACGTACATATCTATAAGAAAAGTAAATAAAACTTACCGAGTTACGTCTATATATCTCATGATCCCCACTGAAGTCGTACATGGAACTGACTCTCACTTTGTAGTCCATTGGCTTATTGATATTCTGGCAATCGCTGAAGATGTCTGGCGTTGTTACAATTCGAACCATGGGCAGGATGGAATTGTTGTTGTTGTTGTTGTTGTTGTTATTGCTTTGACTACTGCTGCTTAGATTGCTGCTGCTCTTGTATTTGTTGTCGCTGAGTTGCGGTTGCTGTTGTTGTTGTTGTTGTAGTTGCTGCTGTTGATTGTTGCTCCTGCTGTTCGTGGTAAACACCTGCGAAATGCTGCGAAGAAAGGCGCGATAATCTCTCCTGTGCTCGATATCACCTGCCATGACTAGTCCCAGAGTCTTTGCTCCTGCACTCATAGCAGAACTTTGATCACTTGTATTGTTTTTGCTGCTGCTGCTGCTGTTATTACTGTGGTTATTGTTGTTTTTGTTATTATTAAGTGTAGCTGACACACAAACACACACACACAGACATACACATATATATGTATATATATATATACACACAGAGATAGATATACGCGTGAGATTCTCTTTAGCCCGTGATCAGCAGCTGCCAACTGAGTATCTTGGCCTTTGTTTTCGGCTGTCAAGCTGCCAACACCAAAGCACAGCAAAAATAACAACAACAACGCGAGCGACACCTTCAAGACGACGACGGCGACTGCGGCGACGACTGCGACGACGACGGCGAATATAGCTCACAATTCTTATCAGCAAACGGCTGATAAGCCGTACGCAGCTTTAACGGTAGTTTCTGCGGCACTTACAGCAAAATCAATAAAAGAAGAAAACAAAATAGAAGAAAGAAGTCGAAGTACAAGAAGAAGAGCAGAAGTGCACGCCGCTTTAGGCCCAAAGGTGGACGGAATCTGATTCGGACTGCTCGGACTTGTTCCAGACGACCAACTAAAGAGCACAGAACTAGCGACCGCATGGGCGCCAGCTGCAGTCGACGCTGGCAGCGACGGCGACGGCGACGACGACAGCGAGCACGTCACCGTTGTTGTAATCGTCGTCGTTGTTGTTGTTCCATTTTTGTTTTGTTTTGCCTTTTTTATTTATTTTTTATTTTTATTTTTGTTGAATTCTTTTTTGTGTTGAATTTTATTTTTTTGTTTTGTATAGTGTGTGCTTTATACCATTATTTTCGTTGTAGTTGTTGTTGTGGAAGTACTTCTAGGTGAAACAGTGGTGCGATATCAATTTGTTTGTCAAGGTGCATCAGATGTTTAGCTATGACTCAGCCAGTGCGCATATAGTAAATATTTATGGATCAGTTTAGGTTTGCTATGAGTCTTGTTAGATTCTTATTAGATTAGATTACCTTCAATCGGCTTTCAGCTGCAATTGTGATTTGTTTGATAGGTAAATAGATAAGCCTATGGCAAATCGATCAAGGGCGAATTATTAATAAAAATATAAAACAATTTTTGATTTATTTATTTTTTTTGCTTTAAGGAGAATTTTTTGAATAATTCAATTTAAAAGAATGAAACATAAATAAAAAATAAACAATTTATTTATATATGTATATAAATATTAATCATAATAAATTAAAATATTATGATAAATAAATATAAATATTTGTATATTTATTTATTTTTTTTAATTGTACTTTATTCAAAAAAGTGATTCATTCACAACCAAAAAAAAAAAAAATCATACTATACTATACTATAAATCATTAAATAAAAAAAATAAAAAAAATTATTATTATATCAAATTTTTATATATTTTATTTTGTAAATTTAAATATAAATATTCTTTATATTAATTGATTTATTTTGTATTCATTCATATGATTTTATTTTTCAAATTATATATAAATGTTTTTTTTTTTTTTTTAATTTAATTTTTATTGTAATCCTTAGTATGATAATACATTTTTTTGAGTTTAAATATATATGTTTCTGTTTTTATTCAAAGTATATTGTATTTTTTAGTTTATAATGATCAATCCATTTATATGTATATTATCGATTTTTTATATCATGTTATGAATTTTTTTTTTTGTATATTATATTTTATTTATTATTGTGTTTTTTTTTTTATATATATTTCTTTTTGATTAATTAAGAGACTTTTATTGAAATCTTGCACATAATTAAATCTTAAGAATTTATTTATCACATTTTATCATATATGAAAAATCACTCAGAATATTACATCAGCCACACGGACTCAACCACTAATAAAAAAAGAGAAAAAAATATATATGTATACTATAATTTTTTATAGAAATTTGCAAATATTGTAGATAGTTGTTGTTTTATTCATATACTATTTATATTGTATAGCGAAGAAAGACCTGTTTCAATTTGGCTGCGATCAGGCCTCGCATTGTTTGTTATGCTAAATTCTGTTTCGAACACTAGAAACTCGTTTAACAAAAGGTTAAATGAATAAAGGGAAAGAGATGAAAACGCTTTCGCCGCGCTATGTGTGTGACAGCTGCAACAGCTTAAAGCTTAACTGATTGAATGCTATACTTAAGCTTTCACCGCAAAATTCTTGTATAACAAATGGCATGTCGACCACTGTGCCGTGGCGCTGCTAATGTTTTTTTTTTTTTACACTTTGCTGGTGTTTATCAATGCCTACGGTTATTGCCGTCTATCGCAGTGTACCCTTACGTCATGTTCGAGTGTGTGCGTATATACCTATCTCTCTCACTCTCTGTGTGGGTGAGCATTTGATCTGTGTGTGTGTGTGTGTGTTTTGTTGGATTTAAATTGATGTTGGGGCACTTGATTTGTTTTTGTGTGTTAGCCAACCGCATTAGCTTGCAACGCTTACTCATTTGGCGCTCAAGATACTAACGGCATGGCCGTTGTTAACGGTTAGCTGCGCGAATTGCCAATTGCAATTTCCAATTGCAGTTCACAGTTCACAACTCGCAGTTCACAGTTCACAACTCGTAGTTCACAGTTCACAGTTCGCAATTGTCGCGCGCGTCACGTACGCGTTTTAATTAAATGCCATTGAAGTTAGCTCTGCTGGAAATGTTTAAACCGCGCGCTCTGCATCTGAAAACGGAATCAAAGCAGCGACATTAACAGTTAAACAGCGACGGTGACGGCGACGGTGGCGGTGACGGTGACTATGGGGCCTACTTGGCGGCTTCCCGGTTGACACACGACTAACCGACTAAAGCTAGTCCAAATGGCAGTCGCACGAAATCCAAAATCCAAAATCAAAATGAAAACCAAAACACAAACAATAAGCACAAAATAGATGTAACCAAAGCTAAAGAAACTGACAAACTGAAAAATAAAAGAAAAAAATAAACAACAACAAAAAACACAAACGCCGGCAGAGACAGCGGCAGAACGGTCGCACCCCTCATCAAGCGGAGCCCCCGCAAAAACAGGCGACGACGACGACCACACGATGACTTTTGAATAATATTTACATTTAGTGTGTGTGCATGCGTGTGTGTGTGTGCATGCGTGTGTGTGTATGTCTCTCTGCTGTGTGTGCGTGCTTAACGCAGGCAGCGAGCCGCGCCGTTAACGTGCGCGAAACAAAAGCTACAGCTGCAGCGTCTTTGGCAGCGAAGGCGAAGAGTGAACGAAACAAGGCACAGACACAAAATATAAATGACGAAATTATAGCAGCAGCAACAACAACAACAGCAGCAGCAGCAACAACAGCTACTTAGTGTATAAACAATGCACATTAAAATGTGTGTGGCAGAAACGCAAAGGGAAACAGAATAGCAAAAAGCAGACTGCAAAAAAACAACAACAACAGCTACAGAAGTAAACAGCAGAAGCTAAGAAAAACGCTGGCAAAACGCGCGCGACTTATGCACGTGCTATGCGCAATTGTATGTGTATATGTGCGAGTGAGCATGCGTATGTGTTTGTGCAATAGAGTGCGTTTCACTGCCAAAAGTGCAAAGGAGAGAGTGAGAGGTAGAAACAGTCGCAGTGCAAGTGTGGATCTTGCATATGTAGCTTTGAGTTGATTTGCTGCTACTACAGTGTTAACTGGCTAATCTAATCTGTTCTGTATAAATTTTAAATTATGATATGATATGGTTAATATTGAGCACACTTTTTTAATAGTGAAATATATTCGAATGGAAATGTTATTAAAAATGTAAATTAACAAATATATAAATGTCTTTATGTAATAAAAATAAATATATTACGAAATAATTTGTTTTATTGTTAAGGAAACTTTTTTAATTGCTAAATTAATTAGAACAAAAATGTTCGAAATTTAAATAATATAAAATAAATATAATACAAATTACAAGATAAATATATAAATAATAAAAAATAAATAGTAATAAACATAAATGTATTATGCAATTTTTTTGATATTTATTAAAATATTGAAGAATTTTCTTTAATTGTTGAATATATTAAAATGAAATGCAAATTATAGAAAATAAATATAATATATATGCATAAGTATATATTTATTTATAGTAAATAAAATAAATGTACTATGAAATTTTTGTTTTTCAAATATCGAGGAAACTTCTTTAAATGTTATGTACTATATTAGAAAGAAATGTTCTTATCGGACACAAAGGCTATTCTAAAAGAGGGTCATACCGATAAATCCGTTAATTTAAAATCAATAGCTCAATTTGAATAGAATATGAAATATATGTATATATTTGCGCATACCACTCATTTGATCTATACTGTAAAAGCTATATAGACACATACATAGATAGATATATATATACATACATATATATAGATAGATATACATATATGCATATAAGTACACACATATATACGTTCCATAGACAAACAAACTAAGCACAGCGAGTTTGGCGGTTAACAATTGACGATTGCTGGAATATGAAAGTGAATTGAATATAGTTAACTAGGCGACAGAGACGCTAGACTCTAGGCGGGGCTCTCGAGCAGCGTGAGGGATGAGGTGGAGCTGTGGATGCTGCGCAGCTCGCAGAGCTCGTCCATGAGATCGCGGAAGAGCATCGGATTGACATTGACGCTGACCTTCATCAGCAGGAACCAGTCGCCGATGGTCAGATCCCTGAAGACATGCTGCACATGCTGTTTGGTCATGAAGCGCAGCTGGCTGCGTATCATCAGCTCGCGCAGCGTCCGGCTCAGCATCATGGCCAGGCGACAGAGCAGATTCAGGCCGGACATGAAGGCCATCAGCAGGAACCAGCACCAGAGGCACACGAAGATCTTCTCGTTCAGTATATTCAGCGGCAGTATGCAGAGATTATCCATGATGCTGGCGGTGCCACTAGCTCCATACTTGAGCACCTCGCACTTGGCGATCTTGGGAAAGACCCGCGACGAGATGTGATTCCAGCGATCCCAGTCGTACAGCGGTATCGTGGCCAAAGCATGCAGATATTTGCTCCAGAAGCCATTGAGGAACACCTCCAGCGCCAGGATGTTGAGTATCTGGAAGGGAGAGATTTGAAAGTGGGCGATGGCATTGAAATGGAAATTGAACTGAAGCTGGCTGAGTGGGCCACCTTTGTGGATACATATCCCCCCACCCACCCCACCCCCTTCTCTACTCACGCTGATCACAAAGTTGAGGAGCTCGCAGAAGACATACTTGGCCATGTAGCAGTAGTGCATGTCCTCGTAGTCGGTGGTAAAGTACTTCACCAGCAATCGCAGCCGGGTGTTGTAGGTCTGCTCGGAGAGCAGCGCCTCGCCCACCTCCGAGCAGAGCTGCTTCAGCCGCTGCCCCTCCCACACCTTCCACAGGCACGACGGAAAGTAGAAGATGAACGACTGGAAGAGCAGCAAAATGATGACCCACTGATAGTAGCGCAAATAGACGCGCTGCGTCTGGCCGCGCACCTCGGGACCGACGCCCTCGGCTATCGATATCGCCCGCGCATACTCCTCATTGTAGTCGGCCAGACGGCGCAGGCTGACCCGATTGCGTCCGGAGCGGCTGGTCGGTGGCGTGGGCAGCAGGTGGCGCTGATCGCTGCTGGAATTCCCCAGCTGGATGATGTAGGTGCCCATCGTCCAGCAATAGGATTGCACATAGTTAATGTTCTTCTCCTCGCTGATGCACTGAATGGGATCGCCGAAGTATTGGCGGGCCGACAGCAGCAGGGAGCAGGTCAGCAGGATGACCACCGTGCATTTGGAATGGATGGTGAAGACGGCATCGTAGATGCGTATCGATTTGAATTGTAAATACTTGGACAATGGCTTCACAGCCGAATACATTTCCTCCGCCTCAGGAAAGAGTACCTCGACGACTGTGTCCAATTCTTAAACTCCCCTCCTCAGTTCTGCTGTAGGCGCTGTCGTTGCTGCTGCTGCTGATCTGGCCTCTCCCTTGCACCAATGCCCTGTACCATTCACTGCTGTTACGTAATGTGCGCTCTCGCTCGCACTTCTTGGCATCTGCTTCGGCAGCTTCGTCTGCTTCTTCTTCTGCTGCTGCCGATTGCTCGGCTCCTGCTCCTGCTTCTTCTTCTTCCTCTTCTACTGCGCTTTCAATTTGAACGGTTCTTTTTTTTTGACAGTTCGCTTTTTTTTGTTTTTGTTTTTTTATTATTTTTTATTTTGCTTTTTTGTGTGTGTGTGTGTGTGTGTGTGTTTTTTTCTGTCTTCTGTGCAGTTGCTGGGACTGTTGCTGTTTAGGGTTTCTGCAGCTGACTTGCACCCGCACACTCACTTGCCGGCCTAAGGGTAGCGACACAAACAAAATGTTGATTGTCGCTCGGCTTTACATATTTGTTTGTGCTGCCCCTCATCATTACATATTACGAAAAAATGTACGTTTACGTTTTCACATTTCAATTTACACAGAAATCCATAATAAATAAATATAAATAATTCCAGATACATGTGTACGTATGTAAATGTGTTATATATGTCATACTGTTTGATTTTTTGTTTTATGTTTTGAACAAGCTTCGATAGACAGCATCGATGTGTATCGATAACAAGCTCTGGCCGAAAGCACATTGAATATTGAATTCCTTTGCATTCGACGCCTCGACGCAAGCAACAAAAACTGTTGCATACTTTTAGGAGCTGCTTGAAAATCCGCTTAGGCCAACACAGTTTGACAGCCACTGCCACTTTACATACATATTATATATGAGCTGAATGATATTATTGCGTAGGTCATATATATAGATATATGATCTAGCCCCTTTGTTTCAAAAGAAATTTCAATTCAATTTTTATTTTTTATTTTTAAAGTGTATTTTTATTTTTTATAATAAAAATTGAATATAAAAGTTATGATTTGATTTTTATTTAAAAATTCATGTGTAATAATTATTTTTTATTTGTAGCATATAAATAAAATTTAATAATTTAAAAAGATAATTTTTTTTTAATAAAATTAAATATAATTTTTATTTTGAAGTTTTTTCTGTAAAAATTACAATTGTTACGGCACTTGATTTTCATTTAAGAGTATAGGACACCCTAGTCCTTATCTACTTAAACATAATCATATATATATTGGAAATTAATTGTATAAAGTAACATAAACTCGAGGGGAAAAGATCTATATTAAAAATCCAACATATATATATCAATAATATGAAGCGTAATAAACTACAACTTGACAAAAACTGTGGCATACTTTTAGGCACTGCTAGAAAAACCCACCCAAGCCTGCACAGTTTGACAGTAACTGCGCTGGCAACTTCATTTGCTACTTCGTGGAAAATTAAAATGCAAACACTTGTTTCATTAATTTATTACATTTATTCTACAAAAAATATCAATGTGTGTTTGTGTGTGTGTGTGTGTGTGTGTGTGTGTGTACTGCGCCCATATTCAGCCTTAATTAATTGATTGAAGCACGTCCTCCGTGGCCCAAAAAAACTTCAATTGCCAATTAGTCCAAGTTCAAGAATCCAATTATTGAAGGTATCTGCAATTAGCAGCAACATCATGAAAAGAGAAACAACAACAACAAATATATAAAAACATATTAACAAAGCACACGCACAGGCAAACTAATTAGCATAAATCAAATTAATTTATTTGGCTTTGCGGCCCTGGCCAACGAGCGACACCTCGCACACCTCGCACAGCCAATAAACCAAATATATATAAATAAATAATAATAAAAGCAAATATACATAGCTAAAATATGTCATTGTGTGGACATATGCTATAAACAATTGGAGCATTTAGCCTCTTTTTTTGGGCTTTAAAATATTGGAAAATTCAAATTAAATTTGAGAGAATAATTGAAATTTGTTTTTATTTATTATTATGATATATATAGTATATGAAAGTATATGTAAATGATGCTGAAAGGTTAAAGCTTAGGGTGCCTCTAGTGGACTCTGCTCGACTAGCGGATACTCCTCAATCCAACTTCGAGTTGTTGTCTCATTTAGTCTAGGCTTGCTCTACATACAAAAATGTATATATATATATACATACACACATACATATATACATACACAGCTTACTTCACTCTTGCAACTTCTTCTTCCGTCCCTCCCTCCTTCAATAATATCCTCGATTATGACAAATAAATTATAATATAACTTCGTTTCTAGATCTACATTCCTTATAAAAATTTCAGATCGTAATTACGTCTTTCAAATGAAGGTGTGTACTAAAAATCTAGTTTGTAATATTCGAAATATTTTTTTATTTGAATTTTGGAGTAAATGGGGTTAAAGTTTTCTATGTCGGAAATACACATAATCTATCTATCAGAATAAAAAAAGGCTAAATTATGTATTGCTAGCTTTTTTTCAAATAATGGTCAAGTAATTCTGAGAAAAATCAAGTCAAAATAACTATATAGATCGATAATAAGCAAATAGGATTATTTATCAAAATAGATATGATACGATGATAAGATAGACAATAATTTGTAATTAAAAATTGTAGAAGATCTATCCTATGGGATAGAGGACAGAGGATATAGGATAGAGGATAGAAGATAGATGATAGATGATAGAGGATAGAAGATCGAAGATCGATGATAAAGGACAGAGGACTGAGCTTAGATTGATGTGACTTTTAATCTATTGAAAGTATTAATTATAAATTCACCTATACACTTCATGAAATACATCATCAAAGCTCTTTCTTCATGATTCATTATATATTACATACATATATAATAATAAACTACATGCCCACACTTTCTTAATGTTACCTATACAATATTAAAAAAAAAAAAGTTAAAAATTAAGATAATTATAAGAATAAGATATCTTGAGATCCCATCAGATATTCATTATAATAATTGCAGTTATTCACCTCAAGTAGAATCTTAAATTGAAATTGCTTTGAAATAAACTCAACAAAACTAATTTTTGCCCAAGTTACAGCTCGTAATTGTAATTAGTAGCTAAATTAAATCTCAGCTTTATGATATATTTCACATATCAAATGTAGACTTCGGAGTCATAAAGTAAAAACAAAAAAAATCGTTAAAAATTCATAAAGTACTCGCTAAGCAATGCGGTGTTCCCTGAACTTGACCTCCAATGGCACTCAATCAGACAAGCAACAACAACAACAACACCAGCCAGCAAGCAACAACAACAACAACAACAACAATAAAATGTTGTTTAAACACGTCTCGAACTCTGCGCTCGCATGAGATGCTGCCGAAGCTGCTGCTGGTTGCTCATGTGCAGAGCTCGAAGTGAGTTACACAGAAGACACAGATTCGAGTTCGGTTATTATTTTTGAATACCCTAGAGTTCGATTAAAAAATCGACTCAACTTTGTATATATCCTAAACACATTGATAACGATAATTTGGGTTACTTTGCTGTTGTTTAAATGTACATATGGACTACGTCGAAGTGAATAAATATTTTCGTGGTCAAGATTGACTACCAATCAAATCAAGCACTGATCGTCTGTCTTTCCGGCTGACCGTCTGACTATCACTCTGTCGTCTATCCGTTCGTCTATCTATCTCTCTGACTGACTGTGTCTATAATTCTGACTATCTGTCCGTCCGTCTATCCATCACTCTGGCTGTCTGCCTGTCTATCCGTCCGACTGTCCATCCGTCCGACTGTCTATCCGTCCGACTGTCTGTCCGTCCCAGAATCTGCCTATCTCTCTGACTCTCCGTCCGATCGAGTGTCTGTCAGACTATCCGGGCAGTTGCCCGTAGGTTCGCCTGTCTGACTATCCGTCCGATTGGCCGTCCGTTCGATTGCCTGTCCGCCCGATTACCTGTCCGTCTGACTGTATCTGTTATCTCTCTGAGTGTCCATCCGTCTGCCTGTCCGTCCAGGAGTCTGTCTAACTATCTGACTGTCTGTTCATCTGGTAGTCCGTCCGTCTGCCTGTCCGTCCGATCAAATGCCTACCAGTCTAAACGCCTGTAGGTCCTTCTGCCTGACTGTCCGTCCGATTGCCTGCCCGTTTGGCTGTCTGTTCGTCCGTCTTCTCATTATCTAAAAATCACAAATATTAAGTACTTTGAATAGCTGCCCTGAATTCCCAACAAGAATTAACTTTTGAGACTTTAAAGTTAGCTTAGGCGCAAAGACGCTTATCTCTTAGTTAACTAAGATCATTTTCTTCAACTGAACAAAGTAAGTTTATTTCATTGTTTAATTCAAGAAGCTATAATTATTTTAGCTCTAAATTGTTCAGTTGCCATTGCTTCATAGACATAATTGACGCCATTTAGAGCTTTGCTTGCAAAGTATTAAGTAAATCGAGCTGACTAATCACCAAAGAGAAATTTCTCAAAACATTTAACAATTGTCACACTCTTCTTGATAAAGTAAAAGATCCAAATTGTTAGTTAGAGTAATTGATCTATCTATTTTGAAATTTGCTATATATGCTAAATATGCGAGAAATGAGCTGTGCTTTTTTTTTTTTTGATTATAGGAACTTTTATTGTCTATAGTTTTCATAGCTTACTTGAGTCTATAAGACCAGATCGAATCAGTTTACAATAGACATACATACAGCTGTGGTCATTAAAATAGTAGAGCGACTGAGCATTAAATATTCGACAACATAATTGAGTAATATATCTATTTTGATCATAAAAATTTGAATATTATATTGAATATTGAGCTTAACATATTTACTATTCATTTACATGTTTTTATGGGCTCCCAACTTAGGATATACTCAGGACTTGAGAACCAAAAATTTACGAAATTTAGTCGATCATAAAAATAGTTGTGGCTACTAAAAAAAAAACAAAAAAAAAAAAAAACTAGTAAACGTTAGTCTAACTTCATATATTATGTTTTACATATGAGTATGCTCTGGTTTTTTATAACCCCAAGTGTATATAACATAAATAGCATATATAACTATATGCTAACATATATAACATGTATAATATATATAATATATGTAACATATACAACATACATAAATAGATATCATATATAACTATGTTATAAGTTAACCCATACAACATCTTTAGCATATCCCCATACATTCAAGAGGTATTTCCACGTCGATCATGAGTCTCTATCTCTTTTTTTTCTTAACTTCCATTCAATTATTCATATTGTTTTTTGTTTTTGTTTTTTTTTTTTTTTGGGCCATTGATCGGCGGCTTTGTTAGTATTTCTGGTTGTATTGTAAACGAATTTGGGCGCCTCATCAAGTCGAACGCGGAAGCGGAGAAACATAAATAAATTTAAGAAGAACAAGAGCTGCCACGCACATAGCATAAGAACTAAGCAAAAGACAAGAAGAAAATCCCACTAAAAAAAAAAAAAAAAAAAAATCTAGAAGAACTCCAATTTGTATCTTTCGGTGTTTTAGGTGCTGTCGTTTGTAAAGTAATTGTGACTTGCGAGTTTTTGCGACTTACGATTTGTATGTGTTCCGCAACGCTGAGCGCAATTATAATTTAGATACTAGAGCGTATAGCCAGAGGAGATACAGATACACGAAACAGGGCTTGAATATATTCTGTACATGTTTCAAAGACTAGAGGAGAGAAAGAGAGAGAGAGAGAGAGTGAGATGGGGAGAAGGAGAGGGACACATGAGCAGAGCTAATTGGAGATACAGATAAATATCTTGGGTCAGTAACAAACACTTTAAAAATAGGACTGTGATCTATTTGGGAGATACCAGTGACTGGTTAAGCTTAGCCTCTGCTAGTGAGAGAGAGAGAGAGAGAGAGAGAGAGAGAGAGAGAGAGAGAGAGAGAGAGAGACAGGGAGAGAGGGAGAAAATGAAATATGAACAGAACTAATTGGAGATAGAGATCTGAATATCGCTGAGGTCTTTTTGTATGTGACGCAAGATACTCAAGACTGGTTAAGTGAGAGAAAGAGAGAGCGAGAGTGGGAGAGAGAGAGTGGGGGCATAAGGACAGAGCGAGAGAGAGAAAGAGAGGGAGAGAGGCATGCACTAATTATGTATAAAGATACTGTCTTAGGTATTGAAGAGGTAGAAAGAGCGAGAAAGAAGAGCGATGGATAGAGAGCGAACTACAAGCAATGCTAACTATTATAAGCTCTGCTCGTAGCTCACTCTCTCTCCTTTTCTCTTCTTCCTCCCACTTTCCTCCTCTTGAATGCCATAAATACCTCAACAGATCTAAATCAAGATACCTAGCTTTCTGGCTATGTTATGTACTCAAGGGATCTGGAAGAGTCCAGGCAAGTAGGAACTTTATATATGCATATCTATATATGTATGTATGTATATATAAAGTAATTGCAAAACTTTGCCCAAATCTCATTTGAGCAGCAGCGAACGTAGCAATTATTGATATTTGATATTTAATTAGTAACGCCCATTGGCCACAGCGTTTTGGCCAAATAAGTAAGCCAAATTTCCAAATTCAAATTGATGTTTAGCCATTTGTATTTCGTTTTCATTTTTAATTATTCAAGCGCTGGGTTTAAAATTTTTCATTTAAGCTCAAATCATTTCATATTAATAAACTACTAGCTAAAGTGCATGTCAAAAGCAATCAAATAGTTTGCTTTGGTTTTATTTTAATTGAAAAGCTTTAAAAGAGTTCAATAAGTTAAGTGTTATTATGAATAGGCATAAGCAAACGGTATTGTATATAAATATATATATATATTTTAATATATATATATTTATTTTTTAAATTTATTTTCCATGTGTACTGTAAATATATATTTTAAATACATTTAAAAAAATATATTTTAAATGTATTTTGAAAATATATTTTTAATAATACATTTTTTAATTTGTTAATTTTTTTTGGGGTAATAATTTTTATATTTAAAAATAATGCTTCATATAATTTTTTTCAAATACATTTTTATTAACAAATTTTGTATGAGTTTATTTATTTATTTATTTTTTTATTTTTAAAATTTTTAGATTTTTATACTGGTTCATATTTTTTATACTTGAACAATTTTATTTGCTATTTATTATAATATATTTTTTAGCTGTTATTTTTTAATATATATTTTTCAAAAATAAAAAAATAAACAATTAATATATATACATATATATTTTTTTTTTATATATTTTTTTTACTATATTAGTTTTTATACTAGCCCATATTTTATATATTTTTAAATATATTTTTAAATATATATTTGATATTATTTACTATTATTTTATTTTTATTATTATTTTTTATCTATTTTGTTATGTATTAGTTTTATTACTATTATTTTTTATATATTTTTTTTTATATTCTTGTTTTATATTTTAGTTTTTATGCTAATTCACCAACTGTTGTTGAAGTTTCAACTTAGCTAAGATCATCAAGTTTTGCAGCTGTCTTGCTGTTGACGATTTGCTCTACAAACAGATCGTTAAATTATACGGTTTGCTTTTTGGGGCGTTGCTAACAGGAAGATATTGATTTTTGAATAAATTTTGGAGTTGTTTAGACTGCTAACATATGATGATATATCTCATGTTTCTATTCCATTAGATTTTTCAAATGTTTCTTTGACCTCAGTTCATATTGCGAAAAAAATCCCCTCTAGGTCTTCACAAAGAATAAGGTTAACAAGTCTTAATCGATAAGATTGGGGAATTTCGTTGTACTAATATAATCACAGTTTCCATACTTAAGAAGTAATACTTAATATTGATGCAGATGTTTTTCTATATATGTATGTATACGGAAATACATCTGCATCAATCTTATGTATTTCATCACCACTAAAAACTTAAATTGTCTGTCTCGAAACAGCTTCTGTTCTGTTTTTAAATAAATAACAATAGCATAATTGGCCAAATTTGCATACTAGCTTTACTATATATATATTTAAATATATGTATATATATATATACCACATAAATCACAGTATAGTATAAATGCCGGAAGTATGCGCACAATTATCGCATCTATTAATTGGCTAATGAAGAAGAATTGTATAAAGCAGCTCTTTAAGTGAATCAGGAAAAAGGCAGTTCTTGATCATGTGAATTTATAAATTCATAAATATACGAAAATATACACACGTGCATATACTCCGTATATGTGGGAAAGTACGGCTCAATTAGCGTTGATCTGATAAAAACTTGTGCAACTGCATAACTTTATTTCAAATCTATAAACAATTAAAAGCGCAGCAGCGAAACGAGTTTAAATCTATAGTATATATATTAAACAATAAACAATAAACACAATAACTAATACAGCTCAATGTCTAAAAGAAAACTGCGGAAGAAGAAGAAGAAGAGCTAAAAAATGTAAAGTAATACGCAAAATATTTCCGGTACAATTTATTATATTTTTCTGTTTGCATTTGACTCAAGTCAAGCCCATCGATCATATTATGTTAATTAAGCCTTTGATAGAAAACAATATACAAATCAAATTTGGTTATTATTGTCTATATATATATATTTTTTTTTTTAGTTTTGTGTGTGATTTTTTTTTTTTTTTTGCCACCTTGACCGTGTGCCACGGACAAGGCTGCTAATTGGCCACGATCCACAAATTTGTGGTTAACAGCTCGGCGTTAATTGCTGCGAGGGCTGCGCAGTTTGCACCTGAATTGGAATTTAATGCTACAAATCCTTTGCACACTCACCTTGGTGGCAAAATCATCCTCTGGTTGCTCAGCGGGCGGCGCCATTCTATATCAGGTACGTTGCCTTACGTTACGTTTCGTTACGTTGCGTTGCGTTACGCTAGTCAGTTGCCGTTGCAGTTGGAGTTGGAGTTGGAGTATTCTAATTGCAGATAATTATTATTTGCACCAACAGGCCATAAATTGTCATGCTTAGAACAGACAATACAAACGCACAAGAAACGAAAGAAAACAACAGAAAAAAAAACAACAACAAAAAAACAGATGCAACAACTGTTGTGTTTACAGACAATAAGCTCTTGCACTTGCTTAGCGACAGCTCAATTGACGAACCGTTTCGTCTTGCGTTTAGTTTATAACTGACAACAAAGCCGATCGCTAACAAGTTCAATGCGTTCGCCTTTGCCGCTGCCGCTGCCACCGCCGCCGTCGCCGTCGTCGTCGTCATCGTCGCTTCGTCTTTGCCGTTGTCTCTGCTCTGCATCGTCATCTACGCCTTTGCCGTTGCTGCTGCCCTCTCGCGTCATAATCGACGCTTGGTCGCTCTCTTCGTCGCCCTCTTCGTCCACTCTCTTCGTCAAGCTCGCCATGCAGCTCCGGCTTCGGCTTTCGTCGTGTTCGCGTTCATCGTAACTGTGGCTTGACTCATTTGTTCTGTTGCCATGGCTTGGCGGCTTAGGTGAAACTGGTTCTAGTTCTGTATAAGTTTTGGATTTCTACTTAGACTCCTCGTTTCAGCGACAGTTTCCAGTTAATGTTGGTGTTATCTTTATGTTTATGGCTATTATTATTGTTACCTGGCTTACGACATCAATTGAACTTGTTGCTTGAACTTTGCATGCCCCCAGCCGCAGCTAAGAGACAGAGAGAGAGAGAGAGAGAGAGAGCGCATTTGAATGTGCAATTGGCAAACGCCGGCGCAACTGCAACCGCAAACGGATTGACATTGACCACAAGTGGATAAAACACAAGTCATGCAACACTTGGCTTACATGACACTGTATGCATCTCAGTGTTCGTCTCTCTCGCTCTCTCTCTCTCACTCTCCCTCTCGTTGCGTTCCTAGGCTTGCCTACGCCCGCTGCACTTTTGCAACGTCTCAGCGCTGCCCTTGAAACTTGCAACGCTGCGTTGCACACAGCCGATCAAAGCACTTCGTGCGCGCTTGCTTTTCTCTCACACTTTTTTCTTACTGTTGTGCCCTATACCCTGTAAAACAATTGATAAGTGTCAATAATCAATCAATTTTATTCTTCCTCATGTCTCCAACTGTTATGTAGGATTTAGAGTAATAAGCTATAGATAGAGAAAGAGTTCCTTGGGATCTATGCATGTACGAGACCTGTACGAGAATAGTCTAAGAAATTTATAAGCTAATAACAATGAAAACACTGATTACTTATATTAATATATAAAAATATATAGTACACATATCTTTATATTTATATGTCCATACATATATACATCTACATATCTATCCATCTTTACATCTACATATCTATCCATATTTACATTTATACATTTACATATCAATCCAACTTTACATCTATATATCTGTGTATATATTTTTGCTTCTATACATCTATGCATCTCCATCTATATACATCTATATATCTTTATACCACTACATCTCTACGTCTATACTTCTATATATCTGTCTATACATCTATTCATCTATACATCTATTCATCTTTACAGAGCATATTCAAGTCAGTCACGCCCGTTTCAAGCAATTTTAGTTACGGCCCATGCTTATATGCTCTGCTGCAAATCTAAGCAAGTTCGCTATATCATTAACAATACCAGTTTACCACTTAAGTTCGTTCCGAAACTAGATCCCTATCTAAAGCTATAATAATATTCATCTTGAGCATGGCAACGTTCTGCAAAATACAAGCATTTTGAGTTCTTTTGTTTAAGATTATAATTGTTTCTCATAGTTAGTTACATTATCTATATTTTCTATATATAACTTTCAAATTCATTTCCAGTGCATTTGCAGTTCGTGGCATTTTGATTTGCTGCTGTCATAATTATAGCTTCATGATTGAATGTGCAGCGCTGTGACACGCTGCCTGATGGCCACCGGATTTTCAATTTTGATTTTCAATTTTGATTTTGATTTGAAGCCATAGCAAATTTGAGGCGTTTCTAACAGCGGCCACATTCTAGGTACATACCCTGTACTTAGATAAACTACAAATGGGGGCTCTATTAGACTGTATAAAGGTGGTTATAACAAAATGAGATTAGAAATAATAATTAAAGAACAATGCCAGCTTTTGATTATGTTCATATCGCGTATGTATATAATAAAATCCATAGAACTCTAAGGCTGTTTGGATAAAGTTGTTTATACCTCTTAAGTCAAATATTTTGTAGCAAAAAGTGACGCTGAATGCGAGTAATCTTTAAATAATATTCTAGTTAGTCAATTTTATCGCTATATGATGAATTTTCACAATCTATATATATATCGATTTTGTACATATATCGATTTTGAAACAAAAGGACATGTATTCCAATATTTGTAAAATCATGCAAAATATAGGGAAATATCAAGTAATATTACGTATTATATTAAATATCGATGAATTATGCATATTCACAATCGATAATCATCTTATGCACTTTATTATCGATTAACAGACAATAGCCTACACAAAGATCATATATTTGATTGATTGTAGTAATAGCTGATGCTGAATTCAAAGTATTTCCAATTATCGATATCTTATGCATTTTCATAATCGATATATTTATACAAATGGCGAGCACTAAATATGTATTCTTTTTTAAATATCGATATCTTATGCCTGTCTCTAATCGATAAATATAGATTGTTAGAATACAGGGTATCTCTAACGTGAAACCTAGCATTCATAAGCCTCTGTCGATTGTTCAGTTTTCTAGTTCGAGTTCGGCATTTAGTTGGGCTTAATATGGTGTTTCAGTTGCATTTTAAGTTCAATGCAAACTAGAAAATTGGCTAAAGCCCCAGGCCAAAAGCAGAAACTTAAGAAAAACGAGACTTTTCGATACCCACTGCCATTCATAGTCCAATAATTAACGAAATTAAGTAAGTTGTGCGTAATTAAATGCGCGGCACGCCAAGGCTGAAAACTGAACACTGAAAACTGAGAGCCAAAAGCCGAGAGCCAAAAACTGAAAGTCAAAATCCGCCCGCTCAACAAATTAATTATGTATTTGGATTTTGATTAAAAACTTTAGCAGTCTCTCAATGGCGCTTGTATTAGATTATAAATAATAAATCTAAGAGCACGACAAGCCCCACACCAAAGGCCCCAAATACCTCGGATGGCCCCTGTCAGTCGCTCAGTCGCTCAGCTCTCGCGAATTATGATTACACGCATCCACGCATCTGACATCAACTTGATGGCTCAGGGACTTGACTCTGGCGCCGTGCAATTGACGAGGATTACAACTCTGGGTGCTTGACAAGAAAAGAAATTAATAATTGGAGACATGTCTTAAGGGGAGAACTTTAATAAAAATATTGCCAAATCAGTTTTTATTTAAATATATATGTATGTAAAAATAAGTGAAATTCATATACTTGCTTAAGAACTCAGCGGAGTATATCCATTCAACTCATTCGACCTTTAAATGATTGCAACTTGTGCAGTTTTTGGTCAGTTTCCAAATGCTAAACAAATAATGTTGGACTACTTTCAATAGGTACAATCGTTTGGCATTGAAACTCAAAGTTTCAAATGCGCAACTATTTTTAGCACTTTACAGTATATATATACATTTTTGATCTCGTATTCATAGAGAGATCTGAGAGCTCTGAACTCAACAAGTTTTACGTTAATTCTGTAATATATAACAGAGCCGTAAACTGAACAGGCAGAATTACTAAATATTGTTGCACTCCTCTGAATCAGAAATTATTATATATATTATATATATTTCTTGCTCTGTAGTCTCATCTTCTCGTTATTTCAATACCTTTTTGAAAAAAGTCTCAAGTGAGCAAAATTCATTAAAAAATCGATATTATTATATTATTAGTATTATTATATATCTCAACAAAATTCCATTCACATCCAAATCGATATGTATCTATACTCTACACATCAGCCATAACTCCATAATATATCGACAACTCCATCCAAATCAAGATCGATAACTATCTATATTTATCGATGGTATAAGCATCATCTATACTCTACACATCATCTCCACGATAACTCCATTCACAACCCGATCAATTTTCTAAGTCTTTCAAGTTTTCTAAGTCTTTCAAGTTTTTTAAGTCTTTCAAATTTTCTAAGTCGTTCAAGTTTTCTAAGACTTTCAAGTTTTCTAAGTCTTTAAATTTTTCTAAGCCTTTCAAGTTTTCTAAGTCTTCCTAATTTTCTAAGTCTTTCAAGTTTTCTAAGTCTTCCTAATTTTCTAAGTCTTTCAAGTTTTCTAGGTCTTTTAAATTTTCTAAGTCTTTCAAATTTTCTAAGTCTTTCTAATTTTCAAAGACTTCAAGTTTTCTAAGTCTTTCAAGTTTTCTAAGTCTTCCTAATTTTCTAAGTCTTTCAAGCTTTCTAAGTCTTCCTAATTTTCAAAGTCTTTCTAGTTTTCTAAGTCTTCCTAATTTTCTAAGTCTTCCTAGTTTTCTAAGTCTTTCAAGTTTTCTAAGTCTTCCTAGTTTTCTAAGTCTTTCAAGTATTCTAAGTCTTTCAAATTTTCTAAGTCTTCTAGTTTTCTAAGTCTTTCAAGTTTTCTAAGTCTTTAAAATTTTCTAAGTCTTTCAAGTTTTCTAAGTCTTTAAAGTTCTCTAAGTCTTTAAATTTTTCTAAGTCTTTCAATTTTTTTAAGTCTTTCAAATTTTCTAAGTCTTCTAGTTTTCTAAGTCTTTCAAGTTTTCTAAGTCTTTAAAATTTTCTAAGTCTTTCAAATTTTCTAAGTCTTTCAAATTTTCTAAGTCTTCTAGTTTTCTAAGTCTTTCAAGTTTTCTAAGTCTTTAAAATTTTCTAAGTCTTTCAAATTTTCTAAGTCTTTCAAATTTTAGCCTACGTCTTTAAACGATCACTAACATTATGTCTAAAGTTGCCCTTATAATTAATATTTAAACATTTCTTAAGAATTATTTATAACTATTACAATTCAGCTTACACTACTATATATTATTAACAAATAAATTATTTAAACATTTCTTAAGAATTATTTATAACTATTACAATTCTGCTTAAAGTACTTAACATTATTAACAAATAAAATATTTACCTGACCTTATCACACTTCACTTCACTTTCACTTTCACTTTACTGCACTGCACTGCACAATTGACCCCCACCGGGCCTGGACGACTGAAGAAATTCTGCAGCTGCTGCTCTTTATATAGGGCCACTTTCACTCAAAATCTAAGGCGAGCTCAAATGTTGAGCCTGCGTCGAGTGGCGGTCGCTGCAGTCGATCGTGAAGTGACCAATGAGAACACTCTCTGCTGCTTCAAGCATTCTAAATGAGTCTAACTTAAATGTAAATGTAAGCAAATATTGCTGAATACATAAAGACAACAGAAATGATCTTCTGCAGCTAATTTTCGTTGCTTGCTTTGGTTAGGCAGACAGACAGACAGGCAGACAGACAGACAGACTTGGAGATAAAGAGAGAGAGAGAGGCAGACAGATTTGCAGATATATAGACAGACATACGGTCTGATTAATAGGCAAACAAACAGAGGAGAAGGGTTCAAGAATATTTAGTCTTCCCCACGAATAGCCAATGAGAATGCATTCTGCTGTATCAATCATTCTAAATAGGTTTTACTTAAATATAAATATTGCTACAGACATATAAAGGTCTTAAACTTGTCTTCTTCTATCCTACTTATAGGAATTGAGTTGTTCATGCATTATCAAAATAAGGAAATCGGCCAATTACACAGACAGACAGATAGACAAACAGACATACACATACATACACATGTTATATAGTTTCATCGGCTCTTGTCATAAAAAAAGTTATTGAACAATTAACTTCCAATATATATATGATTATGTTTGAATAGATAAGAACTAGGGTGTCCTATACTCTTAACTAAAAAATTTAAAACACAACACTGTTGTAAACCTAATTTTTATTAAAAATAAAGTATTTCATAAAAATAATAATAAAACATTCATTTTAATACCTAGTACACAAAGTATATTGAAGTTTGTTTAACATGCAAAAGCCGAAGCAGAAGCTTGTCTATGATTTATTGCAAAAGCCGATGAAACTATATAACATGTCTATGTAAGTATGTGTATGCCTGTTTGTTTATCTGTCTGTCTGTGTAATTGTCCGATTTCTGTGTGAGTGGCCTCCTAGTTTTGATAGTGCATGAACAACTCAATTCCTATAAGTAGGATAGAAGAAGACAAGTTTAAGACCTTTATATGTCTGTAGCAATATTTATATTTAAGTAAAACCTATTTAGAATGATTGATACAGCAGAATGCATTCTCATTGGCTATTGGTGGGGAAGACTAAATATTCTTGAACCCTTCTCCTCTGGTTGTTTGCCTATTAATCTGACCGTATGTCTGTCTGTATATTTGCACATCTGTCTGCCTGTCTCTCTCTTTCTCTCTCTTTATCTCCAAGTCTGTCTGTCTGTCTGTCTGCCTAACCAAAGCAAGCAACGAAAATGAGCTGCAGAAGATCATTTCTGTTGTCTTTATGTATTCAGCAATATTTGCTTACATTTACATTTAAGTTAGACTCATTTAGAATGCTTGAAGCAGCAGAGAGTGTTCTCATTGGTCACTTCACGATCGACTGCAGCGACCACCACTCGACGCAGGCTCAACATTTGAGCTCGCCTTAGATTTTGAGTGAAAGTGGCCCTATATAAAGAGCAGCAGCTGCAGAATTTCTTCAGTCGTCCAGGCCCGGTGGGGGTCAATTGTGCAGTGCAGTGCAGTAAAGTGAAAGTGAAGTGAAGTGTGGCGAGATCAGGTAAATATTTTATTTGTTAATAATGTTAAGTACTTTAAGCAGAATTGTAATAGTTATAAATAATTCTTAAGAAATGTTTAAATAATTTATTTGTTAATAATATATAGTAGTGTAAGCTGAATTGTAATAGTTATAAATAATTCTTAAGAAATGTTTAAATATTAATTATAAGGGCAACTTTAGACATAATGTTAGTGATCGTTTAAAGACGTAGGCTAAAATTTGAAAGACTTAGAAAATTTGAAAGACTTAGAAAATTTTAAAGACTTAGAAAACTTGAAAGACTTAGAAAACTAGAAGACTTAGAAAACTTGAAAGACTTAGAAAACTAGGAAGACTTAGAAAATTAGGAAGACTTAGAAAACTAGAAAGACTTTGAAAATTAGGAAGACTTAGAAAGCTTGAAAGACTTAGAAAATTAGGAAGACTTAGAAAATTTGAAAGACTTAAAAAACTTGAAAGACTTAGAAAATTTGAAAGACTTAGAAAATTTTAAAGACTTAGAAAACTTGAAAGACTTAGAAAACTAGAAGACTTAGAAAATTTGAAAGACTTAAAAAACTTGAAAGACTTAGAAAATTTGAAAGACTTAGAAAATTTTAAAGACTTAGAAAACTTGAAAGACTTAGAAAACTAGAAGACTTAGAAAATTTGAAAGACTTAAAAAACTTGAAAGACTTAGAAAATTTGAAAGACTTAGAAAATTTTAAAGACTTAGAAAACTTGAAAGACTTAGAAAACTAGAAGACTTAGAAAATTTGAAAGACTTAAAAAACTTGAAAGACTTAGAAAAATTTAAAGACTTAGAGAACTTTAAAGACTTAGAAAACTTGAAAGACTTAGAAAATTTGAAAGACTTAGAAAATTTTAAAGACTTAGAAAACTTGAAAGACTTAGAAAACTAGAAGACTTAGAAAATTTGAAAGACTTAAAAAACTTGAAAGACTTAGAAAATTTAAAAGACTTAGAAAACTTGAAAGACAGAAAATTTGAAAGACTTAGAAAATTTTAAAGACTTAGAAAACTTGAAAGACTTAGAAAACTAGAAGACTTAGAAAATTTGAAAGACTTAGAATACTTGGAAGACTTGGAAAACTTTAAAGACTTAGAAAACTAGAAGATTTGTAAAACTTTAAAGACTTAAAAAAACTAGAAGGACATTTCCATCGAACGAAGGGTATTTCTTAGTAGAGCACTTACGAGCCCTTACTTATTATTAAAGCAATATTCAAATTTTATGACAGCAACGTTAAAAGCATGTAAAATTATTGTAACAGCAGATGCCAATTGTATAAGAAGCCTTCACACTTCCATAGAGCTTACAAAAATCGATGGAATTTGAGATGTTTCTAATCAGCTTAAGAATAAAAAATACATACATTCACTTAAAGTTCAAGAGAATTGTCTTTGTTATTTTAAACTTCTGTATAAATATAAAAAATTGAACAGCAATAAGGGTACTCCATATATTATATATAAATCAACGCTTTCATACCCTTCCCACAAATAATCATGAAAGCGCTAACATTTTGCATGAGCATGGCAAACGCTTTGAAGAGTTCGGTATACTCTACGCTCAGAAGACAATAAATACATATATGAATATGTGAGAGAGCATAGAGAGAGAGAGAGAGAGAGAGAGAGAGAGAGTAAGGAAAGAATAACACATAGCGGTGCTTCATGTGAGAATGAGACCATTTCGTTAGAGCGCTGGCAGCTCTCTGAATTTGTCGTGTTATATTTTCACTGCCCGAAGTTTACTAGGCCCTAATGCATACTTTTTCTTCGTCAGTAAATTTAGTACTAGTTGTCCATTAGTGTATGATTAGTGGCTCAACGTAAAATCAATTCGTATCCAAATCGATATTTATCGATACTCTAAAAAAAACTCCATTCACATGCAAACCGATATGTATTCATATTTATCGACACTATACACATCCATTTAAACATCATCTCAACGAAAACAGCAATCACATTCAAAATAAACCCGTTTTTTATTGCATAAATGAATCAATTGAATTCCATGGAACTCTTAACGACGACCAGCCTTGGCAATGCAGGCATCGATGTCAGCATTGACCACATCCAGAGCTGTGACAGCCTTGCCGGAGGCGACATGGGTGCAGGAGTTGCTGTCGGTGAGGACGGCCGGAATGCGTTCGTTGGTGCTCTGCTTGATGGTCTTCAGGGAGGAGCGTGCGCTGACCAGATAGACGGTGGCCTGCACATAGAACTTGGCCATGCAGGACTGACGCAGCACCGCGTTCTTGTAGCTCTGGCACTTGTTGTAGGTGCGGCCCAGGGAGTAGCCGCCGAAGACCAGCTGCTGCGTGGCTGCGTTGACATCGCTGACAATCTCGGCGGACTCGTGGGCAGCGCTCAGGGCGCACTCGTGCAGCTCCTGATGGGCAGCATCCAGCACGCTGTCAATCTGTGGATCCTGCTCGGCCACACACTCGGGACTCTCGGCGCGACGTGTCTCCACCTCCTCGACAGCCTGGTCCAGCTGCTCGTGGGGCTCGACAACAATCTCCTCGTACTGATGCATCAAAGCCTTGGCCGCATTCTCACCAATCTGCGTCATCTCGTCCACGACGGTCAGCAGCTGGGCGTTCAGCTGCGCTGGCATCGACGCTGGCTGGGCGTGGCCAACGCTGGCCAGGCACAGGCAGAGGCAGAGGCACACAACACTTGGAATGATGAACTTCATTTTGATTTTTAGCTTTAACTTGGCCACTGCCCAGCTCTGCCTTGGTATTTATACCAAATCCTTATCGAGACGCGACGCTACGGCTCTGATACCGTTTGATTGTAAATCGTCAATTATTGATCGTAAATCAAAAACTTTTACGAGCCACCATCGTATAACCAGCTAGTTCATTGATCAGCATGATTGCAGGCTATTTCAAATATACAAATTATGAATTTGTTATATTATTTAACTATTTATGAGCTTACCATTTCCATCAGAAAATTCCAAACTCCAATTGATTCCAGAATAGCATACCTCAGACTACTGAAAAGAGAGATACATAAATATATAAAATTACTAAATTAATTAAAACTATTTTGAAAAAATTCGAATAATTCAAATTACTATAGGTGTTCAGAAAGAATATACAGTGCCACCCAACTGATTAGGTCTAACTTTTTGCCAAGCTGTATCTCTGCAACGAAAAGTCCAATTTGAATTAAAATCAATTTTTTTATATATAAAAATTATTCAGGTATGAAAAATTAATCAGTTATGTCCATTCCAATAAGTGAAGCAAAAAATCTATATCAAATTTGTTGGCCAAAACCAACAGACGAAACTGAAGAAGTCTATGGAAGTAATAGATAATTGAGTAGATGAAGACGAAATCTTAATAGAATAGCTCAATATGATCATAGAGTTGTACATTTTGAAGTGCTTTAAGGTTTGTATATATATAACTGTGAAGAGCACAAAGTAGATAATCAGGGAAAAAATTTTTTTTTGAAAACCATAAAAAATGTATTAACAATTTTAAACATGATAAGAATGATAAATTCATAGTTTTCAAGCTAAACATATAGCTATACTATAACCATATTATTATATAATAATTCGTAATAGGGAATTATATAGCAATATAGCAATAATGATATGGATATAGTATATAGTTACATATATACAAAGATTGTTCCTCGTGTAGTTGTATAAGTATGTATAGATACATATACTTATATTGGCATCTTTATACGTATAAGGTTCAACAATTGATTGTTATTGAATGGAGCTTTAAATAATTATTTACTAATTGAAATTGACCGTTAGTATTTGGCGTTATCAAGGCCCTCGAGAACTTTACGATCCGTAATTGCTGCTGGAATTAGATTCGGTTTTATTGTCGATTTCAGCTTTGACTTTTAATCGGTGTCTGCAAAATTTGACGGATTACAAACGACAAAAAATTGCGATTAGATATTTTTACCGTTAAGAAATGCGAAAAGAAACCTAAATATAGGCAGCCTTATAGACTCTATAATATAATAGAATAATAATAATAATTTTGCAAGAAAAACACAAACCTGTTTTGTTTGTTTTTTTTTTTTTTGTTTTTTTGTATTTATATTTTTATTTAATTATTTCATTTTGTTCAAATACAATAAATAAACATTTAAACTATGTAGTGGTATGTATATATATATATATGCACATATAAGTATTTTATATAAATATATGTATACATATATAGATTTACATGTATATATATATGTACATATAAATCCTTTTGTTTTTATATTTTATATTAAATATTTAAATAAGTGTATATATATTGTTTTTGTTTTTTTTTTTAATTTTCCTTGTTTTCTTGCTCGTTTCTTGTTTTAGTTTTAGTTTTTTTTTTTTTTTTTTTTTTTTTTTTTTTTTGCAATTGCGAATTATTTGAAAGAAACATTTTCATATAAGTAAATTGCTGTTTTTTTTGTTTTCTTTTTTTTTTTTTTTGTGGGGGTTTTTTTCATTTTTTTTAAGTTTTTTTATATATATTTTTTCTGTTTTGTTTGTTTTTTGCTTTCATCAAATATCCAAGTATATATATATATATATGTATGTATTAATAAAAGTTGTTGTTGCATAATGCTAATGTATATAAACTGTTCCTACTAGTATACACATGTATATATATATATATATATGTATATATATTTGTATATATATATATATATATATATATATATATATATATATATATATATATATATGTATATATATTTGTATATATATATATATATATATATATATATATATATATATATATATATTTGTATTTATATATATAGCCTCTATATAGCCTCAATATATGTGTATTTTTATATGTACACAAAATTTGTTATATATGCATGTGTATGTGTGTGTGTGTTTGTATATTTGTATGTTTGTATGTGTGTGTGATGTGTAATCTATGTGTGTGTGTGTGTCTGCTGGCTATGTGCCCTGGTTTAGTTCAGTGTACATATGTAGAATGTATGTACCGTTATTCAACTAGTTCAATTTCTGCTGTCTGTCTGTCTGTGTGTGTGTGTCTTTGTATACATTTTTGTATAGATAGTTTCTAGCCATTTTTTGTTGGTTTTGGCTTAAGTTAAAACTTGCAATTCTCGCAAAGTTTTTAAAATTAAATTTTAATTTTCGTTTTTTGTAAATTTTTTGTTTTTTTTTTGCATTATAATTTTTATTGGAGTTTTTCTCTTTTTGGGGTTTTTTGTTTTTAGGTTAAATTAGTCACAGTTTTTTATTTTAATATTATTACTTTTTATTTTGGTAGGCGCAATTTTGCAAAACATTCAAATTGAATTCAGCGTAGTTTTTTCCATTAAACATTTTTATTTTATATATATTTAAATATATATATATATATATATATATATATATATATATATATATATATATATTTTAGTAAGTAGTAAAAAATAAAATACAAGTAAAAGGCAATTTCGTAGTTGAAAAAATTTGTGCTTAATTTTGTAGAAATGTTTTTTTTTGTTGACTGTTTTTTATGTTTTTTTTTTTTGCTTATATTCAAAAAAAAGAAACAACAAAAAAAACTGTAAAATCTTTGAATGCATTTTATGTTAGTTTTTATATTTATGTATATTAAGTTCAATAAATTCGTTACGACACATGGACTAAGACACAGCAAAAAATATTTATGCTTAATTTTAAGGTTTCAGTTTTTCGTTTCGTTTGGTTTTTATTTTTCATTTTGTTTTCATGTTTGTGTTTGATTTTTATAATTTTAGTTTTTAGTTTTAATTGCATGTTTTTCCTCACATCATGTTTGCCATTGTAAATATTTTTTTGTTTTTAAATATTAAATGATGAAACAGCTAAAAAACGGTCGAACTCTTTGTAGCAATATGTATATAGTATATATATATTTTGTATACATAAGGGAGTTTTTTTTTATTATTATTTAATTGTTTTTCTGTTTTTTAACTCATAGATAAATACACACATATTTGCTATTGCTCGCTACTCTGTTTGATCAACTTCAAATTGTTTTTTGTTTTTTTTTTTTTTAGTTATTTATTTATTTTTAAGTTCCTTCTAGCGCTAAACAATCAACTGTCAATTGTCATCAGTTTTGCTATGATACTGCAATTGAAATAGGGTTTTTTCTTTTTTTTTTTTTTGTATTTTCTTTCATATTTTTCATTTTTATTTATGCTATAATTTTGTTTTGATATGTTCGCTTCAAATGCGTGTCATGAAAATACATTTGCTTTCGTATTGATCTTTTTTGTTTTATACTTTTCAATATTTTTATCAATTGTTTTAGGTTTTGTTTTTTATTTGTTTAAATACAACTCTCCATAAATATGATTATAGTAAATAGCACATGTATGGTAACTACATATGTACATATACATATAGGTATATATATATATATATAGGTATATATGCATATATGCTATAATAAATCGGGCAATCGAACATTCTGCAATTTCTTCTTCTTCATCTTTGTTAACGCAAAAAAATTGCTTGTAAAACGTAAATAAATTTGTTCTTAAGTTTTTTATATATGTTTTTTTATTAAACATTAGTGTGGCCAAAGCTTATTGTCGGAAGCGTTATGCATTTCATTTTCATTTTCATTTCCATAATTTTTTGTTATATTTTTAGTTATAATAATAAAAGCTTTTCAACTTTTCATTTTCATTCAAAAATTCCTCTTTTTGTTTAAAAACTGCCTCAAATTGTTGTAAAAATATTATTCGCACGCTTCTAATGTACGCAACACTTTGTTAATATTAAATTAAAAAAAAAAAAAAATGTATATTAGGAAAAACATATAGTATTATATATATGTATATATATATATATATATATATGTATAAATGTATATACGTACATATATATATATATATATATAAGAGGGCTGCATGGCTTCACTCAAGAACATATGAATTTACGTCGGTAGAGTGAGTGCATGAGCATTTCGTTCAATGTAGCCATTTCCGCTTTTTTTCAGCTTTTTTTCTACTTTTTTGTTTAGCTAGATCTAGCTAGACAACACTGATTTCATTCGACGAAATTGTATGTATGTGAGTCGTCTTTCACTCAATAGTTTTTCGGCTGCATTCAACGCATTTTGAGCATTGTTCATTCGAGCTGGGATTTTTTGCCATTCGTGCAGTCCTCTAGTATATACATACATACAAATTTAGATATACATGTAGATGTTTGCAAGATGCATTTTTTTTATAATTTGGTGTTCTGAAAGTGTGTCTATATTAACTTATGTTCATTCTATATATATATATATATATATATTATTTTTTTTTTTTTTTTTTTTTTTTTTTTTCATTTGGTAACTGTTCAATGATTTTATTTCACAAATAAGTTTCAGTATTTTTTTGCGAACTTTTCTTATACATTTTGTGTTTCTTGCTTGGTCTTTGCTTACAATTTTATTTACTATAATTATTTTTTGACCCTTGATACATGTATATAAATGTTTTTTGTTTTTGGCGCAACTTGGTTTGTATTTCATTTAGATATATATATATATATATATATTTGTTTATATATATATATTGTTAAAATTTTGTTGTTTGTGTGAGCTTCTTGGAAAGGGAAAAAATGTTCAAAAAATGTAACAAACAATTTTGTTGGCTTATGCAAAAAATGATGTAGCATATGTCAATATAACCTATGATGTATACATATGTATATAAATAAATTGTAAAATATATATATATGTAGTTGTATAATTAAATATTGCATTTGGTTTCGTTGAACGTCTGGACATTGTTTTGGTTGTTTTTTTTTTTTTTTTTTTTTTTTTTTTTTTTGCAGCTACTTAGCTTAGTAGTTTTAAATATTTGGTATATATGTGTGTATATATATTTGATGTACGTATATATAATATAAACGTTTATGTTCTGTGTATAGTGTAATGTATATATGTATGTATATGTATAGTATATGTAGTTGTAAGCATATCGTATCACCATAAAGTCAAAAAAAAAATGAAGCTAACAAAATATCGTTTAATTGAATGTGATTTGGGATTTGAGCTCCTTAAAGTGTGTTCTGCGCCATGTAACATATATATATATTTATATATATAGATATATATATATATATTTGACATGCTCACATATTTCATGTATTATTAGTTAGGAATTATTTTTATATTTGTTTCTTGGAATAGTGGAGAAATCGCAGCGAACAATTCATAGAACAATCCTAAGTTTTTTTTGTAGTTTTATTTTTTGTCATTTCATCTCATTTTATTTCATTTTTTAACAAAAATAATACATTTATTTCGTATATATTTGGTATTTTTATATATATATAGTATATATTTTTTATTCGTATAATTAAAATTTTGATTTCAGTACCTGATTGCAATGATTACATATATTTTGTTCTAGAAACACACATTTTCACTGTAATTGTTGCTGCCTTCAGTTATATATATATATATATATATATATATATATATATATATATATATATATATATATATATATATATATATATATTATATTATATAGACTTCATTTTGGGTCAGTTTATACTAATATTGAAAACACTTAAAAAATGCTACGGACAAACTCACATTGTAGTTGTTGTAAACTGTAATATGTAAATACACACAATTGCTACACTTAAAAAACACAATGAGCAAATTATCTAGGACATCTTCAAGTTTTCAAATATTTCCTATGCTAAACTTACAATATGCATGTAGCTGGTTGCCTCACATGCATATATACAAATGTTATATATATATATATACATATGTATATATAGATGTATTCTGTAGGATATCGTTAATAACCGTAGCACATCTAAGTATCGAATCACTTAACTAATTTCTACTGTATTTATGGAACATGTCAATATCTCAAATATATTGAAGGAGGGCACACGGCTGAGTATATAGATATATATATATATATGTATATATATATATATATATATATATATATATATATATATATATATATATATATATATATATATATATATATATATATATATATATATTATATTTGTTTTGTTTCTATCTTTATTGCTGTTTATAATACAGACCAACTTGAATTTATCCTGACTATATGTCTGCGCAGGCTTGTGAAGTGAAGCAACTTATCTAAAACCAGAGAGTTTCCACTGAAATCTGTTTTTTTAGTATTTGAATTTAGTTCTTTGTAAGAACTGCCGTTATGTTATCTGAAAGAACTACTCATCTACTCCAAAACACTTTTTATATTTTACTTTCAACTCGAAAATGCCGTCTGTTGAAAAGGCTTAGCCCAAACAGTTGCATTAGTGTGAGCTAGATCAGTTAATTCAATGGGTCATATCTCAGGAATTATTAAAGATTTTAAAAAAATTTGAAAAACAAAAAGCAGTATTTTCAACTATTAAATAAAAAAAAAAATGTAATTTTAATATTTTTTTCTTTCAGGTGCATCTAAATAAAATCAAAACCTTAATTTTTCTTAGGCTGAACATTCAATTCAATAGATATTATCTCGCTGATAAGCAAAGATTTTTCAAAAATTTAAAGGAGTTTTGAATACAAATAGTCGTATTTTCAGTTACCAAAAAATTTTTGAATAAATTGTTATTTTGATATTATTTGCTGGTATTCTCGGCATTTTTTAAATTTTTTCCAAACTTTTTAGAGTCTCTCTCTGGTTTCACTTAAGTTTCTAGACAATCTTGGCGCTGCCGAACAAAATAGTCTTCTTCTTGTTTAGTAAATACAACAAATTTTGCTGGCCTGTTTGTTTGTTTTAGGTTTTTATTAGTTTTTACTCTTGCAATGAATATTATGAAAAAAAAAGCTTTTGTGCATTAGCATTTCAGAAATTGTCAAATTGTGCAAAGAAATTGAAAAAATTGCAAGAGTATTTAATTGTTTTAGTATTTAATTGTTAAATATTTAATTGCAAATGACATATGGAAGAGTTAGGAAGTAATATGTGTCTGTGTGTGTGTAGAGTCAATTGTTGGTCTGCTATCTTGATTTTAGCTAAAAACGCATGCGAATTCGTTCGCTTACGAAATTCACAACCTTTTCAACGAAGTGGGCTCTATAAAAAGCGTGGATCGAACGATGCGGATATCGCTATCGTTATAGTTAGTTAGGAATAATCATGTGTTAACTATGCTGATTGAATGAGTATATTTTGGTTATTGGATGTCACATATGAGTAAAGCAAACTACTACATATGGTTCTAGATTTGTATAACTATGAGCTGCTGAACTAATTGTTTTTGTTTGTTACTTATCGATAAACGATAAACGTGTTATCGTGTACGTATGTTTACTGTTTTTTTGTTTGTTTTGTTTTAAAGTAAAAGAAAACTCAAGCTTTGTTCTCAAGGTTCAGGTAATCAATTTCTAGTCTTATCTGTTGCACTGAGTAGTCTGCTTTTAAAGATATATGCATACATATATATATATATATATATATGTATGTATATATATATATATACATATATGTATATGTATATATACATATGTATATATATGTATATACATTTAACTTTCAATTTGTTTTAGCCATCTTAGTTTGCATACATATATATATATATATATATATATATATATATATATATATATATATATATATATATATATGTTTTATATATAAAGTACAATTTGCAGATAGGTTTTTGTTTGTGTTCAAGATGTTTTTTCTCAATATTTTTTCTCACTTGGTCAAACGAATTGTTAACTTTAACAGATGCTGGAACAAGGCTAACTATATGTTAATATATATATACACAAACATATATATAAATGTATATATATTTATATATTTTGTTTTTGTTTGTTTTTCTAAATAGTCAATGAGTACCTGCAAAACTATAGTATAAATAGTACTTAGGTATTTGTGGCTTTACTTTTCTGCTTCTTCCTCTTCTTCTTATATTTTTTATTGCATTGTGAAACAGGATTCGAATTAGGAAATTTGACTTTGAGGCTTTTGTGTATGTAGAATATAGTTTTTTGCTGCTTAATATAAGTATTAACTTCGTTGCGTGCCTCCCACTTGTACAAAAAAAAGAAGAAAAACCAATATACTCATTCCACTTTCGTGAATGAGTATAAAAACAAGGGGACTCTGTTTAATGAGTTGCTTCTTCTGCTTGGTCAGTTTGGATTCTGATAAGTCGACTTTTTTTCAAATGTGTTTTATTGCTGTTTTGTTGTTTTTTGTTTATATATATATATATCTATATATATGTATATATATACACATACATACACATAGTTATATAAGCTTAATTGATTCAAAGGGAAGACATAACATTCTAGAAAAGGTTCTTACTGATTTGCATTACAATATTTGGTTTCAATTTTCTGGATTTCTCTTATATATATATATATATATATATATATATATATATATATATATATATATATATATATATATATATATATATATATATATATATATATATTATTGTTGTATACTTGTTATTGGTATAATTATGTATATATATTTTTCTGAATATATAGTTAAAGCAATGTTTGGTATTATTATTTTTAAGTAATATAACTATTCATGATGTGTAAATATCATTATATCATTATGTATATATATATATATATACATATATATATGTTTTTTTTTTTCAACTACTACAATAAGACAATATAGTTGGATTTTTGGTGCCACTATATATACGTATATATAAATATTTGTTCACATATGTGTAGGTATATATATGTGTGTGTATGTGTGTGTGTCTGTGTGTGTGTGTGTGTGTGTGTGTCTATCCTAAGTAAACTCTTTGAGAACTGGGCCAAAACTATCTTAGGACGCACTCAAGTGCAAAAGCACTTGCTTTGTTATTATTGTTTGTTTGTTTGTTTATGTGTGTTTTATTGTTGTTTGTTTGCTTGCTTTGTCTCTTGTAGGAATGACACTTTAAGACAACATTGAAACATTGAAGTTTTCGGTTTTCTGCATTTGCGCTAAGTTTTTCCAATTACAATATTTGAATTTAATAAATACTTTAATATAATTTCTATATATTTTATTTTCATTTAAAATATCAAAAGTGGATGGAATTATGTGATTCTAGTTATTACATATATACATAAATATATATATATATATATATGTATATATATATGCATGTATATTAGGTATATCAATTATTAAATATTATTTGAGTTCTCTACAAGTGTTCTTTTTATTTTCATTTTCATTTTCATTTTCATTTTCATATGCTGCCTGGGCTTCTTCGTTAATTAACAATTTTACACATTTCATCGAGTGATGTACAAAAATATGATAAGAGATGTTGTTGCTGTTGCTGTAAATGGTATATACACATATATATATATAGATAAATATAGGTATAGATAGAGATACATATATATATATATATATATATATATATATATATATATATATATATATATATATATATATATATATATATATATATACAAAAAAATGAAACCATTTTGGAATAAAATGCTCTCATTAGCAAAAATACAAACCGAATTTTGGAATAGTTCGATAATTATAATGCTCAATAGGTATTTTAGGTATATATATATATATATATATATATATATATAGATATATATATACATATATATGTATGTATATACCTTTACAATATTCAATAAAATATTGTCCTCTGACGGGTACAAGTAGAAAATCATATTTGAATTATAGATGGGAAAATGGAAAAGAAGAAAATTTTATCGGCAATATATTGTTTTTTTACAGCAAAAATTATTGATCCAAAAATGTTGTTTTCTCGATATACTTTTTTTTTGTATATATTATTTTAAGGTACTTTTACCATTTAGAATGCTATGTTGTGCTTTATTGTATACTTAATTGGTTCAAAGTTTGTGGTATATGCGATGTGTGTATGTGTGTGTGTGTGTGTGTGTGTGTGTGTGTGTGTGTGTGTGTGTGTGTGTGTGTGTGTGTTTGCGATCTGGCAAAATATGCAATTTAGTTAAATACTAAGATAAGTTTCAAAATTAATATAACATAGCAGTAGCCAAACCGGTTCGAGCCCGAAATGGTTTAAGGCCTTCAACGAATCCTAACCATTATCCGAAATATTAATAAATTCTTTAAGCCTCAGTCGAATTTTAACCAAAACTTAAACCATAAGGCATATGCATATACAAAATTAGCGTAAATATAGGATAATCCATTTAGTCGAACCAAATCGAACCGAAATCTTATAGGATTTTCCTCCAACATGTAAACCAGATATGTTGCTAGCAGAACTCTCGAGAGTTCTCTCTATGTAGTATATTGTCATATTAAACGTTCGTTCCCATATATGTACACTGACGAGCAAAACTGTAACACGATTTCAATGTTGTCACTTCAACGGTCTGTATTTTCGCTTCTACTGTATGCATGGTTTAGATCTTAGGCTTGTTTTATTAGTACAATATTAAGCTCTTTTTTCTGAAAATTTGAAGTCATTCGGTCAACTGGAAGAGAAATGCAATGACAAAGAGTAAGAAGAGTCAAATGTTACAGTTATGCACTCTCAATGCAAAAGTTGTTTTTTAAGCTTCAAAGCTTTTTTTACCGTTAAAGTTGCATTGTTTTCATTGAACTTGGTGATATTTGCGCATTTTAAGTAAATTTGCAAATCAGTAACAATGGACAGTAAAAATAAAGAGAAAATAATGGATTTATTGCTAACAGGCGAATCTGTGCGGAAAGTGGCTAACAAATTTGGTGTTAGCCATATGACTGTGCAGAGAATAAAAAAAGCCAGTCAGAAAATAGTTCCAAGCAACAAAGGAGGTCGACCGCGAATTTTAAGTGATCGCGACACGCGCCACGTGGCCAACTTGGTGGCAGGCAATCGTGACATTGCGCCAAACAAAGCAGCGCAGATACTTAAGTTGAATGCCAGTGCGTGGACAGTCCGTCGCAGTCTCAACAGACATGGACTAAAAGCAAAAGAAAAGAAAAAAACCTTTACTTGCAAAGAGGCACATAATTTTGCGAAAAAACTTTGCTGCAACTCATGAAAATTGGATTGTAGCTGATTGGGATGCTGTAAGTCACCTAAAAATAGCTAAAACAATTGCTGAATGAATATTTTAAAGGTAATATGGTCCGATGAAACCAAAATCAACCGATTTTAGCCAGATGGACGATCCTGGTACTAGACTAGAGATCCCACAGTCCAGTCAGCCAATACAGTACGGCAAACTGTCAAGCACGGTGGAGGCTCCATTATGGTTTGGGGGTGCATTAGTAAAAATGAAGTTGGACCCCTAGTTTTAATTGATGGTACAATGCGTAAGGAGCAATACCTTAACATTCTACAACAGAATTTGGGAGGAGTTATCAAAAAAATGGGTCTTGCTGCTGAAAAATGCATTTTTCAGCAAGACAATGACCCGAAGCACACGTCCCATTTGGTCCAAAACTGGTTACTAAACCAAAGATTTCAGTCCCTTAAGTGGCCTTCGCAATCTCCTGACATGAACCCCATCGAAAACCTATGGAGTCATGTGAAGTCGCAGCTTGGGAAATATGCGGGTCCTCCAAATGGAATGATGGAGTTGTGGGAGAGGACCAAGGACGTCTGGTACGCAATTCCTCCTGCAATGGTGCGACAGTACACCCAAAGTATGCCAAATCGCATTACTGATCTAAAAAAATCAAAAGGGCTATGGACCCATTATTGAAAAATTATTAAAAAATATATTTGTTAAAAACTAGCCAGAGTGCAAAACTGTAACATATGACTTTTTTTTTACATTTTTGGTTCGTATATTTCTTCCAGTTGACCGAATGACTTCAAATTTTCAGAAAAGAGAGCTTAATATTGTACTTATAAAACAAGCCTAAGATCTAAACCATGCATACAGTAGAAGCGAAAATACAGACCGTTGAAGTGACAACATTGAAATCGTGTTACAGTTTTGCTCGTCAGTGTATGTCGTCTTCTGTATATATGTATGTGTGATGTCTATGATCGGACAATATTTCTGTGCTCTATAACATACAAAGAAATGTTAAGAAACTGACCTAAACTGTTTCGTTTCTTCTAAGAATTGAATAAATTTGTTCATTATTATTTCTTGTTTTTTTTTTTTTCAAGTTGTATATATATATATATGTATATATGTATATAGGTATGTGGCCATAAAATATTCGTGATTTCCTTTTGCATCAAAATTTGATTGGTTTTTTGTTTGTTTTCTTTTTATATAAAAATTAATTACCTAAATAATGGTTCCAAAAGAAAAAATTTTGAATCTAAAAACGCTTTTGGAAACTATTCATAAGTGTGCCGGGAAATGCCGGGTAATGAGTGCCATAAATTGGCAAAAAATGGCGCCGGCACTTGACCGTTATTACAATATTACATTAACACTATCACAGGCGGGGCGGGGCAGGGCGGGGCGTGGGGTGTGTGGGGGTGGAGGAGGGGATCATCAACATAATCATATCATAAGATATCATATGAAAAGAACCAAAGTGCGAGGGATTTACTTCAGGATTATCAGTGGCCAGAATTGTAAAATATATATATGTATATATAGTATATATATATAGATATATATATATATGTGTATATATGTATGTATGCATGTATATAATGTAGAGCTTACTTAATTGTTATGTATATAGTATGTATATCATGTAGATTGATTAAAGAGTTAAGTCGCATGCAAAGTTCGGAAATATTCTGCCATTGCGAATAAAATGGTAAAAGGTGTAAAAAGCCTAAGGAGTACAGTCAGCAAAAATGGTATAAGTTGGTTTCTTTGTTTTTTTCTTGATTTTGTTTTAAGTAGTTTTTTTTTATGTATATATAATTTTTGTTTTTTTGGATATATACGTAGCTTGTAAATAGTTGTATGCATATACATATATATATGTGATTCATACTCGTAATACTCTCGTATATTAAAAAATTCAAATTAAAATAAAAAAAAAAACAAAACATATCAATTCAAGAAATAGTTGGTTAAGCGCGTTTCACATATATCAAATGGCATTGAGTGCGCACAAGGGCTAAGTTACCAAAGGAGATGAGAGCGCGGGTGAGAGAGCGAGACAGCGCGCGAGCGCCGTTATTTTGAGGAACACGAAATGTTAACCCTTGTGGCTGTCAAACTAAATGCTGCCCAAAACATCGATTACAATTTTACAACGTTTTAGTTCAAAGTTTTTGTTTTTGTTTTGTTTGTTTGTTCAGTAAAATGTTTTTGTTTTGTTTTTTATATATTAATTTTAGTTTTACTTTTGTGTTTTTTTTTTTTAAGTTCACGTTAGTTTTGTTTTCGCTTTGTATAATGTATATTAACTTGTAGTTTGTTGTTTTTTTTGTATTTGTTTTTGTTTTTTTTCGTTAGTTGCCAAGTACCAAGTTGGAATGCCCTTGCACATATTTATATATATAGTATATATATATATATATATGTATAATTTTGTATAAGACATATTTGTTATAATTTATTCATTCATATTTTCTTTATTTGTTTTCTTGTTTATTGAGGCAGCTTTTTGAGTTCTAAACGTTTTGTGGTTGTTGTTAGTGAAATCAATGTAATATGTATGTATATAAAATATAATCAAAATAAATAAAGTAACCCAGATCTAGTCATACATATGATGATATATTATATTTGTGCAATTTTGTTGTTGTTTTGTTTTTGGTTTTTGGTTTTATTGTAATGCACACATTTTTCTTTGAAGTTAATAATTCATATTCCTAACAATTCGTTTACGATTTCATCATCCTCTTCTTCTCCTTCATCTTAACAACAAACTCTCTATTTTGTTCTTTGGATTATTTGCTGCATTTGTTTTTTGAGTTTTTGTTTTTCTTCTCCACTTTAACCTTACAACATCATAAATAACTCACATAAAATTGATCAACATCTTATGTTTAGTTAAGTAGTTTACTAAGTACACATGTATATATATAAACATATATGTTTATATATATGAAGTATGTATATATATAGCTTGTATATAATTCATAAAACATTCTAATTATTTGTTGTATTGTTTTTTTTTTTCTTGTTTGTTTCTAGCTGAAAAACCGTTACGCCCTTTAAAATATGTTGTATGTTTTTCTTCAAGTGTATTTTCAATGTTTCTTCAATTTTTATTTTTTTTATTTTAAGTTTTTGTTGTTTGTAAGCACACACAAAAATTTTAATATATTTATATATATATATATATATATATATACACATATATTTGGTGCCCAAAAATATTGTTGCTGTCTGTCTGTTTACCGATTTTCTTCCTCTTCCTACTCCTCCCACTCTTCCTCCTCCTCTGTTTGTGTGTTACTTGCTCTAAAAAGAGTGTCTAAAATGTGAGGCACGCTTAGAAATCTATATATAAATTTTTCATTAAGCCACAAAAACACAAAACAAAAAAATGTTACGCTAGTTTACAAATTGTTTTTAAAGCCTTTTGACAACACAGGAAATCGTTATTTGTTATATTAATGTTTTGTTTTTGTTTGGTTATATATATATATATATATATATATATATATATATATATATATATATATATATATATATATATATATATATATATATATATATATATATATATATAATATACATATATATATGTTATTTAAACGGGTTTTCCAAAAACTAATTTTAGTTATTTTCTTTTGTTTTTTCAATATATATATACATATATATATGTTTTGTTTTTTGTTTTTGATTTTGGTTTGCTTTAAAAATGTATTTTTTTGTTGCTGTTGTTATTTAACTAGCTTTACGAATACCAGGCTACATTGTTAGTATTATGTATATGTATATATATATATACATTTATATAAATATATATAACATTCCATCGCATTGTACGTTCATTAATCATCGTTGTCTGACTGTTTAAATATAATATATATATATATATATATATATATATATATATATATATATATATATATATATATATATATATATATATATATTTTATATATATATACATACATATACATATACATAAATACATCCATGTACATATATACCCTTGATATTATGCTTAATTCATACAAAATTCTGACGATTTTTTGTTGTTGTGTTTTTCTTTGCAAGTGTAAAGTTTGTATATATATATATATATATTAACATATATACATATATATATTTGCTAAACTTTGTCTACATAGTGTGTCCCCCCACCAACATTAATTCATCATTTTTTAAATTTCAATATTTGTTGTTTTAAGAATTCGCTTTGCAAGGCGCGCTTAGTTGTTCTTGTTCTTGTTTTTCTTTTCTGTTTTGGTTGGTCAAATCTTAAATATTAATTGTTTTTCTTGTTTTTTTTTTTATTATTATCAATTATTTTACTGTTTACGCTTTGTATACGCAATTGTTTTAAGTGTAGTTTTGTATGCATATATATGTATATATATGTGTATATAGATAGTTTTAGTAATGTAGATTTTATTTTATATAATATGCTCTAGAATACGTCTTTTGCTTTTTCATACACGTAAAAACTTTTTGGTTTCTTATTTGTTTTCGAACAACCCAGAGATATTTAATGTATATGTATATATATATATATATATGTACGTAAATTGAAAGTTATGCTCATACACATGTTGATATATGTAATATATGCATATATATATGTATATATATATATATATATATATATATATATATATATATATATATATATTTTTAATTATATATGCATTGTAGATTTTGTTGTTGTGTTTATTACACTGAGAGAAATTAGGAAGTTTTTAGTTGCTTAGTTATTTTGTTTGCTGTTCGCGAATAATTAACTACGTTTATTTTGGTTTTCTTTTCTTTTCTTTTGTTATTGTTGCTGTTAATTCTGTTTTCATTTAAAATTCTAGAAAAATAAAAGCTTTCTAATTGCTTCGTTTTTCGTATATATGTGTGTGTGTGTGTTTATGTGTATCTGTGTGTGTTTGTGTGTATGTGTGTGCCCAAACTTGGGTAACTCTCTAATCTATAATTCGAATAACATTTTATTCATTGTATAATTGTAATTGTATTTGCCAACTTTAGTTGGTTTCATTAAACATGTTTCGCCCCTCTGCTGCTACTTTCGATATACTATTTAGTAAATATGCGTGTTACACATACACATAAATATGTATATCTGTATATGTATATATGTATGTATAAGTACGTATGTAACTTGCTGTGATTTGTTGCTGTTGTGTTGGTGTCAAAAAGGGAGTGAGTGAGAGACTCAATTAAGTTAATATTATTATTATTACAGCACATTAATAAACATATATATATATATGTATATATCTATCGATATATATCGATTTTTGTTCCTTGCAAAGATCATGGCACTAAGTTTTAATATGTTAATGGATTACATAGTTATGTACACACACACACACATATATATATATATATGTATATATACAAATTTTGTTGAAAGTTTAACTAAAAAAAACAAACACATTTGAGCAGTTCGATAAACCGATAGTTATAAATCGAAGTGGCAATCGTTTTTCAATAGGTGTTCTCTATATAAATGTTTTTGCTTAGCATTACAAACCCTATGCCGAAAATTCTGTAATCATTCTCACTGATATGTACGCAAATTTAACACAACAAAACTCACTTAGAGTTTTTTAGATTATGTTATAATTTTTTTTTTAATTTTTTATGTATATAAAAAATAAACAGAAAAACTAAAAAGTTTAAAAAGCTGCCAAACGAAGCTGTTTTTTTTTTTTTGTGCAATAGACATATATAGTGAGATAGATAGAGAGAGAGATATATATATATATATGATATCTAGTAAAATGCCCAAAAAAAATGTATATATATATATATATATATATATATATATATATATATATATATATATATATATAAAGATACTATATGCTTTGTATGCTAAGAGTAAAAAGCAGCTAAATCATTTATATTTTTAGACAAATATTTGCTTGATATATCAAAAAGACAAACATTTTAAAATATCAAATTCTATATAATTCCCAAGCGGTTCTAAACGCTAATTAAGTGTATGTATATATATATATATATATATATATATATATATATATATATATATATATATATATATATATATATATAAAGCCATAGCACTTCAGAGCAGGACGTAGTACAACAATTGGCACAGTTCGACAAAGGCATTTTCTTTGCCTTTCACTTTACATAAGATTATCAGGTGCAACTCGAATAACTGAAAATAAATATTTAAATATACATATATATACTTATATATATATATGTAAGTGAAATAATAAATAAGTAATTTAAATAAAAATTGTTTTTTTTTATACATATTTTTTATTAATTATTTATTTTCTGCAAGCTGAACACAACTCAAGTTCTTTTTTGTTGGTTAAATAATTTTTCTATATATATATATATTATTTTTTTGTAAACAAGAAAGAAAACAAAAATATTTTGTTTATTATTTAAAAATTGAGAAATATATTTATATATATATGTATATATATACACATATACATATATTAAAAATAAATAAAAATAATTGAGGAACTCTTACAGCCAGTGGGTAGAGGCAAAGCAATTTGTGTCTTGGATGCTATTATGTGTATGTGTGTTTGTGTGTCTTTGTGCATATGTGTGTGAGTGAGCACTCTTCATGTTCTTGCTTAATTTTGAATATTTTCAATATTGTTAAAGCTAGAGCCCTTCAACATTTTTCTAGTGGACTCTGTTTTTTGATTCTTGAAATAAAATAAATCTGGACTCTTTATTATTTCAAAAAATATTTTTTAAAATAGTTTTTAAATATATCTTAAGTCGTTGAAAAGCTAGCTTTAACACCAGTATCTTTCTTGCTCAGCTTTTTTTTTTTAGTGGTAAGTCAAAGTAAACTGCAATCTTTGATTTTTCATCTATACATATCTTTCAATAATAGTTTTTTTCTCTAAATTGATCAGTTTTGTGGTCCTTAAAAAATGTTGTTAGCTCTGGCTGTCAAATAGAATAAGATATTCACAATTGAATTTGAGAGCGTTATCGTGATGAGGCATTTTTAGTAAGCTAAAGATGTGGGACTTTAGCCCTAATAATATAGAAAGAAAAACATAAAGAGTGCGCTATCCTGTATAGTAGATATAATTCGTTAAGGACCTAGTGCCCATAGATAGTTAAGAGTGGGCGGGCGAGTAGCGGGTGGAGTAAGCGATTTGTTTAGTTTGTTTTGGTAAATTTAGCTTTTAAACACGTTTAGTAAAACTGTGTTTCTTTTTATTGTTAGCTTAGTTTTGCGGCGGTATTGCTTGAAATGTTTTATTATACATATATATATAGATATATATATATATATATGTAATTTGTCATGCTCTGCTTTTTTTGTCTGACTTTGTCGATAAATTTAGATTTAATTGATTGCTTCTTCTTCGTAAGTTCCATTTAACAAAAAAAGGATATATATATATATAGATATATATATATATATATATATATATATATATATATATATATATATGTGTGTGTGTATGCATGTTTATGGCCAAAATAAAAATTTACATGGGCCCTTAAGGTTGACATTTTTTTGACTGGTTTTTCGATTTGATTCGATTTCTCATTAGTATTCATTTATTTTCATTATATTTATAACTATATGAATATTATTATTCACTTTTAGTTTTTTTTTTTTTTTCTATAATAAGGCGAAAAATATCATCAAAAAATTGACGTACACTAGATTGTTTTTCTTTTGCTCATTATTGTATGACATATATATATATCTATATCTGTATATACATATATATATATATATATATAGATGTATGTATGTATATAGATTATATGTGTATATGTATATCATTTTTGTTAATAATCCAATTGTGCCACGCCTTCAAATCATCAAAGGGACGTTGCATTTACTTCACTTTGTGTTTTGTTTTTATTTTTATACTTATATTAATTTTTTTGTAATATTTTTAGTAGTAGAATTTCAACTTTCGTTTTGTTTTGTTTTTTTTCTTTTTTTTTTTGCTAATACATTTAAAAATTTCAAATAAAATACATAATATTTTGTATATGTTGTATATGTATATATAGATATATGTTTTGGATTTTTTGTTTTGTTTTTGTTTTTATCAATATTTTTCATATATATATATATATATATATATATATATATATATATATATATATATATTAAAATAATTTGATGTATAAAGCGTTTGGATTTTGTTTAACATCGTTTGTTGTTGTAGTTTGATAAATAAATTTAACTAAATGCACAATATAAGACAATATAAGAATCTACAATAATGAGACACGCAACTAGGCAAAAATTTGGGATCTAGGGTGGGTGTTGATTGGTTTTTTTTTTTCATTTCATTTAATTTTTTTTTTTTCTTTTGAGTGTTGTAAATGGAGAGAATATTTAAAATGTTTATCCGAGTGGTACACAGGCCTTTGATGGTGTGTATGTGTGTGTGTATTAGTAGAAACTAAGCTAAGACCACGCTCCGTGTTGCGTAGTCGAACCTGATCTCATCGATCCACGTGACATTGATGCCAACTAATTGCTATATGTAAACGCACACACACATATATATATATATATATATATATATATATATATATATATATATATATATATATATATATATATATATATATATATATATATATATATATATATATATATATATATATATATATATATATATATATATATATATATATATATATATATATATATATATATATATATATATATATATATATATATATATATATATATATATATATATGTATATATAGTATGTGTGTGTGTGTGTATATATATATATATATATATATATCTCGCTTTACTCCTGATTCCATATGTATATCGTATATGTATATAGTGGTTTATATGCTCTTTTGTTTTCAATAATCTAATTCAACCAAGTTCGTTTCAATATTCTGATTGAAACTAACATTCAATTGCAAATATTTTGTTTCTAGACTCATTCACGAAAGTGAAATGAGTGTATTGGTTTTTTGTTTTTATTTTTGTTTTGTTTTGCTTTTGACTTCGCGCATTGAGGAACAAATGAATTTTATTTCTATATATTAAATTTGATTTGGAAAATGCTAAACGCTGCGTCATTCGATTTGCTGTTATCGTTAATCGTTAATCGTTCACATTTTGTTATCGTTAGTAGAGGATTAGTTTTATATATATATGTGTATGTGTGTATGTGTATGTGTATGTGTGTATGTGTATGTCTGTTTAGTTGATCTGCCAACTGAGCAAGTTTTCCGAAAATGTTTCGTTACGTTTTTCTCACAATTCATTTTCATTTTCCATTTTATTATTATTTTTTCAGATAGTAATCATCATCAATAGGATTATAATATATGTATGTATATATAAACAAAAAGTTAATACGCTTCATTATCGTCGTACATAATAGTTGTAGTTCATATTTATCATATATATAAATATATATATAATAATAATAATAATTGTTGTTGTTGCTTTCATTTCATTTCACTTCATTCATTTTGTTTTTTCAGTGTATATTTAAATAAAAAAGAAAACAGAAAAAAATCTTTGGCAGCATCTTCAAAATTTCTTCATTTCAGTTTTTTTTTTCTTCATAAATTTGCATCTATTCAATAAAATTTAAATTTGTCTTGTGTATGCCAATTGAAAATGTTTAAAAACAAATTACATAATTAAAAAATAAACCTTGACTCTGAGGACTTTGAGTGTGTTGTACAACGAATGTATATAAACATACATCGGCGTGTACATACATACATATGTAAATGTATATGTTAGATTATATATTTGTTTACTTGAGTAGTTGATTAACACAAAATTTATAAAGTATATAACACAATAAAGTACATGAATAATAAACCAAAAATAGGTGGAAAGCGTTCTCTCTCTGCTCACATTGTACAATGTTTTTTGTTTTATTAATTAAATAATAATATAATAATAAAATATGCCTTTTCTTAGTTCACTTTTTCGTTTCTTTTGAATTGCTTTTTGTTGTTTTTTCTATTATTTATATTTTTATATTTAA